>CM053516.1:25740409-25921703 GCA_028627145.1 Eidolon dupreanum | reverse complement strand
AAAAGGCTCACGCATTAGCAGCCACTTAATGTCATTGGTCAAAACTTGGTCATGTAGCCACACCCAGCAGCAAGGGAGTCTGGGAAATGTAGTTTTACACTTGGAAAAATGCCATTTAAGGACAAGTAGAAATCTCTTCCACAAGAGGATCGCAGATGTTATTAAGGGAGGACATTTATACTTTCTGCTTCATCTTTCTTCAATGTTTCATTATTTCATAATATTCATGTATCACCTGAGAAAATCCAAAAAGAGATATATTTGGAAAAAAAAGAAAGGAAACTAGTTTGAAGGAAATATTCCAAAATGTTAATAGTGGTAATTGCCTTTCAGTGGTTAGGTTATACATCCCTGCATCTTTATTTTAGTCTGTATTTCCAAATTTGACTAAAATGAGAATGTGTCACTTTTATATTTAGGAAAAAGAAAATTCCCTCCCACACCTTCACTATACCTTTCGTCATAGCAAAGAAAAGAAAGAACCTGGTCTCATGGGTTGAAGGTGAGTAGTTGGTGTCTTTCAGGGTTATTTACTTTCTTTTTTTTTACAGGGCAACGGCCTTTGGCATCCTCAATGGATTATGCAAATTTGGAGCCATTCTGGGAAACACCATCTTTGCTTCTTTTGTTGGGATAACCAAAGTAGTCCCCATCCTCCTGGCTGCCACTTCCCTCGTTGGCGGTGGCCTGATTGCCCTTCGTCTGCCAGAGACCCGAGAGCAAGTCCTAATGTGAACGACTCGCCAGGAAAGAAAATGCCAGAAGAATCTCGTCTGGGAACTTTCAGTGCCCCCACACTTCCTGTCTGTCACCGTCCAGAGGACTTTGGATAGCACCAGAGGAAACGTTGATTTCGTGACCCCTAGTTTAGGACCCATTTCAGCTGTCAAGATGTTTGTAACTCAGGTGACTGATTTGGGGTGTCCTGAGCCACCCTGATAATCATAAAGCTGTGTGCTTATTTCAGGTCTATCCAACCCAAGACAGGGGAGGAGGAGTAACACCCTCCAGTGGGCGCACATGCTAAGCAAGGAGTGTGCACTCCCCCAAGTGAGGTGCAAGGACTTACTTGCATTTCAGAATGAATTTGAACTTGAGAAGCATTCAGGCTCCTTCATAAAGTTCCTTGGAGCTCAATTAACTAACAGATTGACTTGGCAGGAAGTTAGAGTCATCATATAAATATTGGGCTGGAAGTACAGGATACATATATTTTTGCATTTAAAAGTATCACCTATCGTATTTTCCATTTGAAAATTGGCACAATAGCATTGAAGATACTCAGTTATAGAAAACCAAATATTTGAGCACTATCTATAGAAACATACTTTCCCCCTTTCCTAGGCATACTGAGCTTTCCAGGAGGATTAAGTGATACATTTAAGAATGATATTTATTCCTATTTTGATCTACTCAAAGAAACTTAATGAAATAGATATTCTTTAACTTTGTACATATAACTGTATTTGGGTTTAATTTGCAGAAAAGATATCTGCAAATATATGCCAGCACTATAGCCATAATTTGGGAGGACTTGGTGTTTGAAGTCCCAGGAAATGGGATCTGATCAAATGAAATGCAAGCACAATTTCTTATAGCCATTTAACTTGCGATGGGGAGGATGCACTTAGCAAACTCACACTGTACGGTCCACTTAATCCAGGCACTTTTCTCCATGTAGGTGGAGTCCTTTCCTCTCTTACACAGATCACTTGTGAAACTCAAGCTCAGTGTCTTCAGAACTGGCATTTGACTTTGCTGCTCACCCAGAAACAACACGAGAAGTGTTCAGTGGTCTCTGGCACTGTCCTCGTAGGTGAGAATAAAGCCCCGTGGACAACACGTGGATGGGGGGCAGGGTGGGGAAGTTCAGCCACAGTTCTTCAAAGTGTGAACACTTCCTGTTCCTTTTAGCAGGAAAACGCTACCCGGGTTTGGGGTTTGCTATTACGGTCAGATCCCATGAGGAATCTACGCTGTGTGTCTCGGTTCAGGACTTTCCAAACAGCTGACCTGGGAGCAGGGAGTGTAGTGGGTGTTAAATATATTTTCCTTGAGTGCTCCAAGAGAACTTTTGCGGGATCCAGCTTGGAACATGAATCGAGGGTGAGGACTGGGTTGGATGTGGAATTTCGGACAAATTGCTTTGGCAAGGGTCCACAATAGGCTGACGTCTTGACTACACAGAAAAAGGAACACGTTTTATTCATCAAAACTGTCCTGCATAGAAGGGACAGAGAGCTGGGAACTTCTGACCCTGGAGGTGAACTTGCGGAGGCCAGGTGAACATGCGTCTGCAAGAACTTGTGCTTCCAGTTGGTAGGCAATACTCTCAGTGCTGTAAGGTGCCACACCTTCCCTACCAGGAGCCTCTGGGAATTTAAAACAGAATAATGATGGGTGTGCTAGTGTTTCTCAGTGTCGCAGAACTGTTTAGGTCCCATGATAGCTTCAGGCCATCTTTCTGTTGTTCTCTGGAGTAACAAGAAGTTGGGGAAAGAGTAAATGCTATGGCACCTTTCTACCCTCAAGCTGAGATCAGTTTTACTGGTTAAAATGTTTACTCTGCTTCTCTTTCCCCTCACCTCTTTATTTGCTCTTTTTTTTCTGTACAACCAAAATACATCAACTCTGATTTGACACCCTGATTTCCCCCAACATACAAATATGCCGTTGTGTATTAATGTTTCTGTCACTGTTTCATAGAATTTACCTAACAGAATGTTATGTCAATAAAGAGAGGACCACTGTAATATAGCTGTAATATACTTGCTGCATTCTTATGGTATGAAATACAGTGGCTAGTTCATACAAGAGAGTATGTACACCTGAGGTTACTACATCACTTATAACATTGTTCTTCAACGGGATAAACAGCTAAGAAATGTACAAGGAAGTTAGAGCCTGCCTTTCTCGTTAAGATGGATCTTATAAACCTAACACGTGATTAATTTTTGAGTGTTGATGTGGCTGCAGTAATTTTGGGGTAAAATTCATTTGATTTCCAAGCTCTAATGTTTGCATTCTCTTTATGGATTCTTACACCAACCACGTAACCTAACCAAAGGCAATTCTCATCTCATCCCTTTCCCCATGAAGGATTGTCTGGCACTGAAATGTGGCCACTTCTTAAACACTGTCACTCCTGCTGTAATAAATGCTTCCTAAAATGTGGTCTCTGTGACAGGTCATTGGGGGATAGTGGACAGCTTTCCCGGCCATCTGCTTCTTTTTCATTTCGTGTTCCACCCAGAGAAACTCCCAGTGGCATTCATGGAGGATTAAAAGGATGAGGTTCTCCTTCGTTGAGCTAATTTGTTCACAGTTCATGATCTATTTTATGATGCCCAATTTCGGAGTAGCAATTAATAGTCTCAACTGTATTGTGTCATTTGCTGATGCTGATTTTCGATCTTTCGTTTTATTGGAAATAATTAGTGAAAGGGGTGTGCCTCTTTGTGAAATTTATAGCACATGAGCCCGAGGTCATGTTATAAATCAGCCCGTTACCAGGGTTCCCTGGTATCTTGTGATAGTTCATTGAAAGAATAATAAAATTAATTGTAAGCAAACCTTTGAGAACTGAGGCTAGAGATTATTTTCAGATACTGAGGTCTCTTCTGGATTTCTACACTGGTAGGAGCAGCTTGAAGGAACATTAAGAATCATTTCCTTTAACTCTATTTTGCATATGGGGACCTTGGGAGATTAAATGATGTGACCAAGGTGACATAGAGTGCTAGGAGTGGGTTACAAGGCCTGCGGTGATGTTCTCTCTAATTCTGGACTAATTCCCTAGTCACTGATACCCTACTCCAGGGCCTCCCACAGAGTCTTTGGGGACTGGGACAAAGCAACTAACTCTTACCCTCTATTCCTTGAGGCCAGTCATTAAAAACTCACTTGATTAGATTACCTAAAATAAGTAGAAGGATTAGAAAAATTTGTATTCATCCATTTAACAATTTTTTACTGAGTCCCTACAGTGCACCAGTCTCTGTGCTAAACTCAGAGGATCCAGCGGTGAAAAAAAACGGGTTACAGTTCCTGCCTCCTGCCTCATTTCAGTTACAGCACTTGGGCAAGATGCATATTAAGTTGGCAATAGAAACACACCTTATAATCAGCAAGATGCACATTTGTTTGTAAGAAGATTCTTACTTCTTTATCATCAGCTAAATGCGGTTGTCCTCTTCATGTCTTTTTCTCGAGGAATGTGCCAATTTCTTATCTTCATAAACCAGATAAGGGAAACGGCTTACTTGCTCATTTTTCTGCAGAACTTAATCAGTTTTTACTTAATCGACTTTACGGAAAGTTTTACATGGAAGAAGGGATCAGGGCCAGGAATGCCAGCAGGGCATTAGTGGGGCTAGGCTCTCAGTGGTCCTGGGGAAAGTCTCTCCACTTCATGTCTAGCTTTTCTAGGGTGCATCTGAGCTAACACTGACCCAATATTTGGAATTTAGTTAGGATTCAATTGGATGGCATATAACCGAAAACCCAAACAAGCAGGCTTAGAATAAGTTTATACTAAGTTAAAGGTTTATTTCTCTTTCATATAACAGGAATCTGGAGGAAGGAAAGCCATGGCTGGAGTGGCTACTTTGTCATTCAATCATTGGGAACAGACCCTTGTCTTTAGGTTTCTTAGTTCTTAGGGCACAATTTCTATTGCCAAGGCTGCCTTATGGACTGAGATGGCTGCTGGAGCACCGGTCCTCACAACCACAATTCAAACAGCAAGCAGAAGGAAGGGCAAGGGGCAAAAGGGCTGCACCTTCTAGCTGAGTCACCCTACCTTGAAACTGCTCTTCTGGCTGCCCCTTCTAGTTGCTTCTACATGTATATCACTGATTTCCTTTTGTTGCAGAGGAGGCTGAGAAATGTGATATTTACCTGAGGACAATGCCACCCCTCCTCCAAATTCATGATCTTGTCACTCAGGAGGCAAGGGAGAAAGGATAGGTGGATCACGTTTCTTAAACTTGAGCGTGCATCAGAATCACATGGAGGGGCGTTAAAACTCACACTCAGGTAGGTCCCATCCCCCAGATATTTGGGGTAAGATCCGAGAGTTCGCATTTTTAACAAGCTCCCAGGTGATGTGGATACTGTCAGTCCTTGAACCATATTTTGAGCAGAACTGACAACCTGCCATCTTTTTGCTGAGGAAGTTTTATGGCCCTGATAACTTAAAACCAGTCCAACCAGAACGCACAAAAGCTAGCAGCCCATGAGAAACGATTACCATTTCCTTCAAGTTCAGAAACAATCAACTAGTGTCAGTGAGTGCATCAGTAGTTCAAGGGTGTTGGTGAAAATATTCCCTCCCCTAGAACCTGCTGGGTTTTACTCAGGCCTTGTCCTTGGGAACTCATGTCTGGTTGTAGGCCTCTAATTAATTCCTGGGCTCAGCAGAGGGTGGATGCCTTTTCACCTGGGGGTTGATGAGCTCTATTTCGGCCATTTTCATGTGGTAATGATTTTTACAGACACAAATGTATTTGTGACACATCGTAATCGATTGGGCTTTGTAGTGGTATGCTTTAATCCTAAAAGCTTTCTGCTACCTAGGGATGCACAAAGGGTGACCAAAAAATGACCAGGTGTGAACCTGACCTGCAATTGACAGTCAAGTTGGACTTGGCTTGAAAATGTCTCTTGAAAAGGGTGAACGCTTCTCATGTAGATAAGAGAAAGAGAGAGTGGGATGAGTTCCTCCACTTAGATCTCTTTCGACATGTGTTTTCAGAATGGCTACGGTGAGTCTCTACCTCTAAGTGATTTCTCCCCATCCAAATCTTCATGCTTCTGTCGGTAGCTTCACTGTCTTTAATCATAGCCCTAAGAACAGCTTGGAGGTAAATGACACAGAGCCTTTTCTTTCGAAACACGCTTAAAGCCCATTGTATTTAATTTGCAGAGACGTGGTGGGAAATTGAGATGCGTGGCTTCTGTGACAGCAGCAAGGTTTCCAAAAATGTGGATAACGAAATGAAACAGGGACTAGAACTATCCACATAGGCTAAATGGAGAAATAAAGGTTGCTGTAGTCACTGCTAATTATAGAATGAACGGGAGATCTGTTAGGCAGGACATAACATACCTCTAGAAGGTTCAAGACATGAGCTGGGAAATGAGGTGTCTTTGTCACTCCCCTGGAAACACATGCTTAGCTGTCTATTTACCTCTGGTCCTGCTGGCTTAGAATATAAAATTTCAGAGACCATAAATATGTATTCCTTTAGAAAGCAAAGGTCTGTCTGGAGGGGCCTCTACTGAAAATAATGTGGTCGGCACATTTGATGACTTCGCTACAGTGTTTATTCACAGTGACTATCTCTCAGGAGAACAAACCACTCAAAACCAAGTGTCCTGTCTCCCACTTCTTGCCATACATATATAATCTCAGGAATTCAGATTTCTTTAAATCAGCACGTGTGATTTCAATAGGGTGCGAACAAAGTCTTATAAAAATGGCATTCCGGGAAAATTAGTCTTTGAGCTATATTGCCAAGGATTGCTTTAAAAAAATGTTCAGAAAAACAACTGGTAAGCAATTGATGAGCAAATTATAGATGGCTCTTATTTATTAAAGTGTTTCTCCCAAATAATTACAAAGCAAATTCTTAACAAATGTTTAGAGCGAATTGCTAATAGCTAATTTGCTAGTCTTTGTGCCAGTGATTTTAATAAGGATACTTTTCAGAAACCTACACTCTGTATAGTTTATGGTGGAAACAGCGAACTATAAGCCGAACACTTGCAATTAGAATATAGACAGTACATTGTTGGGATGTGTGTCAGAACTTAGATGGCGACAAGAGAGACAGGGAGGGTTGCTGTATAGGTAGTCCTGAACAGACACTCGTGTGTCCAGTAAATTTAATAGATGCTTCTATAAGGTAGCTTCACTATTGATAATTGCATTTGGGGGAAGTAAGATGGAGATATTTGTGACATATAAAATAAAATCCCCAACAACATATAGATAGATATAAAAATTATTTTGTTTTTTAATATACATGCCATGGATTAGTTTTGACTTGAGCTCTTTTCACATAAAGATAAAAAAAAAAATCCAAAAGATATTTTAAAATTTTCAAGCGTGAAATATTTATCAAATAGTTTAATACAGATTTGTCGATTCTGCTTTATTTCCTTTAAGGGGCCAAATAGTAAAGGAGCTGATCCGTGCATTTCAGGTTTCGGAAATAGAGGAGGATTTAGGTTATCTTTCTGCATGAGATTTGGCCCCAGCTTTTTGAATCTTGGAGGTCCCCGACACTGACAGACTAAGAGACTGTCTGTATCTTTATTATTACTTCTCTGTTCTTGACATGATGGGCAAAGTAGATGAAGCAGGTTGAAGTGTTAGAGACACGCTTCTCAAAGTTTGCTGGTCCATCTTACCATACTGATCTATGCTTATGAATCTTTAAAAAAATTTCTTTATTCTAAAGTCGTAGGCTACACCTGGAAAGTAAAAGCTAAGCCTTTGGGTTTCAATGAGCAATGGTGTGGGGTTAGAGGGTTTAGTCCCCCCCGCCCCCGGTGAGGGGGATGAGCCTAGACATGTGCCTATTTTGGGGAGAGGTGAAAAGTATCCAGATGTGGGTGACTTAGTCATGGTTTTTACCAAATGTCCGACTAGTGGTTTTGAATCTTTTCTACCGTCACTGCTGTGAAAGTGGCTATCTCAGTCCTTTGACTGCATGAGACACGTGTAGCTTTTCAGATGCATGAGGTCGAGCAGCAAGGTCCATGATGGAGATTTGCTTCTGAAATGCTGCTGTCATGGAATGAAGTTAAAAAAGACAATCTTGCCAGGTATCGTCTGTGGCCCTGGGAAGTGCTCTAAGATTTGTAAAGAATACTTTGTATGTGTAGAAGGCATGTGTGATACTGTTGTTGTTAATGAAACATACTGACACACGGCCAGTGGAGGGAGGAGCTGTTTCTTTGGAAGCCTGTCATATTTCTGTAAAGCGCCTTTAAGTTGAGATGACGAGAAGTCGGTTATATTTCCCATTCCTGTGTTATACTGACTAGCCCTCGGTTTCATGACTGTGAGGAGGACACAGGGCCACATGTCCTGAGCCATGAAAACGAAGTCTGCAGGTAAAAGCAAAGGGACCTGTTACCAGGTTTACAATGACTTGACCACTGTTTGGATAAACCTTTACCGTGTGTTTCCCTAGAGCTGTTTGGATATGTCTGTAAATAATGCCATGTGTAGTAAGTGCATCTACTGAATCATTAAACTGATGCTGTGAGTGTGAAATGACTGAAGCCATTTTTGTTTTCTCTTCATATTTTTCACGCTCTAGTTTCCCTGTCCCTTTAAGTGTTTTTCCATCTGACTGTCTCTGGAAAGTGGAATTGCTCTGATGACCTTAGCTTTTTCGTTCTTTAGTGTATTAAAGTAGTAGAAACATTTGATTTGGTGATTGGTGAATAAATTTTTTAACCTTTAATACTTTGTGAGCCAATACTAACAGACACATATTGAAAACTTACTGTATGGCAAGGACTGTGATAGAGACTTTTAGATGATCTTCTTTAATCTTCATAATAACCTAACGATGTGTTGTTTTCTTCCCTTTAGTGACAGAGAACTTGAAGTGTAGAAAGGTAAAGTAACTCGTCAAAGACGGAAAAACTATTAAGAGGTGGAGCCAAGTTCCGAGCTCTTACCACCTCACAAATAGTGTACTATAATTACCTCATTGATCTTCCACCCAAAGAAGCCTGGGTGTGGATGAGTCATTGGCTGTTAATGTCTGCAGGCCACCAGGACAAGATTAAACTAGATGCTATCTTATGCATAGAGGGTCCCACAAGACTAACCTTATAGCTTCCTCCTTTTTTCCTGTGCATCATGACTAATACAGCATCTAGGATGCAGTAGGTGTGATGACTGGACAGATGAATGAACACACTAGTGGAATCGTGAGGAACAATTGAAATGTCACATTCGAAATTCTTAATCACTCACTGGCTTGATCCAAACACTGACCTAACACTGCATAAGACACTGCTTTGCCAAACATTAAGGCTTTGATTATTGCACTGTGGAGAGTACTTAAGGGGTTAGGGTAGCGGGTTCTTGCTGGCTGGTACGGGAGCATTTCAGTATTTTAACAAGTATGGAAGTTTTGGTGTGAACTGGCTGAAATGAAATATTGGGGGGACAGCTGGCCAACCACGGTGCAGCATCCTCTCGTAGTGGTGTTTTCCAGGGACCTACTCTGGCTGCTGAGACATTAGTAACTGAAAAACTCATTGAGGTTGGGTGTAGATTTTACCAGGTGTACGTTTTGCTTTGTGTCTGTAACACTAGAGGGCAGTAGCTACCTTGAAACATGTAAAGCAGGCCTGGACTCCTGGTGGGTTAGTTTTCCATCCCAGTTTCTGTCAAGTGAAATGAGAAAGCTTCTGCAAAATGACAAACATCCTCCCTCTATTCTTTGGGATGCATCTGAATGTGGAAATGATTCCAGAAGACATTTGCTGGAGGGCCCAGGGTAAAAGTCCCTCAACCATTTGTAATAGACTTGGGCCTGAAAGAGAGACTCTCCTCATCTTCAGAAAAAAAGGAAGTACCTACAGAGAAAATGGAGTTTAGTTTTATATTTGGATCTTAACTGAGATAGCTACAGAGTAGTGACAGGAAACTTAATTTAGCCAGACCAACAGAAAGTATGAAAGAAGGTAATCAGAGAGACCAGGGAGGGAGAGAGAGAGATAGAGGTCCAGATAGAGAAAGAGAGAGAGGTAGTTTTGTAGTCCAACTCCTGGCTCTATCATTTATTAGATTAGTGGTCCGCAATCTTTTTGGCACCAGGGACTGGTGCTCCTACGAGAATCTAATGCCTGATGATCTGAGGTAGAGCTGAGGCTGCGATGCTGGCTCTGGGCAGCGGCTGCAAATACAGACGAAGCTCCGCTCGCTCTCCTGCGCTCACCTCCTGCTGTGCGGCCCCGTTCCTAACAGGCCACAGGCTGGTACTGGTCCGCAGCCCCAGGGGTTGGTGGGCTCTTGTATTAGATAGTTGGGCAACTAGGGACCTCTCTTAGCCTCCTTTTTTCTATCTGATGTCGGTAAATGTTGGCTGCCTCCCTGCTTTATGCCTTTCCTTGAATCTGTAGTTCCAAGGAAAAAAAGTGTGTGTTTGCAAATAATTCTCCCTGAAGCCAAACGGATTGTAACAGCACCAATAAGTGTAGTAGAAAATCACTAAGTTTGGCCTGAAGGAATCGTGCCATTTCCAGAATGTTCTGCAGCCAAAGACGAGCATGCAGAGAAAGGAAAGCAGAAAAGATAGATGGGTAGAGAGTCTGGAAATGGATCTTGAGTGTGTATCCTGAGCATTTCATGAGATGGGCCTTCCTGGCTCTCGTTTGCATGGCAGAATTATTTTTGGCTGGAGAAGCCCAGAGAGCAGATGTGTGCACCATGCCTCGGAGAGAGAAGAGTGGGGAAGGCAGTGTCGTGTCAGAGACGGGTCACTGGGCACCTCCCTGGCCTTGCGTGGCAGCCCGTGGGAGAAGAGGCTGCAGGACTGCGATGTTGAGAGTGGGGAGCAGCTTTGTGGAGAGCACTGAACACCGAAGTGGGGAACCAAAGCAGGGACGTGAGGAAAACGCTTACGTGCAAACGTGTGGCTGCGGCCACTTGTGGGCTTCCAGAAATAACCAGGTGAAACTCTTCATAGGGTCAGAAATTCTACATTAAGAGCCTGGAGAAAACCCTAAGAAACAAGGGTGATTACTATAAATGTGACCCAGTTTATGGGAACTTAGAAATAAATAGAAAATATACAAATATAGCCCATGCACCATAGGAAGAATGATCGAGGGAAATTTGAGTTTCTTACATGGCAAAATTTCACGGAAAATTGTCTCTTTCAAAGTTCTGGTGTTAAGGTTTCATTGAGTCTGAATGCAGTGGTGGTGACACTAATGAAATGCTTTAAAATCACATGTTTTCACGATTTGATTGTTATGAATTTACTTTTTTCAGCCTACCTCATGTTCAAGAACATCAACTTCATACTTTTGGTAAAGGAATTTTGGCAAGCGAAATAATAAACTATCCACAATTTATATAATCTCGCTTAAAAATCAGTTTTGCCTTTGCCTTAAGTTCTCAGATGTCATTGCCACTACATATAGGATTTTTTTTCCCCGAGGAAAGCTAGCCTAAAGGAAAGAGGAGGAAGGAAGAGAGGATGAATTAATTAGGTAATGGGGACGGCAGAGCACAGAAGGTGAGGAGGGGGCCAGGATGTGGAAGAAGGCCAGGTCAGAAGGGGGTGGCAGGTGGTGCCCACAGAAGCAAGAAAGAGGTCGTTGTGAGAGATTCTAGGAACAAAGAATCAGAGTGTGTTCAGAGTTCTGGAGGCAGCAGGGGCGAATGGAAAAGGTGCAGCACTGTAGATCGTAGGTTTGGGTCAGTGCAGTGCCTCCCAGCAGGTCAGACGGAGACAAAAACCCATGTCTGAGGACACAGACAGTTTCAGATAACTGGAAATCAAGCGCAGTGCAAGAGTCGGAGAAGATTCTAGAGAGAGAAAGATGGGGAACTGCACCCCTGGGTCAGACGTGGACAGTCGGGTCTTTACTACACACCTGAGGAACGACGGAGGACCCAGGGCGGTGACCCTACCTCTTGCCCTGATTGTTACCTTCTGCGGGGTGGGTTGGTTACCTCTGAGGCCCCAACTCAGATCCTCTTGGCTTCAGCTCTCCTTTCAGTCACTGCTGCTGTGCCGGTCAATCCACATGGACTTTGACAAGTTCCCCGAAGGCGGGACCGCACTGTACCTCCCCTCGGGCCTGTGCTGTGTGCCTCTGGCGTTTTAGACACCACAGCATGGCACACGCAAGAAACTGCTCAGCGTCCACAGATGCTCAGCTCTGAAATGGAGTGGGGTTCATGTCCTGTGGGGGAAACCCTGGACTTACGGGGAACAGGGCCCGTGAATAAATTCTTTTCCCTTTCTTATACCAGACGGATGTTTCAGAGACATGTTTCATGTGCGATTAATGGCCCAAGAGCGCAGACTAATTGGATAATGCAAATGCATGTCTGAACTAGCTTTCCTTCTTCTTTTCTCCCTCCCCATCCCTCAGTCCTGCTCCCTGGAATCACCCCCAAATGAACGACTGTCAAGTAAGACCTCACCATGGTCTCTAGTCTGGTTAACCCAGGCTAGGAAAAGAATCGATTTGAGAGTAGCAAGGAAATGGGACTTGCGTCCCTGGGAAGGCTGCTTGCATGTGATCCTGTAGGGAGCAGGGCTGGAGGGCGCCTCAGAACAAATCGCGAGGACATTCTTTCTCCATCATTCACCATGGAGGCATGGCAAATTCTTGGAGTAGGTGTCTCCCTGGTTAAGGATATTCTTTCTTCAAGAGTAGTTCCTGTGCTCTTCAGAGATGATTTCACATAAAACACAGACTTTAAGATCTAAAATTCCACACCCTTCTCTGGACTGAAGACTCTGTTTCTCCAGGGCTTTGTCTTAAGACATGGTTTACACACCTGCTCACCGACTTGGTCTCCTGCCCTTGAAGGCAGCTCCATTCAGCAGTGTCCCCCCGAAACTGGTCTCCTGAGCGCTGGACTTCCCAGCACGTGTGGCCTGGCTAAAGCAAACGTCGGGGAGTCCTTGCCTCTTGTCCCTGACATTCAGTTAGTGGTCACATCTCTGGGATTGTGCACTGCAGGCCTTCGGTTCCAGGAAATTCAATTACAGTGTCGGAAGCACTAATTACCTGCTTTAAAAACCAACATTATTAGCCAAGAATAATTGTTACTGCAAGGAAAGTGAAAACAATCGGAACGAGCACATCTTCAGAGCCACTTTGTTTCAGCCTTCCTCCGAGCAGAGAGGGGGATGTGTGAATTTTCTCTTCTCCTCGCTGTTTAAAGAGAAGTGCCCCACCGCAAGCAATCTGCTGCTGAATCAGATATATATATATATATATATATATAATTTTTTTTTTTTACCTCCGGTGTGAATAGTAATTAGACAGAGTGACAAAAACACAGCATGTGGAGGTTCATACCACTTTGGTATTTGTAATTTTAAGCTCATCTTAAGGCTATAAATGATTCTTGGAGTTTGAGTGAGTTATGGTTTGTGGGTAAAGTGTGTGAAGCCTGTGTGTGTAGGGGGGATTGCGATGGCGGGTAGTATAGTGAGGTTTCTTGGTTACCATGACTACACCACGAAACTCCCCTGACAACTTGAACCATGTTCAGGCGAAAGAAAGGGGGGTTTTGGAAAATCATACCAATGAAATCAGAGGGGGTTACAAATTCCCAAACTGGAAACTGATATCTCTTTAAATATCACTACCATCTGGGCGCCTCCTCTTTTAAGATCCTTTACTCCAGATGCATTTTTGTCACACAAAGCAGAGTTATCTTTAGTAATACAAGATTAAAGGAGCAATGACTGACTGTAACAATTCTAAGGAAACCTGGGAATTGGCTGTACAGGGATGTTTGACTTAGCTGGCACCTTTGGGGTCTCTGTGCCACAGAAATAAAACCTCCCCTCAGTGGGAGCTGGGCGGTTGAATTAGGGAGGACAAGCCGGGCAGCATGAAGATTCTCACTGTCTTCGCCTAACCCGCACCTGCCTCATCTCTTTGGAGTTCTGTCTGGGCTAAACTGGAGAAAGTTACTTCCAAAAACCCGACCATTTGAAGCCTCTGGAAATGGCCCTAAAGGCAAACAACAAGTGAAAAACACACCCATTTGAGAAAATTAATGAAAGTTTGGTAAGAAAGGGGAGAGTTTGTGGTATTTGGACCAAGACGGCCCCTTCCTCGGCCAGTCCGGATGGCTGCAGTTCAAAAACACAGGCTCTCTCTCCCCTGCTTCCAGGCCGAGGGCTTTCTTCCGAGGATGCCAGGACTTCAGTAGTTCACACCTTGCCACCAACCACCTGATGTTGAGGTTAAGTTCCAGGCGAGTGTGGCTGAAAGTGGGGGTTTCCTTCTTCTTCGGCCCGGCCCCCACAAGTGGGACCATGCTCTACGTTGGGCATAGTGTGTTGTGAATACAGGTCTTGTAGCCTTTGCCAGAGCTTGTGAGGTGATGGTTCCAGGCCAGGAGAGGCAAGCAGAGAGGACCTCAGGCTGTACCCCACTCTCAACCCCCCACTAGGCACTCAGCAGGGCATCGCTCAGAGTAGAGCTTGCCGTACTCTTCTCCTGCAGCTCCAGAGATGCGGCTCGGAGATTTTACCTGGGAGAGAAACAGGCCATAAAACCGAAAGCTCCTAGTCTCTTCCCGAAGGAATGGATTCTACTTGCAACCGAGTGTGGAGAAGTTCAAAACTAAGGAGCCTCTCCAGAACAGTGAAGGTTGTGGTAAAAGGCCATTGGGTGGAGATTCACGGATTTAATGAAGATACAGCCTAGATTGTAGGCAGGCTAGTTTGCAGGAGAGAACCAGGGGTTAAGACAGCTGCGGAGAGCTCTCTTGGGGTCAGAACAGACATCAGACTTGAACTTCAGGAACTGTTTCTCCAAAGGAGTCACTATTTGACTGGATTCAGTTAGAGCAATTTATGCCCCAGGGCATTGTTGAAAACAATAGAGCAACCAGTTGGCAATTAAAAGAATTTGACAGGTGGGTGATAGAGAAAGAGAGTCATACCGATACCATTGTCATCCTTGGGTGACTTTAGGCAGCCCCAAATCTGTACCTCCCTGAGGAGCAACACCAAAGGCTTAAGTGTGTGTGTGTGTGTATGTGTAGCGGGTGGGGTGGTGGTGGTGAACAGATTTGACTAAAATCCAGTGAGTCGCTAGAAAATAAGACAATAACAAAAACAAGGGTTGGAGGGGATAGCAGTACCCAGAGTTGCTACAATATATAATTCAAAATGTTCAATTATCAAAAATATTATGAGGCATATACAGAAACAGGAAAATGTGACCCATACACCACCGAAAATAAAAAAAAAAAGACAATAGAAACTGCCTGTAAGAGTGACCGGATGTCAGATTTAACAGAATATGACTTCAAAGTAGCCATTATAAATTATGTTCACAGAACTAAACCATGACAACAGTATTGCATTGAATTTTGCAGATGGTCTTGTTCATTTACTAATGCAGAGAACATCAATAAAGAAATGGAAATTATAACACAGCACCAAGAGGAAATTCTGGGATTGAAAAGTAAATAACTGAAATAAAAATTTTACTAGAGGGGCTTGAGCGTTGATTTGAAGCAGCAGAAAAATTAATTGTAAACTTGTAGATCAATAGAAACTATGCAAGACGAGAAACAGAATTCTGAGAATGAATAAAATGAAGAGAACCTGAGAGAAATGTGGGAAACCGTCAAGTGCACCAACATATGCATAATGGGAGTGCCAGAAAGAGAGGAGAAACAGCAGAAAAAAACAGTCAAAGAAATAATGGCTTAAAAATTATATGACTGGTGTAACAAGTGAAACAATGCAAAGGTGCATAAACAATGCAAAGATGATAACCTCTCACTCACCACCGCACTCACGTCTACCCGAGGGAACCAGTCTAACTGCTGGGTGTGCACCCTTCCATACTCTTCTCTGTGCTCATGAAAACATAAGAAAAGATGCATAGCTTTTTTTCTATATAACATAGAGAGATAATATTCCATTTTTGGCTGCACCACAATGTATTTACCTATTTTCCTAATAGATCTTTAACAACTCTGGTCACTTTTATCTAATAGCAGACATTACTGTGTAAAATTTATTCTCAACCGTGTCTCATTTTAGAAGTCCAGGCAATACTTGTCTTAAAATAGGTTTAACAGAATTCATTGTTATTTGTAGGGCATGTACCAGCCCAGTCTGGATAATTTTAGGCGTGGGAGGTCATAGTGAAAAAAATGACCAAGATGAATGTGTTCACTATTCCGTTTATTAAGTGCGATTTTACCAAAAGTTCTAGACTATGGCTTAGAATGGCACAGAAAAAGAGAATATGGATTTGGAGTGAGAGGGCTGAGTTTGGATTCTGATTTAGTTACTGTTTCAGTTAACCATGGCTACGATGATGCTAAGTAACAACCAATCACACAATCTCAGTAGTGTAGAGCAATAAGGATTAATATAATTCTTATGTTTGTGGGGCAGTGTAGGGGTTGGGTGTGTAGGAAGCGGACTGATCTTGGCTTAGCTCAGCTGAGGTCGCCCTGTGTCACATATCTTTTTAGAACCAGAAGAGTAGGTTGGTGATGGCAGAGCTAGAAGAACAAGACCCTCTGCAAAAGCACTTTCAAAGCCTCTGCTTGCATCCCATCTGCTAAAATCCCATCAGCCAGAACAAGTCATGTACTGAACCTAGAGTCAAAGGGGCACTTCAAGTTTACAGGGCAAAGTATATCGTCCTACTATCAGGGACAGAGTAAGGATTTGGAACCGTAATTCAGTCGAGTACAGTCATTTATAGTAAGTTACTTTGTGTTATCTGGATAAAGGAGATAATAACACCCACCTTGTATTTTTGATGGGAGGGTAAGTTGCAATATTATATGTACATCTTTCAGCATGTAGTATGTATTCAACGGCTCTTAAGTTTCTTGCTTTGACAAAAGGTATGGAATACACAATTCATTTTTGTTCAAAATCTTATACAGTATTGGTCGAAATGAGAAAAATTTAAAAGTGTACACAATAATTTAAAAAATTCTATTCCCAACACACTAGTACAATAATGGCTTCCACATTGCTCATTATATTCCACTTGCATAAATGCATTTTCACACTTGCATCCAGCGTGTATGGGCCATTCTGAATTTTGCTGTTTTAAATTTCCTTACAACAAGACATTGTCTTATATTGCTAGACTGTTTTTTTTCTAAGAATCTCTTTTTGTGGCCAGGTGATCGCTTATCATTTGGCTGGACTGTATGAGGTAAACTAGGTCATGGAGAGGTTTAAGGCCTCCACCCTGAGCGTCAGTTACCTGGGCTGGTGTTCTGTTGGTTTCAGAGCATCGGCACCTGCTGAGGAATGGCAGGGAGGATCTTAGGGCACGGGGCTTTTGAGCTCCTGTACATCCTCTCTTCCCTGAGAAGACAAGCAAGCGTGCTGAAAAAGAATAAAGACCTCCATGTTATAACAGTGAGACTGTACCTGTGAGAGGAAGAACAAAGCCATCTGCAGGTTCTGTCGCTGACAATGACACCCAGCACCCGGGTCCAGCCCCACTGAGTTGATTTTGTGGTCTAAAATATTTTAGCCAGACGTAGGACTGAATCTGGGGCTTTGTAAATCTGATGAAGTAGCCATTTCGGCTCATTTGTTAAATTCATTCATTCATTCATTCATTCATTTCTTTATATTGTTTTTCCAAATAAATGTTTATTGACTGAATGGGCTATATACAATACTAATATTTTTTCTAGTTACCTTTTAAAAATTTAATGTGTACATGTTTTTATTCTCACCTCTGCTTTTTTTTTTAAATAAATGTATTTATTTAAATTAGTTTTAAGTATACAGTACATCGGTCAGACATCTACATTGTTCATAAAACGATCCCCCCAATTGCTCCCTCCTTCCCCTGGCCCTCTACTTAGCCATCATGTTAATGCTAACTGCATTCCCTGTGTCATGCTCCCTGTGCCCAATTATCAACTACTAATTTGTGCTTCTTTAACCCTTCACCCCATTCTCCCAGCCTCCCAACCTCCCTCCCCTCTGTTTGTCACCAAATTGTCCACTATATTTATGAGTCTGTTTTTGATTACTTTGTTCTTTTTGTTCCTTAGTTACTGCATATCAGTAAAATCATATAGTATCTATCTTTTTCTCTCTGACTTATTTCACTCAGCATAATAGCCTCTAGGTCCATCCATGTTCTTGCAAATGGTAGGTTTTCTTTTTTTTAATGGCTGAGTAATATTCCATTGTATATATAAATCATAATTTCTTTAGCCAATTGTCTGTTGAGAGGCATTTAGGTTCCTTCCATATCGTGGCTATTGTAAATTGTTTTGCCATGAATACTGGAGTGCATAGATCTTTTCGAATTAGTCTTTTTGTTTAATTTGAATAAATACCCAGAAGTGGGGTTGCTGGATCATATGGCAACTCTATTTTTAATTTTTTGAGGAATCTCCATACTGTTTTCCATAGTACCTGCATTAATATACAATTCTACCAACAGTGCACAAGGATTCCCTTTTCTCCACATCCTTGTCAGCACTTGTTATTTGTTGATTTATGGGTGATAGCCATTCTGACAGGTGTGAGGTGACACTATCTCATGGTTTTGATTTGCATTTCCCTGATGATTAGTGATTTGAGTTTCTTTTGATATGTCCAATGGCCATCTGTGTGTCTTCTTGGATTACCTGTTTATAATTATGTAGTGTCCTTCTTTATCTTCTTTTACATTTTTTATTTTAAAGTTTATTTTGTCTAATATAAGTATTATTACTCCAGCTTTCCTTCCATTTCTATTTGTATGGAATATCTTTCTTCCAGCCCTTCACTTTTAGTCTGTATGTGTCTTTTGATTTTGAAGTAAGTCTCTTGTTAGCAGCACCTAGATGGATCATGTCTTTTAATCCATTCAGCCACTTGTCTTTTTTATTAGAGCATTTAATCCATTAATATTTAAAGTAATTATTTATAAGTATGTACTTTTGCCACTTTGTTAATTGTTTTAGGTTGTTTTTCATAGTTGTCCTCTGTGCCTTTCTTCTCTTGATCTCTTCCCTTAACGTTTTGTGTAGGTTCCTTTCTCTTTGTTCTTTGTATATTTTTTGTAGATTTTTAGTTTGTGGTTCCCATGAGGTTTATGTATATCATTCTTTATCTATGAAAATCCACTTTGGGCTGATAAGTGTTTAAGTTTGAATATATTCTATAAAGATCACATTTTTACTCTCTTCTCCATGCTTTATTTTACTGATGTCATATTTTAGATCTTTTTGCGTTATCTCCTAACTACTTATTATAGTTTGAGTTGAGTTTGATACATTTTTCATTTAACCTTCACAGTAGCTTTTTAAATGTCTGATATAACCGTGAGTTTTTTCCCTTTCTCATATTTTCTTATTTCCGGTTATGGCCTTTCCTTTTCTACTTAAAGAAGACTAACATTTCTTGTAAAGCTCGTTTAATGGTGATGAAGTCCTTTAGTTTTTGCTTCTCCAAGAAACTCTATCTCTCCTTCAATTCTGAATGATAACCTTGCTGGGTAAATTATTCTAGGTAAATTGTGTTGTAGGGTCCTTCCTTCCAGCACTTTAAACGTATCCTGCCACTCCCTTCTGACTGTAAATTTGCTGATAAGAAATCAGCTGATGCCTTATGAGGGTTTCCTTTGTATGTAACTGTTTTTCTCTTGCTTCCTTTAAGATTGTTCTTTTATCTTTAACTGTTGCTGTTTTAGCTACTGCTAGGCCTTGGTGTGGGTGTCTTTGTGTTCATCTTGTTTGGAACTCTCTGTGCTTCCTGGGCCTGGATGTCTGTTTCCTTCCCCAGGTTAGGAAAGTTTTCAGCCATTATTTCTTTAAATAAAGTTTCTGTTCCTTTCTGTCTTCTTCTGGGACCCCTATAATGTGAATGTTTGAAGGCTCGATGTTATCCCAATGGTCCCTTAACTTATCTTTATTATTATTTTTTTAAATTCTTTTTTCTTTCTGCTGTTCTAATTGGTTGAGTTCCACTAGACTGTCTTTAGGTCGCTGCTCAGTTCTTCCGTATTAGTTAGTTTGCTGTTGATTCGTTCTAATGTTTTTTGTTTGCTTTTTCATTTCAATTACTGTATTCTTTGGGTCTGCTTGTTTTTTCTTATACTTCTCTCTTTTGATGTTCTTCTAAGTTTCTCTATTCCACTCTCAAGTTGGTGAGAATCCTTACCACTATTTCTTTGAATTCTTTATCAGGCAAATCATTTATTTCCATTTCCCTAGTTGTCCTCCCACCCCACCCCTTGGGGATTTTTCTTGTTCATTTGAGAGATAGTCTTTTTATTTTGTTTGTCTTTCCATGTTTGTTTATAGGAATTAGACAAAATTGCTCTCTTCAAATCCTGAGACATAGCCTTATATGGAAGTGGCCTCTGTGTGCCTGGTAGCTTTGGCAGGGGGGTAGGAGCAGAGCGGGTGCCTAAGGCGACCGGGGCACGGGCCTACGAGCAGGAGCAGTTCCAGGCGGGGAGGTTGGATGCGTGTAGTGACGTCCTGTTGGTCCTGCTTGCTCTCTTTGTCCAGGCCGAAATGGCTCGGGCGATGTGCCCGGAAACACAGTGCGGGAACCTTGCAGGCAGGGTGAGGTCCTGGATAGAGCCCCTGCTTGCCCAATCGAGGGGCAGGGGACGTGAACCGCCTCCTCTGGCTGCCCGGGCTCCCCGGCCTCTCTCTGCTGTCTCTGTCTCCGGTTTGTTGCACAGAACGTGGTCCACGTGGAAGCAATCCCAGGCCGCTCTAAGGTGGGCTGGGCAGCGCGTGGCTCCGAGCATGCGCTCACACCTGGCGCAGTGCCTGCCGGGAAGAGGCACGTGGCCCCGAGCGTGCGCTCACACCTGGCGCAGTGTCTGCCGGGAGGAGCCGCGCTCTCAGGGAGGCCAGGTGGCTGAGGCAACGCACTGTTGTTCCCGCCGGCTCCCTTCTCTGGAGGCGAAGGCTCCGGCAGTGTAGCTGGGAAGGCGCCGCGGTGATCCCGCAGGTAGGCCGAATCCCCCGGGTAGGGCTCCCGCCGCCCCGTGGAGGTGGGGGTGACGCAAACCCCCTCCTCAGGCCCCAGAGAGTTCCCGCGGCCGCTGGGGGCTCCCTCGGCTTCCCATCCTTCTCTCTTCTTTTACTCTAGTTTGTTGTCATAAGCTGGTCACTCAGGGCTTGGTTATTTCACAGATGTAACTGCCACCTACTCAGGTGTATATTTGGTTTTGTCACAGGGTGGCGGGGGCGGGGGTGAGGTGGGGGTGGAGTGGGGGGTTGGGGGGGCGGTGCCATGTCCTTCTACGTGGCCGCCATCTTGGACCGCCTCACCTGTTGAATTTAAACGCGATCATTGAAGTGGACCTACAATTGCTTTAATGAGGAAGTGGCTAAACAAGTACAGAGAGCAGCAAGTGGCACCAGCTACCTGGGCCAGCTTCGTCCAATTAAGGAAAGTTTGGGCACCAGGCCAAACTTTTTGGGGCCTATGTGTCAAGCCGCTGATCCTGAGACTAGTTCCATGACTAGACTCCAGAGGATCCAAGTCAAACTACCGCAGGGTTCAGGCAGGAAAAGGGACTTATGATTAGGGTTGTCTGATAAGTATTTTCTTAGGAGTTGCCTGAGGCCCTCTGGAGGTGAGACTAGCTCCCTGTGCATCCCAAACTCCCTGCCACATCGTAACCAAGTGTCTGGAAGTAATTAGATCTTGTCTTAAGTTAGCCCAGGAATTTCAGAGGATGATCTGAGCACACATTGTATTTCTCGGGAGCATCTTTCCATGTCTCTGTGACATGTCTCTTCTGTGTCTGTGCCTCAACTTACATGTCCAGCAGTGGGTTTTCGAATTGATGGGTAAATGATACAGTGGTCAAGAGAGTGGACTCTGGAGCCAAACTGCCTGGGTTCAACTCCTGGCTCAGCCCTTGATGTTGTCACCTTGGTCAAGTCACTTAACCTCTCCATGCATTTGTTTCTCACACTTACAATGGGACACTAATGGCACCCGCGTCATTAGGTTGTTTCAAGAATTGAGCAATTTTTAAAATGCTTGGAGGAGTTCCTGGTACTTAGAGTTATATAAATATGATGACTACTATCTTAAGCCCTTAATGAACCCTAATTAAATGAGATAATGCACCTTATATTCTAAGCATATAGAGGACACTGAATTGTAGATATCATTATTACTATAAGGTATAAGAGTTTCATTTCCTCTTGGATAAAATGTCTGAGTGTTAACAGGGGTCTTTTACAGATAAAGCCTTAAACTGCCTTTTTCCTAATTGGGTTCAGCTCTGTAGAGGAAAGTGTTCACGCAAGTTTGGGAAATGTTTCATGGACGTGTGCGTGTGTGTGTAAAATACACATTCAGACCATAGAACTGTTCTGCCCAACGAACACACCTAGGAAATGTTCTTCCATAACCGGTTGAATGAAAGGGGAAATTTCTGATGAGAATTGTTAGGAAGTAGAATTCTGATCTTTTCTCAAATAATGCTAATCAAGAAACTTCTCTTCTCACCTTTGTGGGTAATGAGGGAGGTTATTAGCATGCCCTACGTTCCAGACATTGATCTCCGCACCTCAGACACATTACCGTTAATAAAAATGTGTTAGTGAGTCCCATTTATTGACCACCTAGAATGTGCCGGGCATTTTATATAATGATCTCTACGTCCATAACATTTTTGCAGAGTAGATATTATCATTCCCAGAATAAGTTGAGGTTTATCTGTGGCAAGTATGTGGGGCCCGGGTTTAAGCTCAGGTTTGAAGGTTTCAAATCTCTTTGCGAAACCTTCTTGGGACAATGTATCATTCTCAGCAGCACTTTAGGAAACTAGAGAAAGAAAGGCAAAAAATAATTGTAACAGCAGATGTTGGTGTTCATTTTCCAGTTTACGAAGCCTTTCTCACTGCAGTCTCTCATTTGATTCTGGTGTGAATGATCTAGACGCAACTTCCCTTTTCAGCTGTTTACTTGGCTCCTGTGACTTCTTGCCTCTTCTCACATCGATTCCTGGTCCTCTTCAACTTGATAAATCTTCAAGTTTCAATTTCCCTTCCCTGGGCACCCTGTCCCAACTCCTCCAGATAGAATCGATTGCTCTCTCTCCTTTGTGCCTCAGGATTTTATTCAAAAACTTCTGTTGTTGTGGTTATCACATTGAATCGTCATTGCTGGTTGAAAGAATGAATGGATGAGCATGCTGCAGTCTTATATTTCAGGCAGGTGTTAGTTCTTGTTTTGTGTTTATGAATGAGGATACTAAAGCTTAGAGAGATTCGGTGACTTGTCCGAGGTCATATAAGTGATCAGTGGTGAAACTGAGGGTTCAGTCTGATTTTAGAAACAGGGAAGCCAACACAGAAGAATTACAGTGATGATAGTTTAGGTTTCATAGGCTTTTAACCCATTTTCTTCCCTGCAGGAGCACAACTTTTAAGGCAGGATTGATGAGCTAAGCAAGAGAAATCTAATAGGACAAGTGATTTTTAAAAGTAGCTATACCCTCCTATTTATATGCGTCTTATAGTTTACAAACCACCCCTTGTTCTAGCCACTTCAATAGTTATATCAAGAGGTTCGCATGATGCTGAGATATATTTTTTTCCTAACTCATTCAGTTAAGCAAGTGTATCTTCTAGGGGTCTTTAAATGAAAGGAACGTCCCCACCATGAACCTCCATGATCTTCCAGCTCCCTGTTCTGGTATTTTCTTCTCTCTCTCTCTCTCTCTCTCTCTCTCTCTCTCTCTCTCTCTCTCTCACACACACACACACACACACACACACACACACACACACTCACACTCTCTCTCTCTCTCTCTCTCTCTCTCTCTCTCTCTCTGTCATCACTCTGTGGGAAATTTTGCACTTTCACACCCTACAAAGGCCAATTAAAAGAATCAGTTGAAGTCAAATTTGTAAAGGGAGTGGTCCAACAAAGAGATACTAAGTGAACAAAGGGTGTTGGTCATTATGAAAGCGGAAAGGTTAATATTCCCTGAATACTCATTTATAGGCCACAGACTGATTTCAACCCCAGAGGCCTTGATTAGGCAAAAGCTTCTCTGCTCCTCTGTTTTTTTTTCTTAAAATGTTTTCTCTGCAAGCTGATTTAAGTTTCAGTCGGGGCAAAATGAGCTATCAGCCAGAGCAAATGACTTTCCAATCTTCTTTTTTGAAAAATAGAATCTAATGGCGTATTAGTGCCAGCCATGGTATTAATTACAGTCATGACTTTCATGGTGGGCCTTCCGATTATTTTTGGTAAATTTTCTTTGGAGATAATAAGGAGACCATTAAATCCAGATTATGGTTTGTCAGTTCTAGAAAATGCCTGTTAGGCAGCATTTGATGTTATTCTAGACAATGAAGAAAAGAGCACAACCTTGGGCATGTAAAGGGATGACTTCCTGCTGCTCTGGGGAGCAGCTCCAAGCCTGGCCCCATCCATCACCGCCTAACCTTGAAACCTTGTGTTCTGATTGCTTGGTTGAAATAGTGGAAATGTAGCTTAAGACTTCTCAGGAAGATCCAAAAAGAAGCTTCGTTTTTTATATTCATCCTTTTTCTTTGTCTTGGAGCTCACTCTCGCGCATACGCTCACTCTGTCTCTGTTTTTGTCTCCAACTCTATCTCCCTCTCACCCTCCTCCTCCTCCTCCTCCTCCTCCTCCTCCTCCTCCTCCTCCTCCTCCTCCTCTTTCTCCTTCTTCTCCTCTCTCCCCGCCCCCTCTCTCTCAAATCAAGGTGTCTGTTACAGTCTGGCTCCCTCAAGTGATAGGGCAGGCCTTGAATTTGCAGAACTCACTGAAGGCTGAGATATTGTTTTGTCCTGAAACCAGAATCTCATAGTGGAATTGGAGAATGAGCTGGTTATGCTTGGGTGAAACCTGTCTCTTTCATTAACTCTTCTGCCTACTGACTGTGGACCTTATGTAAGATTCAGACTTTGACCTCCTGCAATTTCACTGTCTGTTTTTTTTGTTTTTTTTGTTTTTGGACAATTGAATATCTTGGGTATAACATCTCATATGAATACTTTTATGCCTGTAGTTTTTACTTGTCATTTTATGATCTAAGTTCACTAGTGAGTTCTGGGTGTAGCCTCAGTTACATCTTAGTGAATGATGATGACCTTCAGAGTAGTCATCTTGCTTGAAGATACTATTCTTAGTATCATTTAGGTGCACTTGGAAGGAAATCACACTAGCTAAATTAAGTAAAAGGGGGATTTATTTTAAGGATACTGCAGCATCTCACAGAACCTGAGAATATAAATGTGACCAGTTCTCAGGAAAACCTGGAATCAGGAGCACGGATGTTCTGAGAATTGACTTCCTATTTCTTTTATCTCTGATTCTCTTTACAAACCAGTCTTTCTTCCCATATTCGATACGTAGTGTTTCCTCCATTTCTTGAGTCTGTATCACAGGAAATTAGGATATAAATCCAACCTGAGTTTCTTGTCCTATAACAAACCTCTCGAGGTTGGCTTATCTTGGGACAGGTGCCTGACTCAGAGGGCTCTCCTGGTAGCCATTCGAACAGAATGGTCAGTAATGATAGGCAGGTGTCAGAAGAAGGGTAAGGGTATTGGGGAAAATAAAAAAATAAACATAACACCAGCATCCTGTCAATGTATTTATAAGCAAACACTAAATTCATTAGTTCTGTTAAACTAAGTCAGTCCATTTTCCTAGGAAGTGAGTGGTGGTAGATTTTTTTTTAATTTTGTGAACTCTTAGCCTCTATTATTAATTTAATTTAGCTACTTAGAGAAACCAGTTACTTTATAAGATAACCATGTATTTTCAAATATCTTTTGACATTCTCCTTTTCTTTAAAGAGCTTAACGAACACATGTAGGGCTTACTCTATGCAGGCATTGTTCTGTGTCATGTGTATGCATGCACACGTGTGCACTCATTTGATCCTCAAAACAACCATATGAGGAAACTGAGGCATGGAGAATTTAAAATATTTGCCAAAGGTCAAGAGATAATTAGTAGTGGAGCTTAGAATCCAACCTACATAATAAACTGAGGAGAGAAGATATAGTCAAATTAACAGATAATAATGCAATGCAGAATGTGGTGTGATGACTTTTTTAAACGAATGTCCTAGAATTTGGAAAAGTTTTAAGACCACATGAACCTACCTCATTATTTTGTGCTTATATTATTATTTTTTTAACAGAATTGCTATTATTGACATGGTTATCCACTACTCCACAATACTAGAGAAAAGAGTTTAAATTTTACTAGATAACTTTTCTATGATAGTATACTTTGAAATGACTGTTAGGGCATGGGGTCAGGCAAAAAAATATATATCTTCAAATATTTGAAGAACAGTCAAAGTAGAAGAGGGGAAAATATCCTCAATATTGCTCCAAAGGGCAGAACCTGAGGGATAGATGAAAAGTAAAGGGGGCCAGATTGCATTCAGCATGAAAACTTTGCTGTTAAGTCTGCCTACCCTTGGAGCAGTACACCTTTCAGAGCAGTGAGCATCCCAAAGTGTGGTCCCTGAGTCAGTAGCATCAGTATCACCTGAGAATCTGTTAGAAATGCAAATTCCCAGTCCCCCAAGCGCCCCCAGACCTGCTGAATCAGAAACTCTGAGGTTTGGGTCCATCCCTCTGTTTTCACAAGTCCTCCAGGTGGTTCTGATGGCTCATGAAGTTTGAAACCCACTGTCACGAAGGCCAGGCCACGTAATAAAAAAAAAAATCAAAGTTTGTTGAAAAATAATGAAGTCAGGGACACAAACGCCAATGTAAATGTGGGAAACATTTTGATGACTGGGGTTGTTGCTGTATTGTCTTAAGAATGACACCTGCCTGGTTGTATCGCTTTATAAAACATTGAGAGGAATTAGAGCATGGGTCTTCATAGACTCAAGCCAGTTATAGAAAAGGCTAGTATACACTAATTGTTTAGTGGGTCTGCGAGGGGTGTTCAAATAAGTGACCTTGGGACCTTTCCACATGCACATATGAGGTTTCTGAGCTAAATGAGCTCACCATTAATTAGAGGAAGACTATTTTCATAATCAGGAGATCTTGCTTTTGGCCTAAGCACCTCTACTTACTAGGACGTGAATTTTCTATAGTCATAAAATAAGACAACAATAGAGGTCATCTAGCCTAGTTCAACCTGTTCATTTTACAGCTGGGCAAACAAAGAAACAAAGGCCTGAAATTTTTAAAACCAGAATACTCAAGCGCCCACAGGTGTATAATGCCAGGTCCTATGTTTTCAGAATACACTGAAATTTTGCACTTTATTTTGCATTATGTCTGTATTCATTCAGTTTTCTCATTTCTGAGATAAGTAAAATGGTATTTCTATTTCTATTTAATATAGAAGTTGTTGAGGATAAAATGAACATACACTGAAAAGCATTGTTATAGATTAAAATGTCATGGAATATTCAAGGCTGGTATCTTCACCACAGATTTTATCATAAGGTCTATCCTCCTGTATGCTGGATAGGCTTCAGTTATAAGATTTTACTACTGGGAGGATCCTTAGAGGTCATTTCTTTCAAGCCCTAATTTTACAGATGAGGACACTGAGGGCTAGGGAGGCTGATGTAACTTGCAGAAGGTCACATATAATCAAAAAAGTTCTCCAGTATTGGACTTCTCTGAGGATAAACATCTTGTGGAATTGTTCCCTTGAATGCCTGCACAAAATCAAGCTGAGGCTGTTGTCTATTTCACATATAATTTCCCTCCTGGTATTTGACATCACAAATGAAAGCACAGGGCCAGATGCTTAATTGCTTCTAAATGGGGTCTGTGAAATGATAAGCAACTTTTTGCCATCTTTTCTGTGGGTCATTGTGTCTTCTCCAAAGTCATCATATTTTTGTTGTTTGTTAGCTTATTTCCAAACTGGGAATTATAAAAACGATCTTTTAAAGCACTAGAAGGACTTATGGCAAACTGTAAAGCAGTATTTCTAGATTTCTCAGGCGTTGTATGCTACCTGACATTTCCATCTGGAAGACAATTAGATGACAAAAACCACTATATTTCTAGTCATCTTTTAGCACAACAGAAAGCTGTAAATGGAAAGAAAAAGTCTATTCCTGGCCAGTTTCTCTTTGACAGTCTGCTTTTCTTTCCTTCTTTAATAAGTTAAGTTTGTTCTTCTCAGATAAGAAATAGCATTTATATGCACTGTGAAAAAACTACAAAATATATTAAAATGTAGGCAAAAGCAAAAATATCCATCATATCATGACTCGGAGAAAATCTCCTTTGTTATTTCAGTGCATTTCATTCCAATTTAAAAAATGGTTTTATGGTAATAAAATTTCATAAAACAGGTATAGCTTAACATATCATAATAAAGCTTGATGACTATTACTAGACTAACATCTGTTTTAATATCTAATTGTCTCTCATTCAGGTCAGGAAACACAGCATTATAGGCACTCCAGAGAATAACTATGTGGCCCTTGTGATTGCAATCCCCTTCTCTTCCGATAATCACTATATATGCTTTAGCTTCTCTGTATAATTTTATTACTTTTACATGTATCCCTAAACTGTACATTAGTTGCAGTGTTTGTTACAATGAATGAACCAATACTGATACATTAGTATTAACTGAAGTCCATCATTTATTCAAATTTCCTGAGTTTTTATCTAATGACCTTTATCTGCTGTAGGATCCCATTAATGACACCACACTACATGTAGTTGTAATGTCTCCCTAGGCTCCTCTTTGCTGTGGCAGTTTTTTAGACTTTCCTTGTTTTTGATGAGCTTATCAGTGTTGAGGAATGTTGGTCGGGTATTTTGTAGAATGTCTCTCTATTGAAAAAAAAAATTTTTTTGTTTTTCTCGTGATTAGACTAGAGTTATAGATTTTGGGGGAGATCACAAAAGCAAAGTGACACTTTTATCACATCATATGAAAGGTCATTTATGACTGTTGATATTGACCTTGATCCTCTGGTGGAGGCAGTATCTGTCAAGTTTCCCCACTAGAAAGTGACTTTTTTCCTCCTTTCCATACTGTATTATTTGGAAGGAAGGCACTGTGTGCATCTCACACTTAAAAATTAGGGAGTTGGGCTCCCTTTCCTTCAGGATGAAGCATCTACGTACATTATTTATAATTGCCTTGCATAGATTTGTCTCTTCTTCCCTATTTATTATTTATTTGTATCAGTATTGATTCATAGATATTTTATATTGTGTGTTATAATCCAATACTACTTTATGTTGTTGCTCAAGTTGTGGCGTCTTTGTCCATTGTGAGCTCTTTCGTTTGGCTCCTGCGCCCCATCTATGAACCAGGAAATGGGCCCTCACTGACACCAAATCTGCAGGTACCTGAAGCTTAGACTTCCCACGCTCTAGAACTGTGAGAAATAAATTTCTGTTGTTTATAAGTCATCCAGTCTGTGGTATTCTGTTATAGCAACCCTAATGAACTAAGACACTGGAAAATATCTTTTTCTTAATCTTTCTTCAGCTATGTCTAATCTGCTGTCCAATACAACCACCCAGCTCTTAATTTCTTATATCTAAAAGTTCTGTTTGGCTTTTTTCAAATCTATTGCATCACTTCTTATAGTCTCCTGGTATCATTGAATATTTCCAAGCTTGCCTTTTATCTCTGTAGATGTAACAGTCATGGTTGTTTTATGATCAGTGTGTGAGTCTGCTGCCTGTTCCTTCTGTTTGTTTGCTTTCATGTCGTCTTGCTTCCTTGTGTGCCTGGTTATCTTTGCCACCTTGGTGGGCATTGCACTTGGAAATTATTTGTTCAGATTCTCTGAGGTCAAGGATGAATGTGCCTTCATGTCTTTCTCCAGAATGCCTTAGAAGCTTGAGTTTCCTGGCTTATTCCAGGCTATGGAAGCCTGTGCTGTAGTAGGAAAACAGATGGGTTTTTGTCTGGTTTGCCCCCATTCTTAGGGGTCATGATTTAATGCACAGAATTCCTGCAATAATCCCTACCTTGGGCAGGCTTCTGGCTTTTGGTTTTGCAAAGCTTTCGGACCAGAGTCTAAGTACTTAGTGTTGGCAAAGAGCCTCGGAGCCAACGTTCCAGTCATTATATTTGTGATTATGCACTGCGTAATATTCTGTATTCTGATGTTTTCCTCTTAACATTATAATTGCTTTCCATGTATTTTTATAAATATAACACAGTTGTTCTCCAGTATTATAAGTTTTTTTTTTTTAATCTTCACATGATTTCAACCACATGGATAACTCGAACAAAATGTTTTCGACAAAATTGTCCACTACCAATAAATTCTGATTACCTTTCAGACCTTTTATGATGGAGAAATGGAAATATTAAAAAATCGCAAAATTCCAATGTAGGATTAGAGAACAGAAAACTAAACCTGATAATATATCAAGCGAATAACAAACAAACAAACAAACAAACAAAGTATATCTATTCCTGGTCAGAGTAGTGAAGACTGGAGGGAAAGGGTGTTTGGTCTGCCTGTGGCAGAAGCTGGGCTTTGATTTCTGGACCACTCCTTCTGGTTCCAGCTGTGGACTTGCATTCACTTTGCCTTGCAGGCAAAAAGCTAGCCTCCATCAGGGACTAATTCCTGCTCCAGTAAGAAGCGTAAACATCTCCTGGCTGACCCTCCTTCAGTTCTGGAAGGAGTGTGAATTGCTACAGCTATTCTGAAGACCAATACAATAATATTTAGTGCAACTAGGTATTTATATGCCCTGCAGTTTCACTTCTGAGTATTGTGTCCAGAGGAATGCTCACGCAGGCAGGTAATGAGATGTCTGAGAGCATGTGTATGGAGCAGAACAAACTGGAGGCAGTGTAACTGTTTATCCCTATAAGAATGGATATGTAAATATGACATGTGCACATGACAGAATGCCATAGAGCAGCCAGAAGGAGTGGAACAGTTCTACAAATAGCACCATCTCAAATACATAATGTGAAATGAGAAAAAGAAAGAGAGGGAATGAGAGCCATAACTTTAGCGTCATCTCTTGCTTCTAATGAACCATCCCAAATTTACTGGCTTATAACAACTGCTGATTAGCTCGTGAGGCTGCGAGTCAACGTTTTGGGTTGGGGCAAGAAAGGTAATTCTGCTGATCTCTCCTGGGCTCACTCATTCCCTTGCAGTTGCTTGTCAGTTGACACAATTGTTTCTGGGTTGCCTAAGATGGCTTCACCTGCCCATCTAGCCGTTGATGTTGGTTCCTTTTATCTGGGAGGGTCTCATGTCTATAGCAACTAGTAGGCTAGCCTGGACTTCCTGACATGGTAGCAGAAGAGATACCAGCAGCAAGAAAGGGCAAGCCCCAATGCACAAGGAGTTATTGACTTTAATCATATTTGTTAATGTTCTAGTAGCCAGAGCAAGTTATATGTCAAGCCTCGAGTCAGTGGCCGGGATCCATGGAGGTGTGTGGTTCGCTGAGTGCCAGGAACTGCAACGGTACACCACAACAGCACCATGCTTGTTGCGGACTGAATCGCGCCCCCCTAAAATGCATGTGTTAAAACTCTAACTCCCAGCACCTCAGAATGTAACTGGATTTGGAGACAAGGTCTCAAAAAGGTAATTAAGTTAAAATGAAGTTTTTAGGTTGGGCCCAACACAATCTGAGAGGTGTCCTTATACAAAGAGGACATTTATATTAAAGGAGACATGCATTCATACAGAGGAAAGACCATGTAGGGACACAGCAAGAGGCAGTCATGTGTAAGCTAAGGAGAAAGGCTTTAGAAGAAATCAAACCTGAAGTTTGAATTTTAGTGTTAACTGGATATGGAAGATATATATGTATGTGTGTGTATGTATATATACACACACACACACACACACAACACACACATATATAATATGTGAGGGGATATATATATAATATATATATATAAAGAGATATATCTCATTTTAAATTATCTCACTTTATTTTTCCAGTTTTGTGGAGGTATAATTGACAAAATTATAAGATATTTAAAGTGTACATATCACGACTTGATACACATCCGTTGTGAAAGGATTCCCCCAATTATGTTAATTAACACATCCAACACCTCACATATTTACACTCTCCTTTTTTTGGCGAGAACATTTAAGTTCTACTCTCTTAGCAAGTTTCAACTATACAACAATGCTGTCAACCACAGTCACCACATTACATATTAGACTTTGTCTCATCACTGAAAATTTGTACCCTTTTACCAACCTCCCCCCTTACCTCCCACCCACACCCCAGACCCTGGAAACCAGGTTTCTGCTCTGTTTCTGTGGTTTTTGTAGAAAAGAAAAGGGTCAGTGGTGGGCTGGAGCTGGCTTTTAATGGCTAGTGAAAGCAGATTGGTTCAGAAGAATTTTCTGAGCTTGTTGTTCGTAGGTTGAAATCATGACGCTGGGAGTATTTCACCACAGAAACTGGCAAATATGACAAAGTGGGCCTTGTTTGATGGAGAGCTGGGTTATCTGAACACCGGTGGCTAGTCCGTCCGTGGACTACAAAAATTCACACATGTAAAATGCCATAACACTGTGCGATGCAGGACAGTGTTCTGTGCTGTGAAGTTTGAAGACCTGAACTCGAATCAAACACTTCTCAACTTTAAAGCCAAGTGATGAATAGCAGATTATTCTTTTTCTACCTTACCTTGATTTTCTTAGGTTTTTAAGTAGGAATAAGGATGCCTACCACACTGAAGTACTGTGAGGAATAAAAAGCATATGTGAAAACATTGTGCACAAAATAGGTGAACAAACAGCTGAATTTGCCTGAGGAGCTAAGTCTATCTAATAAACCCATCCATCATGCTTTCAGAAAACACAAGTAATAATGATATTTACAAATGCTTACTCTATACCAGATATGATATTTTTCATGTTAGTCTCCTTATAACAACCTTCTCAGGTAGGTCTTGTTCTTTGAAATCACTTTAAAGACGATTAAATTCACAGAGCTGTTTTCTGATAGGGTTTGTCTCTGTCCTTATTCAGAGCCAGCCCCTTTCCCCATTACACGCTGTTGGTAAAGGGTGATAAGTGCTAAATAATGATAATGCATGCAATAAACATGATCACATGGGTAAGTGTGTCTGCCTCATTCAATTAGGTGCGAGGTCATCTGGAAAACAGCACCCTTTGTATCAATTAATGTGGAATCACAGCTTTGTCGATCCCGCAGGGGCAGCCTGAGATCTTTGCCAGAAAGTGTGCTGTAAATTGTGGTCATGTTTTATGCAGTGCAGTCACTTGTTTCCATCCTGTGGGGATCACAGCCTGACTGGAGCGGGGTTTTACAACCTTCAGCTTCACCAACTCAAAGCCCAAATTCTCATTCCAAGATCCTATTAACAGACCTTCGATATGGCACTAATAACTGCCCATCACTCTCTGATCAGTCTTTCTGCCTTCCTCTGAGCATGGGCCAGTTCCTTTAGGAAATATAAAGTTACTCATTTCTTCACCCTCTTCTTTCTCAATCAATTATACAGCATCTTGGCCATTCGAAGATCTCATTTTCTTCATCTCTCTACATTGCATTTCAGATACAGGCAGAGATATTTTTTTTCTCCTCTGAAATTCTTCTTTCTGTCTTGTGTCCTGTAGGACACAGGCCAATCAAGATGCTCCTTTTCTTTTCATGGAAAATTAACCTGGAAAGTGAATTTTATTTCCCCATCACTTATTTTTTAAAATTGAGCAGCTGTACCTCTTCCTGTTAGACAAGCAGCTTCCTTTCCTCTTCTCCCACCTTTCTTCCTTTTCCCCCCTTTTCTCCCTCCCTCCCTCCCTCCCTTCATCTCACCTTTATAAAATGACTCTAATAAGAATGAAAGAACAAAAATCTCGACTTGAGAGTTTAGCCTTAAAATGTTTTGCATTATCTCCTAATTACTAAATAACGTTCCCAAGTCACTCCTTATAAGTATAATCTGGGCCATTGTTGATCTTTCTTTGGGACATTCGTGCGTGTGTGAGCATGTGTGTATGTATGTTTATGTGGGATGTGCACAGATATACCTGTTGGGAGCTTCTGAGGACTGATTTAAAATTATTGCAAAGTGCTTGAAAAAATAAGAGGGGATTCCAAGTAGAATTTTTTTTTCCAAGAAAGATTGAATCTAGGAGAGGGAGAAAAGAGGCTGATAGACACACTATTCTAATTAGAGAGGTAGGCAGACCCTGTAACTCTCTAATCGCAGAAGGATAACAAGTGTGGGGTGAGCATGTGGCTGTGGGTACAGGGGTGGTATGTGGTAGTGTTTGTCACTCCTCAAAGATGACACCATACCCCTTTTGCCTGAGGCTTTCTTTGTGTTCGCCATGCTTGGTCTCACATGAGAATCCATGGCACATGGGGAATAACGCATGATTTGACTTTTTTTTTCTCCCATTAGGGTAGCGAATTTCATTATAATAAATGCTGGGTTAGGAGTCTGGGAATTAAATAAACTGGAATCCCAGTCTTACCTTTTGTCATCAGTGCAAATCGAGACAAATTCTTAACCTTACAAGGCCTGGATGTCAGGAAGAATCTTAAGGCAGACCCTGGAGAAATGTTTGCGGGAGGTGGGAGAATGCAGCAGAAACTGTCCAAACAAGCTTTGGATGAAATAGCATCCAAGGTGAGTATGTACAATGCAGAGCACCTAGGCCGGCTCCCTACGGGGGTGGAAAAAAAATGCTTCACCCTAAAATTCATCGGAAGTCTGCCAGAGTTTGAGGCATCTTGAGAACTATGAAAACAGTTTCAGAATTACCTGCAGATTCCTACAATTGAATATTGTCAGGGCTGAGGCTGGCTTCCTTCTATAAGCACCCAATAAGTGTAGTTGGGAAATAAACCATTGGTTTTAAAAAAGTGTAGTGTATTCATTGGGAGTGTGTTTAATTTTTAAACTATTTAGAATAAAATGTAGCCATTTTTAAAGACCAAAACTTGGTTTATATGATCTCAAAGGCTGTTGCATCTCTCCCCCACTAGCATGCCTTATCAAATCATCAGCCTCCTGAGGAAGCAGCTGATATTGCTACCTGAAATACCTACCACTCTTTTCTTAGCAAGGAGAAAGATAGTCCAAGGGAAGGAGAATAAGAGAATGCATATCAGTTCCCCACAGCATGTAGACTATTTGGACAATAACGTAATAACGGCTATGACTTCCTCTTAGGTGTGTGATGGGGAGAGAAGGTGTCTCTAAAGCTCTTGCATGATTAGATTCAGAAAGGTTGGGCATACGCTTTAGCTCTCCAAATAATTATTTATTTTTAAAAAATGTATTTATTTTTATTATGGTGACATTGGTTAATGAAATCTATTAAGTTTCAGGTATACAATTCAACAGTAAGGCATATATGTATGTATGTATGTGTGTGTGTGTGTGTGTGTGTGTGTGTGTGTGTGTATGTATGTATATATATGCATGTATATATGTATATATGTATATATATGCATGTATATATGTATATATGTGTGTATACACACACATGCACAAATATTGCATTATGTGTTCACCACCCATAGTTAGATTTCTTTCCATCACCACATATTTGACCCCTTTTACCCCATCTACCTCCTCACCGCTCCCCCCATTCTGGTAGCCACTAATCTAAAGGCCAGCCTGCTCTTCAAACTACACCATTCATGCGGATTCTGACCTTCTCGGAGGGTGTAAAGTGCACGTGCCTCAGAGTTAGACAAACCTGGATCTAAATCCTGGCTCTGCAGATTACAAGCCCCATGACCTTACAATAGACATTTAATCTCTCTGAGTCTCCACTTTGTCATCCCCTAAGGGAGAAAATGATAATTCTCTCCCAGTTTTGTGGCAAGAATTAGATGAGACAATATTCATTAAATTCTGGGTAGAGAGTCAGTATTCAGCAATGTTAGTTCCTTCCCTATTCCCTTAGTTAAGGGGACATGAAGCAGTGTCAGTTTTCCACTGTGAGTAGGACAGCCCCATCCCTTGTTGGGGGATGCCTCTCACCTGTAATACAGCTGTCATTGTTGCTATCCCAAGGCTCTGAGAAGCAGGCATGCATTTGTTTACTTATTAGATTTTAACATTATTTAATTTTTAGACTTATTTATTATTCACTTATTTTTCTCAGTCAAGCTTACTATTCTCTTCTAAACTAAATAGAATATAGGGATTATAGGAAACAGGCATTTATAGGGGTCGCCCAGAAGAAAAAGGAACAAAAGGACATGGACATGCAATTAACAAAAGATGAAAACCAAATGGTCGACAACCACATGAGAAGATACCCAATCTTATGAAGGATAATGCAAATGAAAATATTATGACATGCCATCTCAAATCCACCCACTGACAAACACGTGCAAGACTGATGGTACTGAGATGGTGGTAAGGGGGTAGAGTGGTGGACATCCTCGTGCACTGCTTGAGGTTGTGCAAATGTGAAAAGCGGCTTGGCAGTATGTAGCAAGGTTGAAAGCACACACACACTTTGATCCAGCGACGGCAGTTCTGGAGAACAGACGCTAGAGAAACTATCACAAGGGAACATTGTTGTTAACAACACAAATAAAGGGCCTGGGGGGATCTAGATGTCCATCGGTAAACTTAATTGCATTTTGGTGCTTCCATGTGCTAGAATGCTGTAGGTGTTAAAAGGATGAGTTATAACAACACATACCAGCATGAAAAGATCTCCAGGATGTACTGTTTTATGAGGAACATGTCACCATGCACAAGGAAAAAAGTATAAGGGTGTTTGCTCATGTTTACTACAACCATATTGCAATAAGTGAAAAGCTGGAACAACCTAAATAACCACCAGCAGGAGAAGTGATAAATAATTGTGGCAGAGTCAGAAAGTGGATCATTAAAGGGTGCTAGGTTAAATTAGAGTAGTCATATCAACATGGGTAACTATCAAATGCACAAGAGGAAATATATACTTGTTTAAAAGTCAAAAGCTTGCAGACTAATACAAGGCGATGTTTAATACATATGTCATTAAAGTTTAGAGGCATATGGGGGGCAAAATGAACCCCAAACTTGGAGTGACTTATGGTAGATGTGGGGAAGGAAGGGAATGCAAGACATGAGAGTATCTGAAATATTTTTTAATGGCAAACGAAAAACAGGCAATCTGCCTCTACTAATTTAAATAGTATTTTATTTTATTTAAAAAGAACATTTTAAAATTATAAAAAAAAAAAATGTTTAAACGCGTCTTCCCTTCCATTAGCTCCAAGATTTAGGTGGGAAATGCTGAGCCTGTGTTTCTGAAATTTGAACGTTCTAGAATTCTTGAGGTGAGTTTAGCCATCTCTGCCCGTTTTAGTCATGAGCAAGGTTCAGTGACAAGACAAGAAAACAGGGCAAGCCTTGTCTAGAGACCGATGCTCGAAAGAGACGCCGGAACCCTGTGCATGTCTCCAGTCAGCTCTGAGCATTCATTTCCCACAAGCCCCTTCACCTTCTTCTGCTGTCCCAGAAATCCCCAAGGCTTCTTGGGCTCCATTATTTCAGGTATAGACTAGGACATCAATGTGTTTTATCATTATATTCAGCCCCTGTGAACAGAGCTGAATGGCACCCAACTCTGAAATGTTAAGGCAGCCCTTGTCACTGTGATTGAAGGAACCGTCCCACCATGTGCTTTGTGGATGCAGACTCTGATCTGCATGGCTGGAAAAGAGAGAGGCAAATGCATTTGCTTCATGAGGTTGTTCACAGTCCTTGGTGAAATGTCCAGGTGCAGAAGGATGTTAACAGACACTCCCACACTGCTGAATCCTTGCCGGCTTTTGCCTCCTTGACATTATGAGGGTTGCTTTGGGTGTGTCCTACTGTGTTGACATCCTGCTTCTGGCTAAACACCTGTTGAGGCCAAAAGAGGGGTGGCTGGCTACATAAGTGGGTGCAGGAGAGACCCTGCAGGGTTAACCAACTCCCTCATGAAGGTCCAGTTCAGAATCACAATTGCTTTTTCACCTTGAACTTAAGCCATGATTCTAGGTATGGGATCCCGGGTGAGCCCTTAAGCTTTTGAAAGTGTGGTGTGAGTTGGGCTGGTGAGTTTCCTCTGCCTTGGAGGACTGAAATGCAGGAGGCCAGATGGGGAGTTTAGTTTCAGATGGGTCTGGACATAGCTCTTTAGGCTCTTGGATCCCGTAGGGGGATTGAGTAGGATTCCAGGTTCTGGGTTTTTTTTTTTTTTTTCTTCCTGGCTGGTACAGTTTGCATATTCAAGCTGAAAGGAAAGCTATCAGGAAGAAATAAGGAAAAAAAATCCCCACTGAGCGTGATTTATCAGTTTGTTTGATGAAGTGATCCCGCTGTGGAATTAGTTTAACTCTGTGAGGTGTGGCCATTGATATGCAGGGCTCTGGCTTTATAATTCAATTACCTGCTTAAATGTCTAGGATGGAATGGGGACTGGAGAGGGGGAAATCCAGCTCTACTAATAACTGCACAATAAGCCTAATATATTGAATAGACCCTTCCATTCACCCTTCAAATAAGCATTGGCATTCTAGGCTGCAGGAAGTCTATGTTGTACTCAAGGCAGAGGAATTAGCCAGTGGAATAGAGTGGTTGAACTTTTAGCTTGCGTTTCTTCACAGAACAATGATCTAAAACTAACTTTCAAATTAAAAGTATAATTGTGATGACTATAGAGAGGTTTCATTCTTTTTAACTGCCACATAGTTTGCTATTTTTGACTGACATTCAGCCAGTACGTAATGCTATGGGCATGCCAACTGGCTTCTATTCTTATCTACTGAATGTCCATTCTGATTTGTTAGTGACAGATTCATGTAGCTTGTTGAATATAATTATCACCCCAATCCATTGTTCCATGCACATATCATTATTTCATTGGTCGACACTGAGTTTTTCCTCTCATTTTGTTTGCCATTACAAATAATGCTTCAATAAATATCATTGCACATACAACACATGTTCAAGAATGGTCATAGGGCCAATCCCTAGAATCAGAACTTCTCGACCAAGTCATATGTGCATTTTAAACTTGGAGAGCTATTGTTAACTTGCTCTCCAATGAGTTTGGAAGGAGTGGAAGAGGGTTATGATATGTATCTATGTGTGACAGACCCTTTGGTTGTTGCTCGTCACATCCTGGCGGTCCACCTCTGATTTCAGCTGTGTCTGAGTTGCAGTTGTGCGTCCGCTTGTGTTGGTGGTGACAGCATCCCACCTCTGATTCTCTGAGCCTCTTTATATTTCCTGACTTTTTTCCAGGCAGCTGGAGCTAGCTCAGCTTGTGCATAGTAGCAGCCTGGAAGTGGGCTTGGGGCACTCAGCACCCCTCAGGGCGACCCTATCCAGGGAGTGATGGGAGGCAGTGGATAAATGCCTTAGCACTTAGTCGTGGGGTATTCTGGGTGCTCCTCACCTCCCTGCAGAGCCCAAGCCATTGCTTTGGCCTGCGACTTTGAAAATGCCCTCTTTCCTAAACTTTCCTTCTCTCTGCCTCGCCCTCTCCATTTCCTCACTTGAGTATTAAGTACTTGAGTATTTCTCTGGGGAAGAAAGAGCGATTTCCCTCTAAGAATATACGTATCACTTGCACAGCACATTTGAGTAATTTTCACAAGTATTCTTTTGTTTGCTCATCTCAGAGGTTCTGTGGAGTAGGCAGAGTTAGCATCATTCTACAGATGACAGCACAAATCAGAAAGGTTATTTTGCCCCCCACCCTCTTCTCTGAGTTCCTAGGGCACATTGTGGACCTGGGTGCAAACTCAGGCTTTGCGATGCCAAACCGAGCAAGAATCCCGTCGTATCATTGCTGCCTTCTTCAGAAAGGTGTGGCTCTAAATGAAGACACAAGAGAAGCATGATTCTGATTATGATTCTGATTATTTGAGTTCTTAAAAGAGTTTATTTGAGCCAAACTGACAATATATACTAGGAGCAAGATCTCAAATGTTCGCCAAGAGAAGCATTATTAAGAAACTATAGCCACATTTAGGATTAGCCTGAACCTCCAGCATACTGTCCACAAATAAAGCTTACAAATATTCTATTGATTGCTTTGTGTAGCTAAAAAAACTGGATGATGGTGCTTACATCTCGTTCAGCATTGACAAGGCCCTTCCATTCTATTGTCTCTTGGATTCTCTCCCAAATACTATGAGCTGATGGGTGTTGAATCTCCTGCCTCTACCAAAAGGTTCAGCAGATACAAGAAGGTAGATTTGTTTGTAGCATTGCCTCTACCTATGGAAGCAGGCAGGTGAGTGACATCATTGCTGTTCTGGGTAAAATAGGGACTATAGATCTGTTCTCTGTAAGGCCCACTGAAAGGCAGATTGTGATAATGCATTTTTTGTGCTCCACACAGCACTCAAGAAAGGGTAGTAGCTGTTCTGTTCTATGGTTAGTCATAACTCTTATTAACCCAGTTTAAACCAGCGGTAATTAGTACATCACTAGGCCTCCGCCTTCTACTATGAGATGCCGAGACACCTGCACTAGCTCCAAGACCCCACACGCACCGTTTCTAAAGGTCTTAGTGGGACCTGCTTACTTTTTTCTCTTGGAATTTATCTCTCCTTCCATTTTGCATGGCCACTGCAGTTCACCCCTGAGATGTGGCCCCGGGGGGCTGAGCGCCCATCTCCTGGTTAATTGTTTTCCTCTCCAGGCTGAAGTAAGCCTCAATTTTCATTTTTGATTGGATTTGTCTTTGTGGACAGATGTTTTCTGAGCAACCTGTATAGTCCTCAGCATGTGGTGATCTATAATCTATAACTCATCCTCAGCTGGAGTTATTTCCTGGAGCCTTTCAGAAGCTGGGGCTGATGTATCACAAGGGAAGTCACTGAGCTGGTAGACCAGTGGCATGGCGATCCTATGAAAACCGCTGCCTCACCCTTCTCCCAGCACGTCCTGTTCCTTTTCAGAGACAACATGGGGGCTGGGGGCAGAGTTAGGTAGCCTTGAATTTGAATCCTAGCTCTGCTACTTACCAGCGTTGCTACTCTTGCTGTGGAGATCCTATTAATGACACCAATAATGATTGCTAACAACTATGGTTCTTTTATATCCTCATTACTCAAAAGGTGGTCCATGGACCAGCAGCATCAGCATCTCCTGGCAGCTTTGCTGAAATGCAGAAGCTCAGACCACCTTCCGGACTCACAAAATCGGAATCTGCATTTTTTTTTGCCAAAACCCCAAGTAATTTGTATTCTCATGAGAGTCTGAGAAGCTCTTGCAATTATCTCATTTATTCTTCATTATAATTTGATACTTTTAGAAAGCGTTGCTGGCACTGCTTTGACCCTTATCCCCACTGCAAAGGACTTGATCACATTCGCTCCCGGCCATACAGCTAGGATGAGGAACAGTCCCCTACAGGCCAGCATCTTGTTCCCATCCTCTGGACATGTAACTTAGGTTTTCCTAGAGCAGGGATGGGATGAGTTCTGCATTTTCCTCCCTTATTTCCTTTTCTTAAGAGTGTTACATAAGTGGTCCAGTCCTGGGAGGACGGCTAGAGGTTTTGCAATTTATTTACTTTGGGAAAGAAGGGGCTGTGATTCATAAATACATTTAAAAAAAAAAAAAACGTGAGCATGTTTGTTGTTGACAACCAGTTCCTATGGTTTTGGCTTCCCAGTAATAAAGGTGATAAATCATCAAGGACAGGAGGATGATAGAGGTATTTTAAAAAGAGAAACGTGGGATCTGGACTAAATAAGCAAGAAGATATTTAAGTGCCATGACCCCATCATTTTTAGGATCCAATATTTCAACCAGATGCACCTCGGATCTTATTATGTGTACCTCAAAGGACAGATGAGATAGAGAGTCTGTGACATTCACGCTGACTCGTCCACCTTATCTCAGGCTTTGGACATGAGCGTACTGTGAGGAAATTGCTTGGGGACAAGATGAAAAACTTCTGGGGCAGCTGGGTGAAGGCCACGGAGACGTCAGATTATTGAAGTAACTCTTATTTGATTAATGTCTGTGAGAATGAGGTTCGGGAACTACCAAAAAGTGGATTTATGACTACGTTTTGGGAAGAGAAGTCTGGAATTCAGGGGAAGAAAGGAGAAGGGGCACATACCTTGGAGAAACTGTATTAGTTATTTATTGCTGCATAATACACTGCCTCAAAATGAAGTGATTTAAATAGCCATAAACATTTATTATTCGTATAGTATGTCAGAAATGCAGGAGCAGCTGGGCCGGTGGTTCAAGCTTAGGGTCTCTCCTGAGGTTATAGTCAAGATATTGCCAGGGGCTGTGGTCATCCAAAGGCTTGAATAGAGCTGGAGGGTCCACAGCTGGAAGGCTGGTGCTGAGTCTTGGCAGAAGGTACCTGCCCCTTGCCCCGTGGACTTTTCCGAAGGGCTCTTGAATGTCTCGCAACATGATCGCTGACTTCTCTCAGAGCAAATGATCCTTGAGAGCACAACACAGATCACAGTGTCTTTTGTGACTTAGCTTCAGAAGTCGCCCATTGTCATTTCCACAGTATCCTATTGGTTATAAAAGTCAGCTGCTTTAGTGTGGAAGGAGGTGATGCAAGAGTGGGAGTATTGGAAGGTAGGGACCGTAGGAGGCTAGCTACCAGAGCAGGTAAAATATAACTATTTAGGGGCTGGGAGCAAGCATCCTGGTTGAACCCATAACATTCTCCTTAATTATATGATCTTAAATCATTCGTAACCTCTTAGTCTCAGCTTCTTAATCTCTAGAGATGTGAGAATAGATATCTCACATGTCCGGATGCTACAGGCTCTTGGTATGAGGGAAAGATCAGGAACTCCCAGTCTGAGGGCCCTTGGTTCGAATTCCAACCCCCTTCTCATTTGTCTAAGGCAAGTCACTTCCAGCTCTGAAGAAGAGTAGATTTTCTGATCTGTGAAGTGGGAGCCATCCTGAGGAGTAAAAGAGATAACGGGTATGGAAGCATCTTGTAAATCTAAGTTTCATTCGCTCATAAGGGGTTGTTTTATTCCCTCGTGAGGAAGCTGAAGCAGAGGAAGCCACGGACGGTATTATTACCATGCAAAATGAAATTACCCGCTGCTCTGCAATACATCACGGACCCTCTGAACAGGCTCTTCTCCCTGTCAGGCGAGGCTGTCATCATTTGAGTTATGCCAGGTAGTTAGTTGTTATAACAGCAACTAAAAGTCGTATTATTTCACATGTGAACTTTACAATTTACAAAGAACTTTTACTAACATCATATTATTTGGGCCTCATCTTTGTGTGTGTGAGTATGAAATATCTTGATTATGAAAGCACTTTTTAAAACAGTGCTTTTTAGAAATGCGCATGTATACTATTCATGTTAGTTGTAATTTTTATGATTGATTTTCACTGTCTCCATGAAGTAAAGTTAGCCATTTAGGTCTCATTCTTATCTACTATCACCTGAGAGATTTATATCTCAGAGAAGTGGCTTATCTCAGGTCACAGAGCTACTTAGGATGGATCTGGGGAGACAGAGCTTATATGGAAGGCGATTCTTTATGTTTAAGAATCACCCTCTAAACTACTGAGTTGAAAAAGACAATAAAATGAATCATAACTATTATTACTATTCAATTCTATGAATGCGTATTATGTTCTTTCTTCATGCTGAATGCTGGAGTCACCAAGATGAAGAAGATGTGGTTTGTGTGGCTCAGTTGCATATGGTGGGTCATGCTAGACCTATAGGTGAATCATTTCAGGGTAGTAGGATCTGTCTCTCGGCAGAGGTTTATAAAAGGTATGCGCTTTGGGGGAACAAATAATGAACCAAACATAGTCTGATTGAGGATGTGAGGAAAAATGGAGTGGTGTCTGAGCTGAAATTTGAGGGCAGTGAGGAAGCTTTTAGGTAGATGCTCGTGAAGGACATTGAGGCAGAGATGCGGTGATGGGGGGGGCCGAGGCCAGATTTCAACGGCCTTGCATACATATCACAATTATCTTGGACTTTCTTCTATATGGTAGAAAACCATTGATATACTAAAATATTTTCTTCGTGATTATGAAAATAGAAGGCTTTTGAATAGGGAGATGGCATGACGAGGGTCGTGAAGAATGGTTTTAAAATGGGGCAAGAATGAAGGCAGCAAATTCATAGGTCAGTCTGGACTGGAAGGGAGTTTAGTGTTGACCTCCACTGGGGGTGTAAATGGACGTGTCACCTCTGAGCAGTCATGTGCTGTGGCTCATGGTTCAACCAACGTTATCTATAAAGGGCCAGACTGTAAATATTTTAGGCTTTGTTGGCCATGTGGTCTCTGTGGCAAATACTCAACTCGGCTGTTGTAATTAGAAAGCAGCCATAGGCAATATGTAAATGAATGCACGTGACTTTGTTTCAATAAATCTTTATTTATGCTGCTGAATTTAGATTTTATGTATTTTCACATACTTTTATAGGATTCCCACATATCTTGAAATGTTATTCTTTTGAATTTTTCCAGCCATTATGAAATGTAAAAACCACTCTTGGTGCGCGGACCTTCCAGAAACAAGTGATGGGCCACATATCACCCACGAGCCATGATTCGCCTACACTTGTATTTATTGACATGCCATCACTACATCTACCTGTGTGGTCTTGGTAAATTCGTGCACACCAGTCTTAGTAAACGCAAACTTCAGAGTGGTCTTCTTGAGGTCACCTTGTGCAGAATCAGGTGACTTTCTCCTCTATCTCCCTGTTTCAACTTCAGCCTCAGCTAATAATTATCGAATTCTGCAGTTTTTATCTTTTTTTTTTTTATGCAACACACAGCACTAGGCCATTGATTTCGCACGAGAATGCCTGGATGAGGGCCGTCCTTGTGTGCGGTCCGCGGTCACTCCTCACCAGTCTGAAACAGGGATCAGTTCCTCTTAGCAGCTCTAGACTCAGCAACGCAAGTGTAAGCAGTCTAGGTGTTCATGGTGATTGTGAAGACAGAAGGCAGATGTAGGGTGCATCACACACCCTGCAGCAGATTTCTCGGGTCCCCGTGGATACGTTCTCTTTGTTCCCCCAGGCCTTTTTTCTTGTCATCTCTCCCTTCTATCTGACCCTCCTCTCCACAGCTCTATTTCGTAGTCCTTTCTTCCCACTTCTGAATGATCCTCCAGGTCACGTAATCTCTCAACCCTTTCCAATGAGCAGTTCGGTTCTACTCTGCTTCTACTTTCAAAGTCCTCCAGGTACCAAGGCTCACCCTCTTTAGAAAGCTATAGGGGATTTTAATAACAAAAATTTGTTTTGCCATATTTAGAAGACTTGGTTTCTTTATCATTTATAAACTCTGTGAGATGACACAAAATACTTTTGGAATCAGTTTCCTTGCTATAGAATGAAACTCGCATCTGTTCTGTTATCTAGGGGGTCATCAAAGTATGAAACAATCACAGCTAATATGTCCCAGGCCCCATGCTAAGGGCCTTATGCCTGTGGTTCCATTTATCTTATGATGTTGGATCTATTATCACCCCCATTTCACAGACTATTAAATTGAGTGAGCTACTAAGTAACTTCCCCAAGATTTTCCAGCTGGTAAGGGGGCAGAGGCAGGATCAGAATTGGAGATATGAGACATAAACAAAAGGTGCCATTACAGAGAACTAGATTAAATGCTTTTCTTTTAGGATGATAGGAGGCATTGTGTGAATTTTCAAATAAATCCAGAATAATTTGAAATTACTCATTTTATTGGACTTACTGGTATTTAAGCATTAAATATGTCCTACAGAAGCGTACCAGTATAGTATGGTGACATTGGAAAGGGATCAGGATTGAGGAGCTGGATAAGTGGTGGAAGCTTTCTAAGCCTGTATGTCTCATCTGTACTTTTTATAATTCGGATTTATGGAAGCACCTGTGTTACAGGTTGTAGGGATTCAGTGCATTTGAAGTGTTAATATATGACCTGGCATATACTAGTCACTCAACACATCTTGTCTATTGATGATGGTCGCAACAATGATGATGAAATGACACTATCACTGTGAACGTTCAATGACTTCTGACCTTGCTCTACGCTGTTGAGAGGCTGCGTGATTTTTGTGGTTTCCACTGTATGGCTTAACACTGGCAGGTGGGGGACTTCGGTGGACGTATGATAGAATGGAGAGCAACAAGACTTGCATGTAGTCACTTTTATTAATTTTATGGTTTGTGAGCATGAACAAGGAATTTTTTCTAAGCCAATCTTGTGTATAAAAATAACAGTGAAAACACTCTCCCTTCTTTCCCATCCCCTACAGTGTGAGGCTCTGTTGATGGAGTGAGTATAATGGGGCTTTATATCCTCCGAGGTATTTCTAATAGGTTGTTCTTTTTTTTTTGCCCCTTCCACTTGGGAGCAGTGTTTTTAGGTTCCTCTTGGACGACAGGCATTATACCCTTGGTCGATAAATACATTTGTGTATGAGCATTTGGCTAATAATGGGAATTGCATTTGCAATTGATGCTTTCCTTTGAATGCCAAAAATGAGCCAATGTGAACTAAGGTGTAGCAGTGACATTTCAAATAATAAGTTTAAAAGAGCAATTGCTATTTTGCTTATTTTGCTGGTATGGCATAATAGAGACAATTTAGGTTGATTATGTTAGTAAACTGGTAAACTTAGAGTGGTCGGAGAAGAGAATTTAAAAAAAAAAGTTTAATCCAGAAAGAAGAGCCTACAAGAAATAGCTACCATTTATTTGAGGGAGTGCTGTATACAGGTCACTTTCTAGAAACTTCTATGATGCTTCCATCGACTATCCCCATTTTACACACTAGGCTCAGAGGTTTGGGGCACCAGTCTGGGCCTCCTTAAATTCTGTTTTTCAGAGAATCGTTTGATCACCTATCCAGTTACGCCAGCCCTATGAGTTAGCATTGATGTATCGCTTTCTCTCACTTCCCATCCCCAATCTATCGTGGAGGCCTATTGATTTTTACTGTTATCCCCTAGATTACATTCACTCTTTCCAACCACATCATCACCAGCTCTTGTATGGATTACTGCTCTGGCCTCCTACTTGCAAACCTGTGTCCATGCTGCCCTTGGTTCTCCATGCTTGGTCTGGTCATGCCCGATGCCCCCCACACTTCCTAGAATGAGGACAAACCCCTGACCATGGCTATAGGCCTCTCCTCGCTGCTCCACACCACACAGGACTGGATGTGGTCCCTCTCAGCACAGAGCCTACCCTGGGTGCTGGCAGCTCCTCCCTTCACTGAACTTAGCTCCAGGCACCCTTCCTAGGAGAAGCCTTTCTTAACTTTCATAACCAGGGCAAACCCTCCCGCTGGATGCCCTCATAGTTCCAGGTCCTTCCTTTGTAACACACGTAACAGTTAACTCTTTGCTTTAACGTGGGTAACAGGGATGTCTGTGTCTGGCTCTGCCTTTGAAGTAGGGTAAGGCCAGGAAGGCGGGGACCATAGCTCTGGGCTTTCGTAGAGCTTAGATACTGTATAAACATGTGACAGACCTGGGCAAGGTATTGCAGCTAGGAAGTGATAGATTTTGGATTTAAACTCATTTTTTTTCTGGCTCTAAAAATTTTGCTCTTTTACGCTGTTCTCTTTCAGGCCATGCCATTTTAGCAGTGGGACTGATAAGTGTACTTTATCCTAAGATCAAACATATCTTGGTTCCATCAGATAAGGGTTAATAAAAATGGATTGTTAAGAGCAGATGTGAGAAGCAGATCTGTCTGACCAGGGTTTCTGGTTTTTGCGTCAAAGAGAAATGTAAGGAAAATGGATTAAGCCTGGGCTGATGGCAGGGGCTAAAGGCTGGGGAGTGAAGGAGGATGATTTCTCTGTGCTGCCTTTGACCCTTGTTTCTCTTCTCCATTCTGGCTGGCACTGGCCACACTGAGTGCAGTGAGATAATGATGAATCATCTCCATTAGACTGAATATGTGCTAGGCTCTGTACAAGTGGAGCAGCTTCTACTAGTGAAAGAATTTGTAGACAATTACAAGTGTGCCTCGGTACTTTGACCTAAGTACCCCTCCCCCAGGCCACATCTCTTGAACTTGCTTTGTGTTACCACTGATAAGGCTGACAGCAGGATGGAGGAAAGGAAGAGAGAGGCCAGATGTTGCTACACTTTGCTCTGAGTTTCAGCTCTGCCGCAAACTAACAAACTGATTTTCATCAACCCCCTTAACTTCGTTGGGCCTTAGCTCCTCCTCTGAAAAATCAGAGCGATGGCCTGAATTTCTTTCAAGTCTGACCTCCATTATCTCTCTTCCCATTGTTGAACGAACGCTTATGGACGCCACCGTTCTCTTGTCTTCTGTATTACAAATGTCACCTCCAACATGAATGACCCTTCAAGAAAATTAAATCTTTAATCATTTCCACCTGGTAAGTGAAAAGGCTCGAGGAAAGAGCTAGCTGTCAATAGCTCAGTGGATGGCAAATTAATTCAGTGGAATAGGATCCATGCAAACACGTGCTTATACAGTCAGAATTTGCCTTTCATTTTCCTTTGCAACTTAGAAAAAAAAGTGAATAATTTTCAATGAGCCTCTCATTTAAACATATTGAAAAAACATGTCATTAGCAAAAGGAGCATTTAGTTGCTTGATTACCATATATATTCAAGTATGTGGAGCAGCCATTTTTCAGTTGGGGGTAATTAGCTGAGCAGAAAGCTGCAGAATCTTGGGGCAGCAAAGTCCTTGCATGTCTCATAAGGGCATTGGGGAAGCAAAGTACTGGGGAAAGAAAGGAGTCAGTTGCATTCCTTTGCTTATTTCAGATGCAAGTCCCTAAAGCAATGAGGGTGAAATTGTAGGTGGAAATGCGTGTTTGTAGGGTCTTATTAACTCCTGAAAAGTGCTAAAGAAAAAGGGCTAAGTCAGATGTAAATTTAAAAATGTATTATTTCATTTGCTTTCCACACCTTCTTACTATCACTTTCGCATATTTCCTCTTGTTTAAGGCCACCCTGCCTTATCAGGTACAAGGGCAACCTTGGCAAGTTATTTAAATTCTTCAAGCCTCATTTTTTTCAATTCATACACTTTGGGGCAATCATCCTTAATTAATTAATTAATTTATTTATTTATTAATTTGGCTTTGAGTTGTTGCTGTTCGGATCCCCTAAGATAATTGGTTGCGTATGTGTTTTGTAAGACTCATCATCCAACACAATGTGGGCAAACTCAGATGGCCGAGGGATTTGACCCTTACTAATGAGATGGAGTGACAGAGGAGACCATTGTAGAATTTGCCTGGATTCTTTTTTATTCCCTCCAGAAAAAATAAATAAATAAAAATGAAACATTGCTCTTACATTTGAAGACACCTGTCTGCATAGGCAGAGAGAAATTCTAAGGTCAGAGCTTGGCACTGGTTCTGGATTGCTGGGCCTGGCCATCCATTTACATTATAGATCGGCGTCAACAACCTGGTCATAATCACCCTGGTGTGCAAAGATCTTGTGGATGGTGGGGAGTCAGGAGCTGGGATCACATCTTCCCTCCCTCAGGTTGGGCAGTCCCATGAGGGCAATACTAAGCATTTAATTGGAACGTCTGTCAGCAGTAATAAGAAATCCATCTCGTAAAGACTTCCTAGGAGATTTCCTGAAGATTTATAAAAAAAAAACACGATATTGATTAAGTGATTCTGATCCTTCCTTCTCGGTGGATGTAACTCAGGTCACTAGACTACTTAGAATTTTACATTCCCTTTTTCCTGATAACCCCCGCTCATAAAATTTATTTAGGGAATAGCTCATGCTATTTAACTTAATATCCTGATTAGCAGTGAGGCTAGCATTTATGGATATCAATATAAATTGCAATATCATCACAGACTTCATTTAAAAATTATCTGACTTCAATTTCTTTCTTAAAAACTCATATTTTTGTAATTTAGTTTATTATTAGAAACATGAACATTTTAAAATGCTGAAAAAATTTTTATTAAAAACCTATAGACTTTTATTTAACCAAACTTTTACAATGATTTTATTTTCCCACTATTAAAAAATAGGTATTTAGAGAAAAATATTAAGAAAAGAATCATCCATAACTCTAATTCCAAAGAGTTAACAACTGTTAATTTCTTTGTCTAGTTCTAGTTCTTTTTGCTGTATCTGTATTTCATACGGTTTCATCATGTTATAAAAAATTATACATATTAACTTTAACTCATTTTTATTATTATAAATGAAATATATGTTTAATATATACAAGTAGAACATACACAAAAGTATTAAAAAATTAAAGTTATTCAGAATTTTTCTATTTAGAGATGATCACCATGAAATTTTGGTGTATTTTTTCAGAATATTTTTTCTGTCTTTTCTCTTTTTTCATACTAAGAAATACTTCAAAAGATACAGAAAAAAAACAGACTAATAAACACTCATGTATCTATTATGTAAAATTTTAAAGTATTAATTTTCATTTTTCTGTTATTCAGTACTCCTCTCCTTCCTTTTTTGACAAAACAAAACAGGTACAGTTGAAGCACACTAGGCTGAATTTTATCTTTTCAAGATTTATCCATACTGGAATGTGTAGCTCTAGTTCACTTCATTTTCCTGCTGAATAATATTCTACCATAGAGACATAACATAGCGTACGTACTACACCACTGCTGTGCACATTCTTGGGTAGGTCTCTTATAAAGACTCTCTCTTCCCTTTGTGGGGTTGCTAACTGTATCATAGGCTCATCTCCAACTTTACTAGTAATTGACAAAGTGGTTGTAATAATTCATAGTCCCACAAGCAACACTGAAAATTTATTTTGGTTTTGGCTTCATTTGGTATTGTTAGGCTTCAAAACTTTTTGCCAGTCTTAGGAGTGTAAAACGGTATCTTTTAATTTATATGTCACAGATACCTTATTGTGATGATAAATGCAGCCTTTATTTCTAATTCACAAATGTCATGGATTTTATTTTCAACTCAGCATATTTATTGAGCACTTACTAAGTGCAAGGTCTCCTTAGGTTGCTACTCAGGGCCGCTGATGGATCCGCCTGCTCTGGTCCATCTTGTCTGGATCTGGGCCACTGGCATCAGTGTTCCTGACTGCCACTTCCAATGGTCTCCTTTTTCAGGGTCTGGAATGTTCTAGCTGTGGAAAATAACTAAAGGAACAGGAAAGAGTCTATTAAAGCAACTCTGTTGCCTTCTTACCTAGTCATCATGCAGACCTTAAAATATGTTTATGAAAATTACACATTATGCAATGAAAACGTGCAGGACCAAAGCACATGAAAAGTACAAGTCCCTTTCGTTCTTCCTCCTCTCCACCAATAAATAACCACTCATTTATTTATATAACCTCTATTTCCCCCTTGATATGTGTGTTTATATACAAATGCAGGGAATATTCTTGGACATTACTCTTTGGGCCCATGAGTAGAAGCTGAATGTGCTTTTTAAACTTATGATCTGTCAACATCCCTACAGCGTAATATAAGTAATCTAACTCTTCTAATGATGGACATTTAGGATGTTTCCAGTTTTCCATTATTGTAAACAATGATGTGGCAAATATTTCTGCAAATGTCTTTGGACATCAGTGTGAGAATGTGAATTGCCTTGAGACATTCCTAGAAGTGCTATTTACATACCATATTTTAAATAAGTTCCTGAGGTAACTTCTAAGTAGGTTATGAACACAGTATCTAGTACCTCTGAGTTTTATGCTGTGTATAAAATAGCAGAAGTAACAGTAGCTACCTGATAGGGTAGTTATGAGGATTAAATGAGATAATATGTATCACGTTCATATACTGAATTTGGACCATAGTAGAGATTCAATTAGTGTTAGTTCTTTCACCTCATGCATCAGCTCCCATTAATGGGGAAATGTGAGAAACGTGGAAATGAAATGCACTTCTACTTGTATCAGACTGGTCCAGAGCTGAAAACAGACAAAATAATAGAGAAAATTAGGAAAGCAAATGGTGGCTCTTTGAAACAACATTACTAAACCACTAGTTACTCTGATTAGGAAAAAAAAGAAAACATGAATTCTCGATATCAGAAGTGAAAGGGATTAACTCTCCTGTGGTCTAAATCTACTTATGATGATGCAATGCCGCCTCATTCGGCTGAGATTGCCTCACCCCAGGCAGGAAGCTTTTTGGGGCATAGTTTTTTTTCAGGAATAATGGCTTATTCCCTATTGTGCAATCCATATTTGGCCCATGGAACACACACACACACACACACACACACACACACACACACACACACCATCTTTGTTCAGCATAACTGCAAGTATGGGTCACTCCTGATTCAAATCTTTCCCTGAGTTCTCCAAACTTCAGGAACACTTGTCAATCTGTCACATGGTTGATTGGAGGTTCTTCTTTATGCGTCTCACTCATCTTAAAATGAGGGAGAAGCATTTCCCCACTTATGGGAAAGGTGTAAGGAAGGGGCACACATACAGCACACAACCCTTTTAAAAAAGTCCTCTCTCTTAGCGCCCAAGTTTAGCTCTGTGTCATAAAGCTTGGAGGTGGATAATAGACTATGCTGGCAGAACCGCTTTTTGACTCTGCTCTTTGCAAATCTTGCATAGAGTTCTAAAACCCGACTTTACATGGGAGGGTTCTTGGCAATTGCTGTTTGGTCCTTAATTTTGGCTATAATGCAAAACCTGGAGAAGCTAACAAGTTTTCCTTTTCCTGTTACAATAGCTAATCTGTGTCCCCTCAATGTTCGTTAATATTTTGAGGTGCAGATGTTTGCAGAAAAGCACCTTGGAAGTAGGGGTCAGAACCCTTATATATAAAGGGGTCTTGCAGACCTAACCCCACAGTTCTTCACAGAGGAGACGGAGATGTGATATGTTTGCCCGGGGAAACACAACTAAGTACTAGAAGAGATTCACTAATTTCTGGTTCACTGCCCAGAAATCAGCTTTTTGTAACCTCCCCTCTGCCAGGGAGATAAGAAGTAAGGCATTTCTGAGCTCATGCTCCGTTGCTCCACAAGTTGAGCCTTGGAACTGTGATGGGGAGAGCAGAGCACTTTTCCCCCAGGAGCCCAGTAGGACCCCGCGCCCCACCCCCAGGCTACCTGAAAGTGATTGCACGGCCCTTCATTTGAGCAGTTGCCCCTTCAAAAGAGGAATTGGCCTGAAGGGCTTCGTGTGGCTTGTCAGTGAGCTGGAAGGTGACCCCAGCCACTCAGAATTAGGATTGCAGAGAAAAGGGGCCTGACAGAGCAGAGGAGCAGGGTGGTGGATAACGATGCCTGATCATGAACTCTACCTCCATGAAATGCTGGAGTTTTTACTGTCTGTATTTCAGGGAGATGGATCTCTTTGTTCTTTATCCTTCTTCCCAAGGGCAGGGCATAAATAGCATCCGAAGCACTTGCTATCTGGGGGTGGGCATTGGTAGAGGCAGATGGCAGTGAGTGACCAAAGACAAGCAGCCACTTGGCAAAGGCCTGAATAATGTGGCCTGAGCCTTGCCTTTCTCCTGCTGACCAGGGCTGTGGTTGTCTTAAGGTTCTCCATGAGGTGTGACCTCAGAAGGACATTAACTAGGTTATTCAGCGTTCTGTGTGCCTGGGTCCCAAGCTAGAAACTTTATGTTCATTATCTCATTTCAGGCTCATAACAGCCTTGATACTATACGTCCTTTAACAGCTGAGGGGTTAAGTAGCTTGCCCAGAATCACGCCAGTCAGAGTTGGAGGGGCCAAGTTCAGGAGACCTTTCCCCAAGAACCTGGAAATCAAGGCAATGGCATTGTGCTCACAGTTAAACTAATCAAATTGACATTTAACAAAACGCAATAGATTGCCTGCTATAGCCCCAGGAAGAGCCGCTTGACTATAGCTAATCAGTGATATAAATGCCTCTATCAAAGGGATATGTGATCGGAATTCACGGGCAGCAACGGAACATAGAAGTGTGGGAAGGAGAGGTATAAGCCCCAGCGGGCATTAAAGGAGAACACACTTCCTAGTGCAGTGCAGTCCGACCCTGACACGGCGTACACGTGGGGATCTTTTTAAAATCGACATTTAAGTTTACATTTGTAAGCATGCGTGTTGCTTTCAGGGTCAAGGAATTCCATGAGGCTTATTATGAATCCTGGTGTTCTCCAGCCGCCGCCGCCCCTATGCTGTGCTCTTCGTAGGCAGAAGTTGCTACTTCGTGCAGCTCTTTCTTTTGGTCTTGGCTTTCATGTCTGTGAATAATATTCTGATTCTGTTACCGCTCCATTTGGGGGAGGATTTCAGCATTCTCTAGGTTCTCTTTGACTGCTTTTCTGTACATAGGCGCATTTCTCATCCTCCCTTCCCCTTCATCCTCCCCAAATACCTCTACCATTTTGGTTAGATCAATATACAGCATTTACATTTATATGACTGTATAAAAATGCTATTCATAGCTGAGCCATGTATGTCTACGAGGATAAATTTTTGTTTCTGGCATAATATTTGTTTTCTCTGGAGTTAATTTTTGTTTTGAGTTTTTTTGTTAGGTTCCTATGTAGTTAAATCATCCTCAGCCTCTCCCTGTCATTACATTAAAGTGTACCCAGTATTCTATAAATTTTATCTGCTTCTGGGCTTCCTTGGAAGGTAACCTGGTTGGGTCAGTTGTCCAGGAACCACTCACCTCCCGACCCCAATACGAGCATCTTTAGACATTTCACTCAGGCAGGTGAGATTCTTTCTGGAGAAGAATCTTTTTATCTCCTGCCTGAGTGTCTGCTATCTTCTTTACAAGCAGGTGGGAGAAAAAGCTGGAGGGTCCCAGTACTCACTGTGAAAACGATTGCTTGTCTCTAAGGTTTTCAGCACTTGGTGTATGGAGAGCTCCCGCTCAGAGACAACGCATTTTACCTCGTGGAGAAGAAACGCCCAGGATGCTGCCACCTTGAGGGACGTGTGGTCATCCAGAGCAGGTAGAGGATCTGGGCTCTTCTTGCTATAGAATTCAATTTTGCTTTCATCCTTACTCTTACCTCTGCCTCTAGAAATAAATGATGCTGCCAACTCTTGAGCCTTTCAGGGATCCTGGCCGCTTTCCCATTGCTAGCTTAGGGTTCAGAATTCCTGAATCTGGGCATGCCAGGTACCAGTTATACCTATTTCTTTTCAGCTTGCTAAATGCTGTAGGTATTACCTTTTCTCTCCTATCCTGATGATTTCTTAGAAGATATTTTCATTGTGATGTAATGTAAAAGTGGGAGGCATGTGTATTTATTTAATCACCCCTCTTAGCCGAAGCCTGTATATTTCTCTTAGAGTGAAATCTTAATCATTCAATCATTAGTTAGAATTTTATGTATGCATCGTGCTTTGATGAGCAAGATCAAGATAGAGCAAGAGAAAGAGAGGGGACAAATTAGTCTTGGAGCAATGGAGAAGATTCAGTTTATAGTTCTTAGACCAACAGGAGAGATATTATAAAACATATTTTAAGAAGAGTTTCTACAAAGTGATATTTTCTGATTAACCCTGAGATAATTAGGCATGGAAGGTAGCCCCCGCACCTTTGGCTAAGTCAGCGTTCATTGCGTTTTTCTCTGTGTCAGTGGGTTCTCTTTACACTGATGTTCTTTCTCTACTGCTTAACATCAAAAAGAGAAAATAGAGATGCAGAATAGGTGAAATAATAGGAACAGGTCAGCCATAACCTGCCCCTCCCCTCCCAACCAAAGATTGCATTGTTAACTTTCCCTATATACTTTTCATGTTTTTTTTTTTTTTCTAGGCAATTCTTCTTCAAAGGTATTTGTGGTCATGAAATTGTCTTAAAGGAAGAATAAGTTGTCAGGGAAAGGACCACCCAACTCTCCTCTCTTTTCTTCTCACTCTACCTTCTTTAGTTTGAAGGTGATTGACTTGGGAATCCGTGTCTTCATTTAACAGTGCTGATGTTTTGCATCCTGCCTGCTTACTCTGTGGTGCTGTCTAACATCCTCTTCTTCATTCCCACCTTACCTACTTCATAACCACCCACACGTGCATGCACACACACACGCGCACTCACATGCAGGATGGGCTCCCGAACGCCATGCAGAAAAATAATACTATCCCTCTCCAGAAGGAGGGGCAGCTATACTTTTACAAATGACAAAGGCAGCTCTGTATATGAAACGGATTTTCTGTTAGACTTGGCAAGAAGCTGAAAGGTTTTTCTCCCTCTATCCAGCTGTAGTGTTGTATGTATGTGCATTCACGTGCTCACACACGTGTGTGTGTGAGAGAGAGATTAAAGGACAAATGCATTCTGGGAAGCGCATCCTTTCAGACGGGGAGCAGGCAGCTGCGGAGCAGAGATAGACGCTTAGCATGCTTCGTGGTGCCAAGACTGTCAGAAACTGCTCCTGAGGTCTGAGGAAACGACAGCAGGATCCAATATTCCTCTGAGAGGAAATAGAATGTGAAGAAGGAGGAGGAAGGGAAACTATGGGGCAAGCCATCAGAATGCTTCCTCCCACCGCATGGATGCCTATGCAATATTGGCTGCTTCCGGGGCACAGGAGAGGGGAGATTTGGGTGGGTGTCATGACGATGCTGCCAAGCCGTATCACCTGCTCTTCCAATAGTGAATTTCCTTAGCTTCAGTGCTTGGGAAGTTGTCCCCCAATTTACAGCAGCCCCCACTTATCCTAGACCCATCCTTCAGTGTTCTCCATTGATCACTTGCTTGAGGGATCAGCTAATATTTTTTTCTATAAAGGCCAAATAGTTACGATTGTAGGCTTGGCGGCCCATATGGTTTCTGCCACAACTCTTTACCCCTGCTGTTGTCGTGTGAAAACAGCCATAGATATATGGACACAAGTGAGTGTAGCTCAGTTCCAGTATAATTTTACTTATGGACACCGAAAATTGAATTTCACTTAGTTTTTACAGGTCACAAAATATTATTATTCCTTAAAAATTTTCCAACCATTTAAAAAGGTAAAAAGCATACTTAGCTTATAGACTTTACAAAAATGGGTCACAGGCTGAATTTTGCCCATGGGCCATAATTGGCCAAAACCTGGTCTATGTCCAAATCATGACATAGTAGAGGCAGGTAGAAGGGCTCTCCAAATCTTCCCTTTCTTCTCTTTTTTTCCTCCCATCTCTTCCCCTCCCCTTCCTTTCCCTTCCTTCCTCTCCCTTCCCTTCCTCTTCCATTTCTTTTTCTTCCCTTCTCAGCTTCTCTTTATACTAATTTGGAAATCAGAAGTGGTGGTGGTGGTGGTGGTGGTGTCGGTGTCTTAATGAACCCATTAGTAGCAGTATCAGGATAAATACCCAGGACTCAAAGAGCAGTTTTTATAGCCCAGAGTAAGGCTGGGATGCTGTTTGTACTGCCAGAGGACAAGCTGTCATTGACAGCCAAGCTCCTTAGTGTTGGACTGGGTCTAAAACTTTTTTTCAACACCCTTTTTATAATGTTTTTGTTAACTTTTAAATTTCTTATTTTTTAATTTTAGTTTTTAGAATTAAATTGATTGGGGTAAGGATGGTTCTTAGAATGCATAATTAATTACTTAATTCGTACTAGTTACTGTATTTCCCAGACATGGGCTATAGAGATAAGCGAGGAACAATCCTGCCCTCTGAGAGTTCACTTCTTCAGGGTACAACTCTGAATAATCCATATAAATGTACTTATGTGTCGTCCCACCCTTAAAGGCTAAATCCAGCTACCTTATGCCAGTTAAATTAAGTTAAAGTTTGAGAGGAAAATCGGCCCTTGGAGCAAGTAGGCAAAGGGAATAAAAAGCAAGTATATGTCACTCTTCCTACCTGTGTGTTAGGGATTAAAATAACAACAGTTTTATTTTAAATGGGCACGCAAGAAATTTTGCTTCCAAACACGTATTGTCTCTAGCAAGCGATACATGGATTCGCTTGGTTCCAGAGATTTCTGGAAGTGTCCTTACTGCTCAGATGACTTCCTTCTATAAAGCACTACTGCTCAAGTCTCTATCCTTTGTGGCTGGAATTTTGCTTTTGAAAATGGACACTGTTTTGTGTTTTTGTTTTTGTATTTTTGTTTTTTGAAGTCATATTTTGAAACTTGGCTAAAGTATCGTGCTGGGTGGTAACATTCGAGTTTAAAACTTCATGAAAAAGCACAATGTGAACTCACAAGTTGTCATGGCAAAGAGCACAAGGGCTGGGTTGAGGCAGAGGGCAGGAAAGAACACAATTTAGAGGAAGACAGTTTATATCCATTCTCCACCACACATTAGCTGTGTGATGTCAGAGAAGATAATTCACCTCTTTGACAGTCAGTTTTCCCATCTGTCAAGTGGGGCTAAGAATACTTTGCTTGTGCTGTTGTAAGGATTAGGGATGGTGTATGTGAGGTGCTTTGAGCATGCTAAGTATTCAACACATATTAGATACTCTTATCTGTCCAGTTCACTGCAAAAGATACTTTACATGGGTTGGAAGTTTTTCTAAGTAGGCTTTTGGGGATAAACTCTGGAGTAATGTTAAATAAATGACCCAGTATATGTTTTACTTCGGTGGTTGAAATCTGTGCTTTCCTGGGTTTTGATAACATTGAAATTTTCCACAGAAAAATTTGACACCTCACTTTCGAATCGCACTAGAAACATCATGTTTCATCACTAGTTACTATTTTCTTTAAAAAAAGTGTTATATGTCCAGCTTCTCTTGAAAGATCAGCTAAATGTTACATTGTCTCTGCTTCTGTTAATCTTTCAAGATGCTCACCACAAGTCAAAACAATTTCTTCATGTTGAAGTTTATTTAAGAGGCGTTTCTCTAAAGTGTTATCGATTTTTTTACTTAATAAAGCCAGCTTTATTTTTCCACATAAAAATATAGATTCACTATAAAACATCTGGGAAGCATAGAAGAATAGATTCAAAATTATTTTTTAGTCTTATCACATAAAGTTAAATCGATGCTCTCATTTTGATATATTTTGTTCTGATCTCTTTACTATTTTTACTATCTCCCCCCAATGGTGATGATGCGATTTATTTATGAATGTGAGTATACACATATATGCAATCCATAAATATACCTCTTTGAAATGGTATCTGTTTATTATTGGCCAAAATAATATACTTATTCACCATAGGAAAAATTGGAAAATACTGAGAAATGCAAAGGAGTTATGACAAAAACATTCTATAATCCCATCATCCAGAAGTAATTTTCTTAATTTTTTTTCAATTGTATATTTAGGGTATCTAAATATTATAATATATTCTTATTTCTAAGTATAGTTAACACAGAAACACCTCCCAGGAAACATGATTTGGAAAATAATTTGGAGACAGACAGCTATTTTCAACCAGGAAGCAGTATATTAGCCTTTTCCAATTAAAAAAAGATCCTTTTCAAGTATGTAAAGATGCTATTTAATATGGGTTTTAAAGAAAAAATCTTGGGCATGAAAATAAACATTGTTTCTATCAGCAGCTCAGGTTTTATTTTTTTTAATAGACTTTATTTTTTAGCAAAATGCACGCACACATGCATATCTTTTCCATTTCCAACATCCTCTGTCAGAGTGGTATATTTGTAACAGCTGATGAACCTACACAGACAGACACACTGTAATATCACCGAGGACCACAGGGTACCTTATGGTTCACTCTTGGTGTTGTACATTCTCTGGTTTGGACCAAAGGTGTCATGACATGCATCCACCATTACAATATCGTATAGAGCTGTTTCACTGTCCTAAAAATTCTCTGTGCTCTGTATGTTTATCCCTGTGTCTTACCCCACCCAACCTTGGGCAACCATTGATCTTTCTATTGTCACCAGAATGTCAGAGGCTCCACCCCCTTGAAGGATTCCCTTTATTATTTCTAAAGGCAGCTATAAAGCAAAAACAGGCCACTTCCAGTTGTGGTCAGCCTGTCATGCAGAACCATTGGCTCTCTGGTTTCCAGCAGTTCTTCTTTCATCTGCTAGTCATAGGAAACTCGACTAGGCATGGAGGAGCTTGAAAGAATGGTGGAAAAGCCCCAGAAGTAAATGCCCTGGGGGCTGGGTCATTTGCTGGTACACTCTACTTGTTTCTTGAACTTCTAGAGCCTGATCTCACGTTTACCATTTCCGCTCGATGACGTGCTGTTGTTGCATGCAGGCTTGCTCGTGGCCTGGTGGGTCAGAGAGCACCCAGTTCACAGTTGACAGGTCAAGCGTGTGGTCATTGGATTTCAAGGATTAAGCCACTTGTCTCTGCCTGGGACTCTCTCTCAGAATAAGAATGGTTAGCAGCAGAGGAGTCTTGCTGGAGGCTGCATGCAGCATTTAATAATGGGAACCAGTAACAGGTGTTAAAAGATAACAAAAAACAAACAGGGGACCACTAAGCAAGGTCTCTCTCTGGGTATGGAGAGAGTAAGCAGTGTTACAGAGGTCAGGAGCTGGGGCCACCCGGATGGAAGCGAAACCACAGTGAGCTGCCTGGTGGGAGCTGGGTCCATGCCGTCATGGGCTTCGGGTGGATCTAAAACATCTGAGGAGACACAACCACTGAACACCCTGGGTGGGCAGGCTGGATGACAAATACTCCAGCTTCTCGGCTCCTTCCACCGTTGACTTCCTCCCATTGGTTGAAACCTAACTAGCAGCCAGTTGGCAAAGCAGCCTGAGGAATGCTGTTTGCAGCAGAGTTACAGGGATGTCAGAGAATGGGTCGCCATTTTCATTCAAATGGCAAAGGACTGCATGCTTCTTCGCCGTTGTTTTCCATAGGATGGGCCCTCAGTGAAACTACCACGTGAGGAAAGATCTACTCATTCTCATCAGGCTGTACTATGAACCCACATGGCAGCAGCAGATAAATAGTAGATTTTTTTATTTTTTTATTTTTATTTTTTGCCTTGGGCACACTTTGTCTTACTCTTAGCAGTTTCAAAGCAAGAAAGGAGTTAAGGATGAGTCCTACTTTATGTTTTTGAGCTCTGTTACCCTGGGAGATCGGAGGGAAGCAGAAGGGAAAAAACAAACAAGAATATTTCTCTACTCTTCCTCCTTGTTGTAAAAAGGCCAGTCGTGCTGGAGTCTCTCTTCCCTCCAGGTCACCCTGGGCTCTGGCGTTGCCAATGTCCTGTCTTCTTCTCCCATCTGGGATGGTCGTGTTTTCCTGCAGGTGCTAACTTCTGAGTTGGCTCACTTCTTCCTGTTTGCTCTTTCAGCTCATCTAATATCTTTGAAACTGATACCCTGTTTCAAAATCCTCTTCATTTCCTCCCCAGCTATCTGGCATGGTCTTCAACTTTCTCATAGTGTCGTCGGGGGAGATACTAAAATAAAACAGACAGTGACAAAGCAATGTGGTCATTGGTAGAAAAGGGGTCTACATAGTGTCTTATGGAGGCGCAATAGAGAAATGTCTAATCTTTTCTTGGGAGTTAAGCAAATAAAATACAAGAAGGAAGTCTTCCTGGAGGTGGTGATATCTAAATTTATCTCTAAATGACTAAGAAAGCACTCAAGATTTGGAGAGGTGGGTTATATAAAGAGTAGGAGGGTAAGGATTGTAATTCTAAAAAATGTTTCAAGGCTGGAGGCTTTGTCTTTCACCAGTGTACCAAGTGAAATTCTGCTCTACTTTGCATAAAGCATAGAAATAATGTTCATGGCTCAATACTGTATGCTTTATATTTGCCCAGTAGAAAAGTACAGTTTGAAGTCTAATTCAGCAAATATATATATATATTTTTTGCTATTGACATAAAACATTCTTGCATTTTCTTGAATAAAATATTGCTGAAAATTAGTGGGCACTTTGCTTAGTTATGGAAGCTTCTCTTTTAAAGATAGACTGTAGTTGTAAAATTTTTGTAGAAATAATATTTTGCATGCAGAATTAAAAGTCATATTTTATAACTAACATTTCCCACCCCCACAACAGACACACACACACACACACACACACACACACACAACTGTTCAGTGGGCAGTATTGATGAGAGCTATCGTATTAGAGAAGGGAAATTTATCAAGGTTATTTGAAGAAATCAAATGAGTTGAGAAAATTTAAGGGAAAATCTAGAGTTCGGTGAGGTCTTGTGGAGCCAGATGAAATAAGGAGGAGGAAATGGCAGAATGTTTACATTCTTGGAAAGACAGGAATGAGGGAAGCTAAGAGCAGAGTTGGAGTCAGACCAGATGAAGCTGAAGTTCCAGCCAAGAATGATCTGAGAACGCTTCATTCCTGGTTACCTTCATAACAGCCCCACCTTCGGGGAATGGTATTTGAATGAGAAAAATCTTGCAAAAATAGCCAAAAGAGGCATCTATGATCCAGTGTGCTCTACCTTGAGACAAATTTGAAGAGGGATCTGGGAAGGATTGTGCTATCGGCAGTGGATGAGATAATGATGGAAAATTTTGAGCTCTGCATCAAGTAACTGGAATGCTTGCTTGTGAATTTCTGGGTACTTTGCCATGTTGTATTTTCTGTTAAATTTTATCCCAGTCAGTGTGAAGAGTTAACTCTGATTATTATGGTTACCACTTGCTGGATGTCTATTATATTTTCCAGAAACTGTACCAGAGACTCCGTAGAAGTCATTTAATTACATTTTCCAACCTGCATATGAATTAGAAATTATGATGATCATTTCATAGATAAGGAAAATGAGACTGAGAGCAATTAACAAATTGCCCAAGGTCAGATAGCAAGTAAGTACCAGAAATAAAGCCCAGATCAACCTAATTCTTAAGCTCTTGCTCTTTCAATTATGTTTCAGAACTGATCACAAAATAATTTACAGGCATAAGTTCACTTTATTGAGCTTTGCTTTATTACACTTCACAGATGTTGTGTTTTTTTTTTTTACAAATTGAAGGCATGACCTCTCCCCACCCCCAGCAAAAAGATTATAACTTGCTTTATTGTGACGCTAGCTTTTTTGTGACACTTTATTGTGGAGGTCTGAGATCAAACCTGCAGCATCTCTGAGGTATGCCTGCGTTTGTTTTAGTCTGTTTCACTACCTATTAGATTTATGTCTCGGACTTCCCAATCAAATGAGTAGGAATATATGGTTTAGAAAGACCGAGGAACAAAGATTAAAATAGTTGTTGACACATGACCAATGATCAGAATATTCTGCCATTGTTTTTTAAAATATGTATGTGAGAGAAGAGAATTTATGCTGATGTAAACATTTTGTCAATGTAAAAAAGTTCTCACACTCATCGCATAAAAACTTGGAAACAGCAATTGGTAAGAAAGGATCTATTTCCCTAGAAAAATCTGGGGTGGTGACCCAGTTCACAACCATTGCTGAGGCAAACATCCATTTTATCCTAGGCCTCTGGCTATGGCCAGTTGATCCAAGGGACAGAGATATCTGATCTGAAAACATTCTCTTTTATAGGCGTTCAGAGCATGCGAGGGGAGACGCAGAAACCAAGGCTAGCAGAGCTGAATTCTGTAGATGAGAGAGATCCCCGTTGAGAGAAGAGAGCCACCTTAGGCTGCCAGGCTCAGTAGTGAGGGTTAATGAAGCTTCTGTGGCACCACACCAACCGAAATTCTAGGCGCCTAGCCTGCTCAGAAGTAAAATACTGACTAACTTCCTTGGGCAAAGAATCCTGACTAGCTGAGTTGCTGGCTAAAGAAAATATCAGGAAGCAAGAGTCTGCAAGGAATTCAGAAGTGCCAGCTAGAATCTTATGACGAATTTTGGCAACCAAGGCAAAGATCTCTACTTACATTTCTTTGCTGACTGTGTCTATGTTTATATCTATATTAACCTTTAGTTAAAATTCTTGAACGCTCCCTCCCTTCATAGGCTGTGTAGTTGTAGAATACCGAGTTAGAATTACTAGAAGTCTATAATATAAGGGGGCATCATCTCAAGGACCTGGATTCAAACAACCGTAGTCTCTTAACATTGTCTGTTGCTTAGCAGCTGGATCCAAATTTAGGTTGTTTTCCATTGGAGAAGAAGGTAAAAGTGTTATTACACATGGGATAATTACTTCTAGTTGTATGGAGGCATCTGTGGATATGTGTGAGAAAGGATGTGTGTATTGATGTAGGTGTGCCTGAAATCAATCAATCAATATCTCTCTCTCTCTCTCCAACACACTCACACACTCTCTCTCACTCACACTCTCTCTCTCTCTCTCTCTCTCTCTCTCTCTCTCTCTCTCTCTCTCTCTCTCTCTCTCTCTCCAACACTCTCTCACTCTCTCCAGGCAGCCAAGGGATGGAATGTAGGAGACACATCCTGGGATTGTTGCCCAGCTTTTAATGATTTCCCCAAAGTCATGCCTGCATGATATACTCGGTCCCCTGGTCATGGCTATTTCTTCCAAGAATAGAGATAGTTGACCAAAGTTTGGCCCATGAGATTGGCTCTCCTGACAATGTGAAAACTTAAATTGAGACGCACAGCAATAGAAGGTGGTCAGACTTATATAACCCTTAGGCGAAGCTATTAGAAAGCACATCTCCAATCCCTAGCTTCCAGAGGTCCTGGAACTTATCTGTTTCAGTCTTCCCAAAGCTTAATTGTCCACTTCTTCCTTTATTTTATGACTGTCCCCCAAATCTTTGCAATACATCCTTTGCTTGAAATTAAAAAAAAGAAAAAAAAATAGGACAGGGAGTCTAATTTTAAAATTAAATATAAATGAGAGGGCTGATGAAAATGCATATATTTATTTAGAGGGCTGTGTTCGTATATCACAGAAAGGAGAAGCAGATAAATTATGGATATATTTCAGATATAGCTAGTTCGATATTATCCTTCTTAAATGGATTCTTTCCTTACTTTCCACATCACTCATGGACCTGTTTCTCTGAAACACCAGCTCTTTAAACTTGGCTCTGTATTTATATTTATATTTAATCAATTAATATTGAATTTTAGCTGTAACTAAAAATATATATATATATGAGCCTTTTTCTTAAGGAACAAGCGGTATAAAGGATGGGCTCCAGTTGCAACTCCCTGATCTTGTTGAAGCCCAGGCACTTTCTGTCTTTCTGCTTCACTGTCCTAGACATGTGGCTTACGTCCTTAAAATAAAAAAAGTCAGCTACATCTCTAGGCATCAAGCCGCATGTGAGACAGAAGAAGAAGAAAATGGAAGAGGCACCACCAACAGCTTTCTGCTAAGGTCTCAGTGGCTAGAACTCTGTCATATGACCATTTCTAGATAGAAGAAAGGCTGGGAAGTTAATTTTTTTGAGCAGGAAGAATAGCCAAGACAGAGCAAGAAAGCATAGTGTTGCAATAGGTACTGAGTGAACGAACTAACTGTACTTTTCTCAGACTCCCAGAGCAATCTTAGAGAATTTCCTTCAGTATAGAAAGGTTATATAAACACCTACATAACATACGCAGTTTCTCTTCTGTGTCCAAAAAGCCTATATGTAATGTGTACCGTTTAGTGCTTTCAGAAAAATTTGCCGACCTCGCTCTGGAGCATATGCCTTATTGTACTTGAATTCCAGGCGGATACTTGTCCTGCTTTCACCCTGACTTCACCATGCTGCTTCGTCTCCGTGCACCTGTGGTGTTTGGCACATTAGCATTCATCGCTTTACATTAAGGTTTATGTTTTGTATGTGTGCCTGTGAGTATGTTTCTCTACTAGACAGAAAGCTCCCTGGGAACAGGATGAGGCCAGGCTCCCTGGAAGCGGAGCCTGGGACGGGGATGCCGTTAAAGGGGGTTATGAAAGGGGTGCTGTCAGGAGGGGCCGCAAGAAAGGAAGGAAGCAGGACAGGGTAGAGGAAGAAGCTAAGCAACAGTGATGTGGCTGTACTGGAGTCTGTCCTCACCGTCACTCTCATTGGTGGGGAGCTCTGGAGTGTGACGAGCATTGCAGAATTGTGCCACCTTACGGCAAGGGCCTCGGCTGCCCCTGGGTGTACGTGTTGGGGTGGGCGTAACCTCTCAGGCTTTTCTGGATGAGTCTGCACCTCTTGATGGAGGCCATCTGTTAAGTCCTTGGCAGCCACTAGCAAAGCAGCTGGGGGCGGGGGTCACTTCCAGTGTGTCCTTTTATTTCAATCTGTTTCCTTGGTTCCTAATACAGTTCCTGCCACTCAGAAAGTGTGCAGTGCATCTCTGTTCTGTGAATGAGTCTCTTCCTAAGATAATACATACTGGCTTATTCATTAAGATGGTATCTATCCACTGTCATCGTTTATGTTCATCCAATTATTAAAGTAAATCATCTTCTAACTAATTAGCTTAACAAGACGAAATGACAAATGTGAGTTTATTTCCTCCTAGGATTAAGTAGGTTATGCAATATATTTTATTAGAAAGAATATCAACTTTCTTGTTTACGGCTTATAACAAATTCACATGAATCAAAAGAGATTTCAGTTTTGATTTCCTATACAGTCTATATTTGAGGCTTCCTAAGATCACCTGTGAGGAGACGTAATGAAGATATAATCTGAGCTATCATGATGGCAGTGACATTAGAAAGTGCGGGCAGTATTAAGAATATACGTTTGCTGTTAAAATGGTCTACAACGCAAATAATCATAGTTGCCATGTATTCTGTGCCGATTACAGGCCAGACCACTGTGCTAGGTGCTTTACATATCTTATTATTGATCCTCAAAATAACCCTATAAGGTAGATTTTATAAGTGCTAGATAGACAATACATGGGCAAGATATGTAATTAGGAAACCCTAAATGCAATGCACCCATATTTTCGATGGTAAAAAATATTTTAAAGTCATTATGCTAGAAATCAGAATTTTGTGAATTTCTTTACACTTGTTTATTATTTTAAAAGTTTGAATACACACAGGGGTCATTATTACCTTTTTGGTACATTGGCTTTCTGAAAGTTAATTTCATAGCCACCTACTCCCAGATATCATTAGCCCAATTTCACGAATGAGGGAACTAAGCTGAGAGAGGTTAGAGAGACACCAAGTCAGGAGTCCTCAGGAGAACAAAAAGAGGAGGCAACACTCAGATGACAAGTTGCATCAGCCCCCTGAACTGGAGCCCACACGCCTAATTCAGCTGCTGAGATGCTGACGACACAGTGGGCATCAGCTGCAAGTCCACTGAAGAGGTACCACTTTAGCTCAGCCTGGAACTGGCTTGAACTGTCAGATTCTGAGATAATCCAGATGAAGACACCTAGCAATCTCTGGTAACTGCCACTGTGTTGGAGTCAGAAGCAGAAAGCTTCTGATCTGTTGCCAGTGCCTCTCCCATTTGTAGAATCGAAGACGCAGATAGCAGGCAAGAGAGCCTGAGAAATGGAGCCTGCAGACACCCAGTCCCATAGCACAGAATGAAGAAGGGTGGGTGTGGGTTGGAGAGATGAGGGGCAAATATTCAGGATACCCGTACATCAGGGAAAGCAGTACAGCCAGGCTACCCCACGCTGCCTCTCTGAGAAATGCAAGTATTTAAAGGCAAAGCTCTCCTACTGAGTTAATCTTATTTACTTCACTTGAAAATTCATGTTTGAGTTCATTTAACTCACTTTTCTTGAAAATTCTTATTTCCTAAGCCTGGAAACTGGCTCATTTATCCTCTAATTCCAGCTCTTTATTAAACTTTGAATATGATCTTTCAAAAGGGAAGAAATTTTCCATATTGGTGAGTTTATGAATGTTGGCACTGACATCCGTGAATTGAAATCTTAGCGTTTTGGAATCCTGCTGGGATCTTCTGTTGCTCCTCATTATGACATTTTCTCATGCCCTAGAAAGAGTGCATTTGAAACTGAAAGGGCAATTTATATCCCTGTTTGCAATATCCCAGTTATTTGGTAGCAATTCTTAAAATGTAGCTAGAGCCAATGGCATTGGATTTTTCCGTTGCTGGTACCCTTTCAATAATGATCATTTACCAAACACCCCTGAATTTGGTACAGGTATCAAATCTGCAGTGAGACAAATATAGCTTCACACCCAGGCCATACAAGTTAAAACCTGGGTGACACTGAGCAAAGGACTTGACTTCTTCGATTCTCAGTTTCTTCATTGTAAAATGAGGTAACAACATCTCCTTCAGAGACTTTTTTGGGTGAAGACTACATTCAATAAAATCAAAGTAGCTTACAAACATTAGGCATTCAAAACTTCCCAGATTTATCTTTGAGACTTCCTCAGAACCTAAGACAGTCCCTTGTATGAAGTATATACTCAATGAACTTTTGTTTGCTTGATGAATTGAGTTAGGGCAGTGGAATTACTATTCCAGAAAATGCTAATGAGAGTTATGTGAGAAAAATAATGGTTCTGTTGCCAAGAAGATTGGGATTCATCAATTTGTATTTGAATACATTTTTAAAATAGGATTTAAAAAACCTTTTTATATTCTAATGTGCATTATTTGGCTATATATCTCCTCATGGATCTTATAGGGTTGATGTTCATTGCAGCAAAGGCTGGGAAATACAGAAATAGGCCACAGGCTCTAGAGGGTGGGAGGAAAGCCTGTCTGCCCTCAGACTGTCTTTCGTGCCTGAAGCTGGCTGGGGGGCTCTGCAGGGACCCCACAGGTGGACATTTCCCAGGTACATTCACTGTGGCCCACAGTCTGTTCTTACAGGCTCTTGAAGGTGGATTCTCAGCCAAAGGATGTGAGCAATCTCTCATGGACTGACTCACATTAACCAAGTTTAGAGAACGATGAATAAACGTGAATCCAAATTTGTTAACTGAATCATTTTCCCCCCCTCATAGGCTGATCTATAAAGTCACATCATAATTAGAAAACTTGTTGATAAGGCTGAATCAGAAAAAGGAGGGAATACTGAAATGATTTTAAGGTGTCCCTCAGCTAAGTCTCCCATCCTTTCCTCCCTCCTGCTCTCCTTCTCATCTGTCCCATTCAACAAATACTTCTTGAAAACCGTCTGTGTGAGGCAGCATAGCAGAGAGCCCTGGGGTGAGACTTCCAATCGCAGATCTACTTGCTAACCATGTGATCTCGTGAAAATTATTTAACTGCTGTGTCACAGCACCCATTCTAACCAGGTTAGAGAAAGTACTATATTACTATATGCAGATGGCTTAGAGCGGTACCTGGCACCGATGACTTGCATACCTCTTTGATGGACACATAGGATAGATAGGTTGTGTGTGTGTGTGTGTGTGTGTGTGTGTGTGTGTGTGTGTGTGTTGCACATTGGGAAATTGAGTTTTAAAGTTATTAATTGCTCTGCTCTAGGTCACACCTAGTCAATAAGTAGCAGAGTTTGCTCAAGACCAAGTTGTAAAGTCTACTATTTGTTTTTTAGAAAATTGTGGATTTGGGCACCCTGGGGTAAGAAATAATGCCTACTAGATATGTGAGCATCCATTTTCCTTTAACAAAATTCTAAAATGAAGTGTAGACTCTAGTGTCTTTGTTTATTATCAAATTTTGATTGATTTTGTCATTTTCCATATTTATCTCCTGTAATTTGGACTTCTCTCAAATGGTGCGCTAATGAATGAGATCAACTTTCCTCTGAATTTATTTATTTTTTTTATTTAAGAGAAATCACAGTCATCCCAAACTCACGTTCTGAGGGAGAAAACAGTACATTTGGCAATTCTCATTGCTTCTGGTTATGATCAGACTGAATTTCAGGCAGCCATCTTCAAGCTATGCCCTAATTAAGATGAACAGATATTGTCAGCTGGCCTGTTTAGTCAGTTTTCCATCTGGCATAATCATGTTTATGAGCAGGATCTGCCTTTGCTTGGCTTGGACGATAGCTAAAACCAACAGAACAAGGTAATCATGTCTCCTAAGGTAAGAACAAAGGCCCATTCTTTGCCTCTAATCCTAGCTGGGAGATTACATTTTCAAACCTGCAGAATAAGTGTGTGGCATCCATGCATCCATGCATCCATGCATCCATGCATCCACCCATGCATCCACCCATGCATCCATGCATCCATGCATCCATCCATGCATCCATGCATCCATCCATGCATCCATGCATCCATGCATCCATCCTTCATCTTTATGCTTGTTTCCATCCATTCCACTCCAGTAAACATTGCTTGAACCCCTCACATATGCTGGGCCCTCTATGACCCAGGGCATAGTATTTTGAAAAACAGGATACTCTTGTTCTCTGGAAACTCTTGGTGTAAAGGAGAAAGTCTCAAAAACATAGGGATCTAAAAAATCAAGCCTGGGGCTATTTGGGGAAGAGTAGAGTATGAAATTTCTCACATCAAAACAATGGTGTATGCAGTTTTGTATTCTGTCCCTGAGAATAGTGGTTGTGCTAAAGGAGGGTATAGAAGCTGACTTTTGTTGCACTGTTTCCTCAAAGGAACATGCCTTTGATAAATGATTTGTATCTCTATGATGGATGGTGCTTTATTGATCTCTTGGTGAAACAAAGGGCAGACAGCACTGGGAGAGAGCTTTCAAGTTAACACAGGTGTGAATGAACTGATACCACTGCTTTGTATCAGGAGAACAATTTGGGGATCAGAAACAAAATCTTTGAGAATGGTGCTACCTTCTTCCTGTAGCCCACTCAGATCTCAGCCAGTGTGGTAGCTTTTGTTATGTAAACAGTACAGAAAAGTTGCTACAGTGCTCCTTGGTTCAATAATGCCCATTAAGTTCTGTTTCACAGAGGGTTTCGTCGAAGTTGTGTTGATAGTAGACTTATGAGCCTAGGCTCTGTTGTTTTAGAAGAGAATGAATGATTGCTAAGGCGAGGTGAGCTTGCCCTTAGGAAATTCCATTGCACACTTGCTACAACCCTTCCTGGAGGAGAGGATGAAGTGGAATAGGAGTTCTCACTGCTTTCTCCCATTCTCAGCATCTTAGCCTTCCCTGCTCCCTGTGAGCTTGTGAAGCCCAGGCAGAGGGAAGCCTTTGCTAGCTTACAGGAAAAGCCCCAGGAGGCTAGGGTGTCTTTCCTAAGAGGGCAGGAGTTTCACACAGGGATGGGAGAGACTGGGTGTGGCTGTAGGAGAAAGACAGCAACAGGGAACAGGAGGAGGGTGGCTGAGAGTAAGGGAGATGAGGAGACAGAAAACGTTTACATGGCCATCCAGTAAAGGCCCCGTCTGTAAGCCCTTCCACAGCTCCTCTGGAAGGCATGAATGATTCTGACCAAGTTATAACCTCGCTTCTCTCTTGCTTTGGTGCTTGTCTAAGTCTTTGTAAAAGATCTGCTTACTTTTTTTTTTTTTTTTTTTCAAATTCTATGTCTGTTTAACCAAGGAACAGGGTGTGGAATTATTCACAAATGTAGCTGTTCCAGATAGCTCATGGGACCACCTGGTGGTGCTCGGAGGAGACATGGCAGGTGGAAAGGGGAGTGTTAGCCTTCTCCTTGGAGCCATCTGTGTCAAGAACATCACCTATTTTCAGATGTCTTCCTGGGTACTTTGAACTGCAGGTCAGATTTCCTGGATTCCCCTGATAACCTCCCATCCACCCAGGGATAGAAAGGGGGCTCTGTCATGCTCTGATTATATAAAATAGCACTTACAGTGGTTTAAGTTGTTTAAATAGGAAGTGGACTATGGAGAGGGGAAGTGAGGTCCTTGCTGCCAGAAGTGTTTTAGCAGATGATCAACAAACTGTTAAAAATACAGTGCCTGAGTTCTACCCCAAGTCTGGCCAAATCAGAGCCCCTGGAGGTAGGGGCAAAGATTTGTACATTTTTTACACAGCCGTGTTTTAGACCCAGTGGACTAGACGAGCTTTAAGATTGAAATCCAACGCTGAGATTTTATATTTCATATGAAAGGCAACTGAAATCTCAGAAGTTTGATAAGCTTTGATAGGCACCCTGTCTATTGGATCACCTTTTAAGCTCTGATATCTTGTAGAAATTGGGTGAGTTTTACTGTGTGCTGAAAGATTATCACAGTCAGTACGAGTGGCTGCATTTCAGTTATTACCTGCTGGGGCTGGCAGGTAGAGCTGTGAATGACCTGATGCGTGGGTAGAGACCTATGGATAAGCCGAAAGAGGATTCTGGAACCTTTCCTGGGACTCCGAGAATCATGTTCATAATACCATCTGCTACCAATTTCTTTCTTCCTTGTGTAGGCTGAGGTCAAACAGTAAGAGAAAAGCATAATGATATAGACAAAGGTGTAACACAAACTTTCCTTAACATCTACTTTCTCATCTACTGTTGTAAGAACACATAACGTAAGCTCTTCCTTCTTAGTACGTTTTAAATACAATATAGTATTATTTTATTTATTAAATCTTTTTTTCAATTACAGTTGACATTCAACATTATATTAGTTTCAGGTAGACATGTATGTAACTTATGAAATGATTTCCCAGTAAGTCTAGTACCCACCTGGCCCCACACATAGTTATTACAATATTAATGTACAATAGAGTATGGACATATGCTTTTTTTTTTCTCTTGAGTAAATACCTATCAGTGGGTTGTGTGTTAGGCACATGTATAACTTTCTAAGAGACTTTCTAATCATTTTTCAGACTATCATTTTACATTTCCAATGTATGTGTGAGAGTTTCATTTGTTTTAATCCTCGTTAACCCTTGCTGTAGTTAATTCTTTGGACAGCCACTGATTAGACATTCTAACAGGTATGTAGCAATGTCTTACGGTGGTTTTAGGGAAGCACCTCCCTAATGACTAATGATGTTAAGCATTCTCATACAAGTCCTTCGGTGAACGTGTTACACATTTCTGTTGGAATTGCTGGGCCATGGTCAGATTTGGAAGATACTGCCAAGTGCTTTTCTAAAGCAGTCATAGCGTATAACACTCCCACGAGCAGTGTAAGACAGTCCACGTTGTCATCTGCAGTTGGTGTTACCTGCTTTTTTGAATTTTAGCCATTCTGGTAGATATGTAGTTGTATCACATTTTGGTTTTGCATTTTTCCCAATAAGTAATAAAAATGAGTTCTTTTTCATATCTTTATTGGTCACTTAAAAGTATGCTCAAGAAGTGCTTGTTTGAGCTTTTGCTTATGTTTTTATAGGGTTGTCTATCTTTTTCCATTCATTTGCAGGAATTCTTGCTACATTCACAATTTGATTCTTGTGTAAAAAGGATCAATATTAAGACTTTTTCCTAAATTTATTTATAGATCCAGTATAATCTCATTTATAATACCAACAGTTTTTTCCCCCTTTGGCGTGTTTTCTGTTTTTGTAAAATCGACAAGTATATTCTAAAATTTATATGGACTTGCAAACAACTTAGAAGCCAAAACAATTTTGTAAGAATAAAGGCTAAAAGACTTACACTTCCTGGTTTTAAGACTTTCTTGATAGTCAAGGCGCAAATGAGTGGATTTCTTTTCTTTTTCAATGTTAGAATGCTGGGCATGGTTTCAAAGAGTTTGATGATTTTTGCTTCTACAGGAAGTTATAGGTAAAAAAGAGGCTTAGAAATAAAATGGGATCATATGCAAAATTGTGCATCTCTATGGGCAGTTACTGGCATTTTTTTTTTTTTTTTACCTCATTTAAGGTCAGATGCTTTGTTGCGTGATTGTCTATCTCCTTAACAGGCTTGAAACTATAGCTGTATAAAGTGATGAGACCTCAAGCAGTAATGAATCCAGTGTGTATTCTTGTTTCTTTACCTACTATAATGCCACTCAAGGCATTTTAAAATTTATTATATGTCAGTCACTATCTTGGGGGCAGGGAATGAATGCAGAAATATGTGTCCCAGCCACCACTTCAAGAAGATAGGCAAGAAAATAGAAGAATGTGGGAAAGTGTTATTAGTACTACTATAGAGATATTTTATTAGGGAGGTTAGGGCATGCTGCAGTAATAAACAGCTCAAGGGTTTTAGTGGATAATGAAAGAAAAGACTTATTTCTTGCTCACACAAATTCCTATGTGGCTCTAGCTGTGTTTCCAGGATAACTATTCTTCATATGTCACCTTGACAAAAGTGATGTTTTAACTTCCACTGTCCTGGAGCTTTACCATCTAAAACGTGATCCCAGTTGATGTGAGGGAAAAAAAAAAAAAAAAAGAGGATAGAGAATCATCCACCAATCCTTGGATGCTTATGCCTGGAAGTGACAAATTATTTTCACTCACTTGTCACTGGCTAAAGCAGGTCATGCAGGCTAACTCAGGAGTGGAAGAGAATAGCCTTTTATGTTTTTGAAAGAGGAGGGATTTGCTTACAGTAGTGACTATTAATAATGTCTACCATATATGCACAGTTTTCTGCTTGGGAAGCACATAGGAAGAGAGACCTAACAACAGTGTGTGATTGAGAGAGGTTATGTTGAGCTTTTGGAAGGAAGTCTCCTTCTTAAGATCTGCCTTCTAAAGAAAGGGGAGAGTAAATTCCAGGCACAGGAGACCACATGTGCCAAAGTAGGAAGATATTGGGGTAACTGTCATGTTGGGGCATCTAGAGAAGGAAGAGTAGGGAGAGAAAGGTCTACAGACGCAGCAAAGTGCCCCTTTAAAACATTCAGGAGATGCTCGGTTTGCAGTCACAGCCATACAAGAATGTAAAGAGTTTTGACACCATCTGCTTACATACACCATGTATGCAAATGATGATTCAGAAAGATCTCAAAGCAAATTAGGACCAGAAAATTAGTTTTCTGACTTGTAGAGACTTAAGAAAAGTTAAAGGAATGCTTGGAAATAAAGGGCTTATCTCTGCGATTCTCAGACCTCAGACTGCACACTCAGATACAAAGGAATCCTTCTCCCCATCTTCTGGGGAGAAATATGTTTCATCTTCTTTTTCTTCACTAATACAGAGTAAGGGATTATTAAACTTTGTTTCTAGCTTTTTTTTTTTTTTTTTTTTATTCATTTGAAGATTTTCTAGAGATGGTAGGAAGCATCTTTGGCTCCTGCCAGGCCCCAGGGGGGTTTCACCATAGGACTGATTGATGTAACATGCAAAATGACTGGAAGGCAGTATTGTACTCTGTGTGACAACATGCTGCAAGCACTCATTAAATGTTCAAGGCAAACAACATCAAAAGGGAGCGTTCCCTGTCATACCATTGGTATAAATCTTGTGGATCAGTGTGGGGATTTTTCAAAGGACGTGTACCTACACTACACATGTTCTTGGGAGAGTAACAAATATGACTGTAGCTCAGTAGCCAGGCATTTGAGCCAAAGGGACATATTTCTTTGATTGCATTAAAATCATTACCTAGATTCTTGTATTCTTTTCTTGAGGGGAAAAGTGATCAGCAAGCAAGTACAGTAACATCACAGACCATTAGATTTTCAAAGAAAACTTAATGTTCCCCTTATCTGAATATCACTTTACAGAAAAGAGCAGTGATTTGTTCTAAATCCCATGAATGAGCACTAGACTCAAGGCTCAATGTTGACACTTCCTTATCATCTTTTGTTATATTTTGGTGAAATTTTATTTTGATTAATACCTTATCCAAATTAGTCACAATAGTATTAACTGCTCATACTTACTTAGATTTACTCACATATTTACCTTTTTCAGTGGTTATTACTGTTTCTTGCAGACCACTCCCAGCGTCTCAGTTTACTTTCTTCTGACCCAAGTGTATTCTTAGGTTAGAACTCTTTCAGTGAGGAGCTGTTGATGGTTAACTTTACAGAAACAGGGCCTGGAAATGTCTTTATTTTATCTTAATAATTTAAAGATTATTTAACTAAGTGTAGAATTTTGACTAGAATTTTTAGGGGAGTATAAAAGATTGATCTTTCATTTTCAGCATTCTGAAAACATTTCATTGTCTTCTGGTTTTTGTTATCACTAATGAGAAGTCTGCTGTTATTCTAATTGTAGCTGTTTTGTATAAAACTGTCTTTTTATTTTAGTTCTTTTTAAGGTTAAATCTTCATCGCGGGGCTTTGCAGTTTCACTCTAATGGATCTAGATAAGGATTTTTATTTTTCTTTATTCTTCTTGGTTGTCAGTCATACCTTCATCACTTATGGAAAATTCTAAGATGCTATCTTCCCAAGTTACTTTTATTCTTTCTATGGACTCTTGCTTCCTGTGACTATTTTTAGATATACATTGAATTTTTTCATTCTATTTTCCATGTCTCTCTAAAACTTTCACATATTCTGTTTGTTTGTTTGTTTGTTTGTTTGTTTACTTTCTTCCTAGTTCTAGCTTCCAGTCTGTAATCTTCTCTTTAGCTATGTCATGTATGTTATTTCATTCCTCTACTGAGCTTAATCTCAGTAACTATGTTTTTATTTCTAGAATCTCCATTTTCTTTTGTTCTGCAATTTGCGTGGTCATTTTTATTCTGTCTTGTTCTTTTATATTGTCTTTTTTTCTTTTATCTTTTTAATAATTTTAAATATACATATTTTATTAATCTTGTTAGTAAATTTGAGTTCTTGGGTGCCAATTTTTCTGATATTATATCTACATTTTTCTTGGTGGTTTGTTTTATATGCGGTTTGTAAATTTTCATTGTGAGCCTACTTTCAATGGGGATTATTAATTCTGTGAGAATTAAATGCAATCTTATTTGAGGGAATGTTGCTAAATTGTGGTTCTACATGTGCTTATGCCAGATACCTTGGGGGTTTTCCCATTCCATAATCATTTTTTATGTTAAACTCTCAGCATTGGTATCCCTATGCCAGAGAGACTAAAACCTTTGGAAATACACAGAAGTTCCATTTAGATTCTGTTCTAAGAAAAGATTAGAGAGCGGGGTGGGGTGCGGAGACGAGCCACTTGGAAAGGTTGTAGAGGTCCACCAGATTTCCTTCCTTGTGCTTTTGCATTGAGAACTGAGTTCATTAGGATCCAGCATGTTACATTATGAAGAATCTGGAAGGAAGACAGTCTCGCCCTTATCAAAACAAATCCTCATTCCAGCACTGTCAACAAGTAGCAGCTTGTATTCCAAAGGACACAGGGCTGAAAAATCCATGTTCTGTACTTAACACCCCCAAGTGTTCAAGCTGCTCTTCCTTTCCTTGAAAACCACAAGACATTCTTAAATATGGTTCGCATCTCAGGATTCTGAGTTCCGCCATCATGCTACAACACATGTTGGCCCCCTGCAGGTACACACGGCTGCCAGCAGGAACCCTAAGTGGGGATTAGATGCAATATCCTGTGGCTCCCAGAGCAGGAGACTGATTTGAAAGTTTAGGACGAGGTTCGATTGGTACCTGCTTGATATTAAGGATGATAACGATAATAATGAACATTTGTTAAATCTTTATATGGGTCAGGCACTATGCAAATGTTTTGTATTAATTAGGTCATGTGATCGTTCCAAACCTCCTAGTGACTTGACCTTACAAATCAGAAAAATGTGACTTGCACGTGGTCACGGATTTATGGGATTCGGATTTGAGTTTAGACAATCTGATTCCTGCGTCGCACTCCTAAGCTCAGTGCCTATTGCCGCTGCTGCCATTGATACCTCTTATTCTAAGAAGTAATGGAGATTTAAAAAAAAAGGTTTTTTTAAGCAATAAAGAATGACCTTCAGAATCATACCAACATTTTCTGTACAATGATCAAACACATTGGTGTTCTATAACCATTTCAATTACAGCATTTGTTCTATTTCCCCCGTGAACCATCAAAATGTTCTCCAAATGTCATTAATTCAGTTTACATAATTTTCAGATAGTGCTTGTTTTCAGAGACAGCTCAGAAATCCTTTGTTGGTTATTGTGTCCTGAGTTTCACTTTGAAAAGAATGATTTTCATAATGCTTCTCAGTTGTTATAAAAATTTTAAATAATTCTTTAAGAGCTACAGTGGCATTCGTTAGCTCTCCTAGTGTTTGCAAGGGCAGAGTGACTAAGCTTGATAAAGAATTAACTGCTGTTTTAGTCATTCAGCTTCTCAAAAATCTAGGCATCATCTCCCCAGTTTCCTCTCACTTTCTTCATCTCCTCAAGCTTGTGTGCTGGCTTAGGTAACAGAAAACGATGTGCTGGGAGCAGCAACATGGGCAACTCATAAGAGAAAATAGTGTGCCTTCCAGAGAAGTAGAGAGAAAATCAAGTAAATTCCATCTCCAATGTAAAAGTACACGATTATTCAAGAAGTTTGGAAAACATAGAAAAGAAAGAAAACGCCACTCCAGTTCTGTCAGCTAAGACAATCAATCACTGTTCATAGACTTGTGTATTTCTACCTCATCTCTTTTCTTTGTATAGCTTTGTGCTTTTGTTTTGGGTGGTTAGAACCAAGTATATTTAAGGATTTGTTTTGCTTTATAACAAGTGTTTTCTAAATACCACCTATATGGCTACATATGTGGTTCCCATGTTTAGTGTGAGGACTGCATTCTACTTGAATTGGAAGTGCCAAACATTAAATGCTGTGTAAGTCATTAAACAATAGGCTTTCATGGAGTTTTATTCCCTGGAAGCTATGCTTTTCACATCTTCTCCTGGAGAACTGAATGCAAGGACTAGATTAGATGACAGATAAGCAGGAGCATGAGATGGGGCCGGTCAGACAGGTGGTGGGCAAGGGAAGTCGTATTTGAGTGGAGGTCTGAGTGGACATAGGTCATGAGGTAGGCAAGAGCCTTCCAGGAAGACACATGGGCAATGCCAGGGTCCTGGGCAGGGACAAGCTTGTCACTCGTGGATGGAAGAGAGGCCAGTGTGGAGAGAGCAGTGGGAGAGGGCTGGAGAGAGGACTGCACTCGGGAAGGTGAGCAAAGCCAAACTGCAACAGACCTGGCAGGTGATCGTAAGGAGCTTATATTTTAATTTGAAAATAAAGGAAATGTCTTAGAGGGGTTCAAGCAGAGCAGTGACTGACTTTATCTGACTTATGTTTTTAAAAGACCATTCTGGTTGCTTTGTGGGGGTTTAATTATGGGCAGGCAAGAGCGGAAACATTTAGACCAGTTTCTCTTGAGTTTACAAAACTGCTATGAACTGGATTGTTTCACCTCCTTATGCATCTGCTGAAGCCCTAATCCCAATGTGACTGTTTGAAGATAGGGCCTGCAAGGAGGTGGCTAAGGTTAAATGAGGCCATAAGAGCAGGGCCCCAGTCTGATAGAATTAGAGCCCTTATAAGAAGAGGAAGAGAGACGAGAGCAGGCTGTTTCCTCACACACACACAGAAAAGGCCATGTGAGGACACAGCGGGAAGGTGGCCATCTGCAAGCCAGGAAAAGAGCCCGCACCAGAAACTAAATTGGCCAACACTGATCTTAGACTTCTAGCCTCCGGAACTGCGAGAAAACAAGTTTCTATTGTTTAAGCCACCTGCTCTGTGGCTTTTGTATGGCCACCTGATCAGACAAAGGCAAACACCTTACAGGAAGAATTTTTATTTATTTAGTTTTGTTGGCCTATGTCAAATGTATGAGTCAGTGTTCAATTCAGTGCAGCTGCTGGAATAGCTAAAGCCACCTTGCCCTGCACCACTGGTGTCTGTCCCCATCTGGGGAGAACATAGAGCCCCTGCGCTCTGCACAGGTCTAAGCACACCTGAAGACCGTGTACAGATCTGGTGCCACATTTCAAGACAGTGTAATACGGGGCAAGGTAACCATGCCAGTACAGGAGAGAGTTCCAGATATTGCATTGTCCATGGAAAAATTCAAGGAGCTAAGGGTATCCAAAATGGAGAAAAAAAAGTTGGGGGAGATAGAAATGCTCACCCTCCAGGATCGAAAGGGTAGTACCAATATCAAGGAGAGAAATTTTTAGGCAATCAGGGTTTACCTGAACCTGACAGACCTCCCTTGCAGATTTATTTAAAACTGGAAAACATTACCACAGAAAGAAATAACCTCCCTCTTCTCTGGATGTGACTGTCTCAGGCTAGAAAAACATTTGTAAGGTGCCCAGTACAGTGGATTTTCTCGTTCTTAAGGGGACAGCAATCCCTCTACACATGTGTATGGGAACCCATAAACTGGAAAAACAGACTGTTTTGTGAGGCTGAGCACTAAGATCATGTGATAGAGATCACTAGACATGTCTCAACATTACGCACAAGATCAACGTACCCCGCCAGGCTCTGAATGTGCTGCATCCATTGTCCATTTGTGCAGCTCTTGACTCAGAAAGTTTGCCCCCAGGCAAAGAAATATTCACATTATGGATTTCGATGTTGCTCTTCCTATTTGTGAAGTAATGAGTCTATTTCTTTTTTGATATTAAAATCATTTTAGAGACAGAATACAAACAGATGAACTTCCATAAACAAAATCATGTTCAGTGTATGTTTACAAATGTAATTCTTTGTATGATTAAAAATGTAATGCATGTTCACGGTAGAAAATACAGAAAAGTGTATGGAATAAAAATAGTCACCCAGATTTCTATTTCTAAGTGACAATAATCATGCTTAATATTTTAGTGGATTCAATACCATTCTTTTAACCATGGATAACCATATACATGTATCTGTCTCTCTATTCCTCTCTCTTTCTATCTTTATAATACCTATATATATGCACATGTCTCTTTATAAATTGAAATCAGTCATATATTTTTCACAATACATAATACATTACAAGCAATGCCATATGCCATTCAAGAATTTGGAAATGTGATTTTTTAATAGCTACATCATGTATGAATTTACCACAATCACAATAAATTTAAGCATTCGCCCATTGAATATTTAGTGTTGCCAATATTTCAATTTTATAATTGACCCTATGATCGACACTCTTGTTCAAAATCTTTGTATACATTTTTTATTATTTTCTTAAGAGAATTATTAAGCATGGAATTAATGGGGCACTGCAATTTATTTGTAAACCTCTTGATGGAAATTGTCTGTCAAATTGCCTGATAGATTGTAGCAGATTTCATTCCCATTATAGTATACAGCGCTGCCAATTTCCGGTACTTTCATCAACTCTAAACATGCTTTTTAAAATTTTATTTTATTAGCAAGTTTTATTTTCCTTCTGTATGGTTATGTGATTTAATATTTTCTGGTGAAGATTATCTGTTCACATTCTTGCTAATTCTTTAATTGGCATTTGTTTTTCTCTTGTTAATTTGTAGGGGCACATCATAATGTAACAAAATAAAGTCTTTGTGATATATATATATATATATATTTTTTAAATCATTTTTAGTTTGTCGTTTTTCCTCAGTTTATTTTTCATCATTGACTCCCAGAAGGCTTTCCAGAAACTATTTTGTAAAAACTATGCATCTTTTCCTTTGTAATTATTTTTCTATTATGCTTAGAAAGTTCTTTCCAACCCTAAAATTTGATACTCAGCTATATTTTATTCTAATTTATAGTATTTCAAAACTTTTTTTACCCACATATCTTTAAAATATACTATGAGCTATGAATCTAACTTAATTATTTTCCCAAATTGTTACCTAGTTGCCCCATACTATTTACCTAATCCTCTTTTCTCCTGAGTTATCTGAGATACAACAAAAAGTATATCAGTTTAGACAGAAAGTTTTATCAGCCTTTTGAATGGTATTTATACGAGACTGACAAAACATCGCTTGTATTGAAGCTGGGTAATGGGTACATTGGGGTTTATTGTGGGGGTTCTTTTCCTTTTGTACTTAAAATTTTTCTCTAATAAAATGAGTTTATTACAGTTATAGGAAGTCTAACTTTTCATACGTGACCCCTATTTCTTTCTGAAATTCAACATGTAGTCAGTTATCACCAAATTGTAACGTGGCCATCTAGACATCATTGCTGCCACTTCGGCTCAGGCAGCTCTCTTGTCTTCCCTGGACCTCTGGCCTATGGGCTCACTGCTCCAGCTGGCCTCACACCAGTCCATCTTGTCACACCAGTCTGCCTTGTCACACCCTTCTTTTTGCACTGAACTCCTGTCCAGCCGAACCCCATGGTGCACCCTAGAATTTGGCCTTAGCATACAAATAGCTCTCCCCTCATCTTACTCTGCTGTGTCTCACTTGGTTCATTTGCACCTGTCTCTCCCTACCTGGAAAGCATCTGTCTTCTTTATCCGCCTGGCACATTTGTGTGGCCCCTTCAGTACTCTAAGGGGGCACCAACCTTAGGAAGCTTTCCTTCGACCTCCAGGGCACCCCGAGCCCTGAGCACAGTCAGCTGCTGTCTACTTGGGACGCCCACCAATGAACACACTGTAGAGTTTGTTTGTTGGTTGGTTGGTTAGTTTATGTGGCTAGTCTTAAAGGGATCTGAGAGTCATGTTTATTTGTATAATCTCAGTGCCTAGCAAAGGGTCAATGAATGGTTGATGTGTAAATAAAAATGAAAATCTGCCTTCTAAATCCACATGAAAGAAACTATTCTCCTAACTTGGAATTTAATTGTGGCTATTTTTTGGTTTGTTTTATTGTAAGTTTATTGGGATAACATTGGTTAATACAATTATATAATTTTCAGGTGTACATTATAATTTTACATCAATATATTCTATTGTGTGTATACCACTTAAAGTCCAGTTTCCTTCAGCTGCCATATATTTGATCCCTTTTACACACTTCACCCTCCCCCTATCCCTTATATTTGACCCCCTTCACCCCATCTACCTCCTCCCTCCTCCTCCACCCCCTGCCCTCTGGTAACCACTAGTCCATTGTCCATGTCCATGAGTCTCTGTTTGTTTGTCCTGTTCGTTTGGTGTTTTTAGGTATATATCCCACATGTAAGTGATGTCATGTGATTTTCAACCTTTCTGTCTGGCTTATTTCGCTTAGCATGATTATCTCGAGGCCCATCCATGTTGTCACAAATGGCAGTATTTCATCTCTTCTTATGGCTGAGTAATATTCCATTGTACATATGTATTACAGCTTCTTTATCCAATCATCTATCGTAGGGCACTTTGGTTGCTTCCATGTCCTGGCCACTGTGAATAATGCTGCTATGAACATCGGTGTGCAAATATCTTTTTGAATATGGGTTTTCAAGTCTTTGGGATAAATACCCAGTAGAGGGATTGCTGGCTCACATGGTAGGTCAATTCTTAGTTTTCTGAGGAACCTCTGCATGTTTTCCATAGTGGCTGTACCAATTTGCAGTCCCACCATCAGTGTGTGAGGGTTCCTTTTTGAGAGACATGTTTATTTGTATAACCTCAGTGCCTAGCCAAGGGTCAATGAATGGCTGATGTGTGAATAAAAAAAGAAAATCTGCCTTCTCAATCCACATAGAAGAAATCATTTTCCTAGCTTGGAATTTAATTGTGGCCATTTTCCTGCCTCTTATTTCCTAAGTATGGTTGCTCCTCCACGTTTTGTCCTAACAAGATGCAGATTTACCATGAAACTAATGGAGCTCAAGTTTCAGGGCCCCTCATGGCACACACACCTTCAGAGGCTCTAGGAGGAGCCCTGGCAAGGTGTTCGCATGGTCCTATGGTATTGTAATATCTGCACAATACTCATGTCTTCCCTTCCATTTTCTTCTTTATTGGGATTCAGCTAATAGAGAGTTGAGTTGGAAGAACAGTCGTTTGAATGTAGTTAGGTCTATTTATATGGTTTGCAGCCATTTCTTTGTATAGTGCTTAGCCAACCTCATGAAGAGAAGGTAGCTTCTTCTACCCACTCTGACTCATCTGATCTCATGACACGAAGTTATAGGGCCAGATGTCCTGCGGTGATGAGAATGTGTCCCAATGCACCTGGTACTGTAATTACGTGGAATATTGGAGAAGCAGGATGGTTTGTAATTAACAACACTAAAAGCTCATCAGTGGAAAGTACGCCTAATCATCAGATACATACAATTTGACTTGTCAAATAGATATTCTTAACTATCAGGGATAAACTTAAAATGTAGTGCATGCTATTATATTTTTAGACTTTTTTTTTTTTTTTTTTTGCATTGTGAGTTGGGACTTTCCTGGTTCTTTGTGTGCTGATTGGTCTTGGAGTATATCTTAGACATTTCCAATATTATGCTATGTGACCCTGGGCCTCGTTTAAATCGATTTAATAGTTCTTGTTGTTGTTGCCATCGTTTTGGTAGACAATCACCCAAATTAGGTTTGAGCTACAAATTCTGACCTGCCTGCTCTGGGTTCTAATTTCAACATGAGTCTGTTTCCAAAATGTTTTAGTGTTACTCAAGTCAGCCCCAGTGGCTCGGCTGTGGCCCTGGGCTCAGTTCGCTAAGCCTGTGCTGTGCTGATTAGGGTCTGTAGGGAGATGTTGTCAGCAGTTTATGCCCAACTTTTTGAGATCACTCTCTTGATCTCCAGCGTCTCTGTAATTCCACCAACACTTCTTGTTCTCTAGGATTTTCCTTCTGGCAGTGTCATGGACTTTGTACAACTGTGCGAGCGTCCAAGGCCAAGTGATGGGACAAGAGAGCCAAAGAAGGGGCAGCTATGTGTTCACTGCATACTCTGTAGTTTCTTTGGTCAGCGAGAAGGGTTCTCTTCCTCAGAGTTTTAGGTGCCTGCCCACTGCCATTGCTGTCACTTGCCCTTGCTAGTACCACTGAGGGGTTGCTTGCGGGTTACCAGGGGAGAGAAGAGAAAAAAGAAAACAAGACCCAGGGGATTTTCCTGAATCACTCTGGCCCTTTTCCACTCCACCAACAAGAATGGGGGAGGTCTTTTCTGGATGCTCTTTCTGTCTACACCTGGTGTCCGTTCCTGGGCTTCAGGCTGCCTTTGGTTCTTGGCTGGATGTTGTTGGAGGGGGAAAAAAAAGGAAGGTAAACTCACCACTGGTTCAGCAGGACATTAAAGTCTGGCCTTTTTCTCCGATCCATCTACTACTGTTCATGGGTGGAGTTCTCATGTACTTCCTCCTCGCATTCTGCCCAAGCTTAATGGATGCATTCATTGGGAGAGACATGGTAGAGGATTTTATTCCAACTTTTCTACAACCAGACCATAGTTTCCATGTTAAAAAACATTTTCTATAATTATACAGTTGATACCTGTTTATTGTAGATAACACAAAATGTGCAGATAAGGGGGGAAAAAAGAAAGATGATCTATAATACTAACACTTCAGTATCACTTCTGTTTATTTGCATTTTAAGCAAAATTAGATCATGCTGTGGCTCTTTTTTTCCCCCCCACTTCTTATTTCCATGGCAATATACATTCTTCACGAAAATCATCTTCTCAAAATTGAATGGCAAATATTCCTTCAATTTGGAGGAACCCTAATTTTTAAAACCTATTTCTTATTATGAAACATTCAAGTTATACAGCTTTTATATTCATTGTAACCAATGGTTAAGTGACTAGAGAAATCACAGCAAAAGTGAAACTCCCTTCAATTCTTTTCCATTCCCATTTGGATTTTGGAAACACAAAATATGCCATTTTATAACTCCACCCCACCCCCCAGCTAACAAAATGTCGGCTCTGGAAAGAGGACGGCGCTTTAAATGCGATGGCTCGGATTCTTAGAGGACGGGGTAAGAAGGAGATGCTGTAAAAATAGCATCTCACATCTAAGCACAGAGGGAGCTCCATCTGGGGTTAGTTGCCTGAAAGAGGAGCCAACAGTGTAGCGCCCTTAACATAAGTGCCTTCCCATTATTGTTATGTGTCTCTGCAACTCAGCCCTTGCCACACGCTCTGAGGACGTGACGATGTCTGCTTGACAGCGATAAGACACCAGGAAGAAGTGCTTCAGGAGGCGGCGGCATAAAAAAAAAAAAAAGAAGAAGAAAAAGGCACAAAGAACTCTTTAATTAAGTCTTCCTTTCACACTTATTAAAATTTGGGAAAGATTACCATGGAATTTATACTGTATCTCAGGAACAAATCATAACAATTTCATAAGGCTGCCCTAGGCTGCCTAGAGTATATATAGCTTATTATTTGCGTTATGGCTTTGTAAGTGGGAAAATGTATCTGAAACCCTTTAGCATGTGCTTACACAGCCCTGGGCCATGGCTGCCTGTCCTGCTGACCCTATAAGAGAAGTGGTAGGGAGTTGGCCACTTACAGTCACGCGAGGTCAGGTTAAAAAGACACACCCACACACACTCGTGCGCACAGATGCGTACCTGTGTGTGTGTTCGTATACCCGTAATCTCATCTGTGACACCCCAGCAGTCCTGCAATTCGAAATTCTCTAAGGTGTTTTCAAGCTTCGAACGAGAAAACCCCATGGACACACCGTAGACTAATCTATGATATCTACCTCTTAAGCAAGGTAAAAAATAAAGACTTTTCTAATAAAAACAGAGGGTCTCACAAAAAATGTGAAACACTCTATGAGGCTGATCCATATGAAACCTGCTGTCCTGGTAATATGAAGGCCTGGAGTTGAGGTTTTACAGTAATAAAATTATTGTAATAACTGACACTTAAGGTGCTACTTTCTTTTTTCTGCCTATAATGGTTTAAGATCAGTCTTATTATTTTTCCAGCAAGAAAACAGAGTTTTAGAAGAACTAAACAACCTGCCCAAAGTCCCACAATGTTTAAATTCTGAGTGTAGGATTTGAACCTGGGTCTCCTTGACCCCAGGGTCTTATTTTTTTTTTTTTTAATTTATTTTATTGGTTTCAAGTATACAGTGCATTGGTAGAGATTTGTGTAGTTTATAAATGATCCCCCTAATTGCTCTTTCTCTCCTCTAGCTCTACACATAGCAATTACATTAATGCCAACTGCATTCCCTATGCCGTGCTCCCCATCCCTATGACCATCTATCAACTACTAATTTGTACTTCTTTAATTCTTCACCCCATCCTCCCAACCCCCAATACCCCTTCCCTCTGGCCGTCACCAGATCGTCCTCTGTATTTGTGAGTCTGTTTTCAATGAGTTTGTTCTTTTTGTTCCTCAGATTCTACATACAAGTGAAATCATATGGTATTTATCTTTGTCGGTCTGACTTATTTCACTCAGCATAATAACCTCTAGGTCCATCCATGTCATTGCAATGGTAGGATTTATTTATTTATTTTTTTGATGACAGTAATACTCCATTGTACATATGTACAACAAGTCCTTTATCCAATTGTCTGTTGATGGACATTTAGGTTGCTTCCTTATCTTGGCTATTGTAAATTGTCCTGCCATGAACATAGGGGTGTATACAAATTATTGTTTTGATTTTTTTTGGATAAATAACCAGAAGTGCAATTGCCAGGTCAAAAGGTATATCCATTTTTAATTTTTTGAGAAACCTTCAGACTGTTTTCCATACTGACTGTACCAATTTGCAGTCCCACCAGTAGTGTATGAGGGTTCCCTTTTCTCCGCATCCTCACCAACACTTGTTCTTTGATTTATTGATGATAGCCGTTCTGACAGGTATAAGGTGATATCTCATTGTAGTTTCAATTTGCATTTCTCCAATGATTAGTGATCTCGAGCATCTTTTCATATGTCTGTTGGCCATCTGTATTTCCCCTTTGGAGAAGTATCTTTTCAGGTCTTCTGCCCACCAGGGTCTTATTTTAAACGACCTGTTTTCTTCTCCTTGTCTTCTCTGTTCTAGACCCAGAATTCCCCCAGACTCTATGTTCATTTGATCTCACCCCAGTTTTGATTTCTAGATTCCACTCTAATTATGTCTTACTTAGGAAGCATCCTTAAAAGATATTTAAGACAATATTAAAAAAGAAGAGCTACTTCTAGATTTTTCCTTCCTTTAGCTATGTTGGATATTGGAACAATTTTAACAAGTCAAGCCACTCTGCATACGTGATAGGGATAAAGGAAAACAGTTCATATGACAACTGTACCTCTCTATCTCTTCTCTGCACAAAGGAGGGAGTCCTGCTTTGGCCTCGGAGTTCCTGCCCCTTTGTATTTGCATAATGACCTTGTAGCCCGGTCCCTGGGTTCTGGTGGGATCTAATCACTGCCCTGGAGATATAAACACAAAAGTGGGAACGTGAGGGTAGAAATTACCTTGGAAAGAATTGGAAATGGTTTGTGGGAAAACAAAACAGAATAAAAGTAGGAGGAGAGTTGCAAGGGCAGGAAAAAAGGGCACATGTGGGCTGGGAGAAATGGGGAGCTTGAGAGAAGAGGAGAAGCATTGGAACAAGTGATGGAAGAGGCAAAGATGAGGAGTAAGAGGCTTGGGCAGTAAAGGGTGAGTGGCATAGCTGTGCTCTTTCATTGAGCCTCCTTTCAGATTCATTCAAACATGGAAGCAATGTCTGGCAGCATTTTCATTATTTTTCATGGCTGGTCCGCATTCCTGCAAAAATGACCCCAAGCCAGGGCTACGCTTCATGGCGCCTGTTGCAAATGTGTAATACACGCTTCTTTTCAAATGTGTGCATTAGTTAGAACAGTTGCTTTGGTTGTCTTATTCGAGATTCAGTTTTATCTATTTTTTTTTTTATTAGATTCTAAAATCTTGGTTGTCAACTCAAAATCTCCTGCTGGGAGCTCTGTAGTTTTAGTGGACAGATTTCCATGTAAGCTGAGGAGAGAAGGCATGTGTGAAGTGAATAAGTCCAGAAGGAGCAGAGCGTTTTATTTTTTAAAATTATTATTATTATGTAATTTTATTATCATTATATTTATGTAATTCTCTTGAGAATAAGACGGTTGCCTTACATGATTTATGGAAGTCCTTCGGTGCACAGTATAGATAACATTGATGAAATTAACCGGCTTTATTGAAATGAACAGTTATTACTTAGAACAAAAATGGCAAACATCCTAGAGTGACGGGCTAATTGTTGAGCAGCTACTGTGTGTCAGGCAAGCCTGGAGGACAATGACAAACTTATGAAACAATGTCTGCTTGCAGGCCCCCACCTGGGAGGGAAGCAAGCATGTAGCAACATGCAGGCAGCTTTGCTTTCTCAGTCCTGTAATGCATGAAAGTCTGCGGGCATAGTCTGTCCTGTTTACCCTCTGGTGATGATTCTACTCCTAATAAACTGCAACATTTCTAACATGGGTTTCGGTGAAGAAAAAGGAGTCAGCCAAGAGTTTCAGACTTGCGAATGCAAATGACTTTTCCCAAGGGAGTTCAACATGAAAAGAGGTTTTTTGTTTTCTGGGTTTTTTATTTTGTTTTTTTTTTTTTTTTTTTTTTTTTTTGTAGCTAAAGAGTTTTAAACCTAAGTTAGACACACCACTCAACAAAACAATCATTGCATATTTGTAGTCGAGAAAATAAACCACAGGGGCCTGAAATGAGGCCTTTCCCAGTCTTGGCCCTTCCTTGCCCCAGTGTCTTGTCCCTCAGCATCCCGACCTCAGATGTCATGCTCCAGGTGACCAGAGGCATCCTATTCCTGTCGCAGTTGAATGCATTATGTCCTCAGTTCCATGCCTCAGAGTGAATGCATGAGGACAGTGGTATTTATCTGTGTGTTTGCTGCTGTAATCTTACTGCCTAGGACAGTGCCAAACACATAGTGGTCATTCCATACGCATGGGAGTAATAAACATTCAATGAATAAACTAATTCAAATCCCAGTTTAAATTTTGCCCCCTTGGTAAAGCTACCTGTGACCTCCCCAAGGCAAGCAAGTTGTTCCTTCACCTGTGTTCGCCCTGCATCTGGATATGTCTGTGATACATCCAGACATATCCTGAGGTCATAGTGCACGGAATTTTATATTCCTGAGTAGTAGTCTGCTTGAGCTATCGAACAAAATGCCATGGATAGGTGGCTTAATGCACAGACATTTAATTCTCACCGTCCTGGAGGCTAGAAGTCCAAGGCCAAAATGCAAGCATGGCTGGATTTCAGGGAGGACCTCCTTCCTGGCTTGCAGATGGCTGTCTTCCTGCTGTGTGCTCACATGGCAGAGAGAGAGAGAGAGAGAGAGAGAAAGAGAGAGAGAGAGACAGACAGACAGACAGCCAGCTTGGGTCTCTTTTCCTTTCCTTATAGAGACAGTAATTCCCTCATGCAGCCCCCACCTTCATAACTCCTTCGAAACCTAATTGCCACTCAAAGAACTCCACCTCCAAACACTGTCACACGGGGATGTCAGGCTTCCAACCTGTGCATTTTGTGGGGACACGGATACTTAGTCCATACAGGTAACTGTTTCCGCTACTATCTGGTCAGTTCCTCGTATGCTGTGGATGTTCCCCATTCTTCTCCAAACCCCAAAGCTCACTGAGATACTACTGTTCAAATAATGTTTGAATAGTTACATCAATATGACCTTATTGCTCCTTACAGATTTTCAAATGCATATGATCTCCCCCTCATAATATTCAAGTAAATATATTCTTATGTAGCCTACAAATCAAATGTTGTGAGAAAATTTAAAAGAAGTCTTAATAGTTTGATTTTAGATTTAAAAAGTTTAGTTTTCTTTGCTGTTGTACAAGTGAAATGCTCAAAAAAGTAAATTTCCACAGGCCTAACTTCTGCAACTCTCCTAAGACCCTTGAAAAATACTTTACATTTTGTGAGTTCAGTCTTACAAAGTCTCCAGAACATCCGTTGGTGACATTATCTCTAATCGCAGCTTTGGGGACTGAAGCAGAGAGAGCCCAGATCAGTGGCCCAAGAGGCACAAAGGGATTTAACGGACAGGTAGAGATTCTAAGTGTTTAAGCCTCTCTCTCTCTCTCTTTTTCTGGCTTTCCACAGGCTCCAGACAACTAAGACAGTTTGGAGAAGGTGATAGGGGTAGAAAAACTGGGAGAGGCAGTATAAGTGGCTCTGTCCTGTCGTCTTACAGTTGACCAGCAAATGGTCAACAGAGAGGTGTGGCTGGCAGGTAAGGGACCAGTAACCTCTGCCCCAGCTCTGGTTAAAAACCAACTGGTACAGGGCTGGACGCTGGTACCCTAGTACACGGAGGATGCACGCGTCTGGGTTCAGGGAGGGAAATAATTGCTTAAAGGGGACACTGCTAGGAGTCCTGGGCTGTGGGTAAAGGGAAAATGGATATGCTTTTAGCTAAGACTGAAATGAGTGAGGGGACTGCACCAGTTCTGGAATAAACATCAGTGAACCAGTTTCAGCAGGGACCTTGCAGATAGGAGCAGCAGCCTCCCAGGTGGCCAAGGATGTGGACAGTACGGGGTTTGGGGGCTCTGAATACCCAGTCGTCGAGAATCTGGACAAGATGGGACTTAGCCAGCGAGGCCTCTTTGAAACTCCAGAAGAACAGAGGTGTTTAGCCTGAAGCTGCTGAGGGCGGAGGCCGCAGTTTTGAGTGAGCAAGGAGGATGGCTCTCAGGAGCTGGGGAGGAACATCTCCTGAGAGCACAGACCCCTTCTAGTTCTCATTCACTCCTCGCCATCCCTTTCAGTAGTCTCTCTCCACCCAGGGCATGAGGTGTAGGGGAGGCTCTTCATAGCTTCCTGCCACAAAAAAGCTGAGGACAAATCGCTTTGCCTTTACTGCCAATGAGGACGGTGAGTGATGAGCGGTGCTCCCACAGTTCAGAGGCAGCCCGCTTGGTTCCAGGAGATGCACTCTCATTTCGAAATCTCAGGATGAAATCGGAAAGCCGTCTCCATGTTGCACCTTCTCAGACATCACCAGATAGCAACACTTTAGTGGCCAAAAATCAGTGCCAATATGCTTATTGGAATTTTTCTAAGTTGTAAAGAAAAAAAAAAGTACATGTTACAAAATGTACATACAAATGAGAGTTTTCAGCCTAGGCGTCCCTTGTCTGGGAGCAACATCAGTGGATCTTGAGACTAAGGTTATTGCTGTATTCTTAGAGACCCGGATGATGATGTTGACCCTGGCTCCATGGGCATCCTTGGGGGAAATGTGTGTGTGTGTGTGTGTGTAACAAAAGAGCCATCCAATGGCAAGTGCAAGTCTACTATGGCATGGAGCTAACATAGGCAAACTTGACTCTGAAGGAGGGAATGCTTTTCTCTTTTATCCCCATAGCCAGAGAATGCAGTGGCAGACCAGCCATGCAGGGGAGGCCCTGGTCACTGAAAGTCTCTCCTTCAGTGGGCAGAGATCACGCTGCGCCTGGCTTCTGGGCCCACATTTTGTGTGTGCCTGTGGCCAGGTTGCCAGCGGTTAGTGGTTCTTAGGCTTTATCTTAGCCTGCGTAAGTACGTCAGCATCACCTGCAGGGCTGGATGAAGCACAGATTGGTGACTTCCACCGGGGAATTTCTGATTCAGTAGGTCTGGGACAGGGCCCAGGAATTTGATTTCTGAACAAGAATTGATTCTGGTGGTCAGGGGGGCCACACACTGAGAACTACTGACTTAGGCTGCTAATCAGAGGACAAGAAAGATATGGCAATGGTTGGATTATCTGTTTCAGGAAGGGCACCAATTGATGGTGATAGCAACCAGGGCAGCTCCTGCTCTGGTGGGTCAGGATGGACCAAGGCTTTGGGTCTGAGGGCCATCAGTTCAGGAAGGCTCCAGAGAGTCAAGAAAGACCTCTTAGCAGGATGGATGGGGCCTAGCAAGGTTGCATGGAACGAGTCCTTTAATTTTAATGTTAAAAGAGTATTTTATATATAATGTCAGAGTTTCATTCTTCTGCATTCGGATATCCAGTTCTCCCAGCACCGTTTCTTAAAGAGACTGTCCTTTCTCCATGTGTGTTCTTAAAAATCATAAGTACGTGAGGCGATGAATGTGTTAATTAGCTTGATTGTGGTAATCATTTCACAGTGTATGTGTATATAAAAACATATTGCACACCTTAAATACAATTTTTATTTGTCAAGAATACCTCATAAAGCTGGAAAAAGATAATTGTATTAAGATACACACACACACACACACACACACACACACACACACACACACTTGGGTAAATAAATCACTAATAATTCTAAAGGGAAAAAATGACCTAATTGTGTTCCTTAGGCTGGTGAAATAGGGCACATTGGTTACCAAAATAAAGTATCAGATTTGTCAATATACAAAGACATACAACGCATCCTAATTTTCTTTCAGATCACTCAGTGATTTTATTAATTTTAAAAATTTAGCGTGTTTTAAGCTCTCTAGAGTTGTATACCTTTTGAAGTAAACTGAGATAAGAATTAGTTTACTAATGAAAAATTTTACTCTTTTAATGCAAAGCAATAGTTTTCTGGTAATAGAATAAATGTCCATATTCCCATGTTCACTAATTCTATTTTTCAAAAGAGAGATGCTTTGTTTTTTTAATTTTATTTTAATTTCCTCTTATTTAAATAGGCTATCAATCCTTGCAAGTCCTTAAAAACTGGCAGTTAATGTTCTATGTATTCTGTAAGTTTTCAAATGTAAATTCAGCTACCCATCCTCTGTGTTCCCATCCTACATCTCAGCCTGTCACGTGAAAAAATGTCTCCTATTTTATTTGTCATCAGTTGCACAGTTGAGTCTTTCCTGCCTGGATTCTTTGGGAAGTAGTTGAATCTGGTGTTCAAGAGAAGGTTTGGAGCTGCCAGTGGGCAGAATGATCAGAAATGTGTTGGCACCTGGAATTAGCCTGCCAGTGGTTAAATGGATTGGCATTAAAAAATCAGATGGAGGGTAGGTAGTTTTCTATGTAAAGAAATAGAAGAGTAAAGGAAAAAGCAGCTCTATTTGTGATTTGTCCTTTGAGGGAGAATTCAGGTAATTTACGGTCTTCCTTATTCTGTTTGGTATGTTTTGAATTATTACGGCCAGTCCGTTTCATTTTTATATTGGAGAATAAAACAACACATAAAAGCGATGTTGCTTTGAAGAAGTTGTGGCTATCAGATTTTTCTTCTTCTTCTTCTTGACTAGCTCCGCCTACAAAAATGCAGTTTACCACTTCCCTGGGGATTAGGAAATCTCGTTTGACTTTTCTGTTTCTCCTCCAATTTGCTGATCTTGAATTGGAAATTCCAGACTGCTTGGGAAGAATGGAGGAAACACCCAGTCTTGGCTTAGGTTTAGGCTGGTTCATTGTGCAGCAAGCAATGGGCAGATACGAGCTCTCTTTCAGTGATTGCTGATCCTGAAAGAGAACCTGGAATTTTTTTTATTTTTTATTTTATTTTTTTGCAATGAGATGAATCATCTGCTATTCCTGTTAATAAACATATAAACACAAAGCTTTGGAGAGCTGTGTGACGTGTTCAGATCCTCAAGTATTCTTACAATAGTTTTCAAACATAGATCCTTAGGTTTACTCTATGATATCAATTCTGATATTCATATTCCACCAATAGTTAAAATGCCTTTAAATATCAAAACAGCATTTGTATTCCCACAATATCCTCCATTGTCAATATTTATTTTATGTTCAAATACGACTTGTTCCTGCAGCTAAACATTTACATTAAACAATGCATAAGCTTATCTTTTCTCCAGATCTCTCCAAAAGGGGGTATTCCTGAGCCTCTCGTCTGTGGACTTTTACTGTCACCTCCACTTTACCCGCTTCCTCTCCCCACTGGTTTTTCTCATTTCATTCAAGGAAAGTGAATGTTCCATGCCCCTCCTGGGAGCTTTTGTTATTCTTTAGGCTGTTGCTAGGGACATCCTTCTTGTATTCTGGAAATTCCCCAGTTGGAATCTCGTTGGGAGACAGTTTCCCTCCACTATAAATGCCCCAGGGCCAAACTCACTTTCCCAGCCTCCGCTAGGCAGTTAGGGCATGCACAAGATCCAGATTTGATTAATCAAATGCTGCCTAGTCTCCTGTGACATGATATATCTTCCAAACCTGCTTCTCCTGCCTTCCGGGCAGTTTGTGAGCTATATATAGGGCACGGAGAAAAGGCACCTCCCTATGTAGGAAGCTCAGTTGGGGAGAAGCTCTCCTAAGATGAGTGAGTCTGTATATACCTCCAGGCCACGTCTAGGACCCAAGCCAAGGGGAAGGGCTTTCCTCTTTCCTCCTATCTCCATTCCATCATGTTTCCTTTTAGCTGGCCCCATAACCCCTCCCCCGGCCTCTGTTTCCCTCTGTTGATTCAGCCACAAGATCCTCTTCAGATGGTGTTTGGAATTTATGTTTGTAACATTGCCAATTAAGGTACTCAAAGAAGTTGGGCGAAAAGGAAGCAATTTAAGATTTTTCTTGTTATTCTTGGGTGGATGCCAATGCAATGACTATGATTTCCTATGTTTTAAAGGGAAAGTTGTCCCATAAGTCTTCTGTGCTTGAAATCACTTGCCTGTTTTTCTCTGGCAATTTGAACCGTATCACTCAAAGTCAGTGGGCAATATATAAAACTTTTCAACAATTCTCCTGCTTCCTCATCCAAATAAATAAGCAGAATATATGGCATTTCCACCAAAGGCAGTAGGACAAGACATCCCATTTCATGCTTCAGCAATCTGACTAAAGAAACAAATACAGATTTTTCTTCTAAATGCCTTCAGGTTATAAGGCAAGTTGATTAAGGCCTGCCGTTACACCCCACCAGAAAAATAAATGGATGGTGGAGTTTGCCTACCCTTAAAGAGAAAGAGGTTATGTCTACGACTGACTCCCCTAATCAGTTTGACATAAAGCGTATTTCCCACAGATGTGGCTCTCCAACCCATCTTCCATGCAGGAGAGATGAAGGCCATGTGGATTCCAGTTTCCTGTTAGCCGAGAATAAATTAAATCATGTTCTTTCTCCTCTTTACCACCCCTGTGTGGATTCAATTTCCACGTCGATATGTCTGATTTTTTTTTTTTTTAAGGAAGAGTTAATAAATTGCTTTTTCCCTCTTATCATACTGATATGATTCTTGCCTTTCCTTCCTTCTCCCCACTGCCAATGAAATAACACAGTAGACAAAAAAAATGAGAATACAGTCATGGTTTGTGATATTACTGTGAACTTTGAGAGGTCACATAGGAGCTGATCATAAATCCTGATAGTGCATGATTCGGAACTTATCCCAGAAGTTCCCAAAGGGATGTGCCTAACAAAGGGACAGTTATTTTTCCAGATTTTGAGTAGAATATTATATTTGTTGAGGTAAAGTTAGCTGTTGTAGCGAATAAAATCCAACGAGTCAGTCAGAAGTTTGCGTTTCACTTATGTAAAGTTCACCCAGTGAAAGGGAACGCAGGTGATGGGGTGGGGTTGGGACGGGTGGATCCTGCTTCATGAAGTCACTTAGGAGTCTAGAGTGACAAGGGCCCTGACGTTCTTAGCCTGTGGCTTTTAAAGCTGCCTTAGGTGTTCATTTCTAGCCTGGGAGAGAGGAGAGAGAGGGACAGGGACAGGGAAAAGGAGAAAGAGTATGGCATGATGGGGCGGGGGAGAGAGTTTCAGGGTAGGGTTTATGAACCAGGAGGTCTGGAAGTTGGGTGCATATCTCTGTACCCATGTAACTGACCAGAGTGTTGCATGGCTTGGAGAACTGGGAAGTACCTTGCAGATATCTCATAGCTGTGGGCTCAGAAGGAAAGGGCCTCTGGTTTCTTTAGAAGAATCAGAATTTTCATCAGAGGCTATTTTGGAGTTTGGGACCCAGATGATCATTATTTACCTATCACATCTTAGATTAAACATCTTATCTTTCATGGATATTTTCTTTGGCTTCATCTCATAGTCATATTTTTAGTGCCATGATTTAAAGGTATTTTAACTTGTTACTTATACTACCAATCTTTTCCCACTAGACTGCCCTATTTTTGTGCTCATAATTTAATCTTCTAATCAGATGGACTGTGTCCTGGTAAGTTTTTTTTTTTTTTCCTTTTTCCAGGCCAAGTATATCAGTTCATTTTCTAAGCTTTATGTTTTTTTCTGTTGTCTTGACAACTTGACTTTGTCAAGTGTTATAGAATCAGGATGACAGCTGATTCTCATATATGGGCAATTTAAAGCTTACATTATTCCATTTTTCTTGAACTGACAAGAATAAAGAAATTTTCATACTTCCTCCTCTAAGTGTCCACTAGCATAGTTTATCATTTCAGAAGAATAGCTGGGAAAGAAATAAAAATTCACCAGGAAAGGAATATTTACAGAAGGTAAGTTCCATCTCCCTGCACGAAAATTCTAGAAAATCTTACAGTAATGTTAGAAGCATGATGTAATGCATTAATAAATCGTTATTCACTATTCTAAGTGTCTATTGGTTGCCAATATACCTTTCTGGAACTTCCGATCAAAAGACTTGCTATTTGCTAAAAAATATTTAGCCAAAGAGAAATTTGCTTCCATTTGAGAGAAAAAATGTCTAAACATGTTTAAATCTCCTCATAGTGCATTTTCATTACTCCTGCTATTCTGCATTACATATATTTTTTAAAAAAGAAGCTTTGTTTAGTTTCGTGGGGCTGAGAAGGTTAACTTGTTGTAGCTTTCAAATCTCAGATTTAGTGAAAAAGTGTGAAAAAATGGTAGGCTCAGCAGGCTTTATTTTTTTCTTTTTCTTTTTTCATCTGAGCAGATGTCTCATTCACATGAGGAATTGAAAAGTGTATAGATAAGGAACAATTTTTAAATTTATTTCAAAGTTACTTTTTGTTGTATTTCTTGATTATATATGTATTTTTATATAATTAAGTTTATTGGGGTAACATTAGCTAATACAATTATATAATTTTCAGGTGTACATTATAATTTGACATCTGTATATTCTATTGTGTGTTTAGCACTCAAAGTCCAGTTTTCTTCAGCTGCCATATATTTGATCCCTTTTACACACTTCATCTTCCTCCTATTTGACCCCCTTTACCCGTCTACCTCCTCCCTCCTCCCCTACCCGCTACCCTCTGGTAACCACTAATCCATTGTCCATGTCCACGAGTCTCTGTTTGTCCTGTTCATTTGTTGCTTTTAGGTTTATATCTCACATATAAGTGATATCATGTGATATTCAACTTTTTCTGTCTGGCTTATTTCACTTAGCATGATTATCTCGAGGTCCATCCATGTTATCGCAAATGGCAGTATTTCACCTCTTCTTATGGCTGAGTAATACTCCATTGTATATATGTACCATAGCTTCTTTAGTCACTGATTATATTTTTATCTGTTATTTTCTAATGTCTACAAATCTACTTTGCTAGGTGAACGTCAATAGAGTATTTGACTTTTTAATTTTACAATATGTGAGATCAGACTTTTTAACTGTGAGGTTTAAGATCTCTTGTTGTCCTATGTGGAACCATTAATAGGGATTCGACGAAACTCAGGTTGCTTTAGGGTACACAAGTTGAACTCATTGGTCTTTTCCTCATCTCGCGGGATCTCTACACTGCACACAGTCTTTCCCAAACACCCCTTCTTGAAAGCTCTGATGTCTACTCATTGTCCTAAGGGACTCTGTTGCCAGATTCCTATAATAATTGTCATCCTGCCTCTGCTTCTTGGCTCAGATACTCACTAGTCCACTGTATGAAAAGGGCTGACATTCCCAAAACATCATGCTTTCTTTGCCTGGAATGTCTTTTACTCTTCTTTATTTAGTTTTGAAGATCCAACTTTAGTTTCTCTGCATCTTTAAGGAATCACTTTTAAGTGATGCATTTTCTCCTCCCATAATGCTTACTACATACAACCTAATAACTGCATCTTAATTACCTGTTTACCTGATCCATTTACCTTCTTAGAATTTGACTCACCTTATTTTTTACTTTTGTCTTAGAGCCTCGTAGACTTGTGCATGCAACTTTAATGTGTATGTGAATTACCTGGAGATCATGTACAGTGCAGATTCTGAATCACAGGTGTCCAGCAGGCTGGCTCAGCCTATCTAACTAGCTCCCAGAGGAGTGACAATGCTGCTGACCTGTGGTTCACACTTAGAATTTCAGAAAAGTATATTTTGGGGAATCAATACCTTTTTGAACGAGTGAACCAAAGTGAAAAAACAAAATGTATTTTCAATGTGTGTTCTATTTTATTTTGAACTCTCTCTTCTTTTTTGAATAAGTGGTTACCATTTGAATTCTGTCTATGTGTTACCTTTCTAATCAGTATAAATTTATAGCTTTAAAATTTCCCCACATTTCATTATTATTAAGGTTTATTTTTAATTTTTCCCTTTTTAAAAAAAACGTAATTTGGGATTTTTTTTTCCTCAACCAGGACCAATACTGCACCAATCTGTTACTATAATATGAGAAAATTTAAATCTTGAAATATAATTCATAAGATAAATTTTCGTGTGCATACTGTAGTCCCCATTTTAATAACAGCCAACATGACATAAAATTGAAGTACAGTGAGGCAAAATATATCTTTATAAATTCATCAGTGTATAAAAGTGATTCACTCAGAATGTTCTTGGTCATGTTTTTGAAAAAAAAAATTAAAAAAATAGTTCAGTTGAACTTTAAAGACAGATGCTTGCTTTGCTCCCTATGATTTGGCTTATTTGTGCCCAAATTTATCTTTTTTATATCCTTTCCCTCTATGATTAAGAAGAGATGAAATTCAGTACTCGATAGCTGGAAAGTGTCCACGAACATTTCCAACAAAAGCTGAAATTTTTACTCACTGCTAACATCTCTACCTGGGAAACAAAATCAAAATGCATGGATGAATCAACTACATCATAAAAAATTCAGATCAACTGCTAAGCAATTAATGGGAACATCTGGTTATTTTGATGACCGTAATGACCAAATCGCATAACTCCAATGCAACCCAATCAGAATCACACATTTGATTCAGTAAGAACAGCAACAAAAAGCTGATTCACGGTAACTCATAGACATCATCTGATGGTCTCAGGTTTACTTTCATTATTTTACCTAAGAACATTGACAAACAGACGTTCTAAATTTCATTGGAAAACCTCCAATAACAAGGATGCCTCTGCCCCTGAACCTCCCTGATTCAATAAGTAATGTTATTGTCTCCCCTATGAGTTTTCAGTTTCCTATTTAGATGTCATACTCTGCTTTCACTGCAATTTTTGAGTACTTTTAATTTCAAACCTGTGAAATCTTTCATCTTAAGGAGACGTGTCTTATATATTTGTTTTAGCATACCTCAAGGAGCACAGCCAATGTGCACTGAAGATTCAGTTAGCAATAGTGAGGATGGTGATTAAAAAGCTAGACTCGTGGCTGATTCATTTGGTCTCTTTTTATCTTATTTCTTAGGGACTAAATGTAGCTTGAAATAAAGTTTTATTTTAAATTAGTGTTCAGTGCTACTCAGTCAAGAAAGACTATGTTTTTTGTTTTTTTAAATATGTTCCCTTTTGTATACAGAGAGATTCATGATCAGCTTTCCACTACATGTGAAAACTGCTCAAATCTTGTGAAAGAATTGTTAAGTTGGAATGTCGAAAATGCAGATTAGGTATAGTACTAGAAGATTCGCTTTTACTTTCTCACTTTAAAGCAGAAATCAAAAATCAGTGACATGTGGGTTGGATCAGTGTTTAAGATCCATCTGAGTTAGTTGACAACACCAGCAATTTGAGAAGCATCGCATAACCTAGACTTCTGGCTTCAAGTGGCAAAGGTTGAGTTGCATCTGCCCCTTTTTCACTGGGCGTGTGTTCTCCGGTTTTCACAGTTCCCATCTGACTGGTGTCACTCATTTACGTGGCCTGCCTGGCACCTAGAGGCCTCTCCTGCCCTGACGTTTTAGATTGTGTAAATCTTCACGACTCCACACAGCAACAAGGAGTGAGGGGTAGAGAAGAGACTGTACCAGTTGTGGGACTTACCCAGATTTAGACAGAGGCCAGCGGACTTTATTCTAAGAAGAGGCAGCAATATAGGTAAGACCAAGGTCTCAGGCACATCTAATGGTCATCTATCAGGAGGTAGGGCAGCAGACATGATGTGGCAGAGCCCCCACAGGTAAGGCTGGAGAGAAGCGGAACTGTGATGGGGAGTCATCATTTGAGAGGGTTTTTAAGGAGGAGCAAAAAACCTTCCTCCAGGCAAGGGACTCAGGGCTTTATCCACATGGAGGGTAGAAGGAGTGAAGCAGAAAGCCAGTGTGAGAACTAAGGCAAAGACAGCTGAAATGTCACACCCTGGTGTGTTGGGAAAGTGACATGGCAGCTCAGTGGTAAATGCTGAGACAGTCAGGCCAGTTCGCCAATGCAGAGTTTCAGTGCTTGGCAGGCTGAGGCTGTTGACTCCTTCTCTAATTCAAGAATAGGGCCAGAATCAGAGCTGGACACAAACAAAGGGTAGGAAATGCCCTTGAATCTGACTCTGAGGACCTGGGGAAACAGGTGCTGAGCAATAATAGCAGGTGCAGGGACTCGTGTGGCTGAAAGAGGGACGAAGACATCCTGATCTCATGTTTCATCGAGATCAAAGTAACTCACCCTTTGCTACTGCAGCTCTCCTGTTTAGTTAGCATACAGTTTGAAAGTATATTATTTTTAAAACAACTCAAGGTGAAAGTCTCTCCAAACATGTTAGAGCAAGAATATGAGACCGTAAAGGACATTCTTCTTTGTCCACTGATGTCTATTTTGCCTGTATGAGTGACTGATCAGTCGTTGGATCTGAAAGTTTGTTTCTTATTCTGTTGCTGAGAACTTCGAAACTAGTTACCTGTGGAAACAATGTCATATGGTGGTTACGTTCCTAGGATAGCCCACAAAAGACGCCTTTGCCCATAACAGAGGAATACCATATGCTCACAATGAAGCATAGTAGAAAACACACAAAGGCAACAGGAGTAGTTAAATCACATCGCACTTTTGAGGAAGAAACTGCATACACTTGCTTTGTCTTTGATGCTCTAAGAAAAGCAGCTGTTGTTAGAGCTTTGGTTTCAGCTTATTCTCTTGCCAAAGGCCCACTTTACAACTTAGCCATTGGGTAAGAGATTGTTGGAGGTACACGTTCGGGAGGGGTGTTTGCTTTTTAATGATGGAAAGGTTGCTGTTACTGCCGCTGTTCCAGGTGGCGTCACACTCGATACTCAAAGCACAGGTTTCTTAAAACGAGTTGCTCTCCCCTTCCCCCCACCAATCTGGGGGAGAGTTTTAGTTAGAAGGAAAACTAGAATGGGAACTCCCACCAATTGAAGCCGCTTCTTCCAGGATACTGTAGTATCTGAGAATGAAGTTTTGGTAAAAAAATATTTTTCACACAACCCAGTCTCTTTTCAATTAAATTTGATCTGGCATGCAAACTCCCTCCCAGATATCTCTCAGAGGGTAGGCGGGCTTTACCACGTGTTTCCTTCCCTCCAGTTCTAGTGATCCTCTTCTCATGTAGGTTTTCCCCTTATATCAATTTCATAAGGGGAGGTTTCACTAACAAAATGCACACTCAGTTTATTCTACCAAAAATCCGGTCCCGCTGGGTCCACTTCAAATGTACTTCTAGACAATTGACTTTTCATAATTTAAGATTTCAAAAAACATTTTGCACATTTGCTGTTTCCTCCTTGTTTCACAAGTTTTCATCGACCTGGCTGCTCTTCCATGAATGTACTAATGACTCATACGATTGCTATTAGCTAACTTTGATGCCTTTTTCTACTCCAAAAATAATTTTCCTTTGAGCAGTAGGATATACTCAGTCATGCACATTATTGAATTCAGTGCTCATAACCCTCGGCCTCCTTTTATAGATGAGGTTTAGAAAGGTGGGGTCACTTCCCCAAAGTCATAGGCTGGTAAAAAGTAGAACCAGGATATAACCAAGACTGTCAGACTCTACTATCCACATTTTTTTTTTTCCGATTCTGCCACAGGAAGAGCTGGGAAGATGTGGCATAGTCTTTGTTTCCTTCTTCCAATCGTTTTCCAGATTTCCCTTGGAAGAGCTGTTCCTGTTTTACCAATTTTCTTTCCATCAAAAGAATCAATAAGTGTAACGAGTCATAAAAACAATAAGTAACTTGCTTACTATGTGTTAGGTGCACTCACATACTTCTTCACAACAGCCCTGTGAGATAAGTACTATTACTCTTTCTATTTTAAAGATAAGCTGGGGAGTTAAATTATTTACTCAAAGTCATATGGGTAAGTAAGTGGCAGAGTTGGCTTTCAAATATAGGCAGTATGACTCTGGGGCCTTCACCAGATGTAATCAGCCTCAGAGGGATTGAGGGCTTAGCTCAATGGCAAGGCAACCACAGTCCTGGGGTAGGCCCATTGGTGAGTCCAGACCACTACTAGTCCAGGAATGCTTCTGTGGCAGAGTGCATTTCCTGTCTGATGTGTTCTTCTGAAAATATGACCTGTGCGATCCTCCCGTGGAGTGTGGGGGCTGCATCTTCTCCCTGGAACCTGGCTGATTGCATGAGGGTATCTCAGAAGGCCATGGGATGCTACAGGGAGCTTATGGGCAGAGCTGTGACTTGACGTTCCTTCCTGCTGGGCCCCATTCTGCATTTGGTGGCCAGTGCAGCCCTAGAGAGCACTTCTTAGCTCTCTGGTACTTAGAAATGTCAGTGCTTAGGGCCTCCATGATGTTGGGAAAAGTGGAAGACATGAAAGGACTATGTTTACTTCTGCGTATAGTACACTTTTCGCTTCTGCCTACTTTTATCAAAATCTGTGAGACATCTGCCTGTCAATTATAGGCATCCCTGGTCTGTTCTAGAGAATCTAGAAAAGGGGCTCAGCCACCCTTGAAGGACTACTTCTCCCCCGCCCCCCGCCAGAGAAAAGCGTGGCCCAGTAACTAGACAGCCGCAAGCCAGGCCCTTCTGAGATAGCATTAGTCCAATTTGTAATTTCCCCCAAAACTAATACTGTGGAAGAAAATTGAAGGCAAGGGGCAGGGACACTGGGAAGAATATTTCTTCTAACTCGATGGCAAGAGGCCACTTATGAAGGAAAAACATGTTTTAAAAATAGAGCCACCTGTGTCCACTGTTTATTCCAATTCTGAAGTAAAGGGTAGCTGCTTGGATTTTCAAAAGGGAGGGGGCAGAGAACAAAATTCTCGTTGCTATAGGAATAAGAATCCTCTTCCAATCAACTGAAGTACGAATTCAAGTGAAAAATTGGAAACAAGAGAAGATGAACTGTTTCAAAAGAAGGATTATCTATTGTCCCGTAAACATCTATAGCCAGAGAGGAAAAATAAAAGCTAAAGGAAAGGAAATGTAGAGTGTAGAATTGTAAATTTCTCTAAAGAGTCTCACTTACTGTTTAACCAGGTAACCAGTGGGAATCTTTGTCTGATGCAGTTTAACACGCCCATTCATTTAAAATTAATTTTAAAGTTAATTTTCATCCATTCCACTCATGTTGCAGAAACGGTTGGGAGCCTGAAAGCTTCATCAGAAGGCTGTGGCTTTTGAGAGACTATGAGTGAATGCCTTTGGAGTCTGTCTTTCTTCGAAATAGCTGATCATAAGATGTGAGATTATGAGAGTTAGAGCCAGACGAGCTTACCAGAGATTCCTGTTGACACCACAAATTGTCCAAAGTCAAGCTGGGTCCCTTTCTTTCACCTCCTGAGTGAAATGAGGATGGCAGTGTCTATTTTACAGGGTTAAGTAACATGATGTATTGGAAAACTCAAAACGAGGCCAGGCATATAGGAGGAGACCAACAGCTGGCAGTGTTTGTGGCTGTTAAAATCATACATTGTTTGGTCCAGTTCACTTTTTTCTTACTTTTTTCGATTCAATTCAGATTACATTTTCGGGGATCAGGTCTCCTGGATTTGAATTATGTGGAGTATCAGGAGTAGATTTGACGAAATGTGAGTGTGATACCCCAAATAACAGTAGTTTAAGACAAGAGATATGTTTATTTTATTTTTTCATGCAAAATAAGTCCCAGGATATGCAGTGAAGGGCTGGTACTGGCATCTGGGACCCAAGCTCCCTGCAGCTAGAGGTTCTGTTTCTAAGAAAGAGTGAGAGCATTAGGCGTTGGTAGGCAACTGGCTGTCTGTGCTACGTGTGGATTCTCTCTCGCATCTTCCGCTTCAGCCCCAATTATGGAATTTCTTGCTATATTGTTTCCCCCAAAAGAAGGAAAGGGAGAAACACCCTAATTGGCCACAGGAAATGAAACTTTTTTGTTTATCTCTTTTAACTTAACCAGGGTTCTGCATGAGCATGCCTTCTAACCACACAACACAGAATTCATCAGCATTGCACTAAACACATTAAATCATCCTAATATGGATGTCACGTGCACTTATAACGTCACGAAACCAAGATTTCCCATTCCTATTTGAAGTTTTGGTTCTATGTAAGAATAAAGAAAGACGGGGGCTAATTGTTCCATCAGATCTTTCCTGGCACTGACCTTCTCTGAATCCAAGTAACTAAATAAACTAACTCTGCAACGTTTGACAGTCCTCGGTCCTCTTGATTGTCACTCTGCTTAGTCACTTAAAAAAAATGAGGAAACTTAAGGTCACAGAGTCTCAGGCTACGGCCACCTGATGATATATGATCCTTTATACAATAATACTCTTCTGCTCCTTAAGATTTTCTAAGTTGGTGAGACTGGTGTGTGCAGTAAGAACACACTAAAGGACATGACCACCAAGTACATGTTGGAAGGGAGGAGAAAGAAACTAGGATTTTAGGGTCACTTAATAAATATCAACCACTTTTACCCTGTGAGTTGGATATCGTTTGCTGACTCTTGAGGGTGGGGAAATGAGGTCTAATGAGGCCATGTTGTGTTCCCATCATCACACCACTGATGGGTCGTGACATGACTGTTCGAAACTAGCTCTGTTTGCCTCCAAGACCTGTGCAACTTCTATGTAAAAAAGCTGGCAACTTAAGCAGCCAATGCTCCTATAAGAGTCATTGGAACTAAAGATTGAAAAATCAATAAAACATAGTCATGGGATAAATTTAAAAGGAAAGCACCGGAAAAAAGCGGAAAATAAAATTTTATTTATAGCATAGATACAGTCATGTGAAAATGCAGGGAAAGGACTGGAAATAAATCAAACCATTTTCTAACAAGGGTGCCTCTTAGTAATGGGCCTCTGTGGTACTTTACTGGAGCTGGCTAGTGAGAGCCCATTGTTAAGTGTTCAAGGATTTTGGAAGTTAGTTGTGAAAGTGTTGGTAGCTTGAAGTTGGCCACGATCATTGTATTTACACAACAGAAACTGGCAAGGACTATAAATTGTGGCTTTATTCTTCCCTCAGAAAGTCAGTTTACCAACATGGTACTCACTGCTCATGCTTCCATGCTTTTGTGTATTGTACTAAACCATTTCTACAATAGCATAAATTAGCTTAGAATCGAGGGGAAAAAATGAATATGGTGCAGTTAATAAAGAATAAAATGAAACTAAACTAAAACCTGTAGCTTCTGGAAAGCCTGTGGATGAGCTGAACACGGCTTTCCCTCATCCTTGCTGATGTCTTTGAACTCAGAGTTGGGTTCAAAGGAGAGGTCAAGTCCCACATGTTTTTTTCTGGGTGGAGCACCCTCCTCAACTCTGCCTTGCTCATTGGGGAGGGTGCGTGAGCTGCTTAAACAGAGGGGAACAGCTGTGTGTGCTGGGCGGTAGGTCGCAAAGCATGTTTTCCCAAATAGTTCATGGAAATGGATGCATCCTTTGGTCACAGGTGGTTTTCCACACCTTGTGTGGCTTAGAATTTCTTTTTGTACATTGCTTCCTTCTGTACATCTAACTCCAAAGGGGAGAAAACGCTTGATTTAAGAGGACGTGTAAGAGCCTGTTGACCTCCTCGGCCTGCGTGTGGACGGTGGTCAGTGAAGGGGCCAGTTCTCTCTGCCCGAGCACAAGAGAGGCCCACAAAGGCCACCCTGGTCCCCCGCCTGGACGTCCGTGCTCATGCTTGGGAGGTGCACACTGCACACGCTGTGAGGCACGTGAAAAAAGAGCTGCACTCAACTAAGTCTTGACATTGATATTCTCGTGTGCGCATGGCAGATGCCGCTACGGCTTTGGCAGGGGGTGGGCCAAGGTTGCGACAGGATACCTCTTGCAATTGTGGGGTAATATGATAAGGAAGAGACCAGACAGAACAGGCAGCTCTCAGTCCCTAGTCCAGAAAGGCACATAGAGACTTTTTTTAGTCTGTTGCCTGCCTGGTATGCTGACTCACGGCCCTAACTTCTGTTGTTGGAAAGGGTGTTTGTATCAAATTATCCTGTGCCCAGGAAGGCAAAGCAGCCCCATTTGTCCTGGCAACCTTGCTCCTTATAAGAGCCATTGGAACTGAAGATTGAAAAGACCTAGTATTTCCTCTGTCTCTCCTCTGGGGATCGATATAAACTAGACTCTTATATTTGTTGCCTCTGTTTCTTCTTCTGGTTCTGATTAAAATAGTTGGAAAAATATCAGTGGCTCATTTGGAATCTGCAGTGCATAAGAATGATGGTTGTGTCAAACCAAATTAACCGATATTTGTCACATAACTGCACGCTGTTAGGCACTTTGGTGCAGATCTCTTTTTATTGAAATTCTTCTTAGCGATCCTTTTCTTAGCAGTTCCACTTCCTCAGGTAACTTACTTTATCCAGAAAAGTGTTAACTCATTGATTTGGGTAAATGCAAAAAATAATGTAAGGAATAATAGATACCATTTACTGGTCATATGTGTCCGACGTTTTGCTCTGTGCTTTATATTCATTGTCATTTAATTCCTGCTGCCTGCAGAGTAGCTATTATTTTCCCATTTTCTAAATCGGGGAGGAGAGACTCAGAGAAGTTATGCAGCTCACACCAGGCCCCTTCGCTGGTCACCCATAGTCAGGATTCACCAAAGCCACACTTTTAGAGCCCTGCCATGTGACCCCACCCCCTCCACCCCCCCGGGTAACCTCTTTATCCACACTTTTTGACCTGCCTCCCCCAATATTATTTTCAAAAATAAATTTGCAAATGTTACAATCATTCTTAGTGGGAGAAATTGAAATACAGGAATTCCTGGAGAAAGGAGCAATTTGCAAAATATCCAGTCCAGCTCACACTAAGCATCAGAGAGGAGAAGCCCCCACCTGGGTCTCACAGTCACCTCTTACACTGCAAAGGCCAGGGGGAATTAGATGTTATCCTTCCAGATTTTCCAGCCATCCATATTCCAGATTAACTGAACCATGGAATGACAGAGCTCATAATTCCGGCTGTTTTTACTAGAAATAAACACAACAGTCTTGCCCTGCTTATGGAATTACACCTGTTACAGCACAATGCTAAAAGCAGAGCCCTACTGAGGGAATGGAGAAACCAAGCCCTTTGCTTGCATTCCCAGCAAACAAAAGCGTACTCCAATTCTTCACGTACACTTTTATCTCCAACACACAGGGCGATAAATGCTATCGTTAGGGACTTCATCAGAGGATGCCTTGTTGGTATGTTAATCTAATTGATCAGAATCTCCCTAAGAATCCCCTGGCAATAATAGATTCTCCTTATTTTTTCAAAAAATTTCACCATCAAAAGAGTGTAGCAAACGCTGCACATTTATTATGCTCTTTCTGTGTTGAAGGCTAATCACATAGTAAGTCTGAAGGCTCCATTTCCCTTATTCCTTTCAACTTTACGAGTTATTGAAGTGGTCTTCGAGGTTTAAATCAACATATATCAATTGGAATTACAACCCGAATTCCATTTGAGCTTTCTGGTTGCATGGACTTTCTGCTGAGATCAATGACAAACGTGATCTCAGAAGAGATTGTAAAGAGCTCTCTAGGAGAGATTGGTTAAGAGACTTTCGAAAGTAAAACATCTTCAAATTTAAATTCTGCAACTATAGAATTTATAGTGGCACCTGTTAGGGAAACACATCTACTGAGTATTTTCTAATGTCTCAAATATTCTCAAGGTCTCTCATACATAGTTTCATTTGTATGTGTGATATATTATTATTATTATTATTATTATTATGATATATTATCCCATTTTTCAGAAAATAAATCTGTGATTGAAAATTTATGCAAGAGGCAGAGCTAGAATCTGAAATGAGGGTTGTGTTCCTTAAAACGCATGTTCTTTTCATCTCTCTATGCTGTAAAACGGGGTCAGCAAACTATGGTTCTTTAGGCCACCACTTGTTTTTGTAAATAAAGTTTTATTGGAATACAGCCATACTCTATTGTCTATGGCTGCTTTAGCAATACATTAAGAGTTTAGGAGATATACCCCACGAAGACTAAAATATTTACTATCTGGCCTTTTACAGAATAAGTTTTTTGACCTCTGTTGAAAAGAATCATAATATATTCTAAAATACACAGTGATGAGTAAACATCACTGTGTATTTTGAAAGGTTCTTACTTTCTAGTAACTTAATTTCTAGTTTAAGAGACCAAGAAACACTTAAGTAACTCTGTAACTGATATATTCTACCTCAACTGACATAGTCTTCAGGATAAGGGAATATCTTTTTATTCATCTAATGACTTAAGCCTCCTATCACTTTGGGGAAAATATCTTTTTCAACCTCTACGATTCCATCTCCTGTGAAAATCTCAAGGCTCTCAGGGCCTCCACGGTCTAGTACATCAATCCTAGATACAATTACTTCGTAGAGAGAAAATTGGAGCAGTTGATCAACACTTCACAGACTCCACTCTCCATTGCCATTGTGACAGTTGCAATCTTATGATGTCACTGCTGAAATGTAGTTGTCTTGTCTAGATGACCAGGATGAAGGGGACACGTCCCCCGCTCCCCTAAACTCTGGTGCCTTCTTATGAAGGGGTATGCGACTCATTGACCTGGAGGTCACTGTGAGTTAAGGATCTTCTTTTGTATTGTATTACTCCCCATAGAATGTGGTGTCTCCTTTCTTTTGATTCTTGACACCTCCGAAAAACATTCTGTGCTGGAGCGTCTAGCTTCAAGGCCACCTATAACAGTTCAAGTCCCGTGTCCTAGGCTACTTGGCTTTTCAGTCTGAGACGTTATAAGGCTTGTTTCTCTGAGGGACCACTCCACTCTACCCCACATGCAGTGAGGCTGGATGTCCCATTTTTCAGATTCCGCTTGAAGAGTTTTAAATGCCTTGATTTCCTGGGCTTAGTGGCAGAAAGCTAGCTTTTCCCTCCAGCCTTCTAACAGCAGTAAATCATTTCTTTGAATGCTTTGATTTGGCCAAACTCAAGGGACTCTCAGCCAGTCCATTATAGCATCCCCTGTCGTTACACTGTAGGACAGGAACACTTTTCAACTAATCAGAGACACTGTGCTTTCCAGGAGTGTCCAACTTAAACACGTGACTTGATAGCTTTTTTTTTTTAAAAAACAAAACATAACAAACAGGTTTTGTTTTTTAGAGCAATTTTAGGTTCACAGCAAAACTAAGCCAAAGGTACATAGGTTTCCAGATACCCCTGCCCCCATACACACATAGTCTCATCCATTATCAACATCCCCCCAAAAGAGGATACATTTATTATCATTGACATACCTATGTTAATGCATCATTATCACTCAAAGTCTATAGTTTACTCTCGATGTACATTCTGTGGGTTTTGACAAATGTATAATAACATGTATTCATCATTATGGTGTCATGCAGTGTATTTTCACTCCTCTTAAAATTCTCCATGCTCCAGCTACTCATTGCTTACTCCTCCTTAATCCCTGGCAACCTCTGATCCTTTTACTCTCCCTGTAGTTTTATCTTTTCCAGAACATCATATAGTTGGAATCGCATAGTATGTAGCCTTTTCAGATGGGTTTCCTTCAATTGGTGATGTGCACTTAAGTTTCCTCCATGTTTTTTCATGGCTTAAATAGTCAATTTCTTTTTAGTGCTGAATAATATTCCATTATCTGAATGTCCTGGGGTTTATCCATTTACCTGCTGAAGGACATCTTACCGCTTACCTCATTTCTCTTTAAAGTTTTCCATCATGACAGATAAAGAGAAAACTTTTTAAATTTTTATTGAATTTTATTAAATTTTTTAAATGGGAATGGCTTTAAGTGTTTCTTCTAAAATGTACTTGAAAGCAAAATATGAGTTCCAGAAAGGGTAGAAATGGCCCAGTCTAGTTAGTTGGCCACGTCCTGTGTGTTGGAAATGGAGCTGGTGTTTTACTTGCTCCTAACAGGGCTGTCAGTAACTACCTTGTTCCAGAATTAGTGTCTGTGGCAGAGCCGTAGGCTCTGAAAGCCTAAAACTCTGAAAGCTTTGAAGACTGGAATTGTGGTTTCTTCTTCTTCCTAGCCAGGAAGTTTGGGGGTGCTTCTTCTGAACTCAGATCAGTCAATCCATATTAACAATAATTCTCCCTCCCCAAACCCAAGTACTTGGGGAATATTTTGCCCAGGACACCTGTCATGTATGCATTTATTTCTAGTGTGCAAAGAGCAAGGGGGGGAGCTATAAAAACTATACTGAAAAAAAAAAAACCACATCAGAACATATACTTCAAAAACGAGTGGTGTTGCCTATGAAGTAGTTCTCATTAACCACTAGATATTTGTTGCAATGCTGCTTCTAGGGCTCAGAGCATGCTGGGGCCATAGACACCCCCTTTGGAAAGGCGACCAGAGTTTGCACGTCATCTTAGGGTGGCCTCAGTATCGGCAGACTTTGAGCTGTTAAGGAGCCAGGTAGTGAGTAGCCTAAAGTTAACTAGACTCCATTATTGTGACTTCAGAAGAAGCAGTGAAGCCCCCTCTGAGGGTCAGAGCAGGGCGTGGCCATGATGGACGTCGTGGTCGGAGCTCAGGGTCTCTGGTTGGGGAAGAAGGCCCAATGATGCATGAGAGATGGAGAACGGAACGTAAAGCGGGAAGCGCATAGAAGGATGGTGTTAGTCTGAGTCCTCTGAGAAGTAGATAAAGTCTGCCAGGCTTTTGAAGAGGGGCAGTGCTTGTCGGGGGCTGGGAAGGTCCAAGGCCTCAGTGCAAGCCTGAGCCCCCGCGGTGGAGAGGAGAGGACATGGGGTGGAAGTCGTCTAGATGACCAGGCCGTCTAGTTCTTTTGGATTATTAAAGGATGAGGTGGACTCTCTGTGGGGGATAAAGCATTGGCTCTTTGTGCCGTACACTTACTGTGTTATTAGTTTTACTGTTATGCTCTGACTTTTCCACTAGTCAGTGGAAAAGTTTTATTCTCTCTACATCCACTGACAAAGTCTCCACCACAGTAGACATACCCCCAGGCCCACATGTGACTGCTTGTGTGAGCTGCGTTATTTCACCTTCTGTGTGGTATAATGCCTCCAAGTTCCAGAAAAATATTTTAAAAAGTAATCCTTCAAACACACTATTGGATATGTTCCAGTTTTGTTGCTCTGTTTCCTAAATTATCCATCCCCCAGATATTTCGAACTTCCCCCTCCAACCATCCTAGGCTATGAAATGTCAGATGTGTTTGTTTCGAACAATGGAAGCCCCTACCCCCTCCTACCATCCTGGGCTGTGAAATATCAGATGAGAAGGAGCTGGACTTGAACCCTCACACTCGAGTTTGAAGCTTTAGGCTCCCGGCTTCTGGCTCTAAAAGACTGAATATGCTAATTTCCAGGTGTGTTTTTCTTTCTCCCTCACTTGAGCACTCTGCCATCATACCAGGGCACTCCGCTTGCATTCACCATACATGATAGCCTCAGAGTTCAGTTACTGCCTGGAAGAACAGACACAAAGACAACACTTCTGGGAGTCAAATGTGTATTGCTGACATCAGTTTGTCAGGTGCCAGCAGCTCCATGAGCCTCCCTCACCTAAAACCAAAGCCATTGCAGTAATGAGGGTGGTAGCAGGATCAACATCAATAACCATCACAGAATTATGAAGTTAATACACTAATGCTCAGATTTAGGCTCTGGCATCGTGTGTGTGTGTGTGTGTGTGTGTGTGTGTGTGTGTGTGTGTGTGTGTGTTGTGTTGTGTCGTCTGTACGTGCTCCCAAACTCAAAGCATCTAATTTCCTGAGAAGATTCTGTTTTCCTATGCTCTTAGGGCAGCAGACAGGACTCATAACATCTTCTGGGTCCCTGTAGTAGAGAATATGACCTCAGAACCACTAACGGGGAGTGTCTGAGCAAGTACCTGCTATTCCGGCCTAGCACTGTACCCACAGAACGTAGTAAAAATTTCTGACAGATGACATGTGATGTCTAAAGATTTAGCAGATGTCAGTTGATGAAATGTTCAGATATTGATATGATGTCTTAGAAAATAATTTTTTTCTTAATATGATTCTGCTTTAAATATACTAAGAGAAGGGAAAAAAAAATACTAGTATACAAACAGAGGGAAGCAATCTGCTTACTGGGAGCCATTGAAGAATTGGTAATAGAAATTAAGTTTTGCCTCCCAATCTTGCCCTGTTCCAGGATTGCATTTTCTGATTCTGAAACATAACATGGGCTCAAGCAAAGGCAGAAGGTGAGCTACACAACTTTCTATTTAGACAGGCATTCTACGGCATGGACCACGTTTGTAGCCGTTTTTGCGCATTTTAGAAATTCACTGTGGCCCTTTGAAGCCTCAAAGCCAGCATGTGTACCTGCCTATAGGGTCATCAGGCATTAGGGTTACAGAGGGTCTTATTATAAGCTTCCTATTCACCCTTTAAACCTACAACACCATGGAAATGCTCATCTCTACCCAACGAGCAGCTCTCTCAAAATGAGTTTTCTTGGATAAGATTCAGGCAGAACCACTGGCCTCCTCTGAGATACATGTTCAGATTGCTTATGGAAACCCACTCAGCCTTTGGAAGAAGTTAACAGAATTGGTCCAGATTCTGCAACTGACAACCTAGTCCCCGTCCTCCTGAAGGATCTGAAAGCAGCATGCCTCCCCAAGTGTCTTCTCCTATCTGAATGAAGCCGATTTTCTCTTTTTTCTTTTTGCATTATTTCTTCCATGGTATGATTTCAGATCCTCTCGTCAAGCTGCTCATAATTGCCTGGATATAGTCTAGTATCCTTCTCTAAATAAGATGCCACAAGCAATACAGCTGGAACACAGAACAGAGGGGAAGCCTAACCAGGAGCCTTTTTGACAGCTAGTGGCATCCCTCTTTTCTTTTTTCTTTTTTCTTTTTTCCTTTAAAATGGGGTAAGAACACGTCACATGAGATCTACTCTCTTGATAGGCTTTTAGGTGTACAATACGGTATTGTTATCTATAAACACAATGTTATATTTATAGAGCAGAGCTCATCTTGCATAACCGGAATTTTGTACCTTTGATTAGCAAGTCTCTATTTTCTCCTTCTCCCAGGCGCTGGCAACCACCATTCTATTCTTCGCTTATATGAGCTATACTGTTTTATTTATTTGTGTGTGTGTGTTTTATACAGTATTTGTTTAGATTAAATTATGTATATATTTATTTGCTCATCGTTTCTTCTTGCAGCTCAGGAGTTTGTTCCGGGAATTCCTTCTTCCTGAAGTACATGCTTTAAAAAGTCCTTTTAGTATAGGATTTGTTGGTAAATTCTCTTGGCTTTTTTTCTGAAAATGTCTTTATTTCATTCTTATTCTTATGTGATTGCTTTAGTTTGGTTGTTTTTCTTAGCCCATAGAAGACATTATTCCACTGAATTTGGGACTAGAGTTTGACTAGTTTAGGTAACTCAACTAAGTGGAATCATGCAGTATTTGTCTTCCTGTGACTGGCTTATTATACTTAGCAAAATGTCCTCAAGGTTCATCCATGTTGTCACATTTTGTAGGATTTCCTTTTTTAAGGCCAGTCATTCCCCCCCACCCCCCAAAAAAAGGAAAAACAAAGAAAAATTAGCTTCCAGGTGAAAAGCAGAATAAAGGAACATGCTATGTGGATCTTTAATGAGAATATAAGCTAAGAATCTTATTGAAAAAAAGCTATTGCCTTTCCAATAATATTATCTACATGATAATTGTGACTGCCATTTTTTGAATTCTCCTTAAGAGTTAGGCATTGTACTGAGGGATTTACGTATATAATCTCGTTATATGTAAAATTCTCTGTGTTTAATACAGTTATCCCCATTATAAATGGTAGGAAACTGATGCTAAGAATAATTGACTTCTGAAAAGTCAGACTACTAGTAAGAGGTAGATTTAGAATTCAAACCTTGCACTATTTGATGCGAGAACCATTGGGGTCTTAAATATTATACTATACAACCTCGTTATGAGCTTTAATGAACTAGTTTGAATTAAGTTACTAGTTTGGTTTAAGCATAAGACTATGGCCTAGTTAGAGAGCCTGACATAGTCTTTGCTTGTAGGCACTAAGGGGCGAATTTGGTCTAGTAGGAAAAATAGACACAGCGGGCCAGATAAAACTGTTCACACTCACTAGCTTTGGAATCGTAGCCAAGTAAGTGATGGGCTATAATCCACTGTGTGCCCTGTGCCCCAGGAGGCTAGCTGTTAATAAGCTGTGTCAAAAGCTTCTGCCTTAGTTCTGGCCGCTGCAACAAATCACCATAGACGGGGTGGCTTAAACAGAAAGTATGCCTTTCTTTTCAGTTCTGAAGGTTAAAAGTTCAAGATCAAGGTGCCAGCATGGCCAGGTTCTGGCGAGAACTCTCTTCGGAGTTGCTGACAGCTGATTTCTCCTTGCATTCTCACGTGGTAGAGAGAGGAAAAGAGAGGACTCTCTGGGGTCTCTCTCAAAAGGCTCCGCTCATGACCTGATTACCTCCCAAAGGCCTCACCTCCTAATACCATCACTTTGGGGGGTTAAGATGTCAACATAGGAATTTTAGGAGTCACAGACATTCAAACCATAATGTCAGTTCTTTTCCCTTTGGACCTCAGGTTGGTGGGACCAGTGGGTAGACAGGCAGTGCATTAATTAGAGATGGGGAGGAGTGAGACCAGTATTCTTCCCCTCGGTCCTCTCCCTGCTTAGTCACTGTGGGTGCCACCAAAGGCCATCGCTGTTGACCAACAACCCTCTCCATACAGCAGCTCCCAGTGGGGTGCATGAGCACTGTCTCCCTACATCTACAGGCAAAGGGGTGGGAAGAGCCCCAGGGTGCTATACCATGTGTTGTTGGTTTTTCTAAATCTTGCTTATTCCTTTGCAGTTAACCTCTTTCTTAAACGATCCTTAATTTCCAAGTATGAATGTTTCTTATGTTCTTGCCTGGAGTTTTGTTGATAGACATCACCTAGGCTCTGTTTTCTCATTTGTAAAATTGACGTAACCGCGCCCCCATTGTCTCTAGCATGTATAAATGAGATATGAACAGGCCTGGCATGTCACCAGACTTCATAAACAGGAGTCAGAATGACAATCGTGATAACCTCCCCACCCCTGCTTTTTTTTCTTCTCCAAGATGGGAAGTCAGCTTACTCTAGAATGTGGATGTGGCTCACAGACTGGAGTCAAACTGTGCAAATGTTTTGTAGGCGGATACATTTTTTTAAAGAAAAATATCAGAAAGTGTCATGTGAAATCCAGATTCCAACTGCTCTTGCACCCCTGGAAGGTTCATCAACATTGGGCTCATGCAACCGCATGACGATGTTTCTTGGCTGGAACTGTGCTGAGGTGGCTTCTTTTAGACAGGGCAGGGTCTCGAGTTTGGCTGTACACATTTATATCACCTGCCTGGTCCTGTAAGCGTTACCAGGTTTTGACTTCTGATCTAAATTATGAACTCCCAGAGGACAGATAACTTATTTGTCTCTGTGCAGAACTAACTCAATCGTATGTTTTTAGTTGAATAAACAACTTTGCTTTTTACTCCTTGGTCCCCAGACATTTCCACAGCTGCCACCGTCCACTCATACTCTAGCCACCTGCTATTCTAACCACTGCAATGTCCCTTCGGTGAATGTGGAGAAACAGAGTATAGGGACTTGGCAGAGGGATGGAGACTGGGTCAGGAGTAAGATTAAGTCTGAGAATATAGGCTGTAGGTGAAACTAAGGGGATATGGACATACCAACCTGCCACTGAAGAGATCAGTTTTTATGAATTCGTATATGATGTCTCCCTAATTGGTTTAATAAGATATGTCTTGATACCCCTCGTTCATATTGCTAAATATTTAAATCTGGATACTCTTCAGGTTGGGGTGGTTACCTCTCTTAAAGCTGGAAACACCGTCCTGCTCTGCTACCCAGAGCTGAAGACCCTTCCCACAGCCCTAGCCCGGCAGCCTTGGCTGGGGGAGAGCTGCCAAGGGCAGGGGGCCCAGCTCACCAGTTCTGTTAGCTAATAGGAAGGTAATGACCCAACAGCTGCAGGTAACTGTCATCTTTCTGCCCTGCTTTAAAAAAAAAAAAAAAAAAAAAAAAGCAACAACAACCAAAAAAAATCCAGGCCTGGCATTCTATTATTCCCTTTTTAATAAGGACCTGGAAATGTCAGCCTCAGTGATTATACCTGCAGGTGCCTGGACTTCAAAGTGGGCACCTGTCCCTGGAAAGATAATTGACTATTCAACCAATTGTCCCCCTGTTGTAATCAAGCCATTTCATCCAAATGGATCTTTCCAACTGTTCTTTTGAGAAGGTGGGGGTGGCAGGGCTGGTGGATCACAATTACCAGGGGGGAGGGAGGGGAAGCAGAGGGAGCTCAGCACACAGCAGCCGTAGCAAAGAGCTGTCAGCCTTTCTGAAAGCCGTGGCTGGCCCAGGGGAGGGTGTGTAGGTGGAAAAACCAAAGAGCGATCAGGGAGCCTTCTGCTCTCTCTCCAGAGTCACGGGTTCTGTGCATTTATTTAGTTTGCCTTCTGGCTGCAGACAGACACTCCCCAGGCTGCACGTTGTCCCCAGCAGCAGGTGTCCCGCAGGGACCAAGAGGAAGGTAGAACTCTGTGTCCTAAGAGTCCCTTTTCTACCTCTGGGGACCAAGGTTCGGTGTCAACCTCAAAGAAGACAGAGGAGTGGCAGATAGCGACAGTTTAAGGGTCTCTGCTCTCCCGCCAAGAGGTAAATCCTTAGTCGTAAGGTGTCCTGTTGGATTTGACAGACGTGGTCATTGGTGGTGCAGAAGGCTAGGGCTGAGCCTCAGGTAGTATTTAAATATGCTTGGGGAGCCAACATCATCCTTGCTCTCAGGAATGATTTGACTTTTATGGAAAATAATATTCAAGAAACTTATAACTGGTGGTGACCAAAACTGAGACAGGAGGCTCTCGATTAATTCTTCCATCTCCCATGGTTATTATTCCTTGGGTGGGATGCAAGGGCAAAAAGGAGAAGCTTTTGCATGGAAGGAAGAACAAAGGCTTCAAGGAAAGCAGTGTTCGTGGTTAAGTGACCTTATAGGGTCAGCCAGACCACAGGGAGAGGGGAAGACAAAGCAAGGGGAGGACTCGCTGGGATAATTTTTATCCACTTAAGCACAAAAGGAATCGCAGCCAAGAACTCAAAGGGGACCTGCCCAACCACAGTTAAAGGTCACAGCCTGAGTCAAAGGCCACCCCTGAGTCAAAGGTCATCCTCACAGCTGCCTTGCACCTGCTTCTCCTGGCAGTTGTGGCAAGGGACCCTCACCTCATGGAAATGACATTACAATGAATTTCACAGGGTTCAGTCTGACATGTCTAAGGGTAGACTTGAAGCTCAGTGCTAGAATTGTAGGTGCTGAGTTCTCCCCTGTAGGGGTTATAACACGTGAAGTCATCATTTTCCAACGTTTCAGCTACTTTTAAGATCGTTCTGATTGATAGACTTGCTTTTCTCTCTGCCTCTGGCGAGGGAATGAGAAAGAATCGTGGATTCGCACGTCCACAGTGCCTCGGGGGCATCACTGCTGGAAAGAGACCCCAGAAACCAGAGATCCTAGAAATTGGCAGACATGACTAGGCTTGGCTTCCTGAGCATGTAGAGTCAGGTCCGCACTTGGCGATTGGTGGTCTGTGGGTGCCCTCTTGAAATTCTGAATCCTTTCATCACCGTATTTAGGTTTTGTAAGTGGAGTCCGATAAGACAATAGAACACGCACCAGGGGCTTAAAGCCCCAGGTCGGGAGCAGTCCTGCCCCTATTCCCTCCCTGACAGGAATCTGTGCTGCCTACTGCCGGGCCCCCCACCCAGAAGCAGCTGCTGTCCTCGGGACAGGGTCAGGGTGGGGGATGGGCTCCAGCAAGTGTGCGTTAAGACACAGAGACACAGAATAGGGCCTTGGACACCTGTGAAAAGTCAACCCTGCCTCGTGAAGTGACCCTGGGCGCAAGGGGACTCAGAATTAAACAGCAGATAAAAAACGCTCTGAGAAGTTGAGAGAGAGATCACAGAAGAAAGGAAATAAGCTTTTCCCCCCTGCTTTTTGAGTGAGAGGCTCCACATCTTCATTTTGCACCGGGCTTGCACATGACATAGGCAGCTCTGAGGCTCGGTCTTGGGTAAAGGCTCAAAGCGATTCCTCTGCCTGTCTTTAGAGACTCTACAAATGGTGGACTCGTGGAAAAGAGCTTGGAGGCCAGAATCTGCACTGAGTGTTTGCCTTCGAAATATTTATTATGTGACATATTTATTATGTTTTGGGTGACGGATACCCACTCATCCTTTTTGGAGACTGGATAGTGTTCTATACGAAGGGCAGAAATCTGAAACCACTGCTTGAGATAGGAGTAAACATTAGAACCTGGGATTACATCTTTGTAATTCTCTAGTTTTGCCTTGCTTTTGACTCAGGTGTCAGGTGAGATTTCCAGAGGTAGATTTTCTTGTGGTTTGTTTTACCTTGAATATCAACTATTGTAACACAATATTGTGCTACGTATTAGATTACAATCTTTTTTTTTTTTTTTAACATGTCTATGCGACAGGGAAGAATAACATTGATACTGTCTGTTTCACATTTATACATACACACGACAGCATACAGAGTTCACTGTTGTTTTGTTGATACTTCATTGTTGGGTAGGTAGCAGGGACACACACTCCAGGGGTAGTTGGTACTTTAACGAAATGAATAAGAAGCCCCCGTTCTAAAGAGGAGCTGTTTTACAAGCCTTCAACTCTCAGACATTTTCAGATCAGCATGAATGATGTTTGAAATGATTTTGTCTTGGTGAAACAAATGGTGTTCGGTTACGTAGACTGACTAGAAATAGTGATACAGATCAAACTCCCTTCTGTGTGTGGGTTTTGAAACTCGAGCATCCCAGGCAGCCTCTACCTGTTGAAAGGGTGCCTTAGGCCAAAGGACTCCATCAAATCCTGTGCCCAGGTCCCCTGAGAACATAATTCCTTGTTCCTTTTAGATCATGCGACTAAATTATTTAGTAATAAATATATTTCATACCATGATCTAGTATAAACACATACACAATGAAAGGAGTTTTCATAGAAAGTATTTCTTACCCTCACTTCTTGTAATATATTCTGTTATTTGCTATTCAATGCCATTCTATTTTGTTTTATAAATTGCTGGTGGCAATCCGCTCGATTTCAGAACAATCTAGTGGGCTGCAAACAACAGATTGGAAGACCCTACCCTGGAGACCTAGCAGAATCCTGCCACTAGAATATTGTTTCATATGCCATGAGAAAGCTTTTCCTGCAAGGCACTTATTAGAGAGTCTGACATGGCAGTGACTGAAGGATTCATTCAGTTACAGGGCAAATGGGACACATGTTTTTGTGCCAGAATTTGGTCTGGGACTTGCTTTCCTTGCAACACACACCTGGTAGTGAAGAAACGGAAGAGGAGACTCCCAGCCCTCACCTGTGCCCAACCCTGGACGTTACCAGTGACTGCCAAAAAGAACCTAATTATGGCGAATAACCTCATTGGCTTAGGTCAATTTGCAAACAACATATATATTTTAAAATGAAACAGCATCAGGCATCATACTGGGTCATATGGTGGCACCCCAAAATAGGTCTACCCGGAACTCATACACGCAAACTTATTTGGAAAAAGGGTCTTTACAGATGTAATTAAGTTAAGGATCACAAGATGAAATTGCTGAGAATTATTTAGGTGAGCTTTAAATCCAAAGATAAGTGTCCTTATAAGAGACAGATAGGGGGAGAAATGAGACAAAAGAGGAAAGAAGGTGTCCCTGTGAAGACACAGGCAGAGACGGAAGTGATGCAGCCTCAAGCCAACAAGGGCCTGGAGCCACCAGACGCTTGAAGAGGCAAAGAATAGATTCTCCCCTAAGGCCATCAGAGAGGATGTGGCTTTGCTGACACTTTGATTTTGGACTTCTGACCTTCAGAACTGTGGGAGAATTTCTGTCGCTTAAAGCCACCAAATGTGTGTTAATTTGTTAGGGCAGACCCAGGAAACCAATACAGATATTAACTAGACAAGGACCACAGAAGTCTCTTTCATAACCCTGCCAGTCACTCAGTCCAACCAGAATGACGTCACCCTGAGCAAAGGAGCAGAGATCTGTGATGCATTCTTTGCCAGCTTATTTAGAGGTGGCTCTCAGGAAAGTATAGCATCGTATTTGATTCAAAATATTTGAAACATCATTCACCATCTCTGAGGATATTTACAACTCCATATTCTTGATAACAGGATGAATGCTAAATTAGAAACTTATTTCCAAATTGTGAGGGTCATGCTTACTACCTACAAACAGAGTGGGCATGTTTTTTTTTTCAAGAACAAGCAAATGCCTATGACCAGGTGATCACTTCTAAAAGATGTCTTTCCTGAAGCAAAGTTGGCCCTGGTTGGGCACTGCTGGAAGATGGAAATACTATTTCTCTGGTATAAAGGAAAAAAAGGCAGCCTCTACAATGCAGTAGAACTTCAAATGTGGTCCTCCGATGAAACAGTTAATATCCGATTCAAACAGCATGAAAGAAAGAAGAGAAAAAACATGGGGACTTCATATTTACTTGAGAACATCGGAGTAAATCGGTGACCTCAATATACATATTGTTACCTTTTAAAAATCAGTTCATCTCCAATAACCCTTCTAATAAAATAAGTATTGAGAAACAAAATTCTTCTGAGACAATTGTTTCACTCCCACAAAAACACTCGATAGAATAAGCTTCTTTGTTTTAGATTCAAGCATAATGTAACACAGGTGTATGCTTTAAGGTCAAATGATGATAGAAAAAATAGATCATTGTATTTATCTTTGACGGTGACTATGGGAGGATAATTTGATCGTTTCTACTGAATCATTAAATCAGAAAGGTTGCAAAATATCCTGTAAATTGTGTATGCAAATTGCCTTTGATAACGCCAGCATGAATTGCCTGTGATATCTAATGAAGCAAATGCTATAGGTCTTCCTGGCAGCATTTATTTATCAGGACCAATGGGGAACCTAAAATGATGTTTAGGACATAAAAGCCACTGTAATATAATGGTATTATCATGACCTTCTTGTTAAATGCTTGGATTTTTTTTTGAGTACTCTGTTTTTTTTAGACAATTCTGTTTCACCATTCAGAGGGGTCCATTTCAATTTAACACTTCACTTTAAAAAATTTTAAACCTTTTAAAACAATTTATTATTGGAGTTTAAAATGAATATGAGCTAATAGCATTCTATCTTGGCATGAAATAATATTGATAAAATATTTATAATAACATTTACACTATTTATAATTTATTTATAATATAATAAACATATTCCATGTGGAAAAATTAAGTTTCTCCATTACAACCGTTTATATAATTCCTGAGGGAGGACTCAGATTGGGCTATCACATGACCATATCTGGACCCATCTGCAGTAGCTGTGTGCGGGAGGTGGTTCTCTGACTGGTGGCCCTCCCCCGTGGTCGGCATGGGTGGTGTGGGGAAGGACCTGTTCTCCTAAGGAAAGGTGACAGTGGTCTTACCAGAGGGAAGAAGGTATAGGACTATTCAAAAAAAAAAAAAAACCTCAAGTGTGTACATACTCAGATTGATCCACATATGGACTTAGGCAAACTGGAAAAATACTACAGGAAGGATCATGATTCATATGTTAGCCACAGTTCTGCAGGATAGGATTATGGGGCGATGTAAACACACCTTGCTTACCAGAATTGCCCAACCTTTAAGACTTCCTAGTCTTGTAAACAAAAGGGTTTAGTCTTCACTGACACTGGCCTGTTACTCTATAGGAAAGTGATGGTGATTTGAAGCCTAGAGGAGTTCTCGATCAGCAGTCAGTTCCAGGCGCTCTGCGATTCACTAAGTTTACCCGTAGGCTGGAAATGGACTCCTTCGAATGGTGTAAATGGTCATTCAGGGATGGGGACTAGCGGCAGGGAAGAGCCCCTGGCTGTGTCTTTCTTTGAGGCGCTGCAGATTTATCTTCTCCCTTCTCGTGCCATCTTTAAGCTGACCCCAAACATCGGCACCTCTCTTTCCCCTTTGTTCTTGTCGTTCTTGATCCTGCATTACACATCAATTCTGACTAATTCTCCCATTCGTGCTCAGTTGGGAAGGTTTTAAACCTCTTCTGACAAGGAAGCCTTCTTTTATCCAAACACTCCTCCTACCCGTGAGAAACAAAACATTATTCAATTACAAATGATTCTAAAAGCTATCATTCTCTAAGCATCTATCACACACACACGTGATTTCATTAAGTTCCATAAGTTCTGGGTTATCTTTCCAGATTTCAGAGGAGTGAGTGAGGATCCGCAAAAGTTATGTAACTTGTACAGAGTTACACAGCTTGTAAGTGTCTTTGAATAGGAGCCAGATTCCAAGTCTGTGATCTTGAAAAGTCCTAATGCTGCCTTGTCCTGGCTGTGTTATTTTCAATAAGCCATCTCTGCCTTGATCATAATTTTACCATCCGTCAGGTCAGAATATATGTAAACCCTGCCCAGCCTATTCTGTGGGTTCTTGCAAAGTTCTATGAGGTAACACATGGGAAAGAACTTTGCACATCATGAACCACATGTGCACACATGTGACGTTTCTTTTAAAAGACTGCGTAGGTGGGTGGAGGCACATCTGTGTGAAGTCCAAGATCTGAGAGCTTCAGGGGATTGCATACTAAGTGGAGGAGCATAAAGTGATGACCAGCTCTCTGATTTGCCCCTAGCAGAGGGGTTTCCTGGGACTTGGGGGCTTCCTGGGACTTGGGGGCTTCCTATGCCAAGAATGGGGAAGTCCTGAGCAAACCAAGACCAGCTGGTCGCCCCAGTTGAGGTGAAAATGATTGGTCATCTCAATAGCAGTAAAAGAGGTAACAGATGACCACTCCCTTCCTTGGGACCCCATGTTGCTTACACTCTATCTACACTGTAACATTCATCCCCCTGACTGATGCCATGTTTGTCACTAGATGGTGAGTGTCTTGAAAGAAAAGACTGTGTCTTGTTCATCTTCTTATTGCTGGGACTTAACTCATTGGCTGGCATAAAAGGAGAATCAATGCATGTCTACTGATGTGGTGGCATCCAGCACAATACCTGGCTTGCATTTGGTGACCAATGAATTAGGTTACAGAGCCAGTTAGTTGCATAGTGGGGGCTGATCTTGGCCTTTTGTTCCTTAAACCAATTAGTGAAGTTACCTTACAAGGAATATTCTTGAGAAAATGACTATAAAAATGTCTTTAGTTCATGAGCAAAATTAGCACCTAAATAGAGGTTACATTATGCAGTTGATCTACCTTTCTGTTTTCCAAATTGAACCTGCCTTAGAACATCCATTATATTTTCAGTTTTCAGTTTTAATCCCTCTTAGACGAGGTAGAAACTTTCAGGACACAGCCATCAATATTTCTCAGTAAGAATCTCGTCTCCTTTGTAATTAAATTTCTCTCTCCTGCTAATTTGTGTGCATCCACATATTATCTCTTTCCTCCAATTAAAAACATTACTCATTGACCATGCTTGAGATTTGAAGCCAAGATGAAGAGGTGAACAGGGACCAGGCACAGAGGCAATCACATTGGATATTTCGCCTGAGTTAAGGTATTTTTCTTCCTTTATATCTTGGCAAGTGGTCACCTTTGTGGCCCTGGCAGCTGTACTTTGGGAACATATTTGATAGGTAACATGTTTTATATTCACACATGTCACCGATGAAGCTTGGAGACATTATTAAAACTGGAAAAGAAGCGTGAACAGTCAGTTTTTTCTCATCACAAGTTTGTAGTCTAAAGCTATTCATCTCAGGTAAAATGGAATTTCTACAGCAACTCAGCACAGAGGTGAGTAATGTAGTCCGTTGATGTGGAATTAGAAGAAACCGAGTTAACTAGACTATATTTCTGTTTCTGCAACATAAAATGTAAGCCCTTCTCATACAATTTTAGAAATTCAAACACCCAACTCCAAAATAATGAACCGATGGATCACATTCAGAACTTGAGATGGAAAGTGTAAGGAAGTAGAAATTTTTTAAAAAGAATTTGAAATAGCGGAATACGGCACGCTTTTATATAATGCTGCATATTTGTAAATCCAGGCAATTGATTTTTATCAGCCTCCTTCACACTTGTTTATTTTTCCATCCTGACCCTCTCAGTTGTTCTGTTTCCTATTTAATAAAGACAAATTTTCCAATCCTTGTTTCATTAATGTTGGCCTCTCGTGTCTCATTTACCCAGATGGTGGTGATAATATGCAGAATGTAATGGGGAAGGGAAGTAGCTCATTGCATATGTTATAAAGGAAGCCAGGAAGGGCCTGGAGGAAAAAATACATCCGTAAACCTCAGAGTCACACATCATAGCACAGAATAGCGAGCCTGCACGGAGATAAGCCGTGTGGCTGACGTCGAGGTCTTAGCTAGAAAATCTTCTACAGAGAGCCCCCAATCTTTTACCTCTACTATTCCCTCTGGTCTCCAAATAAATTGTTATATGACTTTTGGAGAAAAAAAAAACGTAATGACACAGCTGTTGTATTCCAAATAGAAGGACTATGCAAATCAGTTAACTGGCTGGAACTCTTAGCATTCCCCATGGTGTTGGCCAAAGGAAGAGATGACCCTTGGCAGGCATTCTGTGAGAACCACATCACGGCACATCAGGCATGTCCTACTGTTTGTTGTTGTTGTTTTTAATTATAGCTATCCTACTAGGTGTGAAGTGGTATCTTGTGGTTTTGATTTGCATTTCTCTATTGACTAATGATGTTGAATTTTTTTTCATGTACCTATTGGCCATTTGTGTATGTTCTTTGAAGAAATGTCTCTTCAAGCCCTTTGCTCATTGTTGAATTGGGGTGTCTTTTTGTTGTGGAGGACAAATTACTTGTAAATAAGCTTTCAATTCATAGTAATTGGGTCTAGAGGAAGTGTACCTTCAAACTTACTTAATTTTGTTTATCTGTCAATCTAGAGAGAGAAGTTTAAATTTTTTTCCACCTTATTTTGACAACTTTATCGAATCGTATTTCTAATAGTTTTATTTACATGGTTTGATGCAAAGCGGTTTGATGCTTTATCGATGGTTCATTGTGGTTTTGATTTCTTGGTGTAATGTACCTTTTACCAATTTGAAATGTTCCTCTTTTCCTTTTACGCCTTGTTTGCTTGAATTTCACCTTGCTGAATATTACTCCCTATTTTTTAAATTAGTTTATATTTGGTGAATTTTGGCCAACATATTTATGGATATCAGTATTCCACCACCATTTACTAAAAAGAATTTCCTTTCTGTATTGGTTGCTTTGGTGCATTTGTCAAAAATCAAATGACCATATGAGTGCTGGTCTATTTCTGGGTTATAGAGTCTGTTTTGTTGATATATTTGTGAAACCTTATGTCACAATAGAGTCTGTTTTGTTGATCTATTTGTGAAACCTTATGTCACTGTCTTAATTACTGTAGCTTTATAGTAAGTCTTTTTTTTTATGTTAACAAATCATTTTAGTACGGTGTTTTAACAGAAATGTTCATCACTTTTTGTGCAACAAGGCCTTTTCCTCCCTCCCATCCTCTCCCTTCCTCCCTTCCTTTCTTTCTTTCTCTCTTTTTTTTTTTTATTGATGCAGCATTGGTTTATAACACCATAGAATGTTATAACATTATATAACATTGTATAATATAAAGTTTCCTGTGTGCAACATTATAATTTGACATCTGTATATACTACACTGTACTCACCAACAAGAGTCCAGTTTCTTTCTGTCACCATATAGTTGACCCCCTTTACCATTTCTCCCTTCCCTCCACCAAGCTGTTGTTTGCCTCTATGAGTATTTTTATTGTTGTTGTTCATTCTTTTGTTTTGGTTGTGTTAAATTCCACATATGAGTGAAATCATATGGTATTTGTCCTTTTCTGTCTGATTTATTTCGCTAAGCATAATACCTTCAAGGTGTCTCCACGTTATACCAAATGGTAAAATTTCACCTCTTTATGGCTGAATGGTATTCCACTGTCTATAGAAACCACATCTTCTTTATCCCTTCATCCATTGATGGACACTTAGGTTGTTTCCATATTTTTGCTATTGCAAATAATGCTGCAGTGAATATAGGGGTGCATATATCTTTTTGAATTAGTGTGAATTTAGGTAGTTTGAGTTCTGTAAATTTGTTCTTTGAGTAGATGGTGTAACCATATTTAGTTTTCCAGTCCAGGAACATACTATATCTCTCTACTCTTTGGCCTTTGTTAATTTCTCTCAGCCATAGTTTCTTCTTTATAGTGTACAGATATTGTTGATCTTTTGTTAACTTTTCCTAAGTGTTTTGTGTTTTTGACAGTATTACACATGAATTTTCTAAATTTCATTTTCCAATTGTTTGCTACTAGTATGTATTTGTAGTATGCATTTGGTGTATTTACTTTGTATCCTGCAACCTTGCTAAATTAAAGTATTAATTCTGACATCTTTCTTTCATGTAATTAAATATGCCCACCTTTTTTTTAGTTGTTTCTCAGGATAGGTATTGTGTACAAATGACCTTTGTTTTTCCAACATTAGAAAATAAGTTCCTATTTTTAAAATTATATTTATAAATTTCACATTTAGATTTTCATTCTGTCCAGTATTTAATTTAATGTCTGGCAAGGTAAGAATGTAGTCTTATGCTAATCTAATAATTAGAATAATAGATGGTTCTAACATGATTTATTCAATAAATTTCCATCTTTGAACTGAAATTCAATTACTATATTTATCTTATACTAAGCTTCAAAGTAGACATGAATCTGTTTCTGGAATTTGTAGCTTTATCTATTAGTTTGTCTATATTTTTGCTAATAATTATGGTAGTTTTATTAATTATGGATGCTTATTTATTTTTAAAAATATCTTGGCTAACTCTTTGCATTGACTACTCTAGATAAAATATAAGATTAACTTAAGTTTCATAAAACAATTCATTGTGATTATTATTAGAATTAAATTGAATTTATAAATCAATTTGAGATAACTATATACCTTTGAATATTGAGTGTTCCCATCCAGAAATATAATTTGCATCTCTTTTTTTTAAATGTTGTTTTGTGACTCTGTGGTAGGGCTTTATAATTTTCTTCATACAGGTCTAGGTTATTTTCCTCAGACTTTTCATAAGTATTTTATAGTTTGCTATTGTCATAGGATCTTTTCATATTATACTTTCTAACTTGTTTTTGGAAAGCAGTTGACTTCACAGCTTCTTTGTTGAGCTTACAATATGTTTACATATAATTAAATTCAAGTCAATAAAATATAACATTCTTAAATAACTACTCAGATAATTACCACCTTCAGAGTGAAGGAAAGGGAGGCTGCAAGATACCAATAAACATTCTTTGTAAAGAATGAGTCAGGAAGGCCTCAGCCTGGAGGGGGCGCTCTCATGCCTGTGTCTACTTTGGGTTTAACAGCCCTCCCAACTTCCTCTTCCCTTCTGCGAAAGAACTTTCTCTTATTTGTGCTGGTGGACTTGCACTTGGCTCATCATGGCTGCCTGTTGCAGGTTGCAGCTCTCCCAAACCAACCCTTCTCTTCTGGAGGAATTACTAGCTGACTTCTCTTACAGATCAACATCTTGTTTAACTGGGGTCAGTTGGTTTGCAAGTGAAAATCTTCCCCACCAAGCAGTCTTCATTTTATATCTGCAATTGAGTAATATAATATATACTGAGAGTTTCGAATGTAAAGAATTCCTTTTACATTAAAAGCACAAAGATTCCCTAAGATGTACACTTGTGTTTTCCTTGTTAACTGTGTTTTTCTTTTGTCAAGGAGAATATTAAAAAGAATGAACCTCCCAATTTTTCCCTTTTTGCTTTGTACTGTCACCCTTGGATTACATTTGTGGGTCTGAGCTGAAGATTTTGAGTCCATCGGTTTACTAGGCCTGAGAGATAATGAATCTAGCCTCAAACCTTCTCTCCCCATTTCTAGAAAGTAGCGATTTCTTATGAAGGAGTAAGCAACCTGAGCTTAGAAAATCCCAAGGAGTATGCTCATCAAATCCCTTCTTGGACACAAAGAAACAATGCTGCCTGTGCCTTCAAATTAAGAGTGGTTCCATTTTTCCATTTCATGGTTTTACAATATGTCAGCCAAATACATTTTTCCAGTGTTAACAAAGGGATGAATAGTCAGGGAAATGTTTCCACCTGTGCTCCTTAAAAAAAAAAAAAAGAAGAAAAGAAAAAAAACACACGCTCACATTTGAATCCAGATGTGCCACCCAATTTTCTAAAGTGTCTCACCTACCTTTTATCCTCATGAAACTCAATATAATGAGGCTAAATGTAATGGAGGTGTCAGGAGGAAGTATGCTGACCACTTCCTGTCAGTCATGCAAGTATTCGACAAGCTTTCTCTCCAAACCAAACCTTCCTACAGTGTCCCAAGCATTCATTTTCTCCATGGGAAGCACTTGAATCTAAGAGCTCAAAGTGTTTTTTAAATTTTTTTGAAAATTATTTTTAGTATCTCACAAAGCTTTCTGAGGTAGGAAAAGCGGATAATGTAACTAACAGTGATTACTACTCTTTCTTTTCCTTATTCTGGGGCTAAAGACTGCCCTAATTCTAAATCTCATTGTCCAAATCAGACAGAGACTGAAAAATTGTCTCAATGTAACAACTTCTATAAAACTCTCAGCTGGTCATTCATTCATTCTTTCTTTTGCTATTTGGGTTTATCAATATCATCATGAATGAATATCAGTCATTATCAGTATTGTTAGGCTCTGGTTCTTTGACGACTTTTCATTTTTTTGTACACTTTCTTACACTTCTACTTACTAATGACCCATCAGAGTAGCCCAACCTTTTATCAATGGACCTGCGGCCATTGTCATGAGTACTGTGAACTTCTGTGTATTTTTCTTTCAATGTTTCATGGGGGCTCACATGGTTTGTAAGTGAAACCTACAGTAATTCATTCAGTATATGAGTAGCACTTATAGCTGAATCTAATATCCTCTCTTTAACTTCTGGTGAAAGAGAAGTAGATCAGACAGGAAATAAATGCCAGGCCCTCAAGTGTGCAAGAAGTGAGCCATATAAAGAAATTGCTTTCCATGTTAGGGACTGAATTTACATATCATCTCACAATTAAGTGACTAATCTCTAATCTCTTTCTATAATTACAGCTAGAGGGCAGATGCTGGACCAGGAAGGAACTATGCCACAGTGCTGGGAAGAAGGAATGTGGACAGTCGGAAAGCAGTAGAGGGGTAAGTGAGGTATCATCCACCCATTAACCAAGCCAAGCATTATGGCCAACCTTCCTGTTGGCTTACACGTATCGTATTCCAACTGTAACAAGTATCCAAATGTAATAAGTCCATTCATGTTTAGTGGTAGGTGGTTGGGTTTGCTACATTTACTTTTGCAAACCAATAAAGAGGGAAATTCTCTCTCATGGTGAAGCAAATCTATCAAATTCTAGGACAGGGACTTTGTTCTTTAGCATCTGAGCAGCAGTTAAAAAAATCCAGGTGTTCTATGAAGAGACTTTGCTGTGCCCCCTCCCTCTGAACTCAGTCCACACACTGCAAGGGCAGGAGAGGGAGGGGAGGGCAGAGGGATGGAGGAGAGTGGGCTTCAGCCCAGCCCAGAATCAGCTACTCTGGATGCTGTTCTACTTCATAGGTCATTGATAACGTTCTTGACCTAAGTCTGAGGGCAGTTAATGGGTGAAGGCCGAGGCAGAGCAGAACAAAGGCAGAGGGATGGCTACTTGGTAGGTGATTTCTCGTAGGGCAGGAGGAATTCTTTGCAAAGGAAAAGGTTGGAAAACTGTTACCATGGTAACCCTCCAAGTTCTGAAGTGATATAATCAGATAACACTCTGGAGAGCAGAGGGAAGGTAGTGGATTCAGTACACATGAACAGCTAGAGTGTGCGCATTGGGATTTCTCTTTCTCTTTTAATGTTAAGTCTGAATAGAAAGGAAGGAAAGAAGGCAGGAAGGAAAGAAGGAAGGAAGGAAAGAAGGCAGGAAGGAAAGAAGGAAGGAAGGAAGGAGGAAAAAAGAAGGAAACTCAAACTTAGTTTATTCTAAAGAAATATCCTTGGTAGAGAGAAAGAGCTGCCTGTGGAGTTGAGGCAGAAAGAGGGAGGTTTGAGTCTCTTTGATTTTAACCTTTGTGCTTTATTTATGAAGATCGATAGAAGAGTTTGTTCAGTTACTGTGGTTTCCTGTTTATTAGCACATCTGTAATGTTTATTGTTATACTTTCTTGCCTGATATAATTGGATAATCATCAGTTTAACATAAGATTTATGCCATGCCTTCTGCAATGGCATGCTGTCCATGGCATTGTGAAATACGACGATTATACACATGCTTAATATCCATAGTGAAGCTAACCTTAGGCTAGTTCTATTTCTAAGAACTTGATCTTTTCTGAATACTGTAGTAAAAGAAAAAAAATATTTTTTAGAAGAGGGATTTGCAAAATACTTAGAAATTGTTGGGTTAATTCTTCCACATCATAAACTTGCCAAGAGGATTATTAACTCCTTTGCCCGCTCTTTCTTTGTCTTGCATGCATGGTAAAACCCCGCTTAAGTTCAGTCCAGCTCCCTGCCTACAATGCAGAAGCTAAATGTGATTTGAGAAAAACCCTACAATTAACATTACAGGTGCTACCCCTCTGGGATGTTGCATCCTAGCTGAGCACCAATCTCTATCCTCTGTTGCCCACCTCCTTCCTGTTCCCAGGGGAAGAAGAAAAATACCTCTTAAGAGAGGCCATATCCAGCTCTCCATTCAAAGAACTTCCATTTCCTGTCAACTTGGAGCTACTAAGAAAAGCCCCTCGTTGGAGTTAGGGAGGGGAGGGAGGCCCTCTCCCATCACTCTGGTCTAGTCCCCTTTGTGTCAGAGTTCGGAGAAAAGGAAAGCAGTAGAGGGATGATGAGGACACGCTGAGATGGCTCTGAACTGCTCACTCATAAACGCACGCGCAAAAACTCTGAGGACGTTAATTCTAAAAGCGTTGTCCTTAATATGAAGTAAGAGTATCTTGTTGGGGTGCCCTCACCACCCTCAGCCTCGGGAATACTTCGTTATGTAATGATTTCCATGACTCCAGAGAGTTTGGGAGGTGACACCGACAATCCAAACGGTGTTGTGCCTCATTTTTGTCGTGGCCAGGACATGCCTCTCCTCAGCTTGAGGGCATTTTGCTGTGGAAGTTATCTGAGAAGGTACCACTCTGTCTCCCTAGCAGAATTCTTTACCAGTTGCTTCTTGGAATGAACTTTTAAGAGACGAATTGGCCCAGTGCTTGACAAAAGTTGAGATGAAACCCTTAACAACTCATTCGTGGTAAGAGTTGGGCTGGAATGAAATGGGGCTGCAGCGGTTTGGTTCCAGGCCCACAACATAACCACCCCGATAAGTACCAAACAGAGCTTTCATTACCCCCTTTTAAGTGAAAATGGAAAAGAATACATAGTCAAGGCCCAACAGAGATGTTAGAATCCGAAAGGCATTGATACAAATCATATTTCAGGTACCGGTTGTCGTATCTCCTTGGTCAGTCCTCAAACCCCTCTGAAGCACCACGTCCTCATCTGGAACATAGGCTTAAATAACATCGTCTGTTATTGTTATTGGTGTTATTATCAGATGGAAGTGAGATCTTTAAAGTGCCAAGGACGACAGAGTCTGTCGAATAGTTCGCATTCCAAGTCTGGTTGTATGTATGAGAGCTATCGTCACAAGGATGCTGCCTGACACACCACCCCAGATGGCCCACCCTTATTTCATTTATTCTTATGTCCATGAGCCTGCACGTTGATTGCATTTCTCTGGGCTTGGCTGGGCAGCTCTGCTCACGCTGTGGTTTGGCTGGGCTGGGCTCCAGGAGGCTGGCTGGGTTTGGTTCTGTTCTGTGCGTGTTTATTCCAGGGCCAAGGCCCAGAAGCCATAGCTGGGCTGTGTTCTTTTCAGGTCCCTAGAGTACCAAGCTCAGTCAGAAGACAAAAACACATCTAAGGCCTCTGTATCATATTTGTTAGCATTCCATTGGTTAAAGCAAGTCCCACGGAGACCCCAGGATCAATGAGGCACAGCAAATTCCACCCACAGTAGGACAGGGAAGAAAGTAAATATTGGATGAATAAGAATTTCAACTACCACACTATAATAGTAATGTACTAATTAATTAATTATTGTTGGTAGGCAGAAACAGGATTATCGAATCTTTCCACTGATTTTGTTTGGTTGCCAGTTTTGTGCCGGGGACTGCCTTGGCTACTCTCTCAAGTAATGTTAAGCTTTTCCCAGCCGTATAGTGACTTCGATGTGTGATTTTAAAGGACGACTTCAGAGACAGTGACCCGAGTTCTGCAAATTTTTTCCATCAGCTTGGGATCAAATGCCAGATTTAGTTCAGCCACAAAGTAACTCAGGGACAATGACAGTCAGTGACTCACAAAATGTATTCTTTGGCCCTTTCTGTGAAAGAGCAGGCAATGTGAAGAGAAAATGTCTTAGGAATTTCTTTCTAGAATTATGGAAATAGAGCACATGGGATGGAGGAAGGGGAGATAGAAAGAAAAAAATGAAGACATTTGTCAGATATTAGTTGGCAATATGACCTTTTTGCTGGCCTGTCAACCATCCATGATGGCACTCTCAAGTCTACAAAAACGAGATGCAAGATTATCTTACCAAGTTTGGTCGTTTCTATCCTACAACTCCATTGGTTAATAAACGAGAGGAAAAGAGCTCAAGCTACAATGTGAAGGATTTAAGTTGGACATGGAGGAAGTTTTCCTGTCTTAAAAGGCTGATAAGTATTGAAATATCTTAATGACCTCAAGTTTTCAATTGAGAAGATGAAGACAAGTTGGCAGCTTATCTTTTCCTGTCTCTTGTATGGAGGGGTGAAGGAGGGAGAGGAATAACTGACATTTATGATCAATGAGGAATAGGCAGACTCACATACAGTATCCCACAAGACCCCAGCCAGGTCGTATAATAACCTTATATTCAGAAAAGAATCCAGGATTGTTTGGGTTAAACACATTATTACCCAAGAAAATGCTACTAGAAAGGGCACACTTGACCTCAGACTTAGCCCTGATTTTTCCGCCATATTACATTTCGATGTTTAAGATATGCACATGGATTTCAAAAGTTTTCGTGGTTAGGGCGAAAAGCAGAGAGAGAGACTTAATACTCTCAAAGGCCTTTTCAGCCTCAGACATCTGCGAGTCTACGATATACAGCAGTTCATTTCCTTGGCAAACCTAAACCCTAGGCTACACTATACATATTTTTTCCTTGTTTTCAGCTGTCAGCTCCTTGACTGCCGCAGACGGCCACTTTGCACACCTTGATTGCCAAGCATTTATTTTCTTTTCCCCTGTTTGTCTGGAAAATGGAAAACCGCAGGAAGGGATTGTTGGGCTTCTGATAGAAGGCACATGAAATATCTGTAATTATGGATTACATTCCTGTGCCCGACAAATGGCCGAAAGGATTCCTGTGATAGAAACTTTTAGAAGATAATTGAATGTGTCAACTGCATCAAAAAATTGTGCACTTGCTCCACCTCTGCAAACTCTGATAAATAGTCTATTGTCTGGAGACTTTGCCTGGCATTTTCTTTTGCATTGTAAAATTATTCTACCCCTTGCCACTGAATTTTTGGTTAACAACTCAAACCCTTAGGACTAGCATTCATCCCGTAGAGGCCAGATATTATGCCTGGTTACCTGGGAAACAATAGATGTTAATCATTCAGAACTTCAATTTATTTCTACCATGAATGCAGGTAAAAGAAATGTGTATTTGTTTGCCTAAAAATAGGGTGAGTCTCGTGTGAGTAGAAATCAGCATTTCTCTATCTGAATAATGAAGTGAGAGGAAAAACATTTATTCTTTATTATTTATGCTTCCAGTTGTGCCCTTTGCATAATTGCCTTGAAACAGAAGAATCTTATTAAAAACAGACAATCAATAGCAGTAATAGAATTTCCAAGCAGAAAAACAAAACAAAATATGAATTAAAAGCTCCTATTAAACCCTTGTAACATATAGTATGGCCTGATGAAGAAGAATTGAGCTTATTTAAATATATATAAATCATAAAAAATTATGAGTATATAGAAATAAAGAGTGATCAAATCTAAACATAGGACTGCAGTGAGAATTTTCTAAGCTCAAAAGGAGTGGAAGAAATAACAAAAGAAAACATCAGTAGGTATTTTACATACAAATTACAATTTCTCACAAAAATTGCTTAACAGGCAAATAAACCAGGGGAAATATTTGCTTCAAATAGGACAAAGGGTGATATCCTTAATAAGAAAAGAGCTCATAATAGACGCATTAAGTTCCCCATAAATAAAGGGAAAAGAACAAAGACAATTTAAAACAGAGGCATATTGATGGCCAATAAACATTTGAGCATGTTTTTTTTTTTTTTTTTTTTTATCCTCACTCATTATTGATGAAGTGGAAATGAGAATAACAACAAGATGCTATGTTTAACCTATCAGATTAATAGAACTGTAAAATTTGAGAATATTTGATACTGGGGATCCAGTGCAGTGAGGCAGACACAATAGTGCTGGAAGGAATACAGAGTAACCTAGCCTCTGGGAAAGGTGCAGGGTGTGTGATCTGAGAGCTTTGAAACTATTGGCAACCCTCAGCTCCACGGTTCCCTTTCTGAAATTCTGCTGATGGAAGCAATTTCAAATGAAGAAAGAGTTTTCTACTAAAGACATTCATGGCAACGCTGTTCGTGATACTAAAATTTGGAAATAAACAACTCCCAAAAATAAGGGGGATATTAAACAAATTAGGATAGAAAGAGTAGCCTCTCAAACATCTGTAAAGTATTTTGAGTAATATCATAAACGCCTAGGTGTTAGTATATACTCTGATATTAGAGTATAAAATTTTAGCATGAAATGTAAAATTAGAGTATAAAATGTAGAGTGAGATGAAAGATGTAAAATATGCATAGAAATAACTGATGTGGATTACAACGAAATGTTAATAATTGTTTTATCTGGTTGGTAAAATTGTGGGTAGAGTGACCATGTAATTTATTTCCTAAGTTGGGACTCTTGGGAGATTAAAAGAAAGTCTGGATCAATGGTTACAAATTGAATTGTTCCAGTTACATGGTTGCACTTCCTCCAGACCTTCAAGTGAATTTTCGCTGGGCTCCTCCATTCAGAATTTTTCAAAAAATATTTCTCAGCGTTCTCAATGAGAATCTTTCTGGTTATCATATATCGTATATCGTAGACACAACCCAAATGTCTATGAGAAGGGACATATCAGGGGACATTCTTCTGACAGAAAAACCTAATGGGAATGCTATCTTTCATTAAAGTCCACAAATATTTTTCAGGCATGCATGTAGTACTTTCTTTTAAAAAAGGATTTTTCTAATGATCAGAATGATACATATTCAATGTAGAAAACTTAAAGAACACAAAAAATACAAAATTTTGAGGAATGGTGCTGATATAAGTGATGGATAAGTAAAAGAAGTCAGTACAAATTCATTTGAAGGATGCCTGGGAGATGTGTCATTGGGAAACTGATTATATATATATATATATATATATATATATATATAAAAGATGAGGAGAATGGAAAGATTTAATGTTGGAGAAACATAGCTAGACTAGAAGTAGTTTAGCAAAGTAGTGAGTTTCCTGTCGCTGGAGTCATTTGACTTGAGACTGGGTGACATCATCAGGTATGATCTTAAAGAAAACTGAAGGCTGCCTAGGAGACACCCACCCTGAGACCTGGGGTTCCTTGGAGACCAGTTATGCACTGACTTCTGCCCCTAGCTTTTCTCCAGGATGGGGGTCTAACCCTGGGAGGTAAGGATGTCCAGGCAGGTAATCACCAGCAGTGGCCACACCTTAGCAGTGTATGGGCTGGCAAGGGGGTAAGGAGCTGGAACCATGCTCAGAATATGACCGTATATTTGAATATACTCTTTTCAAAGTACCTGTACGATTCACACACCTATATGATTTAAAAAAAAAAAATTGTGTTGTTTTTATTGAAAGGAGAACTTTCCCAGAATTCTAGAAGGCTTTTATTCCCCCTCCTGATCGTAACCTCTTTCTTCCCCTTAAAAGAAACTGATATCCTTATTTCTTATTCATTTGGCCTTTTAAAAATCCTTCTAAATGGAATCCTACAATATGTACTGTCTTATGTCTGACTTCCTTTACCCAACATTATGTTTGTGAGATTTCTCCATAATGTTAACTTTATAGCATTTAATCCTCACAGAAACAGCAAAAGGGAGGTTTTAAAAGTGATCAGCAATTTGCCCCAGAGATAGGGAAATAAGCCCAAAGAGTCGCCTGAGGTCTCATAACCAATAATTGGTCAGTAAGTGGTACTGGATCTCCAACCTCCAGGTCTAGGTTGCTTTCCTTACACTGTGTTAGTACTCCCAGGGAAGAACGGCTTGGGGACAGTGTGGGGACCAGGTTTATTCATATCTTAGCTCTTCTCCTCACTATGTTTGTGACTTCGCACAAGTCACGTACCTTCTCTGAAAATTGTGTGCCTCGTTTGTAAAATGGTACCCTGGTGTCCATCCCTCGTAGGCAGTTGATATTTGGTCAGTGGATGAGCACATGCCTGGGGTCATTAGGAGGAGATGGGATCATGCGTGTCTAATCTAGGACGGTGCTTGGCACTTTTCTGGCACTCAGTAAAGAACAGCTCTAGGTGGCCCTGAAAAGAAAGTCGTGCCAGGGGAGGCTCCCAGCGAAAGGCTGATTTTGATGCAGCAGCGAGAATGCATCGTTAGGATGCATCGAGCTCTGTGATGCTAGAGGACTGGAAGGAAAGTTAAACAACAAAAACAATCACCTGGGAATTTCCAGTGTCTGAAAACTCGCTGATATGCGTACGACCTGGATAACATACTGCGTGCCCAGTGTCACCTGGACGCTTAGGCGGGAGTGACAGCTCCTCTCATTAGCCCCCTTAAGGCTTTCAAACCGTTTCTCAGACCCCCATGCGCTCCAGGCTTCAGGGATAGGTACAAAAATGTCAGCTTTTCAAAGCTAATCTCTTCCGAGGTTTTCGACATGCCCGCAACATGGGTGAATGTGCAGCCACCTCTGGGAAAAGTAGAAGCCACCCAACTGGCAGGTCATGCTGAGAAATCCATGTTCCTCTGCGTTGGTTTGCGTCTCAATGCTCTCTGGCATTTTACTTATTGTTTAACTTGCTCTTGCTGTGAAAGTTCCGTCTTTTAAATGTTAAGTCGCTGAGCCACAAAAAAAGATGCGACCTGGTCACAGCCAGCAGGCCATGTCAGTTGTTCTGAAATGGTCCGTCTGTGTGGCGCTCGCCGTGGGGTTTGGGAATGAGTTCCTAAATGTCGTGGCATCCTTATCCTTTAATATATAACAGTTATCGCTATGATTTATGGAGCGCTTAGTATGTGGCAGAATCTGTTACCTAGCTACGCTTTTGGTGTTTCATTTAATTTTTACAATAAATCCTGCGAGGTAGGATTATTGTTATCACTTTATAGAAAAGGAAACAGACCCAGAAAGGTTAAGTAAGGTTGTCAAGGTCAACTACAACTCACAAGTGGCAGAGCTGGGATGGGAGCCTAGTGCGGTCCAATTGCAATGCTTGTTCTCTTTTGTCTATTCTGCGACTAGTGGCAGTTCTGAGGCTATTCTCATATAAGAGGTGAGATGTGGGGCCAGGGAAGAGGAAGGGATCTGACTTGAACGATATGCACAGGTCTGTGGAGTGCATACCATCGTTCCCTGAAGTCCCAATGAGGGGGTTTTTAAAGAATACGGTCTGCCATGACTGGAGAGGAGCAGGTCTTCGCACACCTGCCGAGACAGAAGTCAAGTGCTCTTATCTCGACTGCAGCCAGTGTGTGTCCCAAACAGGCTTCCTGCAGGCACTCTGGGGCAAGAGAGACAGCTTTCTAGATTTTTCTTTCAGCACCAAAGTGAGGTGCTCTCTGCCGTCTATTACGGTTCTTTATTTAGCATAGCCATTCTGTTCTGCCCAGACATTCATGTCTAATGTGAGTGCTGAAAATAATGATGGTAATATAAACAAAACAAAAGCCCACGCTTAGGTAATCTCCAATAGTGAGTCCCAGACATGTGGAAGAGAGTGGGGGGAAATGGACCCCCTGCTGCACCTTTGAAGGTGAGGGAGGTATCTGCACAAACCCCCTTGCTCATTGCCCCTAGTCTTTGGAGCCATTTAGGTCTTTAAAGTAACTTGTGTCCAAACCAGACACTTAGGTCCTGAATTCATCCCCGCTTTTGATTTCCACTCCCCCTATCGTAGTCTGGGCCACCATCATCTCTCCCCAGCACTGCCTGAACCCCCATACCAGGCTTCATTTCTACCCTTGCCTCCCTGTAACTTACTCTCCTCCAAGCAGCCAGAGTGTCCTTTCAAACACAAATCACATTTACTTTCCAATGACAGCTACGGCAGTAGATCTCATTCGACATGTTCTTATAAGGTGATACTGAGACTTCTGCATGACTAGTCCGGTCTATGTTTCCTCCCCTTGATGCTGGCCAGGCTTTTGGGATGGCCTCTGTGAGGGAACACAGAAGACCTCCAAGACTAAGTTAGGGAAGGAAATACAAACTACCACCAGACTCTCTCTCCTCCCCTCCCCTCCCAATTACTGACAACCATTCCTTCTATAGCATTGTAATCTTGGTGACATTGACAGCTCTCCTTCACTATCGTTGCCATATTCCAGATGGAATCATATTGGTAAGGAATGCACTAAAAAATGCTTCCTGTGCTTGGAGCATTATGGGAGAGTTGTATAGGATTTTTATCAGTTTTTAAGTGACTGTACAGGGGCTCTATTTAAGTTTGTGTGTTGTGACCCATATAATAACCACTTATATGCAAATTATAATAATCGATTCCTATAATTATTATTGTGACTGTAATCTTTAAACCTATCAGGAAGTATCCTTTGGGTTTTTATCATCACAATATGAAGGACTTGGGAATGCAATTCGATGTAGCATTTTCTGGGAGCGACATCCATTTTCTGTCTCATTACTAGGAAGGGTCATTAGATAATCTGATGGCATTGGGTAAATCTATTTCTTGAAACTGTTCTCTTGGGATAAACAGATAAAGTCATCATTTTGTTCGCTGTGGTGTCTCTAACTCTCATAATGACTGATGGGCCATAATGGCATTCCGTGGGAATGGATTGCATCAGCTGTGGGGTTGGCTTTTGGTTGCCTTAGCAACTCTCTCCTAGGGACACCATGGCAGTGACATTTGTTCAAAGTTAGAATTCTAAAAAAAAAAAAAGACAATATTTCAATTGAAATTATACACCTAAATTAACTTTGCTCAAGAGAGATGTATTTTGCATTGCTATCATTTTTTTAGTTTGTGTGTTATTTCTTTGTTAAAATAGCAAATTCTGCCCTCAGAGGAGAGTTGTTTGGGGAGGGGAGAGTAGAGGAGATTAGAAAGGCTTAATAACCCTGAGTCCCAAAGAGGAAGTGGTTTTCTCTTAACTCCATTTTCCAATACAGCCCCTGGGGGAACTAATTTAGAATTCAAGCAAGCCCTGTCAAATATATGGTCTCTTTAGTACCGTGTTATTTGATCCAAGTAGAAATAACTTAGTTCTTCCAATTGTTTTCACAGAAAAACTGGTCTCTGTGTGAGATTGATTATCATTTCCTAAACCAGGATTTCTCAAGCGTGGTACCACTGATATTTTAGACCTGGTAATTCTTTGTTGTGGGGCTGCTTTGTGTATTCTGCGATGTTTAGCAGCATCCCTGACCTCTACTCAGTAGATAGATGTCCTCCCCCACTGAAACAACCAGAAGTCTCTAGCCATTGCCGGATATCCTCTGGGGGACAAAATGGCCCTGGTTGAGATCTTTTGTTTATAAAAGAAAAGGTGTCACATGTAATCCCTTGAGTAACTTGCTGACATTCTTCCTTCATCTGTCCTCTTTTCAACTTCCTAAACTAGATATAATTTTATAAGTGTTCATCATTACAGTGTCGATGTCGTAGTTAGCTGTGAGAGGAGATGATTTGGTTCATCTCCTAACCTCAGTCATTTTCCATCTTCGTCATTTCCGCTCCGTATCATACCCCATCAGTGAATGCACGTCGGATGAAAGGGGCTAACATCTCCAGCCCGCAAGTGTGAAAAACAAAACAATAATCAGATAAAATGAGAGAGATTCTCTATGAGAATCTACTGTGAAATTCACAGGGCACAGTTTTATATAATTCTATTTGCCCTTCCAATTAATCACAAAATCAGACACGTTTGGGGTAGGGAGAGAATTTATTTATGTACCACTTTTAAATCCTAAAAGATAACTAGTATTTTTTTTCCAACAAGATGTACTATAACAAAAATTCTAAATCAATAAAAGAATATGTGTATCTCCTCATACTTCCATGTGACCAAAACTACACTTCTAGAATGAAGGTGGTCTTCTGTAAACCCTCTGTATGGAGAAACACATTTATCTGATCTCAAGGAAAAAAGGAAAGGAAAGAAAAGAGAAAAAAGATAAGGTTATGAAAGTTTTTTCATGGATGCAGTGAGAATTGACCGATGCTGGAATCGAGGCAATCCTTGAAAAATCTGATGTGAGGTTGCATCAGTCTCAGCCACGACATACCCCGGCGTGTATTCAGCAGTTGTTTGTGGGTTGTGTTGAAACCATTTTTAATCTTACGACGAAGCCTATGTGACGTGGAAGATGGGAGGACTGCGGATTTTTGCATCTGGTTGGCCTGCGTCTTAAAACCAACACTGGCTATGTGATCTCAGGCACTTTATTTAACCATTCCGAGCTTCAGTCTCCTCATCTGTAAAGAGCATCTTACAACCCTTGCAGGGTCCCTGCGGGGTTTGGAAAGAATGTCTGGCCGGGGCTGAGTCACTTCCTGTGGGGTAGCTACTCCAAACTGGCAGCATTCCCGAGGCACTCGGCCTCAGGCTGACGCCTCTGATGCAGTACCCAGATGATCAAAGCCTTGTTTACGTCTATACAACAACGATAACAAATTAACTTCTGCCTCAGAGGCTTCTAAGGGACAGTGTCAGCTGCACCTGGGAGCCTCTTAAAAAGTGACCCCTGCTTCATACTCTATCGATTCTGATTCAGTGGTCCACACTAGAACTTGAGGACCCGAGTTTTAGAAAGCTCCCCGATTCAGCAAGTGCTTTCTCTCAATCCAGCTAGTTACATGGGGGTGTCCACTTTGTGAAAACGTCGATTGGTATATTGTTTTCCACATGAATGTGAATTCATACTTCAATAAAATCTTAATTAAAAATAAAATCTCCCCCCTCCCCACCTCCACTCTCGGTGATCCTGATGTACAGCCAGGTTTAAGTATGATAAGTATGATATTTTTCATCACCAATGAAGGAATTATCAGGCAGATGTGCTTGGCCAGCGTAAGAGTCACTTCCTGGAGCTGCAGAAGAATAGACCTCAAACGCCTGCAGAACATCTCATCCGAGCCTGTCTTTTTATAGTTGAGAGCACTGAGAGGCAAGAAAGGAGGTGGTTTCTGTAGGTGGCCCCACGAGGAACTGCCAAGGTAGAAAGGTCTCCAGGCGACAGCTCCTGCCCTGTCTTGGTCGTGTTAAGTCACTCATAAAAACGTACCCACACCCCAAACGCCATGCCGGATGCTCAGAAACACTGGCCTTCGCTCCCTGAGGGAGAGCTTTGACCAAGGCTCAGCACCTGGAGGGGAGGTGACCAATCTCAGCTGCCTCTCGGCAGCTTATGCTCGGACACACCTTTGACGTCAAGGAATAAGAAGTCACAAGGATAAAGTGCTTTCAAGCATCTGCCAAAGCTTCCCTTTGTGGAAACGGTTTCTGAAATCAGAATAACACCCCTCAATTGCTTGGCCCTTGCTGAACCTCGAATGCTGTGAATGTGCAGAATGGATCGCTAATTGCTCTTGTTCCCGGCGCTGCTCAAATGGGAATTAAAAGCATTAATACTGTCGAGCCAGAGATTGTAGATTGTGTACAAAGTGGCATGCTTCTATTTTTCTTCTTGTCAGGAACGGTTAATTTTCTCCTGGGGAACTCTTACTGTGCACTATTTTATCCAGCATTGAATAACGGGAAGAAATTGCATATTTTAAGCTTGGTAAGTATGATATTTATTTGTAATTTCACTTAAGAGATGAACCAGTTAAGACTTACACAAAACATCAATATGTCTAAACACAGGGTGTCCAGAAGCAATTGCTGTGATTTTGACTAGTAGTTCAGTTTCCAATTTGCTACTTTATTTACTTATTTCAGTTCTGGATAAATAAAGTAAGTAAGAAATTTTCTCCCTATGATGATGAATAAAAAACCAGGTAGGGACACAGTATTAGTGTCTTAAGTAGATCTTGAACAGATGGAATATTGGGACTGTTTTTCCAATCAGTTAAAATGCTGAGAAAACCATTTTATTTATTACATCACTCTGGAAGGACATGGGAAGAAAAATATCCACACTGTAGAAGGGCGGATTGAGAGTAATAAGACGGAGTCCAAAGTGATGTAGTGAATACGTCAGCTGGATCCTCACAATCATCCTTCGAGGTTAGGATTACGTGCCGATGGGGAAACAAAGGCACGGAAAGGTTGCAAAGCATGGAATCATGCTGGTCTGCTTAAAAGGGCCACACCCTGTCCAGCACACCTCCCTGGCAACGCGAGTGGACAACAGTCGTGCGTTCGGAAATATCGATAGAGGGCCTGAGGATGCAGGAAGACCGTAAGAAGACACAGCCAGACAAGGAGGTGAGGTACCACGAGGGACAGCAGGAAAGTGAGGTGGCCGTTGCGAGCGCAGGGGGGAGACTCTCAGCAAAGCGCACGTCGGCGGGATATCCAGCAGAATTTCCAGGGGAAGCGTACACCGTGGCCTGGATTCAGTCTCATCGGTGGAACAGCTGACGCTCTCCTGAGTGTGTTCTGCGTGGACGTCATGAGGATGTCGCGAGCCTTCTTTTTACATACGCCTTCTAGTGGGTTGATGGTGGCTCCTGAAAAGATGTGTCCGCAGCTCGGAATCTGTGGCTGTGACCTATTTGGAACAAAGGATCTTCACAGATATGATCAAATTAAGGATCCGGAGATGAGATCGTTCTGGATTACCCGCGTGGACCCCAATTCCAGTGACGAGAGTCCTTATAGAAGGAAAGACACAAACACAAAGACCACGTGAAGACAGAGGCAGAGGTCGGACCCTGCAGCCACAGCCCGTGTCTCCAAGGAAGCCCGACTCTGCTGAAACCGTGACTTCATACTTCTCCCCAGCGTGAGAAAACGCATTCGTTGTGTTAAGTCACCGGGTCTGTGGTCGTTTGTTACAGGAGGCCAATGACGCTCATCACCTCCATTTCATACCTGAAGAAACCGAGGCGTACGATGTTAGGAAAGGCTGCTCAGGTCACAGAGCCATCGAGAGGTCACGCCAGGACTGGCACCTGACCATGGAGGCTGAACCCAGACAGCCACACTGACACCACCTCCCTGTCCCCAGAAACAAGGCCGAATACTTCAGGCCGGCAAGGTGGCCCTTCTCAGTCCATCTTCCCCGACTCTGTTCTCTCGCCAACTGCCAAACTGCCACCCTGCCACTTGCCACGCCCTGTGCTATGTTGGACGCCTTATAATGTGCACATTTGTAATAAAGACAACTACTGTGACTGACTGCTTACTGTGTGCCAGGCACTGTCCTACATCCTTTATATCCATATTATATTAACTCCTCCTGAATCTATGATTCTTGTTTTAAAAATGAGAGGACTGAGGCTTGTAAGATGAGCAAATAAATATAGGGGGCACTAGGCCCAGCTCAAAAGCCACTTTCTAGATTATTTTTTTATAACGACAGAAGGATCCTGCCTCTGCTGTGCTCCTGTGTCACTTGGATCTCGCTGGTAACTCTATCGACCTCTCATTCCTTCAACAGTTAGCTACTGAGCGAGCACTTTTCACCAGGCACTGAATCTGGAAATGATTATTACCTGGAGAGGAAATATAAAACAAGTCCCATCTTTGAGGAACTCACAGCCAGCTGGGAAAAATGAAGAGAAAAGTGTCGTTCCTCCATGTCCTTGGGGGGATTGATTCAGTGGCCCTCCACAGACCAAGGCATTCCTGAATGCTCAAGTCCAAGTTGATGCAAATGGCATAGTGTCTGCGTATAGACTGCAGCAGGATAGGTTTACATGTCACTTTATTCGCGTGGATTTGGCGCAGTGCTTGGTATGTGGCAAACTCAAGATTTGCTTTTTAGAGCTTTCTGTTTTTTAGTTGTTTTTTTCTTTTTCTCCCTCAAATATTTTTGAGCCACAGTTGGTTGACTCTGTGATGCGAAATCATAGAATGAGGTGGGTCGACTGACACCGGCCGCCCCACAGTGATGTGTTAGGTCACAGAAGCCGCATCCCCGCCATTCTTGTGCACGGCTGTCCAAGTCTCCCATGCCACCCTCGCGAGGTTAAAGGCTCAGTTGTGCCCTGTGCCTGGTGAGGGAGGACAGAGGAGCGTCATGGGTCCCAGGCCCAGGCAGTGGGGCTCTGCACAAAAGAACCAGTGAGGGAGAAGGGCTGCGGGGCTTGGCCATTTTCCCAATCTCTCATTTCTACAGCACTGCGGTGATTTTAATTAAATTCTCCCCCTGCTGACTCAGCAGCGGCTGACAAGACCAAGTGCAGAGCCATGATAAATTGTTATACTTGAGGTAGTTGAACTTGAAAGCTGCTGCTGGAGCCCGCCGGCCCCGTCGTCTCACCTGACAGCCCCAGAGCCAGTGACAACCCCAGACTTCTTCCCATCGGCAGGACTCCTGGGGGCCTGCCTGGAGGCGGCAAGCTGTGCGTTCTGAAAGCCTCCAGGAAGAGACACTCTTCTGGATTCCGCTGGTCTCGGTCATGAGTCCTTCAACAAACTCCTACTAGGAAAGCTGCTTAATTTACCCCATGAAGCTTTCCTCTCAGTTTTTGCATAGCTGCAGCCAGAAGCTGACTTCAGAGGGCTCTCAGCAACTCCTGGAAAAAGACAGAGAGAATGCGTCTCAAAAAGGAGACCTGGATCCACAGACCACAGCGCAGATCAGTCAAAAGCCAGAGGCCTCGTACCCAGACCCACGTGGGCTCTGATGCCACCTCTTCTGTCTCTTACTGGTGTTCCTGGGCTACGTACTCAACTTTTCCAGCCTCGGCCTTCTTCTATACAAACTAGGAAGAATAATGTTGATTGGATAGGATGATTAGAAGGATTAACTGAGACCAAAATGACACATGCTAGGCCTTCGATAACTGGTGACTATTATGTCCGACCCGAATTGGTCAAGTAGGTTCCAGATAAACCACAGCCTATGGCAGAGCCGCTGAGATGAAGCAAACACACGTGAGAACCGGCAGCGTCCGGGCATCGTGTTACATAGTTTTCACATCCTCTGGACCACGGAGGAAAATCATTTTTCTGCTCCTTCTACTCAGAGAGAGGATCCAAGGTCTCAGTGAGGCTGCCTCAGGCTGTTCCATTTGAACAGCCTATACAACTGTCTTGCAGCGTTTACCATGCTGGTAGTAGATTTAATTATTATTTGGCAAGTCGTCACCCCATACATTGACATTGATATTGAGCTCGATCCGGTATTGTTTGGCCAAATGACATTTTGGCAGAAGCAGCAGTGTCTGAGTTCTGAGTTTCAGCCTGAAGGGGCATTGCATGTTTCTGTTCTACCTTTGCCGTGAGTCTCTGCCCCTCCAGCCTGGATCCCCAAATGGGATGCATAGAAGAGACCCATAACCTGAAACAGAGCCACCATACCAAGCCGCAAACCTGTGAGCAAAAGTAAATTCCCAGTGCTGTATGCTACAGATTCTAGGGCTATTTGTTACGCAGCAATAGCTGTTTAATCCAGGCTCCCAGTGAACTAGATAGAAAGCAGGGCCAAGTCGCCTCTATTTTTGGATTCCCTAATCTACCTGGGAATTCTCTTGTTCCTCTGCACCCTGTATTCAGCCAGGCAGAAAAATAATCCCCATCTTTTCAGGAACAGCTCTTGCAATCTCACCTCTCCTCTTTGTGGGCCTTGGCTAGACTTAAGAGAAAACATTGGTTTAGCAGCCATTCTTTCCTAATTTTCTCATCTTACATTTGAACCCTTATATTTTGTATTCTCTAACTCCATTAAGACAGCTTCCCACTGGAGCCAAGATGGGCATCTCTAGAAACTATGGAGAAAAAGGATTAGTGCTTCAAACTATTGTATAGCTATGGGAAGCTTCAGTGAGATGAGAAGGGTATAGTAAGCACTGGATAAATCTCATTGCTTTCTTTATTTTATTCATGAGTGCAAAAAATACGTCTGGGGAATCTCCTGTTAACGTTCGGCAGGTATAATACAGGACGCCCAGACAAATTTGGATTTCAAAAGAGCAACACATTGTTTTTTTAGTATAAAGTTGTCCCAAATATTATATGGGGATATATCTATACTAAAAATTACGATTTACTTGAAATTCAAATTTAACTGGATATCCTGCATTTTTATTTGTCAGATGTAACAACCACGCTACTGTAATCCAGGCATTGTTGAAGACAGAGTGGTTAAGATGATAAAACAGCCCTCTAATAGCTTATAAGATTGGGGATAATATAGCTATGTGTACAAGAATTCCATACAGACATAAATATGAAACATGAACATAGACCTGTATACCAGTTATGTGTCAGGTGAGCCCTGTCATGTGAGAGGTGCTGCGGGCTGCATAAAAGGAACAACGTATCAACACGTGGGCCATCCCTCCCTCAGTCCACACCTGCGTGCTCGAGCTTGCTCCCTATGCCACTTGACTGAGGAGGAAAAACATTAAGCTTGTGTTTTGGATGGCTCTGCATGACACTCTGGCAATTGCCAAAATTAATTACTGCAATGTTACAGCTTCCTCAGGAATGGGCCTGAAAGAGAACAGAGAAGGAAAATTGGCTCCGTGAACCAAATTTAACAACCCGTGTCCTTGGTCATTTTACCTGGACGGAAATACAGCCTGACCTGAGCGTTCATGCTTATTCACGGGCAGTGGCTAATGGCCTGTTTAGTTGATTGGGCCCTTGGAAGAGAAAATTCTAGAGCATTGGTGACAAAGGGTTTTGGAGAAGAGAGAGGTGGAAATTTGGGAATGGCTCCAGGATGTAAAAATATCTGTATCTTATATGAGGGCCCAACAAAGCACTTCCACAACATAGTGACTTCTTAAGTATCAGGAGGGAAAACCAACCACGAATGGGAATATCAACCAGCATCCTTCCCCAGGCCTCGCCCTGCCCAACCTGCCGGCAGGTGGGTTGTGGCAGGGACAAAAGCCAGGCGTGTACCTACCTAACAGCATGGCTTTCTCTTCGTCAGAGCTTATCTGGCTATTCCATGACACTTAAGGAGGGACCAATATGGGAGACAGTGTGTTTAGCCAGCACAAAGTTGTACAAAAAACGAATCCCCCTTCACACACATCTCTATAGGGTCAGCTGTATGGCTGCCTGGGTGGACTGGTGACATGAGAGCAGGCTCTGTGCTGTGGAAACCTGTGGAAACCTGGGTTCTGGTCCCAAGTCTGTCATTGACTAGCTTTGTGATTCTAAATATTCATTTTAGTGTCTTCATCTGTGTATTGGGAACAATAAGTCTGTATTAGGTAGCTGTTGTAAGGATCACAGAGATGATGTGAAAAAGTACTTTTTGAAAATAATCTTAGACTTACAGAAAAGTTATAAGAGTAAAAGTGGTATAGAGAACACGCATATATCCTTTGCCCACTTTTACCCAGTGCTAACATTTTACCCTATTTTCTTCATCATGTGTCATTTGTATTCTCTCTTCATATGTATATATGTTTAAAAATATATATGTATTTCATATGTGTATGTACGCATAAAATATTTTTGACCATTTGAGGATAAGTCACATATTTCATGGTCTTTAACATCTAAACACTTCACTCTGGATTTCCTAAGAGTAAGGATATTCTCTTATATAACCACAGTAATCCACTTCATAAATTTAACAGATGTAATAGTTTAATCTACTGTTTGCATACCCATTTTATCAATCCAATTCTGATCTTTTCGCTATGGGATCCAGTTCAGGGTCAAGCCTTGCATTCAGCTGCATGACGCTAGCCTCCTTTAACCTGGAACATTTGTACAGCCTTTCTTTGTCTCAAAAATAGCACCATAGCAACACAAGTTTCAGGCATAAAAATTAATTAGCGTGTGTATGAAAATCTCCGAATGTGCTTCTTAAACCACAAAGTCCTATACCAGTCTAAAGCACTCAACTAAACAATAGAGCCAGGAAATGGGATTGTCTTAAATACCCTTTCCTGCTGTCTCTTTGCTCATTTCTCTCTTAACTCACTTTTCTTCTCTCTATTGTATCAGGGACTTTTTTTCTGTGTATCCCCAGAGCCCTGTAATTGAGCCTTATTGAATCACACTGCCATTATCAGTTTATAGGTCTGAATCTCTCACCAGGCGGGGACACCATAGTCGCAAAGACTATGTCTTACATCCCGTTCTATCGTTAGTGCTCAGGAAGTCCCTGGCACATAGTAGGCAGTGAACAAAGAGGAGCAGAAGGAGCACATGAGTGAATGAACTTGAATCCGCCTAACTGTGTTTCTGGGGAATGCAGTGTCATGTTGGAAATTAAGCAATCTTGGTATGGAGGGAAAATGTTGAGTCTTAGCATCTGTATAACTAGGAAGAACATTGACTTATCAAAGACATCACACCTGTTCTACTATCTACAAATTATTAAATCCACTTAGGATCATGGTCAACAGTGGTATCTAAATGAAAACAGAGTAATTAATGAAACATAATCATGTGTAGGTGGAAAATTCAATTTTGCTTAAATTAACACAGATGAAAAAAAAACTGGTATGAAATTGGAGCACCAGATGGTATCAATACATTACACTAATTTTCTATTCACATATGCAATTATAGTTTAAATAAAAACTAATATGGATAATTTATCTCATGGCATTTGTAAGTACCATCTTATTATAAATTCCCACAATGTCCAATTTACTCACCGATCTCACATGGCACAATTTTTGAGCAAGTGGGGCATGTCTGCAGGACATTCCAGGGGGACACTGGGGAGGGGTGTCATAGGATATCACCACCGACTTCTGTTTCCCATGAGTGTGCGTGCCAGATAAAATATGGGATGTCCAGTTAAATTCGAATTTCAGGTAAAAAATGACAATTTTTAGTGCTAAGTTATGTCCCAAATAGTGCATGAGACACCTACTAAAAAATGGTTTTACATAGTTCGCCAAGTGCTTTCCTGTGCATCCTTTTATCTTTGCAACGGATTCGTGAACCAGGACCTCAGATTCAGTGAAAAAAAGTAAAGGCCGTAAGAGGACAGAGCATCCAGGGAAGCTTTGTCATTCCCAGCAGCATCTGAGTTCTGGTCGGTGTTCAGTAGCCACAGCCAGGGACTCCCAGAGGAGCCAAAAGGGGCTTGGCGGGAAGTGAGGCCAGGCCCTCTGACCCTCCCTGATGCCAGAAACTGACCAGAGCAGGCTTTTCTTTGGGCCAACGTCAGGCATGAGGAGAGGCTCCTCTCCCCAACCTTCTTGAAACATGATGCAAAATAAACCTCTGCACCTGCTTTGTGATATCAGAAATTACTTTAAAATACAGGGGGGGAGTGCACATCTTCAAAGTCTTAAAAGAGGTGTAGGTTTAAAATAATCGAAGGTAGATTCAGTTAGTGAGTTTGCATCTGTTGTCTCAACAATGGGCAAAATAGTTTTTTCTGTCTGATCATCTTTTCCATTTCTCTGCATTGGCTCCTTATTTAAATCCCTAAAGAGCTCAAAGACCATTTCCTTTTTAGATCCTCCTGAATTCTCACAGCCTGAAGGGATTTTCCACACTTCTGCATCCCACAGCATCTCATGTACAACCACCTTGTAATACATCACTTTTATCTTGCATGGGGATTTACTTATTTGCTTTCTCTCTCTTTCGGTATGGAAACTCCTTGGGGTAAAAAAATCACATCTTTAGTTTCCAGAGTATCATATTCAGTGCCTTAAATATAATAGATAATCAATTATTGCCAGTAAAGAAAAAGCATAAGTCGCACTTTAAAATTAAACGGATTTTTCAATATAAGGAACCAGGGCTCCTTGGAGAAATGACTGATTCCAGGCTCAGGCAAATATAATACAAAATAAAGATCTTGTTAAAAGGACACAGAAGCTAATTTGAAAGTGCTCCCACTAGTCGAATATGAAATAATTTGAACAACAAAATTAAGTCTAGTAACCCGCAGAATATAATAAGAACCCAAGAGTTCTAAGATAAACATGAAAATGAGTATATACATTAATGTTGCAGATAAAAATTTCTCTTATAGAAATTCCAATGAAATGTAGAAGAAATAATACTATTGGAATACGGCCATTTGGTAACTACTATAGTAATTGTTGTTTTAGATAAGACTCATCGAGGATGCCAAAACTACTGGGCAAAAGTGTGATGATGGAAAGCATGTGTACATTGTCTCAGCGTATGACCTCACAGGATACCTGTTAATTATAATAGAGGAAAAAAAAGTAACTTTCAGTGGAGAAACATGGCAGATGTCACCTTAACCTAGTGGTCACAGTTAATATTATTAACAATGAGAAAAACAGTATCATGTGCCTCCTAATATAATGCCCTGAGAACACAATATCCCTGTGTATTCCTGAAAAAAAAAAAATGCATACCATGAATCTAAACACAAAGAAACATCAGGCAAAGCTAAATTGAAGGACATTCTACAAAGGGTTACTCTTTAAAAATGCCAGTCATTCAGCAAAGAAAATATACAGATGGCAAATGAGCATATGGAAAAGTGTTTCACGACATGTTGTCCATTGAGGCAACGAAAATTAAAGCAGCAACGAGGTACCACCACACAGCTATCATACGGCCTGGGTCCAGAGAGAACACTGACATCACCAGATGATGGTGAGGCTGTGGAGCAACACGAACTCTCGTTCACTGCTGGTGGGAATGCAAAACGCTACAGCCACTTTGGAAAAATAACATGCTACTAACACATGATTAGCAATTGCACTCCTTGGTATTTACCCAGACGTTGGCCTTTAAATTTTCCCTGTCACTAAACTTGCATCTTATTTGTCTGCTCAAATTGGCTGGTCCATTAGAATTATTGACCCATGTCTAGACTTTCTCCCTGGCTCCAAACTGACATACCCATGGAATTTTCTGCTCCTGGAAAGTGCCTTCCAGATTCAGGTATTATAGCCTCAGATGAGAGGCCTGCCATCAGACCTCTGTTTCTCCAAGTTCCGGGGTATCTCTCGCTCCAGAGGCTCAAGGCATGAAGACTGGACATAGAATAGTAGAAATGAAAGAGGGAAAAAAGGGTTCAAACCTTCAAGAAACTTCTGAAAGCGTTATTCACATTGATTTGAGATATGCTTCTTGTTAAAAGCAATGCCATATCTCTAGATCGTATTTGGCAACATTTTTTCCATTTCAGTAACAGATAATAAGTATAAAATCGATGAAAACCACAGAAGAGAGAGAACTCAGGGGTTACATGAGGCAAGGAACTGTGTCAAATTTGTAAATTGAAAAACTAATTATTTCTTCAAGTGATTACTTTCTGAATTCATTCGAAACCAACATCTACAGAGCACCCAATCAGTTCTAAATAACAGGGTTTGGAGTTTTACTGAAGTCAAGACATGGTGTTTATCATTTACGGTGGGTTGGTTTTTCAGAGGAATGAATCAGCCTAGACTCAAATGTTTACATTTATTCTTCAGCTATGATCTGGCTTAACGATCACCAGTGTCTGCACTATAGCATGGAACTAAAGTTTAAAAAAATTCTTGTCTCTTTATACGTAGAATTTTCTTTCTTTTCAGAGACTAATGTTAGCAAAGGTACTGGACTTGGGATCAGGATGAGAATCAACCCAGATCCTAACAGGAAAATCTGCTTTATAATCCCCTAAAGCCATACACAGCGTATGTTATAATGCATGCAACCTGGATTCTTGAAACAAAACACAAGTGCAAGAAACATCTCCAGGAAACCAAATAACCCAATTATATTGTTTCAATGCTCTAACTGTGGTCAAAGGCAGCCAACGTCTTTGTCATAAATTAGGCAAGCTTTTGAAGGACATTCTTTAAAATGGCATGTCCTCATGTATGGATTGACAACTGAGCAATTATCCTGCTGTGCCTTAGAAAGAGGTGCCAGCTCAATGAGGCACTGTCGAAACGACTGAAAGCCACCTGCTGCCCCATTTCTACTCCACAGTGTGAAAAGCAGCCTTCTCGTGGATTATCACCGCTGGTAGGAGAGGGGAAATTGCCTCTGCACCACATTCTGATTGTGGTTAGCTGGTCGGGGAGTCTTTGCATCCTGGGTCTTGGAAAATTCACAGGAACACAAAGATGCCAAGTAGCAGGAAGAGGACAGGCAACCTGTGACAAAACACAGCTGCTTACTCCCAGAAGTCAGGGAGGAGAGACCGGGCTGGAGCACTCACTATGTTTAAAATGCCCTTTAAAAAAAAAAAAAAACTATTTTCTAAGTCAAAAGAATATGCTCTGACTTTTGAAAGCACCATTTATTAATTTTCTAGAAGCTATGTCTCTCTTTTATTTTTTTGCTTGCATTGGAAAAAATTGTATGTAACTATAACATTTGGGAATACTTTATAAAAAAATCATAATTTTATTTTTAAAATGTCCTAATTTTGGTCCATGTGAATAAATATTGACATATAAATTATAATCTGAATGGATATCATAATTTATAATTCTTGGTTTAATAATGTAGCCCAGATATTTGCTCAGCTTTTTTCATAATTATCATCATTAATAAATACGTAATAGTTCATGTATTTGAGATACATGATATCTCTATGAAATTGTTGATCATTTCTAATTACGGGTACTACAAATTAGAATGTGATACATGTTTCCAATTTTTCACCATCATGATGAAGAGTTAATGCATTTTTTTCCCATTATAGGATTATTTCTTGAGATAAAATTTGGGGACTGCGATTATGGAGGCAAAAAAGCATGAACCCTGTCCACTGAGTTCCTATATGCCTTCTTGCAGAATCTGCACAGCACAAACCCAAGGGTTGCTATTCGTAAAGTTCCTGTCCTCCTGGAAGTTTTACATTGTAGATGGCGTCCCCTGCATCATCTTTGCAAATTTATGTGGCAGCCTTGTAATGAATCTTGAAATACCAGCCTCCTACTAGGTCACGTTCTTCAGGATTGGCCTAAAAGATTCTCAAGGAAAAAAAAAAAAAAGACAGTCCTACTCTCTTGCATAATTTCTTATTTAAGGAGTTAATTAGGAATGTAAGGACAGAAGATTTAGTAACAATAAAGTAAAATGGCAAGATTCCTCTATAAAACTCAGAAGTAGTTGATAGAGCAGTACTGAAGATTAAATTGTTTAGAGATAATAATCTGTGAATTCAGTTACAAATTTTCAAGAAAAATTGAAGATAAAAGAAACAAATTTAGATAAATATACAAAAACATTGGAAATGATAAATTGTGACTATGTCTTTGAAAATGCTAACATAACAAATTGTTGATAAATCTAACAGTGGGAAAGTAGAGAAAAATAATAAGTGAATCACTTAAAAATGAGAGTAAACCAATATAAGAGATTAACTTCACATAAATATTATATTACTATGTATTAAATTTGAAAAAGACAATGAATTACATGTCCTATTAAAAAATCATAAATATGAAAGCCTAAGCAGATGAATGACCCAAAAAAATTTGAGAAAGATATTATAGTTTATAAAAAATCAGTTAAGAAAAAATTAGAATCTCATTTTTAAGTTGTTTCAGACATTCAATAAATAATCTTGTTATAGAAACTAATTGATGGCAAAAATTGGATCAGTTGATAAAATTCTTTTTATCAGGTAAATTTCACTGATTCCCAAACTTAGAGAAAAATAATATAAAAATTTAAATGTGGTAATACCTGTAAACTGCTTATTTTAAAACATTAATTGAGAAAAGCAGGAATCAAAATTGAGTATACAGTAGGATTTCAATCATGTAATGGAATTACACATTACAAAAAAAAAAAAAAAAAATGGAACCAGGAAGGAAAAATGTCAGAATATTGGGAGTGGTTTATTCTGATTTGAGTGATATCTTTTCCTTTTCCTTTTCGAAGGTTTCCTAATTCCCACTATAAGTTGGTGGGTGGTAGGAACTGTTAGAGTGTGAACCATGCCCCCCCTAAAAACCACGTGTGGAAGTCCTGCCTCAGTAACTTCATCAGAATGTCACCGTGTTTGGAGACAGGGCCCTTAAAGAGGTCATTAAGTTAAAATGGCATCATTAAGGTAGACCCTGATCAAGCTGGTGTCCTTATAAGCGGAGGTTAGGACACAGACACACACAGAGGAAAGACCGTGTGAAGACCACACACAAGCCAAGGAGAGAGTTTTGTAGCATATCTTCCCTCACAGCTGTCAAATAACACCCCTGCTGACACCTTGATCATGAACTTCTAGCCCCAGAAACTATGTGAAAATAGATCTCAGTGGAACTTTGTTAAGGTAGCTCTTGCAAACAAATAAATACAGGGGCCCGCCTGCTTTACTTCTTCCCTCCCTCCCTCTCTCTCTTTCCGTCCTCAGTATTCTTTCTTCCTTTATCAATCAAAATAATCTCACTGGAGAACAATGAGAAAATGTTTAAAGCATGTATTACTTCTACATATGGTTTTTTATAACACCATGTCAATAACTTGACAGATTGGTTGGGGAGAGTGATCTGAATGACTGGAAGCTTTATCAGTAATATTATAATCAGCATTTGTAGTCAGCAACTCAGGCCAGGGGAAGCCACTGGACTAGCTGTAGGCAGTTCTGTTTGAGTTTTGTTTATCAGGTAATAATAAAGGCAGGAAGAATGGGTGAGTCCTTGTGCCAATAACAGTGTCAGGAAAAATAGAAAAGAGGAGGTCGTTGCTTCCACATATCAGCTCCATTTGATCAAAACTGGATTGCTCAGCGATGTCAAGTGGTTTATAGCTGTTCTTTTATAGCTATGAAAATAGCTTTATTCTTGATACTCCTGAAGGAAAAGTAATGTTGTTATTGCCAGGCTGAAACTCTAAAGAACAAAGCATCATTATACCCATTGACTCAATCGCCTTTATAATTGAAGTCTTGGCAACACAAACATTTTATAAACTACTATAGTGAAAATAAAATTTGGTTATGCATGGGAAGAGACTCCTATAAGGACCCAGTAGTAGGCTGTTTATAACCTGTAGCATTTCTAACCCCATCAGAGGACCAGGCAGGTGACTTTGGTACTATAGATGCATTGCCGTAAACTTCCACAAAGAAATGGGCTCTTTTCCATCATTCCTCTAAGTAGAACTTTTCATTTTCATGAGGGCATATTTGCAGAGAAAGACTTCTCCATTATAAAGAAACACCACTGTGAGCCACAGACTCCAATTCTCACAGCATAGAGGGTGGCTGAGACTACAGAGGCTCAGGGGTTGGCTTTCTAGAAAGAGAGGAGTGTGAAGAAAATTTACCGACTGCTAAAGAGTGGAATACCTTTGGGATGGCTCTACACATTCTCCAAGTTTTTAGATGTTGGCTCAAAAAAATTTTAAAGCGCCCTGTTTGCCACGTCAATCGCTTCTATGCGCAGGATGCAGCTGCTAGTGCCACAGGAGTCCTGCTCGGAAAGTCGGCAGAAGGGAAGCCTGGCCCTGGCCATGACGACTGTGTGGCCTGCGGCATGGCGGGGCTGCTTTGCTCCCAGTGTCAGCATCTGCAGAATTCATCAGCCATTTTCAGGGTTAATAGAGCTTCCAGCAGAGGATCTGATACACACCAGGGTCTTCAATAAGTGCTAGGCGATGGCAAATATGCCGAATGACATCTATTATCAAAATATGATTTATCAATCAGAGGATGCAGAAAAAGCAATGGACAAAATTTAGGACCCATTCTAGACACAGAATTTCTATCGGAATAGAGAGACTCTTTCAGAATATTGTTTGCAACCCGAAACAATATTAAACTCAATGTGGATCAAAAGAAATCGTACCTTAAATTGGGATGGAGAAAAAAGGCACCAAGTTATTACCATGATTTTATTATTTATTTGTTTGTTTATTTTTAATTGTGGCAAAATACACATAACAAAATTTACTATGTCAACGTTTTTAAATGTACAGTGCTGTGGCTTTAAATGCCTTTGCGCTGTTGTGTGACCATCACCACCATCCATCTCCAGAAATTCTTTTATCTTGCTAAACTGAAACTCTGTACCCATTAAGCCATAACCTTCATTGGAAAAGAAGGCAACAGCATCATTATTTCTGGACTGCATAAGTATGTACCCGGAAAATCTGCAATATTATGCTAAAATTATAATTAAGCATCGATTGAAATGGCCAGACTCAAAAGAACTGCTCAAATATCAACAGCATTATCATATATGTAGAAAAATCAGCTAGAAAATATGACAAAATGGGCTACCATTCATAAAATCAAAAGCTATAAAGTACTTAGAAGGAAACAAGAAAAAAAATGACATGTGCCTTTTAAATATGACAAAGCCTCCTTGGGAGAAGTTAATCATTTCCAAAAGTGAATGTATGAATTAACAGACCATACTAACTCATGCATTTAAAACAATTCCAATCAAAATTCCAACCAAACTTAGTTTAAGTCGGTGGGACAAGGTGTCCAAAAAATAGTTCGTGGGAGGGGCAGTTAGGAGGATGGGTAAAGAAGTTGAAAGGAATTAAGAAATACAAATTGGCAATCATAAAAATAGTTACAGGAATATAAAGTATAGCATGGGAATATAGTTAATAATATTGTAACTATGGTATCAGATGTACTAGGCTTATTGTGGTGATCTCTTCATAAAGTATATAAATTATATAATATATGTTAAGTCTAACAGAAAAAAATTTTTTTTAATTTTAAATATAAATAAAAAGATAGTTTAAAGTAAGATTATTATGGTGGTGAGAAGCTGGGAAGAAGGCCTTAGCCAAATAAATGTTAGAATGTATTATAAAACAAAAAATAATCAAGCAGTATAGCCTTGGAACCACAATTTAAATATAAATCCTATGAAATATGAAACATTGCATAAGTGCTTAACGTGTTCAAATTCAGAAGATGAGAAAGAATTGTTAACGACGAGGTAGCAGATGAGAGAGGGGAGAATGAGTTTAGGTTTATACATTATGCTGTACACCAAAATAATCTCTGGATACATTAAAGAGTTAAATGGTTTTTAAATTTTAGTTTTAGAAACATACTCAAAGTACAATAAAATATTAAGCAGGTAATTAGGGAAATTTGATCAAGACCTTTTCAACACAAATCAGAAAAAATAAAAAAGCCACTAAATGAAAAAAGGACCATTTTAAATACATAAATATTTAAAAATGCACTAATCTGATAAAAATTAAATTTAAGTTTAAAAGTACGTAATATGAAAACTTGATAGGCCAGAGATTAATATTTGCAACACATTAAGAACTTGTTCGATTTTGCAAAGCAAGCAGGAAGATTCTATGCCGAAGTGGGCCCAGACGGAGTGGACAGTATTTGTTGAATGCTTTCGTTGAGTTGAGCATGCATTTCTCTTAGCTCATGTATCCTCGCCATATCTCTATGAGACACGAGGTGTCCGTGTCTTCATCTTACAGACTTTACTTTGTCCTTATAGACATTGAAAGCAGAGTTGGAACTTTTGCTTTAACCACTATCTTATATATTTTTTTTAGATGTGCCAGCAGCATAGTGGTCAGAAGTGTTCTGCAACTCATTGACTTAATATTCATTGAATATGTACTACATAGCAAGCCGTGGACTGGGCACCTGGAATTGGAGACAGAAACGATATTCTCCAGATGTACAGTGGGAGAGACAGGCAAGTAAAATACCCTCCAACGATATGATACTCTGTATGTTCTGTGCAAAATGAAACAACATTCGGGTACCATTTTGATGGCCAAGCTAAAATTTGAAATAATAATAGTGAAAGCTTGAAAGAATTGCATAAATCCTTTAAAAAGCAATGTACACCCACATATGAAAAACTTCAGAATGTTATTCCCTTTGACCCAGTAATCTCTCTTATTCTTGGAAGTTCATCCTAAAGAAATAATTCATCAAAAGGGAACAAAAGTATGATTTATTAATTAACCTTTCAAATATTTATTTGTGCCTATTGCCTACTAGATTCTGTGCTAGGATCTGGGGAGTTGAAAGTGAACAAGAAATTCATTCTACAAAAGTCTTTATTTGGCCTTCACTGTGATGGTGAAAACTGGAAATAACATTAATGCTCACTAATAGAGAATTATTTTAGTTATTATGGTACATTGGATTGCATAAATATGGTAAAGTGTTAAAATTGTATTTCAAAATTACATAGGAAAAAGGGTCATTTTCATGATACAATGCTAAATTACAAATATTAAATTTCGTATATAGTTCTGTTGCTGTAATAAATATTTCTTCATAAAGGCAAAAGCTAGAGAAGTATATGCTAATAAGAAAAGTCGTATTAAGGTCTGGAGATTATGAATGATTTTTATTTTACAAAATTAATATTACTGCTATTCCACTTTTTCAATGAAAAACAGAAAGAGGAGCAAAAGTTTCTGTAACCAAACAGTGATCCTGGAAGAGATTAATAATTGATTACAAAACGGTTTGCAAACATGAAGTTCTGTGTAACAGCTCACAGAATAACAAACCAGAACTTCAAGTTGTAAAGATATTCCCGCCTTCTACCGACAGATAGGGAAGAGATGTTAGAACATGGGACAAAGGGTTACCCTGAAATCTCATTTATATAACACCCTAATTACTCTGAAATTGCTAGCTTCTGAAGACATACTAGCAATACAGTATTTGCAAAAGGTTGTCAAATACATTTTATTCGGGACTCCCAAGATCAAGTATTCAGCATAACAAATGATAAAACACTTCAGTGATCTTTGGTCCCTTTGAGTCTTCCTCTGACCTTCAGTTATGTGCTCTTAAATCAGCTAACCTGCCACTCAGAAAGCAGGATCCCTGGTCTCTCTGGCTTTTTCTTGACACATACCCCTTTGCTGCCTTTCTGGTTCTTGATACCTTCATAGTCTCAAGGCCAACTGTCTGTCAACAAGAAAGAAGCAGTGGAACAATAAGAAAAATGTTACCCAGGGCGAGGTCTGACTCACACAGACTTCCTTGCGTTGCACAAAACGAACTCTCCTTGTGGCAGGAGAAATAAAATTGGCTAGGCAAGGGCTCTCCAGGGACCAGCCTTTCCCCCAGCTTCCGTGATGAGGGTGAGTTTGATAAAGAAAAACTTAGTGCCTGGGTGAGGTGGACAATACAGGTTCCATGGGTGCTGCATGGTGGCTTCACTAAATGCTGCAGTCCGCTATGGACTTTGGTGAAGGTCGTGATATCTAGCTCTTGGCTACTGCAAACGGAACAGCAGGCTAGAATCTGAGCAGGGGGGCCATGGCCTCTATAAGAATACCAGCCAAATTAACCCGTCACAACCTGTGCAAGATGCGAGCCTCTGTCCAGATGCCATTTCCGCTCTGTAGTGTCTTTGCAGAACTTAATGCTTGGTTCTATAATCACAAATTACATCGATATCTTTCCCAAACACACCTACATTGACCCATCCATTCTTGTATCAGTTCAGAACTGCCTCGGCTGTTTTCCTTTTTGATCAGCAGTGTATTGGCTATAAGCACCCACTTCGGCCTTGGATGAGGGCTGCTAGAACCCTCGTAACCCATGACCAGTGCTGCTTGATTTCAACACCGATCCGTCCACTGCCTCTGGCTTCACATTCCTCCCATTGGAAATGATGGCTGATATTGTTCCTTGGCATCGTTCCTTATTTCTCTTGTGCTAAAACAGGCTTCTGCCTCCTATGTGACACTTGCTTTTTGTGGTGGAATCTACATGGCCAACAGTCTAGTGCAACTGGTCATCACGGAGGCTTTCATTAGACTTTCACCAAATTTCATTTTCTAACACAAAACAATAGTCAGGTCATCATATGGCATTCCTAATGATGGAGGAGGTTTGTGTGTTCTCTGTACGTAGTTCAGGCTACCTTTAAGAAAACTCTATTATTTCTTGTATTATTTGTTACATATGCAAACCATTAAAGAGACTTGAAGAAGGGTTTTACCGATTAAATATTTACCAGTAAAGACTTGACAACAGCCCAACCACCTCTTAAGCATTCAAATAAGTGGTGAAATTTTCCCAGAGGAGAGAAACCCAAGGAAATGGTAAGCGATGACAATTCTAACAATTCTCTTAGAGCACCTTTTATGACGTCTGGAAAACAAAAGAATATTTGGTCTGCGATATATTTCACGCCTTTATCTTTCAAAGCCCCTACTTAGAAAATCTTTGATATTCATCGACATAGAGCAACTAATTTCCCATTTTTGGAAAACTAAGATAAAAACTTGCCCCCAAATATGAAGCAAGCCAGGAGTTCTAGAAAGATTCCACAAAGAAGCTCTTACTTAGCATGCATTCACCCTTTATCCATCCATCCAGCCAACGTGTATGAATTGGGTACCTACACCCTAGTAAGCAAAGTACTTTCCAACAAGAAGACTAAGAAAACAAATGCCACCTTAAAAGTGACTTACATTTTAGGAGCGAAAGTAAGATATGCACACAAACCATGAAAACAACACAAAGGAGCTGGTGACAAGTATCCCAGGGGATCTTCAAAGAAGGTTTTGGGGATAGGGAGGGATCTTATTCTACTGGGGAAGCTGGAGAAAGTTGCAGTTTAGAAGTGGCGTAGATATCGAATTGGGGGAACTTGTCATGATATACAGGAGAGGCATTCAGGTTGTTTTTGATAGTTTCGCTTACTTCGAATCTTTGTCGTCACTTGCCAACAAGTCTTCTCCTCAATTCCTCATTTTTCAATGGGTTGTCTTTTTCTTATTGGTTTTTAGATGTTCTTTTGAAGTATATTCTTGATATGAGTCCTTTGCTAGACAGGTGTGTCATAAATATCTAGTCCCACTCTTAATTTTTATATACACAATCAGGTCCTCTGTGAACAATTTTCGTTTTAATTCTACTTTTCTAATTGTTACACCTTTTATTTCTTTCTCTTGCTCTCTTGTGCTACTGAGGTCCTGCAGGATGATATTAAGTGGACATAGCATAGAGAGCATCCTTGTCCTACACCCAAATTTGGCGTTCAGCGTTACATGGGATGTTGGCGGAAGACTTTCTGTGGATAGACCTCATCAAATTAAGGAAATCGCCTTTTACTCCTAATTTGTTAAAAGGTTTTTGTTTTGTTGTCACGGTCAGCGACTGGATTGAAGTGATTTTTATGCATCTGTAAAAGGTGATCATATGATTTTTCACCTTTTCTCGGTCAGTGTTAAAACTAACCTTGCATTCTTGGATTCAAGCTTTGCTGTGGTATATTACTCTTTTTAAACATTGTTGGATTCCATTTGTTATTACGTTTCTTAGGACTTTTGTATCTGCATTCCTGAGAGATATTGGCAAATCATTTTCTTCTCTCATAATAGCCCCATTAGGGTTGGTTTAAAGTTATGCTGGTTTCATAAAATACGCTGTGAAGCCATTCCTCTTTCTCTGTTCTCTGGAAGATTTTGTATAGTATTTGGGTTCTTTATTCCTTAAATGTCTGGAAGAATTTATCCATGCGTATTTTTCCCCTTCGAACTTTGACCTCTGAAGTCCTGGCTGTCTTGTGATCTTTTTACACAGCTGTTTTTAAAATTTAACCAGATTTTATAATTATTCTCAGCCAGATGTCGGTCTAATACAACTGAGACTTTGCAAACTCATTTTTTTAAGGGCCATGTATAAATAGAGCATAGATTATGAGCAATGAGTGGTTGGAAACATATGCACATTAGTATTCAGTCATGAAAGACCTTGGATCGGGGAGAATGCTAAGCAACGGGAACCCCTGGCAGTTTTTGAGTAGGGGGATTACAGTGTCAGAGATGGAATCAGGACAAGAAACGTGGCAATGATATCTGATGTGAAAGGAAGGAAGAATAGGTGAGCAGTAATTATAAGATTCAGTGAAAGCAAATAAGGGTCTGCTCAGGAGAGTGCAGCGAAAATGTAAGACTTCCTTGCAACCAGTGGTTCTCAAAGTAGGTTCCTGGAGCAGCAACAGAAACTCACCCAGGAACTTGCTGGCAATGTAGTTCTCAGTCCTGCCCCAGACCTGCTGAATCAGGACGTCAAGGGGAGAGGCCCAACAATCTTTGTCCTAACTAACCCTCCAGGGATTCTGATGCTCATTCACCTTGGGAACTACTTTTAGCTTTAGCCCCGACTTTAGCTTCCCTCACAGCTAGGGATGACTGCATGGCGTCTGCTGTGGCCGGTGACGCATAAGAGGAAGTCCACTTGGGATACTTGCAGGAGAACTTTTGCTATCTTGATTGAAAAGGACAGATGAAGCTGGGGCTGCCCATTTTCCTTCTTCCTGCCATGAATACTGGTTGACATTGTGGCCAAGAAGCAAACAGTCCGAGGACTGAGAAATCCAACAAGTTGAGGACGGCAGGGCAGAAATCAGAGTTCTTGATAACATCGATATGCCTCCCATCAGCCCCAGGCTGCCTTCCTTCACACGATGAGTGCATTTACCATTCAGTTCACTGGTGATCGAGGATTCTGCTGCTCATAGCTAAATCAGTTTAGAACTGATATCTGTGTCACGTTTCAACTTGGCACCACATGGAAGAGCCTAAATGATGACTCCCCCTGTAAGTCATGAAAAAAAATTAACCTACTTCTGAAAAAGAGATATCTGCTAAACTTTTACCTCCCCGTGGAGATCACAGCTTTGAGTAACATTTTATTTCTGAGTGTCTTGGGCAGCGAAGGCAGTTTTGGGCGTTGTGAAGACACGCATTTCCTGGATGAAGCCACTTCCCCGTGTGAGGACCGAAAGCCAGGAATTACTATACCATTGCCTCAGCATCACCATTTGTCTTCTCCCTATCCAGAAAGCGACATCCCCTGGGAATAAAAGTCCCACCAAGAAATTCACACCAGAGATGAGTCTTTTCCTAATTACCGTTATGAGGATTCATCACCGAACACTATTTCTTGCCTTCCCAGAACTGTGGAACAAGAGAATAATGATTTTTGGCAAAGGAGTAACAATCCACAGCACAGTGGGTGGTGCCTGGCAGCTTCCTTGCAGAGTGGCACTGGCTCAGTTGCTTGGAGCTCCCTCTCCCAGCATGCTCCAGATGGCACCAGGTCACAAACAAGCTTGGGTGGCATTTATGACTTGCGTGTGACAGTCCTGTTCCAAAGGGACTGACCCACAGCAGTGCACAACAAAAAAACTCTAGTGGAAAACATCAACTGAGCAGCTTACACGGAGACTGCCTAGGGGCGCTGCCCGCATACCGTGCTTCTGGCTCTTGATTTCTGTGTTGAGTCGTAGGTGCCATTTTGGGTCTCAAGCCGGATATTCTGTGAATGGGTAAAAATCCTGAATCACCTCCGCAGAGAGCTTTTTGGCACTGACCACGCTGTTTAAAATTACAAACCCTCCTCCAAACTCTTGCATCGTGCATCCTTTCGCATCTTTGCTTGATTTTCAGCATAGTATTTATCGCCATCTGGCATACTATGTGTTTTACTTATTCAAGTTTTATTGTCTTTCCTCCTCCACTAGATTGTAAGTTTTACGAGAGCAGTAATGTTTGCCTTTTTTTGTTCCTTGCTCCATTTACAGTATTTAGGAAAGTACCTGGCATACAGTAGGTGCTCAATAAACATTGGAGAATGAGTGGCTGACAGGTCCTGACAAATGGCATGCCCTCTTGTTGCTCTTTGGCATTCTGTCTCTGCAATATAAGCCTTAGAGGATATTAGGCTTCAAATTCTGCTACCGAATTCTGCTCCATGTCAACAGGGATTGGTTGAAGAATAATACCGATTACTAAAAACTATTATTTGTTTAATGCTCATTGTATAATAGATGAACGCTAAGTGCTTGATACATTATCTTATTCAATTCTCAGAACATCCCTAGCAGCTTTAGATCCATTTTATCAATGGGAACAAGGTGTCTCAGATGATTCCTTCAGGCTCTCCCAGCTCATTAGAGCTGGGACTTGAACTTGGGGCTGTCTGACTACAAGGCCTGGGCTTTCACCTGCCACTTCATTGGAGGACAACTACAGCCTTAATTGGCATATTTATGTTACTGTGATTTCTCCTCCTCTCTTGCTAAAAGATAGGTAATTTTGTGTATGCCAAGGACTCAAATAACTGATTAGAGGTGCTTTATCCAGACCTCCTCCTGCCTAGATAGGTTAATAGATAAGTAGAAAGGTAAATAAATAAGTAAATAAATAAAATACTTGGCAAAAGTGAAGTTCTGATTAAATGTTGACTCTTTAGGTGTTTATGTGCCTTTCAAAGAAGAAAATAAAAACATTTTAAGTAGAATGAACTTATTTTGGCAGTGTTTTTTTAAAATACAGTGAAGTCCTCACTTTAAGTGATCAATAGATCCTGCAACTTTAAGTGAAATATCATACAATGAAACTAATTTAACCATAGGCTAATTGACATAAACCAGAGTTAAGCTCCCGTAGCATCTCATCAACATTATAACGAAACGACATTATTCATGGACCTGCCATGGTATCAAGACAGGCAGTTTCATAAGCCCTATTTCCCAAAGTGTCTAATATAATTAGACACTGGCACAGGTCTTAGAATTGATAACAATAGTAGTGACAGATACTTAAAAAGTGCTTATTATATTACACGTTGGGCTTAAAATCTGCAACAGCCCTCGGAGCAGACAGAGGGGTGAGCTCCTGTTTAACCTGTCGCCTTGGAGGGAGTGACCAAGACTGTTTGTTGGGCAGCACTTCTTCCTTTGCTCTTCATGGTGCAGCGGCACCTTGGTGACCCACAGGTCCTCGGTCGCCCCTTGCTGCTCTGTGCGTTCTTGCATTTACTCACACAGTTCTTTCTTCCTGAAATGCCTTTCCCTTCTTGTTGGCCCTGGGAGCTCCTGTATCTTCTTTGAAGTCTTCTTGGATGTTGTCACTTCCTGTAAGAACCTCTTCTAGGCCCCCCGAGACTTGGTCATCTGCTTCTCTGCTGTGCACCCAGATTACCCCATACTTATCTGTGCACTACACAAGGCATCAGTCATTTTGTTCCCCTTCCGTTAAGATGTGAGGCTCATGAGGAAAGGGACTGTGTCACATTCATCTTCATAATGAATTGACACCTCGTATAACACCTGAAACAAGAGTGTTTGTAAACTGAGCTGAAACTAAAGGGCTAAAATGAAGTACAGCATAGCATGACTGACCCTGGAGTTAAGGGAGCCTACTCTCGAATAATACGCCTGAATTTTTAGACACCAAGTAGTCCCCCACTGGATGCTCTCAAACATCATCTCTGCAGCCTTCGAGGCTGTCATTTTTGAGCATGTACCACAGCTATAGCAGAGTGTTAAGGGTAACCAGGGTGAAAGGGCGTTACAAGACATGGCCCTCGAACTATTCTACATCAAAGGAAAAAGTGATCAAAAAGAAGACCCCAGTGAGCTGCCATCTGTTTGTTCCCTGCCTAAGTCTAGCAAGCAGTGATGTAATGCTGCGTATGAGAAGACATTCCATTGACCGAACTGTAGGGAAATTTTCAAAGCTCAGTACTTTGATTATTTTGGGTCTAGACTAGAAGATTGCATGTTAAAATAATCTCGAGAAATGCTGCATGCTCCGTGCACATCATGCGTCTTGAAGACTCTGAGAAGTCCTGCTACAGAGAAGCCTGGTTGACGTCACCATTTTCCAATCATATTTAAAAAGGTCCTGGATCTCAGACACACCACACCAGAACGCCTCAGCCAAGAGATGAGCTGACTGGCATTTTAATGGATGTTTCTGCAACAGGATTGCCAAAGAGCTCTCACCCACAGTTTGCTTGACCAAGGATGCAGAAGGCTTGGCTTGGAATCTGAAAATCTTCCAGCATTTGTCTAGGAATTGCCTCTGCAAAGGCGATGCTAGAACACGGTGTAAGTGTCTGAGGCACCACAGGCTCTGGGGGAGGAGATGGCGTGTTTATGAAGCAGGGGAATGTTCAGGAATGTGGGCAGGCAGGCAGCCAGCTACACACAGGATCTGTAAAACTTGACTCCTGCAGGAAAAAAATGATTAAAATGAAATGAACCTTTTATGTGACCAGTGGGTTCACCTCCCCTTTACAGATTTCCATGTAATGTCTACAGTCCGCTGTGAGTCTCTTGTCTTGGTAACCTCTCTGCCCTCTGCACATGGGAGGGGGTCTACATCCTACACTGGGACCTATATACAATCGGAATTGCTAAATGCAGCCAAGCTGAGCAGGCTTCTCTGTAGCAGGACTTCTCAGAGCCTTCGGTCTCCACGACGTGTACAGAGCATGCAGCATCTCCCAAGATGTTTTTAACATGGAAGCATTGTCTTCTTTTCCGGTGGAGTATTTCATGGGGCTAATGGGCCACAAGTGCACGTTTTGGGATAATCAGAAATAAGCCTTATGCTGAGTGCTATAGGCCAGTCACAAAAGACCCCATACTGTACGATCCCATTGATATGAAAGGTCCAGAACTGGCAAATCTGTAGAGATAGACAGCAAATTAGTGTTTGCTGGGGAACAGGAAGGCAGGTGGTGGAGAGTGAGGTGTGGCTGCTAACGGGTGAGAAACTTCTCTTGAGATAATAAAATTTCTAAAGTTAGGTTATGGTAATGATTGCACAACTTTATAAATATACTTAAAAACCATGGAATTATACACTTTAAATAATATAGAATTTTATGGTATGTAAATTATGTCAACCAAGCTGTTAGTTTTTTTTTTTTTATTACAAAGATCTTGTAAAGATTATTTTACTCCTGCTAATTAGAGTAGGTAGTTCTTTGTTTCTCTTTCTTCTTGTATCTCTTTTCTCTCCCCAGCCTTCTGTGGGTCTGCTGCACCAATTCCATCCCTCCCATTATTTTCTAATAGACTACTTTTTGTTAAGAAGGAATGCACATGCAGAGTTTAAGAATTACGATGAGTACTGGAGAGTATAAAGTGAGGAACAAACGCTTCTGCTTCCCTGTGAAGCACCGTTCCCTTCTTGGGTGGCTCGCCGGTCAGCAGTTTCTTACAGGCCCCTTCAGAAATTGTTTACACAGTCACAGCCTATGTCCATGTGCTGCCACTGTTTTTACACAAATCGGACCACACTCTATTCTGCATCTTGTTTGCCTTATTTAGTGGTGTATTTTGGAGACCTTTTCATGTCAGAGTGATCTCATCTACCTAGCACTAATATAGGACTCATTGACTATGCTGTATGTATGGAATCAGTCCCCTATTAAGAGATATTTTAAGTTGTCTCCAGAGGAGGATGGTCTTTATTTGATACATTTTACTATTTCAGACCATCGCACAATAACGCTTTTTGGGAAGCGTTCATGGGCTGAAAGTCACGTGCCTTTCGACGTTGATGAAGGTGACTAAATTGCCCCACGGAATGGCGTCCACTCCCACTCCCATCCTCTGGGGATGTGGGCATCGACGTGTTTTAAAAGGTCTGTTGGGCTGGAACAAGGTGCACCCCCTGTACCCCCTCAGCCTGCAGCCCTGAGCATGGCCAAGCTCTGTCCCGGCCAAGGCCCTGTGCTGACGCAGTCACGGCACGTTTCGTTCTTAGCGCTCAGCCCGCTTCATGGTAAGATGCTCGCTCTCCTCTGTTCTCTGCGGTTCTCCTTCGTGACAGCCAGGCCACCCCAGACTTGCACCAGTGACACCATCGGTATGCAAATGACCTATCATTGTTCTGTCCAAGAAAGGACGTGGTCAGCTCGTGTTCCGACTTCATGATTCTCTGACCGATGGTCCTAGGTCTCCCTCTTGCCTTCCCACTTAACCTTGAGAAAAGTCACAGCTTCTGCCCACTCCTGTCACTGCGTCACCTCAGGTGGCTGGCGGGGCTGAGAGTGGCGACAGGTGGTGGCAGCCATGTGTGAGGAGGGCTGGGGAGGAGCATGGAGCCGTGAACAGACTGGAAAGGCAGTTTTTAAATGTTCAGAGAACCCATAAAAATATGGCTCGAGTAATATTGTGAGCATTTCTGGTTTTCTTGAAGATGCTCTGATACAGCCAAAATGGATGTAGTTTCAGCTGTGACATAGGGTTGTCCCTCTTAAGAAAGGACTGACTAGATATAGAAATATGCAAGTCTGCCTCAGGCTGGCCTCGTGTACACTATCTGATCGCCACCAGCTGTATGACACTCTCTACTATGGCAAGAGGCCCTGATTCCAACCCTCTTCATCACATTACCTTCTTCTGGGTTTGAATTCCCAGCCCCTGCTAAGATGGAGTTTTGGTACTTCGTTAACTTAAGTGTCTCAGAAATGACATTAGATAAAGAGAAAATGCTCCCTGTTCCTATGCTTCTGATCAGAATTAGCTTTGGCCTTTGTTCTCAAAATGCCGGTTGGAGTCTCAGCTCTGAAACTTACAAGCAGGGAGTGGGGTCGACTCCTGGGTAGAGGCAGTGTTTAATGTTCCTGGACATGCCCTTCCTCAGCTATAAAATGAGGGTGTTGGTTTAGGGTCATGACCACAGAGGCCTACAGGGGCCAAGCATGTGTGTAGCAGGCGGGGAGACTGGGCTTGCAGGGGACCCCACACCCAACCGGGGGTCAGGGGTAGCCACTCCTGAGTTATAGCTAATTGCTGCCATCCAAGGTAGAAGATTAAAACATCCTGCAGGCCAAACAAAACAACAGGTCTGCCAGCTTGTCGGGTTGTTTTCCGTGTCAGCCTGTGCCAGCTCTGATGTTGTACTATTCTGAATGGTACAAAGTAAGAGTGACAGCAGCTATACCTGCATTTAGTATTTACTAGGCTTACGCACTCAATAAGAGTTAGCTTATTCACTTCGCGAAACAAGCCAGTGATGTAGAGCCTGAAACGATCCCCATTTTGCAGAGCAGGAAAATAAAACAGAAAAGCATGTTAAGAACAATTCTTTGGGTGCTGGTCCTCATCTATCCATATTTCTGCCTTAAAAATGAAAAGAGAAAGCATCTGAGGAATAATTAAATTGTGTCTAGTGGGGTGTTTCCCCGTGATGGGAGAGGAGATGGAGTTGGGGGATTTGAAGCAGCCCTAAGAATATAATACTGTGCTACTGAGCTACAAAAATCCTGCCCGATTTGTAAATTTGCGTTTCCATGGCAACACGAGTGTATAGTTAAATAATCCTCACTGGTCTAGGACTGAATTCCAGCAACTCTTCCTAAACCTTCATCCTGTTCTAATCCCACAGCTGTTGCCATGGAAATGATCAGATAAGATTCAGTCCTGGAGGCAGATGGGCCTAGGGAAGCTAAGTCCTGGCCTACATATAGCCCCTGAAATATGAGGTTTTGTTTTGTCTGTTGGTGGTTATTTTTTTTTTTTTTCTCCCCAATCTTCAAATCATGGAAAGCGGCTGCCTGCCCAGAAAGGTTAATGCAGCACGTTGTCATGAAAATCAGTCTTGGTGTTTGGGCACCTAGAGCAAATGAGAAAAAGTTGATTTCCAAAACCTTGCTGGTCAAGGGAGAAATTGGGAACGTTTTCCTCTGACTCATTTTGGAAAGCCGCCCTAAGAGACCATCACGCCGGGGCTTTCTCCCGGGAGCCCGCATCCCAGCAGTGCTTTCTGCAGGCTGCCTCCCCAGCCCAGCGGGAGAGCAAGTCACATGAGGCCACTCCTCAGCCCAGGAGGGGCCAGTTCATTCTTCACTGTCCACGAGGGGTGTCACTGTTCATGGTCGATGGGAGCTTACAGCGCGCCTCCAGGGTTCGCTCCGGTTGTGTCAGCAATGTCCTCAAAAAAAGGAGTGACAAGATTTTTCAGTGCCTTCATCGACATCCCTTTATCTTGTGCATTCTTGCGAACAGATTGTTTGGGGAGACCTCGTATTTAAACCGTTGTTTCTAAGCAATGTCCCAGTGAAGTCGTGTTTTGTTTGAAATGGAAGCAATACTTTGTCTCTATTTTGAACAATGTGGCTATCTGTATTGTGATGTCTTTGCCAGATCCTTCACTTGGGGCGAGGCTGGTTAACAAAGAATCTGAAAGTTACTGTATCTTTATTTCCCTTCTTTTCTTGGCCAGATCCAGCTAAATTCTTATAGTATCATTCTTATGGGTCACCCCCCTTTAGAAGCTTCGCTCATATGTGCTATGCATCACTTTATAAATTTTCACTTACATACAATTTGTTCAGTAAATACCTGCATTAATATATGTGTTACATAATTTGAGACACCAGTGCAGAGGGTTTGGGGTAAGATGCTGCTATTAAGCTGTTAGTATTTATCATGTGGTAGATGACGCCTCTCACTGTAGCTTCAGAGCAATAGCCTGGCCACTTCTAGAACCTGCTTGGGTCTGGGCCACTTGTCTGTCTTAGGTAGTAAAGGTTATGCCTTTCAATGACAAGTAACATTTCATCCTTGCCCTTCTCTCAACTTTCATAATTGCATGTGATATTGAAGAGACACAAGGGCTGAGTCACTTTTTAACTGAAAGGAAAACATGGAAAATTGGAACCGAAATCTTGCCATTCTCCGGCTGACTTCTGACTCTAACCAGTGCTGCAAAATTTTGCTTCTCTTTCACCGAGCAAACATCTAGCATGCAGCCTGCCCTTCCTGGCTGCTTGTGCTGGATGTGCTATTCGGATCACTGCCCCAGCCCTGCGTTAACTTAATCTTTGCAGACACCTTGCTGTCTTGAAGCTGAGGAGTGTGTAACTTCAACGAATACTTTTTGCATGCAAGGAAGTATACCCGTGATACTATGGTGGTGAATTGTGTCACTTCCACAGTCATGGGAAGTTCTGAGCTGGAAGCTGACAGTTGGAGAAAATTGGTGCTAGATGTGACCACACTAAGTGTGTCTGTCTTCAGCTCAATGTCTCCGGAGCCACTCAGGGTCCAGGTCCCCACTAGTGCACCTCTGAATATCTCTAAAATTCACCCCTGCTCAAATCGCCATCATCTCTCTCAGACAACTGTGGTGGCCTCAGTCAGTGTACCAGATCCCCTCTTAGCCCACTCAATGCAGGACCACAGCAATGCTTTAAAAAATAGAAATCTGATTGCATCACTGTCTTGTTTAAAAGCTTTCAATGACTCGCCTCTGCTTGGATTAAAATCCAAAACCCTTCTCGTGGCTCTGCATGAATGGCCCCCTTCCCCTCTTCCCCCCTTCCCGCCTGGAGCCACGTCTTCTGCATTCCCATGCCCCAGCCACATACCCAGCTCCCCGTGTGCATACCTTGTCCAGGGCACTCTGTCCCCTACTCCTGCTCACCCTTTAGCCTTAGCCGAAATGTCCCTTCCCCAAATAAGCCTCCGATACACTCCCAGACTAGCTTGGGCCTTACTCTTGTAGACTCACCCTGTGCAATGCACACGCATTTAGAGGAATTTAGCACACCTGGAACCACACAGCAATGTGCATAGTACTTTATAGATAGAACCTTCTAGATTGGCCGTTCCACGAAGACGAGGACCGTGTTTTTGCTGTGCATCTTGTTCTCCCAAGTGCCTGGCACAGACAAGGGACCTCAAAAAATAGCTGTTAAAATGATGAACGAATGGCCATGGCGAAATGGGGGTGTGAGCTGTCGTTGGTGTTAAGAAGCGCCTGGCTGTCAAATGCAGATCGTTGGAAAGGCCATCGATGTTTGGGAATCGACGTGTGATACAGGACCACTTTGAGCTAGACCGGTCCCTCACGGAGCGCACAGCCTAATGAAGGGAGAATGCCCTTTAAGTGGAGGTTCCAGTGACGTGACACCATCCCGAGGTACATGGATTCAAGTACACGCTCTTCATCCCACACAAGAGGACATCTCCTGTTTCCTGTTTTACGTCGCAGGATGTCAGCACAATTCAGAAGACCCAAATATTTCATGCCCTCTGTCAAGTTGAGTTTTCCCGGTGAAGCTGATGCTGATCCTTGAAAACAAGTATTTTTCTTCTATCATGGACCGTAACTCAAGCCAACAGCTTTATCTGAAGCAAAGATGATCCGCTTCAGGGTTAGAGGGAAACGAGGCTGAAAATAGGGTCAGGCAGATGGAGGAGCTGGGAGGTCCCTTTAGGGTCGACCTGAAATCAAGTGATGATGGGACGGAGCCTTTGAATCTACAAGCTGAACAGTCACTCATGTAGGATGCCCTTGTCAGGAGGAGAAGCTTACAGGAGGCAGGTCCGTGAGGCTGAGGGCAATTCTTGGGGAGAACTTCTACTCTGAGCCTCAGGAAATAGGGAAGGTGGGGGCCCGACCCCTGTCATCCCAAAGGCTGGCCCTGGGGGTAGGGGAGGGGAGGAGGTGAAAGGTTTTAGGCATTGCTTTCTTCACAATAACATAGTCCTTTCCCGTCTTCAGCGGACACTGACTGGTGGGTAAACACAAGCTAACATGTCCTGTCCCTCCAAGAAAGACTTAAATATATTTCTTAAGCATGCGGTTACATGGATCGTTTTTGCTCCTAGGAACAGAGAGGAGTACCTCGGAATGAGTATCAGGGGCTTTCGTGGCCCCAGGCAGTGCTGTGGGCCAAAGCTTTTTTGATCCCTTTGTCCCTTCTAGTTTTTCATTTTATTGTCCTCGCTGATGTGCAGGAGTGACTGACAGGAAGGCTCCGGGGGCTCCCGGCTGTCACTGAGATTTTGCCTCGAGTCATGGAGAGTCGTAGGTGAGACTGGCTTCTGGAAGGACATATCTAGACCAAGGCTGCTGCCGGCCCTCTTTCAGGAATCCAGGTGCTCTCTAAGCCAGGTGCCAGCTAGTTATCTCAGCGGCAGTGCTTCAGGCGGTGATAGGCTCTCCATCTTTGCACACCCATTGCACGCGCCAGGCAAAGGGCAGTTATCTATAAATACATTTTTTTTTTCCGAATAAACAGTCAGTGTGGCCACAGCCCTTCCTTTCAGCCTCACACTGCAGTCTGCTCTTCCAGGCTGCAGCTCACCACGGTCCCCCCGCTTCCCTCTGCCCTTGGTCTCCTGGCTGTCGTGCTGTGCAGATACCTCTTTGCAGACAAGCGATGAGGACGTCAAGCAGGTGTGGCCTGACCACCTGCCTGTGTCACCGTCCCATAACCCTATCCGGGCCAACCATAATTACATGTTCAAAGCCTTCATTTTTAAGCTTATGACAGAATTGCTCAAAGCGCCTTTATCTTCTCAAAGAAACCGTAAAACCCTTGTCACATTCCTGAGACTTATTTCCTGTTGGGAACCAGCCTGCCACCGAGATCCCGTTTCTTTTTAAAAGCCTGACTGGTGCCTTATCGGGGTCTAGATGGCATCCAGAATTGGACAGGCACTTAAACATTAGGCAGACTTTCTGGGAATAAAGTCAGATCAATGACTTTTGTTCTTTTTAATCTCACTCTGTGAAACCTCTGGTCACTCAGAAGGAGAATTCTTTACACTCACGCATCTTCACAGAAAACCGAAGGAAGTCCAGGTTACAGCTGTTTCTTTTGCCCTCCCCACTAACCCACATCCCCATCTGTCTCTTCATTCAAATATGTATTGAGAGCCTGCTGTGTGCCAGGCTCTCTCCTGCATTCTGGAGGCCTGGAGATGAGAGACAGACAGACACAGACAGACAGACAGAGACAGACACTGTTTATGCCCTCCGGCTGTCTCATTACAGGACAATGTGCAGTGAGGGGGTGCCACCTGGAGCAAGGACCTGACTGCCTAAACCTGAGCTGCCCAACACTCAGCCACTTGCCACCTGGGGATGCTGAGCACATGAAATGTACCTTTAAAAACTAATACTTCCATTACTGGCAATATGAAATATAAGTAGAGATCAAATATTTCGGATGGAAATTTAGCATTCAAATTGAGATATGCTATTAACGTAAAATGTATACTGGATTTCTTTCTTTCGTTCCCTTCCCTTCCCTTCCCTTCTCTGCGAGGCAACCCTTGGTTGACCTCACAGATTGCAAGGACCTTGTCAGCTTACAATCCTTTATTTTTATCTATCTATCTATCTATCTATCTATCTATCTATCTATCTATCTATCTATCACACCTACAGCACCTGGTCTTCCCAGGTGGTCTCCCATCCAAGTACTAACCAGGCCCGACCCTGCTTAGCTTCTGAGATCAGATGGGATCGGGCTTGTTCAGGGTGCTGTAACCATAGACTACACTGGATTTCTAAGACTTAGTATGAAAAGAGGAATGTAAAATGCCCCATTAATAATGTGTGTATCTATTGCCTGTTGAAATGATAATATTTTGAATATATTGGGTTAACTAAAATATATAATTCACATTAATTTATCTGGGGTTTTATTTTTACTTTTTAAAATGCAGTACTAGATGATTTAAAATTGCATATGGGGTGCTAGTCCTACTGGACAGTAGTGCTGTAGAAGGAGAAATAGTTAAGTTAGTGAGGGAAGGGTGAGACAGAGCAGCTAGAAGCAAATAGGTGGGGTACCTCATGCAGGGTTGTGCAGGAGCTTACGCCTCAGACCGTAGAGAGGCGAGAGGTCCATGCAGACAGCATGACACACACAAAGCCACGGGAGCACATGGGGCTGGCGAAGAAGGCAGCACGTGGAGTCGAAGGACCCTGCACCTCAGGTTAAGGGACTTGAGCCTTCTCCTCAACACGAAGAAGAGCCACTGAGATATTCTAAGGGAAGAATGACACAGTCAGAGCTGCATTTGGAACGACCTCCCTCGTGGCCGTGTGGAGAACGGCTCGAAGCAGGGGACCCTAGAAGCCCTCCTTCACGTGCATGGGGAGCAAGGCAGACATCCGGGGTCCTGCAGAGGGACGTTGAGTGAGGGAGAAGAGGATGGGCAGGAGTGAGCCAGCTAGCTGCTGCTCTGTAGAAATAATGAAGTTGGCCATGGATAGGAATTTTTTCTAAATAAGAAGGAATTTTATATTTATGTTCATGTTACTTCCTTTTCTGGGAAAAAAAAAAAGAAAAGCTAGTTCTTCACAGAAAGTACAGACCAGATCTGCGAAAACAAACACATCGATTGAGGCAAGTTACAACCAGAAAACCCTGAAAATATGTGTTTCTGACAAACCACATCAATTAATTTATACTCTGTGGCATGAGAAATGCAATTACAAGAAGAAGGATGAAAAAAAACTGGCTATGTTATGAGGACAGATTGTCCGGGATTATGTCCAACCTCAACTTATTCTGATCCCTTTGGTGTGACTGCTCCTTGTGGTCAGGCCACATTTTTGGCCTTGAGACCCTTCAGACAAATGGCTTTGAATATAAATATTTTAGTTCTTCCTTGGGATTCTCTCATTTATGTTCAGGCTTCATTATTACTTCTAACCTCATTTCATTACTAATTTGCATGTACTTTCCTACCAGGAAGTCAGAGGTTTGTTTTGCTTTGTTTTGTTTTCATTTCTTTTCTTTTTCTAATAAGGAAATGTGAATTGCTATATTTCTGTTTTTCCATTAAGCACCTACCACTTGGGAATTATGTGTCATTCTGTAGCTCCCAAGAAAGACTGAATGAATCAGAATTTAAAATGTGTAAATGCCTCAGGCTTCTTAGAAAAATACTGTTCTAGAAGCAAAAAAATAGAAATACGGATGTTTAAGCATCACAGGAAATGCCCTGTGTTTAATCAACACAAATGGGAACCAGTTATGGGACAGCTTCTTGCACGGGCTTGGGGGGACTCAGGAGTCTGTGTCCCCAGCCCTACTATGCATCTGGCCTCTGTACCAAATGGGCCATTGACTTCATTGCCCTGGGGTGGCAGTTATTGGTGTGTGAAATTAAAATAATAATATCCACACGCTATACCCCAAATGGCTGTTAGGAAAATCAGATAAACCGTCTTCTGTCAAACCAATTGAAAAGTGGACACTTTCTTCTGTGCATCACAAGAAGTGCCAACTGTTGGAAGACAACATCTATGATTACGGTGGTGGGTGTTGCTGTTTAATCTCTCTGCGTCCAGCATGTACCTCAGTGTGCGGCCCATCACAAGCCTTCGATAAATATGGTTGAATGGAACCATTGCTTCTCAGCGAGTTCTTTTCATGGCATTGCGTTGAGTGATCCTCCTTCCCACTGCATGCTGTGTCCTTTCATCAATTCTTAAAGCCATCTTTCTTCATCTCCAGCATACCTTTGTCTTTGATTTTTCAGGGCTGGCTTTTCTGTGCTAATTTTTCTCTCAACCCCTCACTTTTATTTATTCGTTTTAATTTTTTTTAATTACAGTGGGCAGATAATACATTAGTTTTGGGTGTACTACATAGTGATTAGACATTTATATAACTTAGAAAGTGATTACCATATTAACTATGTTGCTTATGCTGTACTTTTACATCCCATGACTATTTTATAACTACTTCTTTGTCCTTCTAAATCCTTACCCTTTTTTACTCACCCACCAACACCCTCCCCCTCCCTTCTGGCAACCCTCAAAATATTCTCTGTATCTATGAGTTTGTTCATTTATTTTGTTCTTTGGGTCCACATGTAAGTGGAATCATATGCTATTTGTCTCTCTCTAACTTACTCCACTCAGCACCATACCCTCTAGGTCCATCCATGTTGTTGCAAGATTTCATTCTTTTTTTATGGCTGAGTAATATTCCATGGTATATATGTACCACCTCTTCTTTATCTATTCATCCATTGATGGACACCCAGGTGGCCTCCATATCTTGACTACTGTAAATAATGCTGCAGGGAGCATGTGGATTCTCCTGCCTCTTCAAAGTAGTGTTTTGGGTTTCTTCAGATAAATACCCAGAAGGGCGATCACTCGATCATTTTTGTCTCTTGTTATAGCCTTCGTGTTAAAGTCTTTATTTTGTCTGGTATAAATATTGCTACCCTAGCTTTTTGTTTCCATTTTCATCAAACATCCATTTACTTTCAGTCTCTGTGTTGTGTGTCTTTTGATCTAAAGTGAGTCTCTTGTAGGCAGCATATGTGACGGTCTTGGTTACTTATCCATTTAGCCACTTTATCTTTTGACTGGAGCATTTAATCCATTGATGTTTAAAGTAACTATTGATAGATATGTAGTTATCACCATTTTATTATTCATATATATATATATATTTTGTTTCTTCTTGTTAAAGAAGTCTCTCCAACATTTCCTGTAATACTGCCAGCCCCTCACTTTCAAACCTCGCTTGTGGGTTGACTGCTGCTTCCAGTGTGGTCTTGCCTCTGCCTTACTGTTTGCCTGGTTTTTGTTCATCGTTCCTCCCAGTTTGGGATCTGGGAAATCTGCGGCCTCCCTCCTCTTTAGCACACCCACGATGACTCTGAACATTTCAGTTCTCACTTAAACACTTCTGCTTCTTTCTCCTGTTGTTGTTTTTTTTTTTTAACCCCTCCATATCAGCAAATCTTTTGCCTCATTGTCAGTGAAACTCTCTTTCTCTCTTTTCCTTTTTCTATACAGTGTTTAGCTTTTGCACCACTATAATTTTTCTCACTGTGTGGTTTCCCCTTTGGTTAAGCCCATCATTCTGACACAGTTTGTGGCCTCTTTCCTTCCTTCCCTTCAGTACCTTGGCTCTTATTTAATCTTAGGCTTCACATTGATTGTTTCTTCCTGGGTTGGAGCCGTTATTGATGCCATGACGTTTTATGGTCACGTAAGAACTTGCATAAGTGCAATGCATTTTGGGAAGGGCAAAGAGACAAGGCAGGCCACCATTTTTAAAAGCGCAATTGGTGTTTCTGTAGGAAGCTTGAATGGCATCATAATCTATTCTCCCAAGTGCTAATTAGCCCTGTGTCTCAGTAGACAGATTGCATTTCAGGAGTGTGTATGTTCTCTCATATCTTTTTGCTAGTTACTCACTGCTTTGCTTAGTTGTTATTCAATTATCTTAAGCCAGCCAAAGGGTAAAAAGAAATGAGGAAGATAGTTATAATAGCAACAACTAATTTTCTAGAGGCGTCACCAGATAAACCAGGCGCTATTCTAAACACCTCCTATGTATTAGCTCTTTTTATCCTCCGACAATCTGATGATGTGGGCATGATTCTTATCGCAATATTAAAAAGGGCATGAAAGGGAAAGTAAATTCACAGGTGTGTCTGCTCATGTCAGTGGGTTCATGCCACCTTACAGCACACACTGGCAAGGGCAGCCCTGGCAGCACAATGGTTCTGTCTGATGCAGGGGGCAGGGGCAGCTATAAAGGGCCCGAGGAAACTGCACTGGTGGATGAGAACCACTAACTGAAAGACATAGCCCTTGGCTCATGACCAGTTGTGTGGTGATCAGTGTTTAAGGCTTTCTACCAGAAAGTCTGTGCCATCACCATGAGATAGTAACGCTGTCGTTTTAAACCTGTGGGTGGTCAGAGGTCAAATGGTAGCTAGCCAAAGGGACACTCGTTCAAGATTCCTGGGTGTGGTTCTCTCATCCACCGTGGCTGCACCTGTGATGCTGACTCCGTCGTGATCTCACTACCTGACGCTTCTTTCTGGACTGGAAAATGGGAAATGGAGGCGGAAAAGAGCTGAATTTCACACTGGAATATATAAACACACACCTTGGTGCTACACCATCCGGGATATTCTTCAATACATTGAAAGTCACAAATCGCATACAGCGTCCTGCCAGGCAGCTCACCGCCATTACTCCTGTACACACTTCTCAGGGGTGGTTCCCCACCCACGGACACGGCGACAGCCCTTCCCAAGGCGTCTCCCGGTCTCGTCCAGCTGGTGGACCTCTGCGTGTCGTGGGAGTGCCTGCACAGCCGAGACCACGTGGGAAAAGCTTCCTTTTGTCCCCCTATGCAGTGTGAGATGCGTCTTTCGCTGTGCGGCTTTATCATGGCATTTCCCGTGTTGCATTGTGGTCCTTCAGTGATCGTGTGGCTGCCGGTGGACCAGGAGTGTCTCTGGGACGGTAACCCTGTCCTATAGAGTCTATATCACAGAACCTTGATATTCAGAGCAACGGGATCAGCCCCTCTCCACACACTGTTATTCCTGATGTCACAGACTATTTGTCGTGGAGGATTTCAGCTTTGATTCAGAAAACAAGGACGGTGTCATCTGACACCCCCTCCCAACCCCTCCTTACTCGTGACCTCACAAACAAAAGAATCTATACTGATGCTTAATTTCCACCCCCTAATAATACCAAAGGTGGATACCTGTGGGGAGCCTACCATGCGCAGGGACATAGTAAATTCTCAGCAGAGTGCGGTCAGCACCATCGTCTGTCCCATTACCCCCTTTTACCCTCCCAGCTACGCTAAGATGCAGGTTTTATTTTTGACCTTTTTGTACCAATGAGGAAACCGAGGTTCAGGAAGGGTTAAGTGCCCTGAAAACGTCCCACAGCTAGGAAGTGACTGAGGCGAGCTTCAGACTCCATCTTTGCCCATCACCGACGTGCCACTTCCTTACGGCACTGGTCTGCAAGGAGGAGCAATGATGGAGCGTCCCTAGGTGCGCATTACTAGAATTACGCTTAACTACTGCAGAGCCTTATTACACACTTCCATCTTCTTAGCGCTTTCTAATTAAAAAGGAGGGGGAGTGGTGATCTTTTTGCTAACTTCTGTCTTCTTAGAGTGGAAAGCAGGAGGGCCCCCAACGAGAGCCAGAGCCTTCGCATAACAGAGCTTATTGTATTGCAATCAGTTGTTTAAGTGTGAAGTTCTCTGAGGCCCCTCTTTGCTGGAGGGAGTTAATTAGCAATGCAACCACTAATCACTTACCTGTGCTTGGTCTTGTCAGAATGTACTTAGTCACCTAAAAGTCTAAAAGTGTGCCCCTCTTGTAGCAGGCTTTAATTAATAGTAATAATAATAATATTCTTAATACTATTTAGCATCAGCTGAGTGCTTACTAAGGACCAGGTACTCACTCTGCCAGTGATTTGCATTTAATCCTCACAAGGACTTTAATTTGAAGCAGACACTATTCTTTTTCTCTCCACCTTGCCCATGAATAGCCCAAGGTGAAAGTTAGGGCGAAAATGAAAGAACTGAGACTTGAACCCAAGTGTCTGTGAACCCAGTGCCCATACACTGAGCCTTGACAGCTTCCATGTCTGAGGTGACAGGGATAATAAATCATTTCCCTTCATATTGGACCAGGGTGCTTCGCAGAGCTCAGAGTCATGTACCTAAGAAACCGAGAAAAGACCCTGTAGCTGAAGTGACAGACCGGGTGACTGTAACTAAGGAAACCTCAAGACTCTTGAGTTTGGGTAAATGGCAGCTGAACCCAAAGCAAGTAGCAATCCGTCTTCCCAGTTGGTGCCCCTAAGACTGAGACCTGACTGAGGCAGGGTGTTGGTGGCCTCTGAGTGGCTAAGTCCAAAGCCAGCTGAGTGGTTCGAGTTATCAGCAATTCTGCTAAGACTCGTCCCTCATTGTACGGATCCTATGGGACCACTGGGGTGGGAGGAGAACTTGGAATTAGAAGACTGACATTCACTCGCAGAATCAGGCCCCCGACTTTCTCTCAGCTTCTCCCTATACCTACTTTTCTTTTTCATTGTAGCCATGACCTCCCGAGCTGTTTCTTCTGCCTAGAATATTCATTCACACTCATCGGACCCCCCCCCCCCCC
>CM053516.1:25634450-25739909 GCA_028627145.1 Eidolon dupreanum | reverse complement strand
GTAGCTTCGGGATAAAGGAGTTCTCCTTTCTCGGCCAGACCTCACATGATGTCTTTTCTTCTAAGTAATACACAGAGAGATGCTAAAATGTCCCCAAAGATGATTCCTTTGTGTCTGTTCTGGCAGATGATGACACACATCTCTGCAGCAAGTCAGAAGCACTGCCCACACCCAGGGCAGGGAGATCTTGGGGTTATACGTTAAGAAGCATGAGTGTCCCTCTTGTCTTGTGGGTCGCGTCTAGACCTGAGTAGGAGGCCTCTAAGATCATGGTGACATTCTGACAGGGATCCTGTGAGCTGAGAAGTGGGCGGGGCATCATCTGTGAGGGGTCTGGGGGCAGACACCTCGGCGCTATTTCAGGACCTTAGCCACAAAGCAGCTGTGCCGGCAGGACATGTGGGTGACGATAGCTACCTTGTGCACTAGAGGACAGAGCAAGTGTGAGCTCCCTGTGTGGCACCATCCTAAATGCTCACTTTCTCTTCCTGTCTCTTTCCCTCGCCTCTTTCTTTCCTCCTTCCTTCTTTCTCTGTTTCCTTCTTCCCTGTTGTCTCTCCATCTTGATCAGCTCACACACTCTTTAATACTAATCAATATCATACCTTTCCTTAGTTGAACAGAATTTAGAGATAGGAGTCGGTTTTGAGCCCTTCTTTGTCACTCACTAATGGCATATGCTTGGTCAGCTCACTCATCAAATATTGATTGTCTGCTAGGTGCCAGGCTCTATACTGGGCCCTCGGGCTAGGACAGGGAATAAGCGGAGCAGACGGCCGTCCTGGGCAAAAGGAAATGTGGAGCAGGGTTAGGAGGATGCACACGATGGCATGAGGGAAGACCACGAGTTGTACCCTCTCTGAGATGCCAGGTGCTCACCCAGAAGGTGTAGGTGATGCCCACTGGCCCTCCTTCCCAGGAAGAATCAGACAACAAAGGCGAAAGGGCCAAATGAATCATAAACCATTAGATGAACATGAAGCATCTTCTCATCTACGTGATCCAAAGTTTAAAATAAACTCCTCATTTCGACCAGAAAAAAAAATAAGAGATGGAAAATCACATTTGTCAAATGCCTACCTCAGCTTACCTCAGAGACCTCCCCTCATCTCCAAGGTGAGCATCATCATCCCGGTTTTATGGCTGAGAAAATCAATGCTCAGAGTGAAGTAAGCCATCCGAGGTCAGGTCACAGAGGTGGGCGAATCCAGGCTGAGGATCCATCTCCATCTTTCTGAGGCTCTTTCCTCAGGGGGCCCAGTGTGTTAACCAGGTGGTGTGACCTCTAAAATCCCTCCAATTCCAAGAATGCACAATGTCTTAGTGATTACTCTTCTGGGTGAGGATAATTGGATGACCCAGAGAAAAACACATCTCTGAAGGAAATGAGTTCCTTGCTACCTAACAGGAAGGTCATTTTTCACCTCTCAGGGGACACAGACATCAGCAGACTGAAGCATGAGGCCGAGTGGGGAAATAGCAGAAGCTTGGACTCAAGGGGCTCCCTCCACCTTGTGCGGTCCTGGACCCCAAGAAGGAAATAAAAGCGTGAGGGATTTTGTTGGTACTTTTAAGATTCCTATTCACAAAATAGGAAGGATGGGCCACAGTTAAAGGAGCAGTTTCTGACAGTGCAGTAATTATCAGAAGAGGGCACAACAGTTTTTTTTTTTTCTTTAAAGAACAGAGCACTACACACACAATTGAAAGTATAAAGTGGCTTAGGAAAGGCAAAAATAATATATATATATATTTTTTAATATATATATTTTTCAACATGTATTTTTTCAACTATATATATGTATGTGTGTGTGTGTGTGTGTGTGTATAGATATATATAAAATTTTCAAGTTCCAAGCCAAGCTTGTGCACAAAAAGAATTGACAGGCATGTTAAATATTGCTTGCCAAAAAGTTACCTAGGAAAAAAAAATTTTCATGCTATTTTCCCACTGTTTGAGATATTAAATCATGTATTATTATAGATAATATAGAGCTCTTTTGGATGTTATCTTATATCTGATCCCTGCCAGGTTATGAATAAAGATAGTCTGATTTACATACTTATTAGCTACATTTTATAAGAAAATAGCAGCCCCCTCTCTCCCACGGCTCAGAATCTGCACTGACTGGCAAGGACATTTAAAATAAGCCCCTGCCACCAATTCTCATCTTGTACTAGTCACAGTGGTAGCTGGGCATGAAATTATAAGAGGGGCAAGGTCCAAATATCAAGTTTAAGTGCGATGAGGTCATCTGTTAAGTCTATGACCCTTCTAATTAGGTAAGGGAGTTACTGACACCCCTGAATCCCTATCTCAGGAGCACAGTGGCCTTAATCAGCTCCCAGAACAGAAGTTCAGATTGTAACATGCTCTGTCTGCAGGCAGTGGTGACAGGTGTCCCCGGCCCTAACGTCTGTCATAGTTTGTTTGGAAGCACTTGAACCCTGCTACAAAGTTCCCATCATCGTCCTGGGAATATGGGCCCCTTTGGCCAGAACGCGCCGGGCATCATCAGTCTCCCAGTCCAGTGTCCTTTACCTCATGGAAGAATATGTGTCCCTAACATTTCAGCAGGGATTTCTCTTCCCAGACCCAGAAGGACAGGCCAAGTGGACATTGTTTGGCAAGGAAGTGCAGGCATCCTGACTGAAGGGGGAGCCCGTGAAGAGAGAGAAGGTCCCCCGAGAGGAGATCCCTGGCATTTGTTTATTTCCTAGAGCCGAGACGCTCACCTGTGTTAGGGGAGCACGCCCATAGGTGGGCACCAAAGAATAAAACTCTGAACGAATCTAAATTTTCATTGTATTTCACTTGAGTTTAAATAACATGTCTAACTACTGACATCAGTGAGTGAGGATTCAAGTGTTGGGTGAGTGGCGTTGCCTGCCGTGAATCCACATTGCTTTGAAAAAGGAAATCTCTTTAACAGTCCACCGTTTAACTGTTGATCTAACAACTCGCTGGCCTCTTGCCCATTTCCACGGTCATGGGAAGGATTGTAAAACAATATAGACATTTGGCACAAAGCTTCTTCGAGAAAGGTGTTCATTTCCTCTTTTCTCAAGGGCCTGGAATTTTACATCCACTCCAAAAGGAGGCAGCTCTGAGATGTCACGCCCATCCTAATTGGTGCCCTTATCTAAAGAGAGCATCATGGAGGATAATCAGAATTTTGTATTGAAATAACATTAACAACCCTAAACATATGTTGACTGTTTATTAAAATTCCTACTGATCTTTAGGTCATGGGGGCATTGCCCAGTAGTCCCAAGTTTAGGTATATTTCAGGAGGGCAAACGTCCTCACTCCTTCTTCCTGAATCCCTCACCACAGCAGTGTAGGGGTCAACCTGAGACCCACGGATTTGCTTTAGGAGTTAATGAACCTTGCAGAATTTTATGAAAAATTGTGTGTGTGTGTGTGTGTGTGTGTGTGTGTGTGTCTACAGCTTTTATTTTTAAAAAGGTCTCAATTCCAAAGAAAGTTAGGAATTAATGGCATAGATTCATAGAGTTATTACTAACCTCCTCCAGGCCACTGGTGTTTTAATGGACCAGTGAGAGGATGCACAGTGTGAGATGCAGAGGATGTGGTGGCTGAAGATGAAGTAATGGGTCTCTAGAACAAATTGATTGACAAGCTTAAGGGAGGAGAGAGGCACGCCAAGCCTTGCGTGGATGAAATCACGTCCAAGTTCATCCCATTCAATCTGGAGTGCCATCGTCGGAAAGGCCCCAGCCGAGTAGAGAGTAACCGGAGGCGGGTGACTACAGTGGGTGTCGAAACAGGAAAGCACGTGTATGCAAAGAACAGTTGGAGGAAGAAGAGGAGAAAGGACGTCTCAGACGCCCAAAGAAGGAGTGAACTCTGTGCAGCTTCGAAGAGCCCTACAGCGGTATGCCGTGCCCTGAACATGTGGATGCTGCAGGACTCAGCTGTTCCACCTGTTCCCAGAGAAACGTGCCATGTGAACAAGGAGCCAAGCGGAAGAATTTCATTATACCATATGTGTGATAGGAGAAATGAAAAGAACCGAAAGAAAAGGAAAGAAAACCTATCTATTTATCGACAGGAGAGTGAGTTCCAAAAAAGCATAAAATGTTCACAGGATGGAAAGTAAACAGTAGCTAAAACTGAATGAACTAGAAATACCGATACGGACAAATCTCAACACAAATTCTCAACATGAATGCAAAAATATAATAAGATATTCTTCATATAAACTGTGAAATCACACAAAGTAAATAATATATTGTTCACGTACACGTGCATATATGGTAAAAGTCTAAAAACTTGCACAGAGATGACTCCACCAGCTTCTGGATAATGATTTTTTCAGGAGGTGGGTAAGGAGTGGCATTAGAGAAACTATAAAGGGAACTTTGGTTTTCTCTGATATGTTTTATTTATTTTTAAACATCTGAACCAAATATGGAAAAATAGTACAACTTAACCAAGATGGGCGGTAGTTACATTTTATTATTCTATTATTACTATTATCATTTGTACATATCTCTGTGCTTGAAATATGATATTGAAGCACAAAATGACATTGTGAACTGTATGTAGTTCCTTGCCCTTCCCCACTTGGGTCATTCTGATATTGCCCTTTGTCTAACTTTATTTTCAGCTGTTTGCAATGCATATGCTTCTAACCTCTTCACATTTCCAAAGCTTTCCACTTATATAATATTCACATAGAAAGTATATAGCATTCCCAGGTATGCATACCTCTACAGCTGCTTCCCCCTGAGAATTTTTAATGCCTTAAGATCATTAAAATAATCATTCTGCTGGACTCTCGCTTCTCAGGTGAGATCCAGTTGATGAGCCATTGTAGGGATGTAAGGGGGAGGGATGTTAGGCTCAAGATTCCTCATGTTCTCATTCATCTCTGGCCCGATGGCCCCTCACACAGCATGTCTCCGGAGCCTGAATGAAGTTCCGTCTGCCCACAGGTGCAGGGAGAGCCACCAAAGACAGGCTCCCAGCTCCGTCTCTTTGTCTAGCTTCCTCGTCTGACGAGGAGGGCACAGCCTGCACTCCCCTCTTGTGTTCTGATGGGGGGCCATCAGCCCAGTGCCTGCAGCTCTGCTGAGCCCTCAGCTGTGGCCCCACGTTTGCCACCTTCTAATAAATCGCAGCATAAGTTCGTGATCACACTGAACATCACTAGCACAGCTCCACGTGAGGAAGTCGCGAACACCCGGGCCTCCTTCGTCTTCACCACGTAGCCTCGTTCTCCGTCAAAACCTCTGGTCCTTGAAAGACTCTGATGGGCGTTTGTCAGGTAGCTTAGAGTGTCGTCGCCTTGTGACTTCCTTACTTTGCTCCCCGCCCACGCATCTTCTCTTTCGTCAGCTTCGCAGCGCCCAGGAGAGAGCTGTGCCGGCATGACTGGCCCTCTCCTGGCACCCCATCTGGTGGTACGTGCCCCCTCCTTTCAGTCAAGTTGCTCCCTTGAATCTGTGGTCCTCTCTCTGCCTGACTACGTCTTCCTCCTCCTTTAGGGCACAGCTCTGGTGCTGGCTTCAGGCTATTGGACATTAATTCCTAAGCCCCAGAGTGGTCCTCGTGTGACAGAATGTAGCACTATCGTAGAACTTACTGTATCATGTTGAAATGTCCTGTGTGCACGCTCACCTCCGCCACAGGGGGCTTCTTCCAAGATGGGCGCAAAGCCAATGTCATTGGCTAAAAGCAACTGAGCGTCATCGCCTATCAATAACCCTAAGAATAACCTACGCCTTATTTGTAGCCTCGCTTTGCCAACAAGGAGAGCACAGTTTGGAAAGGTTAGTAAGTTGTTTATAGATAAGGAAATTACATTCTTACTGCCTTCTCAGAGCCAGGGGAAATGAGCAGGTCTTTTTATACATATGGGTTTTAAATATACTTATCTCATTTTTCCCTAACTGACAGGATAATCATCTTTCTCCTCAATACATTCAGGCACGATACAAAACAAACTGCAGATAAAAGGGCTGAATATTTACGAATATAATTTGTTGTTGACATGTAACCACTTTGCACTTAGATGCCTGTAGATTCAGCTCTGAGACCCACATCAACTAAGTTAAGATGCATCAGTGAAAATCAGGGAGAAGGAGCTTTAACTATATTTGCAAGACATCCGGTTATTTATAAGGTGGCTCTCAACTGTTGCCGAGTCGAGGCTGCTCACGTACTGCATCTCTGCCCCTTTAAACTCAACTCTCTTGCTCTTTGGGTTAAGGGAAATGATGTATATTGCTAATTATAACTGACCGGGCTCTTGCACACTCTGGTTCCCTGCAGGTTACACTATTTGCCAGTATCTATTTAACTGGAGCGGTAACAGGAAAAACTCCCAAGTCTAATTAGCTAGAACTTCTTTGGCTTTCTCCCACTTCAGGGGGATCATATTTTTGATAGGAGGTCATCTTTCTATACAAGAAGGGGGCAAGGCTGGGAGAAGATTGGTATTAAAAATAGAGCTGAGTTCCAGACTCTCACTCTCTAGAGCTCATGGAAGATTCTAGCCTTTTATTATTCATGCTTAACGCTGACAACATCCTGCCTGTCTCGAGAGCACACCAAGTACTTCACGGTGCCCTGGCTCCATCTTGCCAGTTGCCAGGGTTGGCATCTGTTGAAAGGTTTTGTGGTTTTTTTTTTTCCCTGCCCATCACATCAAGGCAGGATGAGTCAAAGTAAATGAGGTGTCCATCCACCCCCAGGCCTGCCTCCTGCCCTGAGTCCTGACCACCCTCTGCCACTGTCCGTACCTCATTCCCAGGCCTTAGGCTGCTTCAACCCTGATATCAACTGCCCCAAAGGTCACCATTTGGGAATAGAGGTCACCAATCCCCAGACTCGCTAATAGAAAATATGTCGCTGACAAGTGAATTCCTTCTTGTCAAAAAGTCAGCTTTTATTGATAACACCTCTCAGTCAGTGCTATAAAACTCCTCCACACCGCCATCTGACCTCAAAATGCCAATGCCCCGCTCTCCCTGTTCTCCTGGTCAGACACGTTCTCCTCTGGACAAACAACCTCTCCCCCACGAAGGGGTCCAAGGTCATCTCCTTCTGGTTCAATTTCGTGGTCCACGCCCGTCTCCCTGGTGCGTGCAAGGCCGTGTGCCTGGAGTGAGCAGGCTTTCTTTGTCAGACCTTCAATTACCAAACAGCAGTACTCCCGAGAGAGAGGAAGAACAAAGCTAATCTGCCCCTTTGGTCTTTTTGAAAAATACTGGAGGAGATTGCTGTTATACTGTCGGAAACCCTTAGTAAATGGCCCACTCATCTGGAACATAAGTAATTCCACCCTCTGTGTCTATTTTCTAAGTCTGGATTCCTCATACATTCTTCCTTCGTATCTGCGTGTTCTTGGGTATGTATTTTCTTGGGGGCTCGACTGGACTTTAACTTGAATTGTATGAGGACCACGAGAGCAGGGAAGTCATTTCTTGAACTTATTTTCTCCGTAAGGTCAGGGATAGTGACACTCTGGGAATTGACTGCTGACCTGGCTGCCTCCGTGATGGTCATCTGACTCGTTGACAACCTGGGGGCTGGACAAGTGTCTGGCTTTTCATGGACACTGTTTATTGGCCGCACGTAAGGGTTCTTCATGGAATTCAGCCCTTCTTTGTGGGCGATTCTGTTCAGGTGTGGGCTGCAAAGCTTCCAAGGTCGGCCCATTCTAGGTCCCAGATCCCTCAAGGCCTAGGAAGCTGCATAGTTCGGCTGAAGTTATTTCTCCTCAATAGGACGAAGTGGCATAAGAAGTCAGAAAGAGAAATGACCCCAGAATCAGGCAGCTGAGCTCAAATAGTGCCTTCGGTAATTACTAGCTGTGTAGACAAAGTGTTAAATGTAACCTCTTTTAAGACTCTGCTTATCTTTCTAATGAGATCAACACCATCTATTTCAGAAAGTTATGACTGTCAAACAAGTCTGGATCAAAGTAGGCCCTTAGTGATAGCCCTTCTGTAAACTGTAAACTTTTAATAGAATGATTTTTAAGAAAAACTGAACCCATGCTTAAAAAAAGAATGATTTTCATGTGTAGAGAAATGTATTCGGTTTGCTAAAGGGCTGACTTCAGCTTAGACACATCTTCATAAAATATGTTTATGCAAATACATATGCAGACGCTATACACCTGAGGGTATGTACATGTAAACACACACACGCACCACACCTCAAAGCAATTGCAGATGTTATGAGTATTTAGTTGCAGCATTAATTTGCAGTTCCTCCTCACTGCAAAATTAACATCACTGTATCTTGTTACTGTAAACACATTACTGGTAAGAATTCCCCCAGGGTCCTTGGTTACCAGGAGCTAACTCGTTGCTGCTGGCTGGGCTGGACCAGCAGCCACAGTGCACCTGGTTGCCATGAGAGAGAAACAGCACAATTGCTTGACAGCACTAACAAGCCCCCTTAGGATTTCCCCCAGCCTTCCAACAAGAGTGGGAGGGAACGCCACACACAGCTCTGGGCCTCTGGTGGGGCTGAGCAACATCTGCCACACCCCGAGAGAACACCCACGCCCAGCTCTTCTGACGTATGTGGTTGTTAACTAGATCGTATCACTAATTGAGTTTCAGTGTAATTATTCATATATCTATCTTTCTTCTGTGCAGGACTAGGGGGATTTTTTTTTTGATGTGTGTGTATATGTGTGTGTGTTTGTGTGTGCGTGTGTGCATGCGTGTGTGTTGTGGAGTGTGTAGTGTTCATTTCTGTGTCTCCAGTGTCTAGCCTGCCTTGTGAAGCTCCTGGCACACACTTGATCGGATAGATGGATGGATGGATGGATGGTGGATGGGTGGGTGGGTGGATGGATGGATAGATGGTGGATGGGTGGATGGATGGATCTGTGGATGGTGGATGGTGGATGGATTCTGGATGGATGGATTCTGGATGGATGGATGGATGATGGATGGATGGGTGGGTGGATGGATGGTGGATGGATGGTGGATGGATGGTGGATGGATGGTGGGTGGATGGATGGATGGATGGATGGTGGATGGATGGATGGATGGATGGTGGATGGGTAGATGGATGGATAGATGGATGGATGGTGGATGGGTGGGTGGGTGGATGGATGGATGGTGGATGGGTGGGTCGGCGATGAATGAAAACCTAAACAGCGGTACTCTGGAGTGTGCAGTCCTGTTTTCAGTAGGGTCCTTCACATTGTGTGACTATGAGAGAGGAAGCTGCAGTGATCAGTTTGGTGAAGGATCTAATTTTACCTGAAATTTTCTAATATGTAATCTAAGTGATTTTTTAAAATTTATTCCAGAAAATTATCTTGTCTGGGTTTCAAAATGAGCAGAACCCAGCCTGGAAAACCCTGACACAGACACACTTGGTTCCTGCAACTACACATGTAAAAAAAAAAAAAAATAAAAAAAAAAATAAAGTCTTCAACCACCCCCCTTTTGCACCTCACTTAATGCCTTCAGGGTATAGGGTTCATTCTGAGCTCACATGAGGGCCGACAAACTCTTCCACAAGGGACCAGACAGATAGTAAATAGTTTAGCTTTTGCAGACCCAAAGGCAAAATCAGAGACATGTTGTAGGCACTTACAGAACCATTAAAATGGAATCATTAAAAAAAGTAAAAACCGTTCTTAGCTCCCAGGCCCTACAAAAATAGGAGGAGAGCTACATTGGGCACACGGGCCATAGTTTGTCAATTCCTGGCGTTGAGGGCTGGAAGGTGGGGCAGTAACATGGCAGCATAATTCAACTGTAAAATAAACGACAGATTTGGCTTTTAGAATATATATTTCCATATGGGAGCACAAAATTCATCCTTTCTGAGCACTAATTGCAAATAAAACTATTTGTTTCGAGTCTCTCTCTCTCCTACCACCCACTGGTGGCTCCGTGAGAACAGATACCATACCTGGCTGACTCATCAAATTTTTTCACCACTATCATGCATGGTGCATATACTCTCCCAATAAGTATTTGTGAGATAAGTAAAATAGAGAATTACATTTTTACACATTTTTTTTATTTGTTCCGGGCTATCTCTTTTGTCCCAGGAACCTATCTGTCTCACAGCAGTTTAGTTCCTGTGGCTTTTGAGTCTGTCTTAACACTTGGTGGTACAGTCACAGGAGGTGTTATTTAAGCGAGTGACATACTAGAGATATAACTGTAAGTAAAAGTAGGTGGTGTCACTGTCCCCCTGAGGGGCAGATCTTGTAGGATCATGGAGGAAGGAAAGCTTTATTTCAAAGGAGAAATGAGCCGTGTTTTCTAGGTCTGAGGAGTAAATGCATAGAAGCAGGAAATGGGTAGACTATCTTATCAAAGTGGACAAGCAGATTTGCAGGTCAGAGATTGACAGAGCTTCAAAATGGGGCTCAGGGCTTTTAGTGGAGAGGAGCTGCTTGGAGGGCATTTGGGCATTTGCAGGTTCTAATGAGGACGGGCTACTTCCAGGCCTCAGAGCAAGTGGTGAGTGTTAGTATCTGTGAAACAGAACCGGGAGTAAATTCCTGCTGAGATTATAAGACTGGTGTGGTGCATGGGCAGATTTGCTCATCTGACCCTCCTGATGCAGCAGCAACACACACTGCTCAGACTGTTCCTCTGTGCCCTTGCCTTGAGCCAGTGCAGGCCTGGGGCCCAAGGGTTAAGTGTGGATGTAAAATTTTAAACAGCTATCTGAGATGGTTCTGAAGCTATGACCCAGGTGTGCCCCTTGGCTGCGGCTGACGTCTCCACTGCCCCATCATGGATAGTGTTGCCGGCTGCCCCAGATTTTGGAGGGTGAGATGGCAAGAGGTGAAAATGTCACTGTTCTCAGCCAGAAAAGGATGCCAAGACAGATTTAGAAACCTCGTCATCTCTGTGGGCAGGACAGCAATTAGACATATATTTTAAAAGTCTTTGCACCTTGGTTGCAAATATTCCCAATATTTTGTGATACTTGTTCTCTCTCACCATGAATTTCCAATTCACTGGGTAAAACTGGGCCTATCTTTTATTTTATACCCCACATTTTGGTGTAAAGTGTGATGCTGACTGAACCCCCATAACCTAAACCATGTCCTATGGGAGCTGAATGGACTTAGCAAGCGGAATTGTTTCACAGTGCAAATAACTACACAGTTTTGCATGTTCAAGTCTTAAAAGTCAAGGTTTTGTCAAACAAAATTTAACCCTAATGAAACCTCATCTCCCTGTTCTGTTGCTGGCAAGCATGATGTCCTACCTGTAGAGGGACCAGCATGTAAATGGCTTAGCTGAAGTCTCAGAAAGGTGGGAGAAGGGCATCGATGGTTTCTGTGTTTATCAGCAGGCTGCAAGCCCAGGGCGCACTCATTTACAGAGCCTCATTGTCATCTTCATCCATGTGAGGTCAGATTCTCTTCTGCAGGGCCTCAGAATGGAAAGCATCCTTAGCCCTTCCCAGCCCTCTCCCTCACTCCTGGGCACTGTAACACCTTCACGAGAACGTGCTCAGTGTAGGCCCACAGGCAGCACCCCTGGGGGCTCTGCAGTCCCGTCTTCTTGACGCTTGCTTTTGTCTCACACTGAGCTGTGACCCTAGAGCAGTCTGGAATCTGCTGTGGTTAATCGAATGGATCAAAGATGTCGTTTAAGATACAAACTCGCAGCTAGTAGATGAATAAGTCCCAGAGATCTAACTCACAGTATAGTGAATATAGACAACAGCATTGTATTACACTCATCAAATGTGCTGAGACAAGATCTTAAGTGCTCCTGCCACGAAAAAGAAATGATGCGATGTGACAGAGAGGCTAGCTAAAGATGCAGTGGTGATCACAGGGCAACATGTAAATGTATCATGTAAATGTATCAGGTCAACATGCTGCACGATATACAGTGTTACCTGTTAAATCTATGTCTCTCAGAAAGAAAAAGGGTGAATGAGGGAGCCACAGGAAGCGATGGGAATCCAGTCAAAGGGCCTGGCCTTAGAGATTGACAGACTTCGTTTAAGTCCAGCCCCTTTGACCTTTGCTGCTTACTCTGCCCTCTCTTTGCCTCAGTTTCCTCCTCCGTTTGGAGGAGCATCACACCTCCCTTGTCGGAGGCTTGTGACAGTCGCACATGACGGCATATGTCAAGCACATGGCACAGTGCCTAGGTCCCTGGTGTTAAGTGAGAAAATCCACTTCTGATGACTGATCACGCCTCATGGCATGGCACCAGCCCTGCTCGTTTCCGTGAGGACAGTCTGGACCCGCGCCTGTGTCATTTTATTTAGGCTCAAGTTAGCAATTAAGAAAATTTTCCTCCTGTGGTTTTCACCTTGACGTTCAAATGGAGGGTTTACCTTTGTTATCGCTGCCACCCTGTTTGTGTTTGACTGGGCTTTGAAGGATCATGAAGAGTCCCCCCTATGACATAGCACTTGGCAAAGCAGGGAGAGCGTTGAGAAAATGTGTCCAGATGCGTAGAACTGGGGAAGTGCAGAATACAGAAGAGGCCTACGAAGCAGTCAGGAGTCCTCAGTGAATGAAACGTGACGGCGGGTGAGGACCGAGGCTGGAGACTAGCCTTCCGGTGGTGAGCACATGATAGGGTGAACAGATGTCGTGCTATAAAGTTGTACATTCAGAGTCATATAACGTTATTAACCAATGGTACCCTGATAAATTTAATAAAAAATACATACACAGCTGATATATATATACATACATATATATATATATATATATATATATATACACACACACACACACACACACACACATATATATACATACATATATATACACATATATATATACACATATATATGTGTATATATATATAAAATAAAAAAGACAATCTATTACTCTCAAAGGTAGCAGGTTTATGGAATTTTTTGGTCGCTATTAAATCAAAGTCAAGGGCGACATAAGGAGATCTGCCGAAACTTGCACTTCTTGCCCTGTTTTGTTCGTATTAGGGAAAGGAAAGGAACAAGCAGTAGCAAGACTGCATCCAAGCCATCCCTCTGGCTCTTGCGATCGGTATGAGCCTCACCTCACTCACAGTCGACGGGAAAACAGCACTTCCACAGGAGACGTGGGGCTCCATCACCATCTTCAGAACCACTTCCTCCCCATGATGCTAATTCAGAGCAGACACAACCTGGACTTCTTTATGGCTGGACGGGAATTAACACGAACTCAGACCTTGTCCAGGTCAAGAGAGATTTCCATTTTCTGATGCATTTTCTATGAATTTACCACAGAGGTCTAAGCAGAGTATTGTGATTTCAAAGTGGTCCAAGTTAAGGGCCTTTAGGATGTTAGATTGTCAGAGCAGGACCAACGGTGGCTGGATCCAACAATTCAGTTGCTGTTGTCTGCCTTGGTTTGTCAGGATGCTCAGAGGCATCGGTGGGTCAAGTTCTAGGGGTCCTTGATGCCTGGTACCATAGAGGCAACCAGGCCAAGACAAAGAGATCACCTTGGGCCCATCTCTGTGTCCAAGGCAGACGTGGTCGAGGATGAAAGCCACTGATATTTTTTTGCATGTGTGAAATTTGGAGTAGCTCATGGATTGGAAAAATGCTTCTCTCGTCCACACGGAGGCAACAGCTATTTCGAGACCATAGTTGGACTGTTTGGTGAAAATGGCCGTAAGTTGTACTGACCCTGGAATCTAACACTGTCTTTGAAATTTACATGTGGTTTATTCCTTTAAGGGCCATCACAGAAGGTCCCCAGTGCCTTGATCAGTCCATTCAATAGAGGCATTTTAAATAACCACAAACTTTTTAGTCTTTGTTCCTCTTTACATGAGCTGGCTTTTTTTGCACGCATTCAGGCCCTCTAGGACAAGTCAATTATGAAATACGACCACATGTTTCTTGGCGCTAAGAATACCCAAGGGCTCTGTGAGGGTAGGGGAGGGGAAGGATGATGATTAAATAAATGCACCCTTGGATGAAGTCCCAGTATAAATGGGTCTCGCAGTTTAATGGGTTATTGTGCCACAAAAGAATCTTTGATTGGCTATTGCATTTCACTTTGTCTCTGCACAGGTTTCTTCTGCCATCCCCTGTCCCTTTATCCTCCCCATGCCCCATAGCCCTGCTCCATCACTTTCCTAACCACCACCTCCTCCCACATCCCAACCTCATTCTCCGATTTGCCCATCATGGGCAGGTATGAAAGAACTTAGAGTCAGTCATGAAATGATAGTATCTCTGCCTGGCAGAATTGAAGAAACTGTCATCTTGTTTTATGAGGGGCTGGCATTGCCCGAAGAAGGGAGACATCCAGGGTTTGGTTTCTGAGAGTAGGAGCTAAAGGGAAATATTCTCTTAAGGAAACTAAGAGTGGCGAAAGACAGAAGATGTGCCTGGGATGAAACCCTTAGAAAAATGATGTGCTATAGCATAAAGGGCAAAGCTTGGGCATCACAAAGTCCTCATTACAAATTTCAACTCCGCCCCTTATAAATGGTTTGGCCTTCAGAAAAGCCATTTCATATCTATGACCTTCTATTCCCTCATCTGTAAACTGAGTCTCTAAAGCATTATTATAAAGATTACAAATGATCTATATTGTGTCTGGTGCATGGTAGGTATGTTAAAAAATATGAATTATTATTTTATCATCACTATTATCTTCCGGGCTGAGGACCAAGCCAAAGGTACCAAACTCAGTTGGCAAGTCCAAAGGGTAGGAACAGGTTAAAAAAATAGTAGACAAAGCCAAGAATCTGAGTGGGAGTGAAGTGATTCCCGGGGCTCCCTCTAGGTAGTTCTACACAAGTCGAACCTCAGCATTGGCAGTGAGGCTTTGGGGTGGTTCAGAATTGTAGAAGCAAAGTGCCCAAATCTAGGCAAGATCCACGGGGCTCTCCCTGGAGTTTCCAAACACAGCACACCCTCAGGATTAAGCTCTAAGGCTCCAGGTCCCCAAATCATGTTCCTGGCCCCTCACCGTGCCTGAATGGCAAATTGCTGAGTTGTTGAAAACACAATTAAAGGAGATTAACCTACCAAGTCCAATCACTGATCAACATGCAGTGAACACTCACCAGACGTGGTCATGTGTAAATTTCTTCATGGTAACTTACTCTCCCCTTTTGAATCTTATAAATCTGAGTGCCAATGGAATTTATTAAGAGCTTAAGAGTCTCCTTTTGTGCTGTTTTGGGATTTTTTTTGCTCATTTCATGAAATGCTGTGTCTCTAGGATGAGATATATAAATTTGGAAATAATCTTACCAGTCTTTGTCCTTATAACTCTATCTAGTTTTACCTCCAGAATGGCTATTTTGTGTATGTGTGAGAATTAAGTTGTGAATAGAATTCTAGAAGCTTGTATGGCTCAAGGTTTTGACATGTGTTTTGATATTTCCCTGAAGAGTAGCCTATTTTTCTGGTGGGAAAAGAGGGAAATAGGGATCACAGATTATTATTTTTTTTTAATGTCAGAATAATTTTAGAAAAATGTTTAAGGACATAGAAGCCCACTTTACAGTACAAATGAAAAAGGTGGGTTATGAAATAGTATATATATTACAATGCTTTCACATTAAATATACATAAAGATTTGTTCACATAAAAAAAAGGCCAGAATAGACATGAAATATAATAATAATTAGCCTTTCCTCCCTTCTTCCCTCCTTCCATCCCTTCCTTCCAATATTTCTTGGGTGCCTACTCTGTGTTAGGCAATGTCCTAGGCATCAGGTGTCCAGAGATAAGATTCAGTTCTGCCCTGAAGCGGCTCACAGTCTAGTGAGAAAGTCAGTGAAATAAACAAACATTTGGCAAAAAAATGCATAAAAAGCAGTACAGCATACTGGTCCTGAGAACTTAACATCATGATCAGCACAGACTGAGCACACACTATGGTTTTGCACTCACCATATGCCCTCAAGCAACTTTTCTCACTTCTCTAGGCTCCAATGTCCACATATATAAGCAGGGATAAAAATACCTACCTCACAGGGCCGTTGTAAGGAACAAATGGGAACATATGAATGTGAAGCACTCAGCCTGGGCCAAGCCACAGTAAGCACTCAATAAACGCCCACGATTGGCTGTGGGCAGAGTGGAACCTCAGAGGAAGATGACAGCCCCCTGAACATCAGAATCCCTGAATGCATAGTCCTATGACTCACCCGGAATTAGTGATGATAAATCGCTCACCTAGAATTCGTGTTCTTTGAGAATCCAATCATTGGGCAAAAATCTGCCATTCTTATCTTACAAAGACTGTCTGAAGAGGCCTCTCTTTTATTTTCAAAGCCTTTAGCTTCACTGGTGTCTGTGGCCTTTTCTGAAAGAGCCCGAGGTGGCCCCCTACCACACGGCAAATTCAAAACCGGTTCACAGGCCTCCCCCAGAGACCCTCCGAGGACGGACTTTCCCCATTCCTTCCTAGTTCATTCCCTTTTTCTTCTATCCATTTCTACCATAATTTAAAAAGTTTCTAAATCTTCTTTCCTCAAGAGGTAGCTTGACGAGAGAGCGAGCATAGCCCTTGGAGGCAGGCAGCCCGGCACCTGAATCCTGTGGCTGAGAGCCCAGGGGAGGTGAACAGAGAACCTGGGCCGGCCCCTGTTTTTAGGTTTCTCCAAACCTCATAGATTTCTCGTGCGAATGCAATGAAGGCCACTAACCCAGTCGCCAAAACTTGGCACAGGCTCACTGAATGCTGGCCTTCTTTCTCCGTCAGCAAAAACGATGTACTGACCGTGTTCACACACAGACTTTAAGACGCCGCCACTTCATGCCAGCGTGCCCTCTTTGTCACTTGATGTACATGCAGATGCAAATAAGCCTTTCAGATGCTTTTAAGGTTGAAGCCCAGCTGAACAAATTAAGTGTGTTCTGAGGGAAAGGCGCACACCTACCCGTCATTTTTAGCATAGTCGTACACCACCAATGAAAGAAATGAAAGCAACATTGGCCATCTTGGTTGAGTTCCATCATTACCGTTACTCACCACTCTGGGTGAACAAGTCCATTTCAGCCGAACGCTGTTATTCTCATTGGAAATCGCACAAAAATTTGGCAATTGAAGGGATAAGAGATTCCACGGTAAAGCAAAATGATCCAAATGTTTCATTCATGCATTTATGTAGATTGTCATTCACTTGGCAGCTATTAGATATGTGCTAGGGAAAAAAAATGTAAGGAGTTATCCTTCATTTCCACAAGAGAGAATTTGATAGATAAAATAGAAGTTGTCTTTGATCTCTTCTCTCTTTATGAGGTCCCACATTCTGAGAGCTGCAAATACTCCTTCCTGTTCCCTCACCTCCTTTTACACTCCTCAGCCCTTTAATATGCACCTGTTCTCCACAGAATCCACCTTCTCAAAGGATGCTAATAACCTCTTAATTGCCAAAACAGCGGGCATTTCTCCATACAGCTCTTCCTTGACTTGACTTGATCATGGTTTCCAGCACAGTTGACTCCTCTTTTCTCCAATTTCTCTCATCCTTTGCTTTCTCTCTGGGTTTACGTGTGCCTCTTCCCTTTATTTCATCATCTTTATGGTTGGCACAGTTATTTACTGAAAATCTAGTTCTGCTCAAATTATTCTCCTGTTTACAAATCTGCAGCATCTTCCTGTGGCCTATGGGATAATTTCCCTAATGCTACATAGAAAGGCACTCTGAATGTTGTTCCTGCTTATCCTTGCAGCCTTGTCTCCTAGTAAGCCCCTGAGAAACCTTGTGTTCCAGTAATTCGAATCGTCTTTTCTTCAAATTGGCTTTGCTCTTCTAACCCTCCATTCCTCTGCTTATGCAAGTTAATGCGCATGGATGGGGATCTTATAATTCTAGAAAGATTCCTGGGCTCAACATCAACTGTGACACCCTAGCAACTGTTTGCTGTATGCATGCTTCCATCTCTAGTTTTGAGTTACTTTATAAGGAGAATACATTTTTTTTTTTGATGCTCCCCCAAGGCCTAGCACAATGCCTGGCACATCATAGGAAAAAAAAATTAAACTTCATTGGATATATGAGGTTCTTTTGGTGTACCTCTGCAAATTTTCAACTATACTTACCCTCATTTCTATTCCCTCTGTAGAGAGTTAAGTCTTAACTAGAGAGTTAAGTCTCTATGTAGACTGTCGCAAAGCCTTCTAATTTTTCTATGCTGCGTTCTATGTCCTCTAACTAGTATCTGTCTGAAACACAAAGCCAGAATAATGTTCCTCAAGTACTGTGTGTACAAATCAATCACCCAAAAGGCATGACTAGCAAAGTTTGCACATATATTTCCATATTAGAACAAATGTTATTGTTTTTCTATAAGTTGACCAATCATATCCTAAAATGATCTGCATATTCATTACCAGTTCTGCATAGTAATTAAAGTACTGTAGAAGGCCCACTTTCATTCATGATAAAATAATCAGAAAAATGTGAACAACCTAGATGTTGAAGAATTGCAGGATAATAATTTATGTTCATAGTAATAACCCAGAGGCATAAGGAGTCTAAAATAGCTTCTGAATCATCAAAGACAGATTAAAATTATATTCAGCATTTTCTGGTGGTAAGTGAATTTGATCGTGTTCTAATTCTTTGAAAACTGACATATGGTGTGTGTATGTTATGTGTGCGTGTGTGTGTGTAATATGTTCCCATTTCTTGAAAACACAGAAGAATATATAATTGTCTTTTTTAGTTACATGCACTATTCAGCACTATTAGCACCAACTCTATGCCTATGATTCCCCTAACACTCCCTCCCCGCCCCCCCCACACACACCACAAGATTTCTCAGGGAAAAAAATAGAAAAGCTGAGATTCTACTGTACTTCTTAAATTCCTACAATAAACTCCTCTAAGCCCTCGGTTCTTTTCCCCCCTTAAACTGAAGACCTTACAATGATCTGGACTGAGCCTAGATACTGGTTATTTCTTTATTATGTATTTCTATAATGAATGCATATCACTATTCATCCCATGGAGATTCACAATGGATTACAAATACACACAATAATATTTTGAAAACAATTAAATATAAAGAAGAAAAAACAAGGGTCAAATATGAAGGAAGCCAGGAGTGGTGGCTGCCTGGATGTCTGTTTTGTAAGCAGCCGCATAATCCACAACCTGGAGCAAGGATGTCAGTGCACGTACGTCTGACTCCCCACGTCCTCTTTGCTTTTTCCCTCCCACAGTGCACCAGGGCAGACAGGCAGATGTTTCCCATCCTCCTCTCTGCGCCTTGCCTGCACACATGCCCTCTCTCGTCCAGATGTAGCATATGCCTCCTGTCTTCCCTAAGATCATATCTGAATTTTTGCTCAATTAACCAGGAAAAATAAGTCATGCTTTGCACAAAGTCTTAGAGTTAATCAAAAAAGATGCTAAGTTGTTTGATATTTTTTTAAAACCCCTTACACTCAATTACACTCCCCCTAATAAATGTATGAACCCTCCTCCTCTCTTAGAATATTTCCCTTTTGTCCAGGAATGTAACTCCTTCCGGGAAAGTGAGCACTAGGTCTTGTCCTGCCCTTGTGTCTTTGCCCATCTTCTAAAGCCCCAGAGACTGGCCAGGTGAACCTCATTCATTATTGTCTGCAGGTCTCGTTTCCTATCAAGGGGGATCCTTTCCATTCTCCAAAACAGCTTACCTTTTCCCAACGCCCGGCTCTGTCATCAATGGAATCTAGTCACATAGTCAGGCAAAGTGGTCACCTCTCCAGACACCACCACCTGCCTCAGGTTGTCTGTTATCTCTAAAGTCTGGCTCAGGAAAGAAACAGGTGCTGGCTGAGCATGGCTCTACCCTCTGGCTTCCCAGAAGCTCCCATTCTGTACCCCTCCTTCCCAATTACTTTTAGCTTCTCCCTTCTTCCTCTCACCCCAATACCATGCACATGGGAGAAAGCAGTTTGCCTCGTCTCTCCATCTGCACTGCCCAAATTCCTCTGCCGCCCTGTAATTACACTGCTGGGTGAGGAAGGAAAGGGCTGGGGTCCCCTCCTCAGCATTTAATATATTCAAGCGTCTTCCATCTTTAAACCAACAAGCAAGCCCGCTCACTTCCATGGACTTGGGGTGCCCCCTCCTCGCATGACTTTTCTCCTTCCCTGCACACAGACAGCTTCAGAAAAAGAACCCAGCGTGTACACCTTCCGTCCACACTCTTTTAATTTCCACCCTGTCAGTATTTAAAATGTTGCTATTTTGTTCATCATAAACTTTTTTACATTAATTTTGATTTTTTAAAAAACTAACTTATCAATCTTTTTTGGTACCCCTCCTTCCATTTCATCCTCACTTGCCTGATCCTAATCCTGAGCCTGTCCCATTTACTCCCGAACCCCTTGGCATCAGGCTTCTGTGCCCACAACTGCAAGGGAAACCAACCTCAAAAGGTTCATAAAAAATCCTTGATGTGTTATATTTTTTAAAAAAGCATTGTTTTCACTCTCTAGTTTACTCAGCATGCTTTTGAGCATTTCAAATCCATCAAACAACAAACAAAACACACAAATATAATGACCACAAAAAATGCTTTACTATACTCATACCTGAACCTATTCCTAAAATGTCAATATCTTGTTTTCTTCTCTGTTTCTGTATTATTTTAATACCACTTCTATACTTCCAAACATTACAGCAGTACAGTACTTAATTGTAAACCTGTCCAAGGGTATAGTATCCTTACTCAGACCAAAAAGAAAATGAGTATCAATTCAGACAGGCAAGTTTGCAGGATCCAGTAGACCAATTAATTCTTGGATATACATTAATTCTGGTTATCTCTCCCGAAGTTATTCAAACCTGAGCTATGAACATCAGTCTGCAACTTTCAAGATAATCTCTTTGTACATCAATTTAAAAAAATTTTAGGCCCACGCTTCCCTCGTGGCTTTTAGTTTTCAGTAGCCTGGAATTTCCTCATTACGTCTTTCTTGGCCAGCATGACCTAGGTCATCATCCCCTGGTTGTGATAACCAGACACTGGGATACCCTTGTCTTTTGGCATTATTTGAAATGTATGGGTGCCATACTAATGTGTCATTATAATTCATGGAAATATCTAGAGGTTTCATATCCCAGGAGAGACAGAACTAAGATTGTATGATGAACGTTCCCTTTTTTAAGACATTTGGCCAGTTTCCCACCATGGAACACAGTTTCGAACCTCCTCTCCGCGGGGGTATTGTGTGTGGGTGCTGGTGTCTGGAAGTCCCTCCTGCTGCTGGTCCTGTGTATTGTCCCAGTGCAGCCTGGCTAAGTCACACTCCCCGTATGCCTCCTCCTCCGCTTAGGCAGACAGACGTTAGTTTCATGTCCATGTTTTAAAATCAAACAGAGTTAATCGAAGAAGTAAAATACCGATTTACATTAACCTTTCATTAAAATTAATTTAAAAATTAAATGGGTCCCTTTATAGCCAAATTTGTATGCTCGTACTCATTACCTTCAGCATACTTTACGTTAACTTTTTTCTTAACATCATTACAAAATTATGGCCTTTCACAAACTCATCATATTTCAGTTAACCACAATTATTATGTCCTTTTAAAGATGCTCAAATTATAATTTGGCCGGGGCAGGGGGGGACCTCTAAACTAGCTCGTTTTTCCTTTTAGCTCTGTCTCTGGTATCTCTGTTTCTGGCAACAATAGGGTATTCCAGGCTCTTTCTGCTGTGTGTGTGTGTGTGTGTGTGTGTGTGCGCGCGCGCGCGCGCATGCACGCTCATGCACACATGTGCACACCCCTGGAGTTTTAGCTTCCTTCCAGTGAGACGCTACAGATCCAAAACTGGGCATTTAGGAGTTCATGTGAGAATAGGAAGCAAACAAAATGCTACTGCCGTTGGGTCACTCCTAGCTGGACAAATATTGCTTTTTTTATGTCATGAGTTCACCCTGATTTTTTCCCTAATATTATTAACATAATTAAGGCGCTGTATTTGACTCTTCTTACAGCTTGAGGTTTTATTGACCTCTAAGACTTTCTAGTACGTTGATACGACCAACCACCTCTGCTCAAACCTTCTTTCTTTCATAATTCTAGCCATGATATTGGCTTTGGTCTTCAGGTCACACTGACATGCAAGGACTTTGCGCACTTGGTCTGCTCTGCCATCTCGTCGTGGCTCTCATCACGCTGCTTCCCATTCTCGCCCCAGATGTCTCCTCGGCCTCTGGGAAATGTCCCGCAGTGCTTTTGGCCCCTGAGGACGGTGACATGTTGCGTGTTGGCTGTCGCGAGAAGAGCTAGGCTTCACACATCTCAAAGACTCCTCTCGGTTTGGGGTTCAGCCCCCATATTTTGTCCACATTTCTCCTATCGTCACTTCTCTCCCTACAGTTTTCAGTCGCTGACTTGCAGCGGTTTGCATATAGGAAGACGAAAGCAGAAAGATGTAGTCTTGGGATATCCTCTCCCATGAGAACAGCGAAAGCCCAGAAGCGCTGTTTTCCCTGTCTCTGCCTGGTTAATGTATCTTCTTCTAGAAACCCTGGTTTTCTTAGAGATTTTTTCTTTTCTTTCTTTTCTTTTTCTTTCTTTCTTTCTTTCTTTTTTTTTTTTTTAAATAAGGATCTTCTTTGACTGGGTAGCTCCAGACTTAATAGTCTCTTTGATTAGGGGATCTGGAACTCTCCAAGGGTTTGCTCTGGCTATTAATTTAGCTTCCACCCACGGGCTGGGTGCTCCTGGGGGCTACCATGTTGGGGGTGTGCCAGCGATACCCTCTCCCATGTTCACTTGGGCACAGGGCTCTGGACACAGAAATGGGAAAACCCTTGCTTTGAGCGACGACAGCTAGGAAACAGAGAAGACGAAAGGACTCCCATGTGATCTTTTTCTCTCTCCAAAGATCTGATAATTATTCACTTATATTTTTGCCTGCGTGTGGTTTTTCCATCCATCTGTTTTTATCGTCGATTTTGTTTTGGGCCACTGCATGGTGAGGTTATAATTTGACTTAATCAATTTTCTCAACCATTTGATGGATAACCTGTCTGTTTCCATTTTTTATTGTGCTTATTTTATTAAGCTAGGATACATACGAGAGTCTATTTCAGGGCTGACTGTTCTATTATATCAATCTGTCTGCCAGCGCTTGAGCGAGTGCCGTATGGCTTTGTTCAATGTTGCTTGCACTATATTTTAATATCTAGTAGGACATGCCTCCTTAATCTAATTGCCCCAGTTTCCTTATTTCAATATGTTCTTAATTTTTTTTTTACTTGTTATCTGTATAAATTTTAGAATCACTAAGCAACATAAAGATAGTATAGTTTATCTTTTGGTTTCCAATATGTCATTGAAGTGTTTAACACGGCATTGCAAAATCATAATAGTATTTATTATTCTTTTGCTGTGTTTTGTTTGTCAGTTTTATAGCAGCGTTACACTGACTTCATAAAGTGAATCTTTATATTTTTTGCTTTTGTTTTTTATATGTGTAAAAATTATGTAAAAGTCTGTGAAAGTCTGAAAGTTATCACTGGTGAAATTTTTAGACAGCAGGATGTTAGAGGCAGTTATTTCAGGGTCAGGCAAAATTTGCCATGAAAATATCCATTTAATTCGGTATTTTTTTTCAAGTTTATTAACATGGTGTTTTGCATTTCTTTTCTCCTTTTTTATTCCCATTAAAGTTCTTTTTTTCTTCTGTTTCTCCATGTGGATTTTGAATTTACTGTTTTTTTATCTGCATCTACACTGACATTTATCCTTTTTACTTCTTTGCTGAGCTTTATACTATATTAAGAGAGATAATTTAAAATATAGGGCTATGAATATTGTTAAGTACCAAACACAAGCTATGTGGGAGAAAGCCATATGAATCCAGCTAATGGGCAGGTGGGGGGGTGGCATGAGAAAAACTCTGAGGAAGAGAAAATAAGCTTCAGCTCACACCAAATATTAGTTTTAAGCCTAAGAAATTGGCTTAGGCCCAATTCTGTCCATGGTTGGACACAATATACGATTGGTATATTTTGGAAAAAGAAAAAAATCCACCCAGAGGGTAAGAATCTAAGCATCTATTTTCCACCCAGCGACAATCAGAAATCATTCTTTGCATTATATTTCAACTTTGTATTTGCCTGTGAACAAAATTGAAGCTGGCAAAAGATGGTCGATGTGAACAACAGTTTCTCATTGTGTTGGATTGCACTGAGGCCGTGTGCTGTGAAACCCTGTTTTAGCTCAGGAACAGTGGAAGATATTGTCTTTTTTTTTCCCCATGCCCATGAAGTTAACCCACTTCTCTCCCACATTAGTAAACTGATGGTCCTACCCAATGTGGGGGAGAAAAAGTCTCCAAATCCTAATCACAGCTTATTAATATTTTAGGAGTCAAAGCCAATTGATCGTCCCTTGTCACCCAATTTTCTTTATACTTCTCTAGATCAGATTTCCAGATTACGTGGCTTCTCGATGTTTTTGGAATATCTCTAGTGGCCAACAAAGTAACGAATCATGGAACCATAGCTTTAGCTAGCAAAATTTTCAACTCGCTTAGAAAAGTCACCTGGCCCAGAAAAGTAGTCAAGAGACAAAAATAATCACAAGGGCTTTACAGTCATTTATAATGCCCATCATCCCTAAATTCACCATCCACTGCTAGGGAGATAGATGAATGAAAAAGGCTCCAGCCTGGAGGTGGTGGCTATGGTATTTCTCTAAGGCAACATTTAGGGTCACCCAGTTGATGTGCTGGGTGGGGTTTAAACTCTGTTTGCCTTATCACTATGATGGTCAACTGTCCATTTTAGAGGCTGGTTGGAGTGGGCACTGCAGATCATGGGAGGCCTAAATCCCATCTTAATCCCCGGTAATCCCGACAAGTTGGAGTAGAAAAAGCAGGTTTCAACTCCTGCCATTTGCTAGCTGTGAGCTCCCAAAAGCCACTTGTTGCTTTCTTGTGAGTAAAATGGGGCTAATAAGACCAGCTGTCCTTGTTGGGGGATTTGAGTGTGATGCGGGACATCAAAGCACCCTGTCTACAGTCACGTGCTGCACAGACACGAGGCTGGTTATTATTTTTCTTCTGCGCCTTCTGTCTGCATAGGAGACAAGTGGAGCTGAAGCACTCGCTGGTCGTACACCCACCTTTCCACCCCAGTAACCCTGCTCTAGAGGTGAATAAAGGCTAAGCATGAAGGAAGGAAATCGAACCTGTTAAATTCCTTCTTTCTGACTGTCATGAGGCTGACACCTAATTTCCTTCAGGCCAACTTTGATTATTCTTAAGACTTCAGGCACAGAATTGTTTTCACGGCTGCTTACAGCTAATTATAGGGAAGATGTCACACCCCTAATCTGGAATCCTCTCTCTGGCAGCAAAAGTGTTTGATTTCTCTAAAGAAAGTTAAGTTTTTATCTAAAATAAATGGTCAAAACTGAAAAAAGCGTGTGCTCCCCTCGGACTGTACACAAGCAAGGAGAGCTGGAATTTAGATCCAAGTCCTGTCCCTTTAGAGCTAGGTGACACTGGGCGATTCACTACACATCTCTGCGTCTCCATACATAATATAGTAATGATGTGAGTTCCACCCTCATGTTACCACCCAGAAACAGACCACTGGGTGATGAATGAGACAGTATGTAAGCAGCCATTAACCAGGGCTGTGACAGCAGACACCTTGGTTCAAAGGTTGGCTCTGTCATTGACTCAGTATGTGACATTGGTAAGGTTAGTTGACCTTTCTGGACCTCCCTTCTCTTGTCTGTAAAAGAGGGCTAATTTAACTAGTTTAGTGAATTAAACTGTAAATGTGGGTGCAACACTTGGAACAAACGGTGCCTGGCTAAACACACAGTAAGCATTAGCTGTTGTTACTACAAAGTACGACTGTAAATAAGACTGGAAGACTCTAATGGGTTCTGAGTGTCATTTCAACAGCAGCAGGATCCCAGTTTAGAGACAAGTAAACTGTCTCAGCTCAGTGTGGAGGGAGGGAAGGGCCAGCTCATTAAGGGTCTTCTCAGGAGAAAGTGAAGGACCACTCCATGACACCAGAACGTGGAGGGCAGAGGGTAGAGGAAAGGATTCTGTAGGAAAGTTGGCTCTGAATGAGGGGAGGGTGAGGGGAGTAAGGGAGGGAGTGCAGTAAGGCCACAGACTCCTGGAGAATGGTGTAGCCCGGGATGACAGGAATTGGGAGAAATGGAAGAAGACCTCCGTGGGGGGAGCCCATGCAGATGGGGGCAGCCCAGACAAGGAGAGGGGAGCATCTGAGAGGACACCAAGCCTAGGTGACATCATGTCTAGAACCGCAGAAGGATGAAGCAGTTTACATTTAAACAGTATGCCAAGCCGACACCCCCATCATTATGCCGCCCGTTCTCAGTCAAGTTCTCTGGGAGTAAGTGAAAATTACGGGTGTTAATTGCTATTCAGTTTCAAAGTTATGCCTGCATTGGTGCACAGGAGCCTAGGAGAGTGGATATTTTCTTTGACTTGATGATTAAGGGAAGCATTTTCAGATGATTGGTTGAGCCCCCCAGTGGCCCGGTTGGAAGTTGCCGAGTGCCTCCTGGTACTTGTCCAGTCTTTCCCACTTTCGTCTGAGCTTTCAAAGCCGTCTGAGGACCAGCAGATCCTAACGGTAGTGACCGCAACTCCTGGTGATGATTTATACGCGTAGGCATTGAGGCCAAAGCCAAGGGCGGTATCCAGGCCCTCACTAGGGGTGGGGGCCAAGGCAGGCCTGTGGCTACTCGCTCCAGCCGTGGCTGCATCCTGAGGAAGGTCTTCGGGCAGGACAAGGCCCTCTGCTGGGGTCGCTGCGACCCTGCAGCCGCCTAGACTCTGTGGCTGGGGGCGACTGTCGTTAGCCTGTGCGACGAATCGAACTTCCCCTCTTACTCTGCCTCTGTGCCTCCCTCCTTTCGGTCTGGGGCGCTTCAGGAGCAGAGGCTGGCCGGCTGCAGAAGCTTCGAGCAGCTCTGACCTCTGGCAAGCCCCCAAACCCTAGAGCACAACATCTGTTCCCAGAAATACCGGGCGCAGGCGAGAGCGCGCGCCTACCCCTTTCTGGGTACTTGGTCTGTTCTCTCTTCCTAGAAACAGCCCCCGCCCTCCAGTCTAGCTCCCCGAAGCCGGAGTGCCTCTGCGCCCCGTCTCCGCGCCGCGCGTCCCTCCTGCAGTACCGCCCAGCGTCCGCGGGGGCGCCCCAGGCCCCGCAGCGCCACCTAGGGGCCGGGCACGGCCTTCCTCCCTCCGGGGCACCCCCTCCCTTGACTCGGCAGGGACTCCCCCCTCTCGTCTCCGCGGTCCTTCAGGCAGCGGGACCCTCCCAGCCTCGGCCGCGGGACCGCCCTCGGCGCCCCAAGCCGGTCCCCTCGCGCCTCCGCGGCGGACGCGCGGGCAGCGGCGATCGGGCCCGGCCTGGGGGAGGCGGCGAGGCCGGGGCAGCGCGGCCGGCGGGCCGGCGGGCCGGCGAGGGGAAGCGGGCGGTGGCAGCGGCGGGCGTCCGCGGGCGGCGCCACGAGCCCCTGTGATTGGCACAGCCCGAGCCAGAGGAGGCGGCGCGGGGAGGGCGAGGAGGGGGGGAGGCAGGGGCGAGCGCGGCGGCGGCGGCGGCGGCGGCGGCAGGGAGGACCTGCGCTCCCACCCTCCGGCCCGGCAGGACGGGGGCGGCTGGCGCGGGCCCGGGGCGGGGTCAGCACGCAGCCTCGCGGCGCGCACCCCCGCCCGGCGGCGGCCCCGACACCCGGGGCGAGCGGGAAGAAGGCGGCGGCGGCGGCGGCAGCGGGGGAAGGATGCAGGGGAAGAAGCCGGGCGGCTCGTCGGGCGGCGGCCGGAGCGGCGAGCTGCAGGGGGACGAGGCGCAGAGGAACAAGAAGAAGAAAAAGAAGGTGTCGTGCTTCTCCAACATCACGATCTTCCTGGTGTCCGAGTGCGCCCTGATGCTGGCGCAGGGCACGGTGGGCGCCTACCTGGTGAGTCCCGGAGCCGAGTCCTCCGCGGGGCCCCTTCCCCAGCGCGGCGCCCCGCCGGCCCTGTGGCCCCGGGCAGGGGGCCGGGCGCCCGTGACCTCGGCCCGCCGGGGAGGTTGGCGAGTGGTGCAGAGGCGGCCGCCGGGGGTGGGGAGCCGGGAGCGCGCGGGACCGCGGATTCCGGCAGCTGCTCGCGCGGCGGCCGGCGGGGGCTGGGGGAGCGCGGGGAGCAGGCGCTGCGGGCAGGTGGGCGTGAGACCCGTTCTCTCCCTGCCCCCCACGCCCGAAAGCGCAGCCGGAGGGCGAGTTCCCGAGTCCCCTTGGAGAGGGAGGTATCGCGGATTTCAGGTGACCCGCACAGGGGAAGAGAAGCCAGTTTGCAAGCATCCTGCGTCTTCTGCTCTCCATTCCATCCGCCTGGAGAACAAATCCATTATGCATCATTTTCTCGGGGCTCTTTCTCCATCTGCCAATTATGGGGGTGGTGGGGGGGGATCTAACAGCTTAGGGTGAAATGCGCCCGAGTGTGGCCTGATCCGAACCTGGTCTCCGGCGCGCGGGGGGTGGACTATTCCCGCTCCGTATCCCAATAGCCATCTTTCCGGGTCTGGAATAAAGTTACAATACCTGGCGAGCCGCCGCGAGTTTGTGTAGTTCCCGCTGCCCGCCCTTAGACCAGAGTTCCCCACCGTGGTCCCTCGCTTCCAGTGGGGTTGCATCATTTTTCGCAGTATAAGTCTATTTCATTTGCCTTCTGAAAGGGGATCTTAATGCTCAAATGGCCCAGGGGTGCGTGACAGATAGGAGGAAACAGCTTGTAATGACTCAGCACTGTCAAGCACCTACTTTGGCGCTTTCTCCTGCCCTGCACAGGGGGTCCCAACTTGGGTTCGGGTAGAGTACACGTGCTGACCCAAGCACAGTCCTACCTAGGCAGAAAGCTTTTCAGAGTGTATAGTGTTAAATCATTACTTGACTATTGACCCGAAACTGGAATCAAATGTCATAGACTTTGAGTGTTAGTGAGCGAGTTTGATGGAGATAGAATTGGACAAGATTTTGGCTGTGGGATAACCACATCCAGAGTGAGCACCGCGCTCTTCCTGACGGTACCACTAATCCCTCGTTTCTGGCTGTGGGTGACAGTGAATGAGGGCCAGGCACTGGGTGCCCTGTACCATTCATAAACCATTTCCTGAGACTCGGGGCTTGCTGTTAGAGGGGAGTACAAGCCGGCTTGGGCTGTGGTGCGGGGGTATGGTTAGTTATGCGGTGATGATAGAGGCTTGTTCAAGCTCAGCTCTGTTCCTGGGGTGACAGAGTTTCAGGGCTTCTGAAAATCAGATGCATTTCCTTTGCTGCTTGTGAGATGAGTATCGTTTAAGTCCTCGTCTGTGCATTCAAGACGTGTACGCTGCAGGTCAACCCGGTAGCTGAAAGCACATTTTCTTTTCTGTTTAGATTTTTGTTTTATAAGGTGCACTTTTTTATACAGTCCATGATTGCAGACAGTACCTGTGGCATTTGGAGTTTTTGGGGTAGGGGAAAACCATGTCTTGGGGGTCAGTTAATCAGACCTTCTTTGGAGGGAATTTGACTGTTTAAATGGGTACATGTATTACTAAGATGCAAATACACATTGTTAAATATAGGTGGGTCTTTCCTGTGCAATTCCTAATGGGTTCGTTCTGTGTTTAAAAGAAAGTAATTAGTGTATCAACAGCTGCCTCTGGTTTAACAGTTTGTTTTCCTTAAATCATTTTTTTTTTCCAGCAGAGTGCATTACTCATGTGTGGCAAACACCAACAGAACTTTTCACACCATGAATGAGAAAGAAACAGCTTCGTTTTCGCTTGCAATGATCTCGGGGTTTTAGAAAGAGATGAAGCTGGTCTTCAACCAGATGAGTGGCCTACGAAAGAGTAGGGACCCTTTAGAAGGTTACAAAGCGGAGGGCTGATGGTGTGGTGGAGGTATAGGCAGGGCTGGCACCAGGGCATAGGAAGTTGACTGTAATCCCACAGTAGGTGAGTGGCAGGCAGAGGAATTCAGTCCCTTTGGTGGGGGCCCGCTGGCACTTCCAGCCGGGGCTGGTGGAAAGCCTAGTTTGGAGGGGTAGGGTATCAGGAGTCAACAGGTGACTGGCAGAAAGCAGATGGAGGCCCAGGAGAGGATAGGCCTAGGAAATTGGATTCATTTCGATTACTAGGAGGGGAGGCGTAAGATGCACAGGACTCTGGCTGTCCTGTACTCTCCAGTGCCATCTGAAGCTCATGAAAAGAAATAGTTTGATTACCAGGGTCAACTGAGTCACCTTGCTGTGGGTTTTGTTCTGGGCCACTTGGAAGTTTTCATTTGTTATTTGGGAGGTGGAATAAAAAGTTTGTTATCCCTTCAGCTATGTGAGACTTCGTTATGGATAATTTGAGAATGAAACATTGTAGAATGTTTGCAGGAAGACAGATCTCTCCCTTTTAATTCTTCTCAGGCTTTCTTAGGAAACCTGAGAACTAGTGTTTATGCACGATCACATGCACAGGGTCTACGTGCAAGGTATGTGTTCTGTATGATTGCAGATTCTATGCCAATGACATTATCTCCTTTTTGATTCCAAAAGTCCATGCAGCTACCTTCTTATTTCGTCTTCCCAGCTGCCTTTTTTAAAAAAATATTTGACAGCTTCATTTCATTTCTCCCTTATCTCTATGAAAAAACAGATTGTCCAGTGTCTTCAGTGACACTGGTATATAGGCTTCCCAAATTCAAAACTGAAGCAGGAAGTTGTGTGTGATTTGAGAAGTAGCTGAAAAGCAGGACTCTGTGTGTGTGTGTGTGTGTGTGTGTGTGTGTGTTTTCCCTTTAGAACCTGCCCAGGGTGGGAACTCCTGTATATGAGAAAGTTGCCAATTCTTAAGCTAGGCAGATCATAAGCAACTTTGCTTGGGTGTCAGGGTCTCCCAGGTGGGTACAGAAGATGATTGACATTGACCCTGAAGGCGAGAATTGGTGCTAATATAAGGTACTCTGGGTGCCGGGTGTGGATTTTGAAATCTGTTATTCTTGCAAATGTTTTAACTGGAAATTATGTTCCAGATAAGCCAAGGAATGTTCTAGTCCCAGCGTTGTGCTCTCCTAGTCTCTTAAACTGCCTGACTGGCTACAAAATATTTTTTCGATATAAGAAGAGAGACCCCGTCCAGTTTGATCATCACTATGTACAGAATAGAGTATGCAGTTTAATTTTCCTCTGCCTGGGTCTTTGCTTTGGGTGGCTCTGGTCTGAAATGACCTACTTGCAAGGATACAACATCTGCTTAAGTCTTGGGCTGTTTGGAGAAGGCAGAGGTCTGTGGGAACTGCGCAGAAGTGTGCGCGTGCACGCGCGCGCACACACACACACACACACACACACACACACTCACTCACACTCTCATTTCCCGTGCACTCGATAGCGTTCTGCGTGGAGACCCACCAAGATGTCCCAGGCCATTCAGTGAGTGTAGCGCTGCATATAGAGGTTTGTGAATGTTATCGAATTACTGAGCTCTGGAGCAGATAAGGATGTGTACAGGAAATTAAAGCCTCTGTCACTTCTGGGCAGGTATGATTAACCCTCACATGCAAATGCATTTCCTCAGGATAAAAACTTAAAAAGGCCAGTTTCATCTCTGGTGGGACTTACGGGTAGTCCCTATGAACCAAGGATAGGCATTTCCATCTCTGTAGAGTTATGCAAAAACTAAGTCTGAGGTTGTGTGAGATGTTTAACAAGGTTCCCACTCAATGCTTTGTAGTCAGTTTTTGTTGTTGTTTTAGGCCTGAGAGAGCATTCAGTGGGATTGCCATTAATGAGTGAGGTGAAACTGCTAGATTCGTTATTTTTTTTTTCTCCCTAAAGAAGCATCGTTTTGAAGATGGGTTTGTACATATCTAACTCAAAAACAGACAGCTGATAAACATTTTTAAAAGCCATGTCAAAATAGTACCATGACTAAGGTAACTGTATTTTACTTAATCGAATTATTTTACACACTTATGGTTACTCAAAGTGACAAATTCTCTGCCATTTGCATAATTACTATATAGCCCCAGGTAGTAAGAAATAAAATTACCCTGATTTTTTTTTTCTTACAGCTTGGTTGAAAATGTTTAGCTAATAATTATTTAGGGGAAAAATTATTTCTGAAAATTTCAACCTTCTTCGTGTGCAAACCTTAGTTGCTGTGTATGTGTGTGTGTGTGGGGGGCGTTATGTGTTAAACAAAATCTAAGAAACTGGATGAGTTGTAAAATGAGCAGGATCTTTTTCCTGAATTTTCTAACTCTGTCCTTTTTCAATTTTCGGTACTTTATAACAGGGGTTCCTAACCCCTGGGCTGCAGACTGGTACCAGTCCAGGGGGCAGGCCAGTGAAGCTTCATCTGTATTTGCAGCTGCTCCCCAGCACTAGCATCACCTCCTCAGCTCCACCTCAGATCATCAGGCCCTAGATTCTTATCTGAGCACCAGTCCCCGGTGCCAAAAAGGGTGGGGACCGCTGCTTTATAAGGAGGATGGCCCAGAAGCCTCACGGCAGTAGCAGTGCCTTGCTAATCAATTGCTTAGCATCTAAGCTTATCTTCTTGCTGATTGCTGGAACAGCGCTGTTCGTGTTAGGCTAGTTACGTTTCCTCTTGGGCAAAGGCAGTTTTAGCAAGAGGGTCTCTGTGAATTTCTCTTACTCATCTTAAAGCCAGCTTTGAGGTGCTGTCTTGTTCAGGGCCTGGGTTCACTTGGCAATGATGAGGGGACAGCTACATTTCACACAGGCGAAGGCCTTGAATAAAGACAAGATCTGTGAATGTTATCGGCTGGTGGCAGAGATAGAGCAGAAGAAGTTGGCATTGGTTTCAGGGTGTGTGCCAGGCCTCCTGCAGAGGTAGTGGGAGGGGCAAGTACGCTGAGCTGACCTTGGTCCTTGGATTTCTGAGGGCTTCCTGAGGTGCCAGGCAAGGAGGGTGGGGCCTGCCATGTGACCATGGGCAAGCAGGTATACAGAAGGTGCTCAGCCCTTGCTGTGGTGGAGGATAAAACTGTATAAACGACATTTCTGTAGAACCTTACTTCCAACGTCACAGACACACACAGTTAACTTGCACAGATCCCACTGCATGTAAGAAGCACATTCCTACAAAGCACAGAACAGGACTCACTGTGTCTCCTGCTCATATTTTCTACATGCACGCGATTATGTTCTGTGCATTACTGCATGCATCATGTATTTACCTGCTTGTTGTGGTGCAGTGTCACGGACACCAAATATTGTACACTGTACTTTTTTGAATACGTTAAGGGACATTTCGGTGGTAATCTTGATTGTATGGCTGACGCATGGATTTAGAAAGCCCCGAAAGGCAAGTCAGCGGGATGTCATTCCCTCTCAGAAATGCCTTTGGTAATCTCTAAGCCAGAAAGAAAACATCCTTGCTCTTTTAATTTATTTTCACTTTCTGTTTCTATATCCGTATCTACAAAATAGATGATAAACAGAAAAAAAAAAGTGGAACCACTGACTTGGGTTCATTGGGTAAGTGAATTGAGGTGGATTGAGGCACTTGGCTTTTAAATAGTGTTTATGGGTTGATGTGAGAGGCAGAATTCACGAATGGTTACAGCTCTAAGTTAAACGGTTAAAACTCCCAGGTGGAGAACAGCAAACACCTGTGGCAGCTGTGGCTCTTTAGACGAGTGTCAGGAGGCCCTGTATGCATTCATATGCCCTCACCTTACCAGCTGGCTGTGTGTCTTTGGGCTGATTACCTAACCTCTCTGTGCCTCGGTTTTTCATTTTAATGCTGGACTCATAACCAAACCGACCCTTATAGCCTTGCTGTTCAGACATTGTCAGTATGTGTAAAGCACAATGCAGACGACCTAGGTTTGAACTTGGACCTGCTACTTACCAGCTTCTGGCCACTTGACTTACCTGGGCCTCAATATCCTCATCTGAAAAAATGGGAATAACGATAGAGCCTATCTTACAGGTGGTGGAGTGATTTAAATAGGTGAGTGTGGAATAGGGTTCTTCTTATAGGCTGCAGTGTCCAGTAGTTGCCTTAATAGTGACAGCATGACCCTGCTCGCTGACCTCGCACAACGGAAGCCTCTCGGAGGGACCTGAGGATTTGGGGTATCGTATGAGGCCTGGACAATGCAAATTAACGATCTGGGTGCTGGTACCCTGCTCTGCTTCTCTGGATGAAAAGTGTACACTTCAAGGCAGCCTGGGGTGTCAGGAGCAGGGGACCAAGGGACATACGTTGTGGACGTGTGCCGCCGTCTGGACAGCCTTGTTTGAGACGTGGACCTCGGAGCTCGGCCCTGGTTGCCAGGAAGGGCTCCAGTCTCGTGCGGCACCCACTGCTGTCCCCTGAGTCCTCCTGCAGTGCTAAGCAGGGCTCGGCAGGCACAGTCGTGGGCATTTTCTGGATCCTTTTTGGTCTCTGGGAAGCAGATCGAATCTTGAGACGATCCGATGGCCCTTGCTGTGGATTTGCCCATCTCAGCGTATGGCTTATGGGGTAGGATGGGGGGGCAGGGGGTGAACTGGGTTCTTCTCAGTGAACCAAATCGCAGTGTATCTGTTAGGTGTGTCCATCAGCAAGAACGCGGACCTCGCTGAGGAGGGACGCCTGTCCGCTTTGTAAGTCGCTGCCCTACAGAGCCTTGGTTCTGGGCATTCCCGTGACTGTTCAGAGCGGAAACACCCCACTGAGCGCGGGCGGAGTCCCCGCAGTCAGGGGCTCCCAGCCCCAGCGTCTTCTTCATTTCGGTTCTTCTTTGTGGTTTCCTGGAGCCCTACTGAAAAGGGAAGCCCTTCCTGAGGGAGGGCTGAGTACAGGGAAACCGTGGCACCCAGCCCAGCCGATTCCTAAATGACAGAACGCTGCTCTTCCAACAGAGTCAGTCATTAGAATTTCCCTGGACTTCACACAGAAGTCTCATGTATGACCTCCAGTCAGTGCTCTTTGGAAATATTTAAAAGCAAAAGCCAACCTAGGTCGCTGCAAGCCCTGCTTTTCGAGGCGGGGGTGGGGAGGGGTGTGGCACCGAGTCTTCCTTTTTGCCGCTGTGATTTCCTTCATAAATACCATAGCAACACCTCTCAGCACCTTCTTCTTCTGGGATGCCGTGTCCCAAGTGGCGATTTCGAGTTACCTGGCAACAGAACCAAAGTATGTACTGACTCTTGACAAGGATGCCTTATTTCCTGAGCGTCCTCGAAGCAGATTATGGCCGTACACCCGGCCATGCGGGCAGCCATATGACGGCTCCTTCAATGGGCAGGTCTGACTTACCGTGGGGTCGCACGAGTCCATTCGAAAAAGCCTGGAGTGTGCTCTTCAGACTTCTGTGTCTGCGTCTGTCTGTCCATCCATCCATCCACCCACATGTGGGTCCTGTGAGTTCTGTAGTACATGGTGGCAGATTCTGACATGTCTAGAAGTTGGCCTTTGGGGTGGGTCTCAGGATGATGAATCTGGCTCTGCAGGTTGCCCTTGAAACCTTTCCTGGGTAGGTCTAAAGCCTGCTGTGGCTCTCACTTCATAGCCGCCTGAGCTCCCGGCTATGCAGTTAGCAGAAATAATGAGGAGCTGAGCAGGCTTTCGGCAAATAGTTTTGGGGAATAAAATAGAATAGTGGGCAAAATCTGTACTCCCTAAGTCGCTGCCGACAAGTACAGGAAGTTGAAGAAGAAAGAAATGGTTATTTTTGCCTTCATTTATGCACTTGCTCGGTTTGTGTGAGGAGAACAGTGTCCCAGTGGTGTCGTTCAATTAGAGACTGTTGCACTGTGTTCTTGGGCATGGCTGCTGTCTTCCCCTCTCCCTCCTCTTTGCGGAGGGCTCATGTGAAATGAGCGTGCTACTTCTCTAATTGTTGGGTTCCCTCCCCATTCTGACGCTGCCGCGTTCCCGTCTTTAGCTGATTAGAATGAGAAATTACCACCTTGAACAAGAGCAGGTTGAAATTGGAAAACTGCCCTCTGACTTATTACATAAGCTCTAAAATACGGTATCTGAAATCTTGTTTACCTTGCTAAGAATTCCTTTAACGAAGGTAAAAATTCCTAAGCAGTGCGGGACCCGTATGTCTTCATGATTGAAGATTCAGTTATCATAATGCAGCCTGTGAAGGAAAGAATGCATTGATGAGCTAATCTCTCCCTTGGCCTTTCGGGTCAGAGCGTTGTTTGAAGCAGAGCCTCGGGGCCACCTAGAGTTACCCCCCTGGAACTCGGCACTGGCACCCCTTCTCTGCAGGGGTGCACGGGCTATCCTGAGTCTGTGGTCACTGCACTGCTTAGGGTTGCTGGGGTTAGGCGTCCACTGAGGTCAGCTGGAGAGATTGCTCGTGAGATTCAGTGGGACGCCTGGGAAGACAACCACCATTCGTTGTGATGGGCTTTGTCCTTTGGCCATGCCATTCCCTGAAGCGCTTCATCTTGTTCTCTGTGTCCATGTGGCGTGTCATGCCACCCTCTTCTCAGCCACATGTGTGTGGGGTGCACCACACAGCTCACGACAAGGTCTACTTGAGATTTTTAGCCTCTTGAACTGTAGATGAGGAGCTTATCTCCTGCCCAGGGCGAGCACTGGAAAAGACCTTAAGGGAAAGTAGACAGTTGGAATAGATATAGAAGAGCTTCAGACAGGCCCCTCCTGTCTCCATGCAGAACATTTAGGACAAGACTCCTCACTTCTTAGGTGGCATGTTCTGCGGCCTCACCAGAGCTGGGGTTGGGAGGCTTATCCTGCCAGCCAAAGGGAGGGTATCTTTGGGAAACAAAAAACATAAATTAGCGCCTTCCTTTTCCCTTTGCCAGTCCATGGAGATGGATATAAATAGATCAGAAAGTCAGCAAGCAGTTCTGCGGCTTTGCAGCTTGTAGTGGATGGAGCAGGTGGGGAGGTTGGCCTTGCTGTGCCCGGGCTGGGAGTGACATGTGGCACCAGCAGTCCTCGGGCAGGACCCAGCTGCAGCCCAGGGAAACTTCTACAACACAGGGTGGAAATGAGTGCCCGTTAGGCAGCTTGTCTCAGCGTCCCGAAGTTGGCCCTGGCCTGCACTGGAAGACTGTTCTCAGGACTGTTTTTTATTTTTTATTTTTGTTTGCTTGTTTGTTTGTTTGTTTGTTTTATGCCTACAGCACCTGGTCTTCCTAGGTGGTCTCCTGTCTAAGTACTAACCAGGCCCAACCCTGCTTAGCTTCCGAGATCAGACGGGATCAGGCTTGTTCAGGGGGGCATGGCCGTAGACTCAGGTCTTTTTAAAGATAACCTTGTGGAAACTGCAATCGTGGCTTTCGTCTTAGGTGATAGCAGAGCACAGGTAACTTACCCAAAGGTGTAGCTCGCCCTCACCCCCCCGAGCCAGCTCACGTTAGCCAGCAGCTATGAGCATTCCAGGAAGCATTCAGGAAGAGTTTTATTTTTGGAAATAATGATGATAAACATATATAAACAAAAATAATGTTTTGGCGAATGCAAGGGAAAAATCACTATATCTCTCAGTCTCTTTTTAAACATCCCCCTCCCCCCTTTTTAAATAGACTTAGTGTTTCCTAATGGGTATCATACCTATTTTTAATCTAGTGAACAGATAAAAATATATGCATTTATCTGTCTTCTGATACTTTAGATTTCTTTGGGGAATGCTTTTGTCACTTAACATGGAATAAATAGTACCAGGGCAGCAACTGAAAATAACTCAGGGGCTCCCGGCACCCAGGGCCATCAGGGAAGTTCTTCCGTGTGACAACTGAAACATTTTAGGTCCCAAAGAAGCAAACTGAGTGTTCTCACATTCCGGTCTGTTGCCTCCCTGGCTGTTTTTCTGTCTGTGCCCAACGAGGCGAGCTGTGGTGGTCACAGGCGCTCAGTTCAGCCCTGCCGTCTCCTAGGTGTTCATTAATTCTATTCTTGCCTCCGTCCTCTGACCCTTGACCCCAACAGTGCCACGCTTCACCAACCCTGGCAGGATGTCACAGTCAGACCTGCAAGACCTCTGTGAGAGCGAGCTCTGGGGAGTCAAAGCCGGGGTGACTCCTGAGGGGGGCTCTGAGCTCGGCTCTATGCCCGGCTCTATGCCATGCACGCTGTTAATGACCTTTTGGCAGCTTCTGCTTTTGTATTTTATTTAGGAGTGGCAGTCTTCACAGTTTATTTAAACCTTTGGCTTCCATGCAGTCATAGGGCAGTAGGATCATTCTTGAACATTTTTGGTCTCTCAGATGTTAGACCAACATCGGGTCATAGTTTTTCCTTAGAAAGATGTGGTGTGTTGTGCAGAGAACGTGACTTGGATAGTTTATCTTTTGGCTGTGAAGTGAACTTGAACCTGGAGGCGAGAAGGTAGACAGATGTGAATGCATTTCTCTGGATGTTTCTGGAGGAAGAAACAGGGCGTATCTGATCCTTGGGCCTGCCGTAACAAAGTGCCACCTCCTGGGTTGCTTGGAATGACAGATTTATTTTCTTGCAGTCCTGGAGGCCAGAAGCCTGCAATCAGGGTGTTGGCCAGGCCATGCTTTTTCTGAGACTCTGGGTGGAATCCTTTCTTGCTTCTTTCTTGCATTTGGTGGGGCCCTCGATCCTTGGTGATCCTTGGCTTGCAGCTGCACCCTCCAGTATGTAATGCTGAGGTCACGTGGCACCATCCCTCTGTATCACCAGTCATACTGGATTAGGGCCGACCCCTAGTGACCTCATCTTACCTTAATTATATCTGCTGAGACCTCACTTACAAATAAGGCCACATTTTCAAATACTGGGAGTTAGAGCTTCAGTGTGTCTTTTAGGGGGACACAGTGCAACCCATAATGTCAGGGGAAAAGGAAGAGCAAAGGCCCCCAAAATAAGCTGAGGGTACAAAGAACAAAAACAGAGAAAGAGAAACTCTTAGCCCTCTATAGGGTTTTGGGTTGCATAGGAAGATTCTGGGATATTGGTTGTACAGACCATGTGAGTGAGCATTATATGTGTATATATGTAGACAGACAGAAAGACAGAGCAAGAGAGAGACAGAGAGAGAGAGAGATAGAGAGACAGAGAGGAAGAGAATATCCATGTGTGTGTTTGTGTCTGTGTGTCTGTGTTGTTTAAGGGACATCTCCCTATCCCTTAAACCGGGGACTCTTTCACAGGAACCAGGCCTGGTAAATTTTCCTGCTGGCCCTGTCTCCTCCCCAAGGCCTGGTCCCATTTGGTGAGACTGAAGGAGAGTATCGCTGTGCCAGCCTGTCTCAGATTTGGCCAGGTATGTGTTACATGAGGACCAGACATTGGCATTCTGATCTTATTCTTCATTGTGTTTTTTTTTTTTTTTTTTTTGGGGGGGTGGAGGTGGGAGCTGTAGAATTCCCAGAATTTCTCAGCACAGCCTCCTTTTAAAAGACTTCAGCTTAGTCTCTGCCAAACTAATTAACTTCAACAACTTCCTTAAGTGCTGTAAGCAGTATAGAGTAAGGCGTATTCTTGGCCCTCATGGAGTTTATATGTCCTAGTGGGGGAGTTGGCGTGTTTGTAATGTCTTTTGTTTTTTTTTTTTTAATTACTCATTCCTTAGACTGTTGGATCCTGGGCCAAGCAGTGGCCTGGCCTTTTTGGAGCCTCCCAGCTGGTCCAGCTGAAGTACACGGAGCAGAGTGGTTTCTCACCGTGGAAGTACACTGTTTTGTCAGGGTGGGAGGTGGTGCTACAGATGGCCCAGGTGGATGGGCAGAACATCTGTGGTGGCAGGTGCAAAGTGACTTTCTTAACCTTGGTCAGGGTAGAGTCAATGGAATGAGAGGGGGCCAGTGTTGAAGGAGGTTGGCTGGGGGCTGTCCTTGAGATGGGACAGGATCTGGAAATCTGTAATAGAGAAGGGACAAGCTGGGGACACAGGGCCTCGGCCGTGTACGGTGGCCTGGCACTGAGGAGTCTCTGCTTTAGCCAGCCGTGCAGGCGCTGTCGGCACCTCTCTTTGCAAAGCTGCCATCCATGCCCCCCTCACCCCCGGCTGTGAAGTGGTGCCTTTAAGTGCTGCTCGAAGCGGGTCTGCCAGCATGTGGAGGGAGGGCACGTCAGGGCAGCCTCAGACGCTGCTCGAAGCAAGCGTGGCTGCATTGCATGATGCAGCAAGGGGCTGAAGGATGCTGGCTGTCCTGGAACACTGTGCTCACCAGGATGGGGACAGTGGGTGGGGAGGCCGCAGTGTCCATACACAGTAGCACCTTTGTATTCAACCTCTCTTTCGAGTTGTCTACAAATGAGATTTCTGCAAGACGAGCTAAAATTAGGAAAGGTCCTATCATGGTTGCCTTTTTTTTTTTTAACACTTTGACTTGGCCTCGGATGTATCAGTTCTAGATAACTTTAAAGCTGGTAACAGAACAAGCTGTGTTCACACACAGGAAATGTCTCCAAATAAGAAGTGGGCATGCAGTTTACGGTTTAGAAATTGGATGGAGGCCATTCAAACTTCCCCTCTTAGTCTCCTTGAGAAGGACGTGGCACGCTGCTGGGAAGGGGGCACCCCTCCTCAGAGTGGTCACGAGGGTACAGAGAGAAGACAGCGTGTGAGCAGAGCTAACGGACAGCTCAGATGAGTCCCCAGTGGCATGGCTGGGAGGCTGGGGTGGGGACGTGCTGAGCTGGTGGCCCTTCAGCTTCAAAGCCTGTGCAGAGGGTGTGTGGAGTCCGGCCAGAATGCCTCTGGCCTGTTGGACCACACCTGCTGCCCACAGATGGCCGATCCAAGCGTTGGCTGAGATTCCAGAGTCCCGTGTGGCCACATCCCTTGGCTCTGCCATTAACTCGAACTTCAAGTTCATGCTTGTGGCCTCTTTTTTTTTTTCTTAACATAAAGACATTACTGTTTTGCCTTTTATGCAATGAATACATGTGTTGAAAATTGGGAAAATGCAGATAAGCATAGATGCATTAAAAAAGGAAAGAATGAAAGGAGAAACATCATCCATCCTGGCATGACATGACGGCATGCCATCAGCATTTTGGCGTGAGGCCTTTTCGTCTCTCTGGGCCCTCCCACCTCGTTACATGATGTCGAGGGCAGAGCCACAGAGGGTGTTGGCTCTGTGAAGTCCAGTCCTGCCGCCCACCACCCGCGACTCTTGTGTGGCTTTGGGCAAATGACTTCACCTCTAAGATTGGGATGGAATGTGCACCCACCTCAGATGATATGGTGAATAAACACCCTGTGAGATAACCAACCCAACCAGTGTGCTTAGTGCACGCCTCTCTGCGGCATGTTACTATTGCGATATAGATATATATATATAGATATATATATATCTATATCTATATATATATATATATTTTTTTTTTTAAATAACACACTCAGCTCCCATGACACATTCTGTTTAGGAACCTGCTTTGGCTTCGCTAAACTAGTGTGGCCACTTTTCTGTAACATCAGGTGCTTTCAAGTGTCCTGGTTTTAAAGAAAAATGGCCTTGTCGTTTCTGTAAAAACAATACGTGATCATTATGAAGCATTTTAAAATTAAGGAAGGTTCAGATGAACATATATGAAGAAATTCTAAATCCTACCATTCACTAAATACCATGACGGATGTTGAGGTTTGAGGAGTGATAATGAGTCATGCCTTCTCCCTCACCCCAGTTAAGAATTGGTTGCTTCTGGGATCTTTTAAATGTCCGTCCTGTGTGGGGGCATACACTGACACCCTTGGACAGTAGGCTCTGGGCCTGGATCTGCCTCGGATTTCACTGTGTATTCCTGGAGCCTTCCCTGCCTTCCAGAGAAATGATGAGCGTTGTGGTTCATGGCTTCTTGTCACCGTTTTCTCTCCAGTGGATGGTTTCACTCTTCCCCAGTCAGAAGAATGTATCGGTACCTACTCAGGGGTGCTCTTCTCCCCGTTTTGTAATATTGATGAAAACTCTCCGGAGTTTTATTTATTCACTGGTTCATCTTCCTGAGGGTGGTGGTTACAGGGTTTTGAGCCTTATTATATGTTTGTGTTCTGCTTTGCTCTAGAATGTTCCTTAACTTTCCTTGGCAGGCAGCATTTAAATTTTATGATACTGGGGTGTGTACTTATTTTTATTTATTTATTTTTTGTTCGCTTTTGACTAGTGATTATTTCTCCTTAAAAACATTCTTTTTTTGTTACGTTTTGGAAGAGTGAGATTTTTATATAGAAGATTGACTAATATCATGTTTTAATTGAGAAGTCCCTATTGTCATTTTAAAAGATGCGTAATATCCCACTGTATTCTATTATATCTCAACCACCTGTTTTCTATATGATGGTTTGTTGATGGGCTTGTTTTGATAATAGAAATCCAGATTTCTCATGACTTTTTTGTTTTGCTTTTCAGAATTGTAAAATGGGGTGACGAGATTACAGGGGCAGGTCACACTGGAGTCAGGAGAAGGGAAATGACTTTTTCTCTTTTTGAGAATCATACATGTGCCAGGAAGTACATGAAGGGTCTGATGAGATTCTCACAGCAACCCTGTGAGGTAAACGCCATGATTTCAGTTTTGCAGATAAGGAAACTAGGGCTCCGAGAAGTTAACTCACTCCCCCCACTTGACAATTAGTTTTTGATCCCGGGCTTCTTAGTTTTATCCTGCTCTAAAGCCCCCTCTCTTTACTCGGACCACACCTCCTGAAGAAACCGCAGCTGGACTGACTGCTTAGACATGTTTGGTGTGTTGATATCGTTTTGACATGTTACTGCTTGTGAGAGAACTATTCTTTTTCTGGGAAAAGGTAGCAAACACGACGCGCGGCTTCCCTGGGGCTGGAGGACCATGTTCTCTGCCCGCCCCTTCCCCGTGACTGCAAAACAGCGTTTGCGGGGCGATGCGAATTGCATTTCCTCTGGCGTTTTCTCTGAAAATGAACCTTTGTGCATTCAGAGGGCCTCCGTGTCAGGCATGTTGTGACCTGCGTCCTCCGCCCTCACCTGTGTTCTCGCTCTGAACCGCCAGCCGCTCCAAAACAAGGGCCATTATGTAAGCATTTGGCCATCACCACCCTCGCAAAATCACAGACCGCTCCAAGCCCGCATGAGCAAACACTCTAATTAATGTTCGGTTCGTCAGCAGTCATTCATTCATCAGAATCTTAGTACAGAATTACAGGCACCGTATCCGAAAAGTATTCCACAGGACGTAGCAAGAATAACGTGTTGATATGTCTTGAAAGACCCCTGGTCGGGGATGCGTTTATCTGTCTTGGGTTTTAATTCCATCATCAAAAACAAAAGAGAGTCCAGTGCTGTCTTATATGTGTGGAGTGTTTGCTGGGTTTCAGAGTGTTGCCATGGATGTGTCATTTCAGCCTCACAGCGACCCAGGAGATAGGTGGGCACTTCTACCCCACCTTTATTTTTAATTCTGTATTACAAATTCTCAAACAAAACAAAGAAATAGAAATTATAGCAGAGCGAACACCCATGTGCTCACCACCCAGGGTTGAACAATTGTTAAGATTTTGGCATATTTGCTTCATATCTATACACACACACACACACACACACACACACGTGCATATAACCTTTTAACCACCTTACAGTAAATTATAGAAATGAGGACACTTCACACCTAAATAGTTCATTATGCCTCTTCATAAAATACGATCATTTCCCTGTAAAACCATAACTCTTTTATCACTCCCAACAAAATTAACTGTTGCCTAATTTCAACTGATACCCACTATGTTTTCATATTTCTCCAACTTTCCCAAAATATCTCCATTGGCTCTGCTTTTGACATCTCTAGCTCTGGCTGCAGCTCAATCTCTCGAACTCGATCGATTTCTATAAACAGCCCAAACCAACTAAAGACCATGCATTTCATTTGTTATATGACTTTTAGTCTCATTTCCAAATTTTTTTATTGTGGTAAAATACACATAACATCAAATTTATTACCTTTGCCATTTTTCAGCGTATGGTTCAGGGGCATTAAATGCATTTATATTGTCGGTACAGCCCTCACCACTGTGCCTCTCTAGAACTCTTCATTTTGAAAAACCGAGCCCATTAAACAATAAGTCTCCATTCCCTTCTCCCCAGCCCCTGGCAGTCACCATTCTGCTTTCTGTCTCTGTAATTCTGACCACCTTGTAATGGACCATGTAAATGGAGTCCTACAACATTTGTTCTTTTGTGTCTGGCTTATTTAGTTTAGTATTATATCTTCAAGGTTCATTCACGCTGTGGCCTGTGTCAGAATTCTCTCCTGTTGTAAAGCTGAATAGTATTCCATTTTACGCAAACACATTCTGCTGGCCCATTCATCCATTGATGGACACTGGGTTGCTTCCACATCCTAGCTGTTAGAATAATGTGGCTGCAAACATAGGTATACAGTGTTTTTTAATCCAGAATACTACTTCTACTTTTTTTCCTGCTGGGTCGACCTTGTGAATTTTTGGTCATTTCCTTTGTGATGAGGTTGACTCAGCCATGCTATAGAACATTCTGCAGAATATTCCCTATTTTGAATGCATCTGAATTATTTCCTTGCGGTTCGATCTAACTTGTCCTGTACATTAGAGGCCAGTTTTTTTCTTGACTGCATTTGCATCTTGCTTGATGATATTAGAAAACTGGGGAGTCGTTCTTTTAAGTGCTTCACATGAAAATGTCTGGCTGTCCCCTGGTCTCAATGCTCAGGGTCGACCAGCAGGTTGAGATGGGTAGTAACCTCTCCACATGAAAGGGGCATTTGCTCCTGTGGCAAGTAATCCCTGTTAGTGCCCGTTTATCGGCGAGGCCAATGCTAAAATGCTGAGTAGATGCTCGCTTGGTTACCAGTAATAATAATCTCTCCTGTTTATTGAGCGTTTGCCATGTGCCAGGCACCAGTTCCATACTTGACATGTACTATTTATTTCTTCAGTAGCGTCCCCATTTAGAGCTCAGTATTGAAGACCCCAGCAGCCCTGCTGTTGTGAAGACACTTCTCAGGCCTCTGTCCCTTACTGCTCCCCACCCACAGGGGGTCACGGTTTCCCGCCAGGAGACCTGGCATGCTGTGGGCACTGCCTGTCCCCACTACATATCCACAGATCAGAGCTTGGCTCAGGAGCGAGACCGCCTGGATTCCAACCCCAGGTCTCCCCTGATGCGTGACTCTGGGTTGGTTCCTCGCCCTCTGAACTTCAGCATCCTCATCTGTAACGTGGAAGTACTTGTCTCAGAGGGTTCTTGTGAACGTCAAATGACTTAGCACATGTGGAAGGCCTAGCACAGTGCCTGGCATGTGTGCTTGGTAAATCTCAGCCTCATTCTGGCTGCCTTGAGCCCTAAGAGACGGTTTCTAAGGCCCTTTTCACTTTGAGAGGTTTGTTTGTAGAGAAAAAGCGGGGTTGGCTGAAAATCGGGAACAGACAGGAGTTGTGGCGATGGTTCGAGAGGCAGCACGTTGCAGCCCATGGCCCACATCAGGTCTCGCAGGCTGAGCTTGCAAGTCCAGTGTTACTGAAACATTGCCTGCCGATTCCTTTACATGTTGCTGTCCACGGCCACTTCTGCAGAGTTCAGAGGTCGTGACAGAGGCCAGATGGCCCGCAGAGCCTAAAGTCTTTACTATCTGATATCTTACAGAAAAAAAAAAAAAATTTCAGACCCCTGACCTGGAATCTTAGAGAGTTCTGAGAGGTATGGTCTGTGATCTGTGGGTTCTGGCTCCCCAGATCGATGCCGCTGCCTCCTCCCGAATGTCCGCCTTCAGCTTTCACTCCCAGGAGCAGTGTCTCCCAGTCTTCCTGACCCGGAACGCGAGGCCCACGCCCTCTTCTGGGCATCAGCCCTGCGTGCCCATGGATGCTCTCTTAGCTGGGGGGCCGGCGGTTCCCAAGTTCCCACCCTGGAGACGTTTCTGTACTTATGGGTCTTTCTTCCCAGCCAGTTGGTCAAAGTGGTCTGTTTGTGTGTTGCACGGCACCTTCTGGGTGACTCCACAGGCTCCTGTGTGTCCCCCCCGTGGTGGATCTGGCCCCTGGTGGAGGCAGGTGTGTGGCCATAGCACAGGCCTTCTCTCTCTCCGCGTTCCTGGCCCACGAACACGATGCCAGCTAATTATAGATATTTGACTTTTGCCAATATGTTCAGGGTCCTGCTGCTTGACCCAAATGGAACTGATTCAACTCCACTGAATGAGAAACCTCATTTCCATAAGTTACTTCTGCATTTGGACAGAAACAGACGACTTTTCCTGAAGTCCTTCTCTGTTACGTACGGCTTATTCTACTTGATTTATTCCCTGGTCTTTAAGATAGCTTTTATTGATCTGAGGCATTAAATTTAATTCTGATGTGGAAGAATCCTTTCCCTTTTATTTTATGTTGTCTCCTAGCCACTTAAATAACTATTTAATGTTTTAATTAATTTGGCGTGAAGCCTCTGGAAATGATGATGGCAGTTCTCCTTGTACGTATTTTTCATTTGGACATCAAGCTGTGCTTTCTTCTCTCTCTCTCTCTCCTTTAAAACATTTAAGATGTTTGTATTCTGTGACACTACCATATTAATTCAAGACCTATTTATGGAGCGTCTGCGATTTGCCAGGCACTCTTCTAAGGAGCTGGGGACATAGCACTATGGAAATACACAGGAATGTCCACTGAAGGAGCTTACGGCGTGGCACTTTTCTCAAAATCCTCTGCAGGTGACATCAGAGCCGTGGCCGAGATTCTCGAAAGAATGAGTGTGAGTGGCTGAAGGTAAACGAAGCCTCTTTCTGGAGATCGGAAAGAGGAGAACATGGAAGTGGATCCCGCAGAAAAAGCAGGGTCAGCAGAGAGTGGGAGGAGGCACAGAAATCTGTGGGACAGCCCGTGGCCCTCGCTGGCAGGCAGGCTCACTTTTGGGAAGGGGAAGGAAGACGGCTCCCTTGGGTGGAGGTCACAATTAGGTGAGGGAAGGCCTTGACTTCTAGACTCAGTCCAGTCCACAAAAAGGAGTCAGGTTAGGTTTTGCAGAGTGGCGGGACCAGTGGAAAGGAAGGAGTTTTAGGAAGGAGTAGCTTAGTGAACCTCGAAGTGGGTGGAGACCCGCAGTCTGGCCTGAGCAGCCACGGGTCAGGGAGGAAGGCATGTGGCTGGGGCGCCTCCCCTGTCCTGCATGCACTGGGTGGTGGGGCCACACAGAGACTGACCAGTGGAAGGACTTCTGTCTCAGAGCTTTCCTGAAGCTCAGAAAATTGTGCCGATCAAGTGGGGCAAAAAATCTCTCATCCCGGAAACGAAACCATCGTGGAGGATTCTAAGCAGGGTGTAGAAATGGGCATTTTCGTTGGGTTCCTTGACTCCAGACGACTTCCTAGTCCGTGGTAATAGTCCAAAGACATCAGAAAAAAAAAAAAAAATAGCTCCTTGGGTCTTTGAAGGACATAGTGCCATCTCATGGTCTTCTAAATAGTGGCTCCCACAGCATAGAGACTAAATGGTGAAACTTCTTGAAGCTTCTGTTAAGGAGGTTAACTGTCAGGTATTCAGCATAGCATTTTGACAGTGATAAATCAAGCACTCTGTGATCTTTTAAAACCAGATTGTAGTTTTGTGGCAAACCGTCCAGAATTGTCACCTCCTCGCCTCCTGCCTTACAACTCAGAGCGTAGATTTTCATGTCTACAAAAATCTTCACTCGCCAACATTCAGACACCGAAATACCTACAGTTCCCACGCTTCGTCAGAAGGACCTTATGAGGGAGGAGAGAAACATGGCATGTCATAGAGAGTTTGTAATTTTTTCTTATATGTGGGACTTGGAATTGAAGCCTCTTCCCTCTCTTAGTTTTCTCTGTTTCCCTTCTGTGAGCAGCTGCGTTCTTTCTACCTGGTCTCCGGCTATTTCTGACATAGCTATTCTCAGGCATAATTACAGCATCACTATAAAATAAAGTCCGTGATTCTCTTTTGAAAATCGGCCTGTGATCGGTGCCCGTGCTGCTGTTGAACACACACTTGTACCCACATGCAGTGAGTTGGGCAGTCACATGCTCACAGGCGACCGTGTAATTTGATAGGCCACTGTTATATAGACTATCTGTTAGCATAAGGGTTCTACTAAAATATTTATTGCTTGCCCCCACGCTAGTGCCCCATAAGGCAGCAGGTACATTCTGCATCACCACTTACACTGTGAGATGCTGGGTTTCTATCACTTATTTTGTCTGCTTTTTTTTTTTTTTTTTTTTTTTTTTTTTTTTTAAGCCACCATCTGCATTTTCCAATTTGAAGTGCATTAGTTACTATGGAAACAGTGATGTCATTGGCGGGGGTGAGGGTTAGTAACATCTACAAGGACAGTTTAAAATTTTATTTAATGGTTTGAAATTTATACTACCCCTGGGGGAAAATTGCGAGTCTGCTTGAGATAAGGGTGTGCTTATACTGTACAATAATAGCTCGTGTGATGTGGGTGCATGTAACAAAAGTCTGCATTTGTGTGTTTTTTAGGTTGCAAACGAAAATATGCCTGAGCACTAAAAAAAAAGGAAAGGAAAAAGGAAAAAGAATGTCAGGGGATTCATATAATTGTTCCAACTGCCCAGAGCTCATAGTATTAATGCATAGAGTTCCTAGTATAGATACGGTTTACATAAGTGATGGTATATTTTTCTCCTATGAAAATGCTGCTGTGGAGTAGGCCTGTGACTTTTTGCATGACATGCATGTTCCAGGCAGTGGTCGACTGATTCTGATGTGTGCCCGCACCCTTAACAAGATCCCTAAAGAGGCACTTGTGGTCTCGGAGGCTCCGCAGGGGGATCTGACATGACCACAGTCTGGTGTGTGACAGCTGAGTTGGCAGGGTGAGTCCCGTGACGGGCACCTGGATCCCTTTCGTAAGTCTCAGGGTGCTGTGCAGAGTGTCTGAACGAAGCTGGCCCGAGTATTCTTTCAACCTGCTCATCCTTTTTTTTTTTTTAATTAACTTTTGAGGTAATTATAGATTCATATACACATGCTAGAAATAATGTGGAAAGATGCCCAGTTTCCTGCCATGGCGTGATATCTTGTAGGGCTGTAGTGCAGTATACCGCAGTCGGGAGACTGACATGGATGTAATCCACGAGATTCCCCCAGTTTTAAGCACACTCATGTATGTGTTGTGTGCATTTAGTCTTTACAGTTCCATCACATGTCGTGTGGCCACCAACATAGCTAAGGTGTGCATCAGTTCCACCACCTGGATCCCTCCTGCTACCTTTTATAACCTACCCCCTCACCCTAGGCCACCACTAACCTGTTCTCCATCTCCATAGTGTTGCCATTTTAAGGATGTGATGGAAATGGAATCATACAGCATTCAACTTTTGGAGATCGGCTTTTTTTTTTTTTTTTTCATTCAGCACCAATCCCTGGAGATCCACTCAAATCGTTGGATATATTAGTGAATTGCTCTTTTTTATTGCTGAGTAGTAGTCCGTGATATGGATGTACCATCGTTAGTTGAACATTCACTCCTTGAAGGACCACGGGTTGTGTTTATTTTTTTAAACAAAAGTACTGGAGAGGGCTGATGGGGCCGTTACAGCACCCATTCAGGGAGCATTTTAAAAAGGCATCCAGTCTCTCGGTCTCGTTCTCTCTCTTCTGGAATTTTCAGCAGGGCTCCCTCCAGAAACAGTAAGGCACAAGTTATTTAGAAGGAAGGAATGAGGTGTAGAGAACCAACTGTATCCTGGGAAAGCAGGCTAGCCAGGTAATGTGTCACCTTTCAGGGGGGCCTTACAGAGGCTCTGAGACCTGCCTTGAAGCACCTGCATCTCTCTTCTAAGAGCTGATGGGAGGAACAGACCTTTCCTGAAACACCGATGGTAAAAGGAGCTGTAACACCAGCTGCTCAGGCTGCTTGGTCCCCCCTATCCTTTAGGAAAGATAGGAACCTATATTCTTGTCCTGGGACAGACAGGTCACAGAGGGCATCACTGATTGATTTTCATTTTAAAAAGCGTTCTGCTTGGCCTTATAAAAACTTTGCTCCAGGGTTGTTCAACTGGTCACACAGGAGGATTTAAACACCAAAAATACTTGTCCGAGTGTCAGCCACAGGTCTGTGTTTCTGGTTTAGGGTTCATCGGAAGTGGCCTGAGCTACTGGACCCAGCAATCTGACACTGCCCCTCCCCATGAAAGACTTTTCTTTACCCTGCATTTTATTCAACCAGCAGACTGTCCCCTTGTCCTCTGCTGTGGAAGCCATTGACCTGACAAAAGGAAGGGTTTTGAGCATTGGGAATGCAGGTTTAAACTCCACTCAGAGAAGCTAGGGGGATTGGAAGCTTTTAATCCCGACAGCTGTAGGTCAGAGAGTCAGCACTCAGACTTTCTGTCAGTGCTGAGCAGTGGACAGAAGTCCCCACGGGAGTAAGCGGACTGTGCAGACAGCCCACGAGGCACCCAGACACGCGTGCCTTTGGCCAGACTCTAGATGATTTTCTTAGCCCAAGCAACGTGATTTCTGTGTCTGGCAACCTCCCTGTCATTCTAGCACTAACCCGGATGTCACGTGTGAGTGGGGTCACCCCACCCCCCTCTCTGCCATCGCAAGTGACCCTGTTACAACGCCAAACCCTTCAGGTCGGTGCCTTGGAGTCCGGTGGCCTGTCACTGGGGAGTTTGGGTCTGGAAGAGCCTGGGACAATGACTTTGTGTGCGGACGGAACGTTCCCCGGGTGTCGGGGAGGCTCGTGGGTAAGGAGAGGGCACACGAGGCCTGACGCTCAGCGGGAGGACATCCGCGTTCCCCGTGTCAGGTGCACAGCCACGGCCCGCCTCGTTCACGTGCTTTAAACGACGCGGTGTCGACGCTGGGCATTCATGCTTCTGCGTTCACAGCTCCAGGTTGAAGGCTGAGCACATGGTCGTGCTGGGTGGATGTTCGCTGAGTGCGTGGATGGATGATCAAGCAGAGAGGCATGGAACATACTAACGCGGGCTGGATGGGGGCGTTTCCACCCTGCACTTCCATGCCCGCCTTATGTGACCTTGCGGCCCCACTCCGATATTACTGAATATGTACAAAAAGTGTAATTCCATCAAAGTAGAAGGAACTGGAATTTTCTTTGTCATTAGTCGTCGCCTGGACTTCCAAGGAGCTGTGATATCATCTTATCCTTTAAGAAGCTGGTCGGGTTGCACTTGGTGCCTGGTGGGTAAGGGGAGAGCAGATGGGCCACCAGCCTCCCTGCGGTCCGGGCCGGCGCCGTCCGCTGTAAGCAGAGAGGTGAGCGGCAAGCTCTGGGGAAGGAGCCACGTGCTCCTGCCGCTCAGATTCCAGGCCTCTCTGTCAGCTCATCATCTTCAGATTGCCAAGCTGCTTGGAGGCTGGTTGATAATGAAATAACTCCTTCCTCCACTCCCGCTTTGCTTTTCTTTCTTTTCTTTCTTTTAAACGGTTGGCAGGAAATGGTCTGGGTTTCACTTTCACCAGGGGCCTGGGTGCCGGCTTTGTGAAATCCGCTTATCTTGACAGTGAAAAGAGAGACACGGGGTACGGAGACCCTAGATTCCTCTCTTTCTGGTTCGCCTTTTCTCTCCATCAGCTGAGGTGCCATAGGAAGTTCTAGGTTTCTTAGTATAAGACACCATTGTCTGGGATGAGAATGTCCAGACTCCGCCTGGCACCCCTTCTTTGATGCTGGAGCTCGTTGATGATGGGACCACCTTGCTTTGGCTCGCAGGGACATTTGGAAAGTGCCACATGATCACTATTCAGTCCCTTTGCATTTCCTGGCACGTGGCAGTCATTTCTGTAGGGAGTCCCCCTCTCAGTTATTGGGAATTATTATTTTTTTTAATGCCATCGGATACCCTCAAAGTGGCTGTTGATTACAAATGCCAAGTTATGATTTCTATCTCTTGATAATTACTAAGGCGATCTTTTCACACATTATTAATGTTCTCCTCGTTATTTCATATGTTTTACTGGTTTCTGTTTAGAATTTTTGGTTCCAACTATTTTTTTAAGCGGAATCATATTGGCACTATCCCTGAGTGCAACCTCCTCAAATATCGTGGTTGCTAGCATCACTTCTAAATATTCGATTCTGTACCCTGTGCCAGGAATGGGCTAAATCCTTTTCAGCTATTGTCTGCTTAATTCTCCCTCGTACACCCAATACACACACACAGAAACACTGCATAGAGCAGAAGGCTTTGCCACCATAGCATCACAGACAGTGGCATTAATGATCAAAATGGGGATAATAGTTGTGATCAGTATCGTAGTATCATCTCACTGGGTCTATCCTACTGTGCAATGAGTACGACTATTATCTTTATTTTATAGATGAAGATTCTGAATTCCCAAGACCTCTCTTGAAAGTGGCTATGTAGGGCACCAAAAGCAGACATTCTGACTCCAGAGCCTTTAAAAAAAAAAAAAAAAGACAATACGAAATTGTTTTAAAATAAAGAAACCATTATTAAGGTCTTCAACAGAGATGACATGAATCACTAAAATCACAAATTATTATGAAAGGTCTAGTTTCCGATGTTAAGTAGGGTTGAAGTGATTTCCACAACTTGCATCTTTCTAGGAAGAAGCTTTGATCATTAAATCCCAGTTCTCATGTTGACATTTCCTTTGGTAAATCATCAGAGTCATCTGGCCGAATTCAGCATTTTTCTCATGCTGCTTCTGTGCCAGACCCTGTGCTGGGTATTTTTCGTATCTCATCTCATTTAACTCTCGAGATAACTTTCTTCTTTGAGAACTAAAGAAACTGAGCCCCATAGAGCTTAACTGATTGGGACCTGTTCCAGTTGCTTGGGCTCAGCGGCTGGAGTCCGCCCGGAGGCCCCTGTGTTTCGGGAGGGCAGGGGCTGACGTCTTTTTCCATGAACTAGCTCTTCTCATGAGCTGGAACGTGACGTCGGAGCTCCTCTCTCATGCTTTTCTTTTAATTAAGGTCGCCGGTCCCCTCAGCCCCCAGCCACACCGCTTCCTGTGGCACTCCTGCCCACCTTACCTGCCTGAGGTCGGGGCGGCCCCCTGACCTGCCTTCCCTTCGGCGTGAGTTGTGAAGTCCTCTGCCTCTGCAGTGCCTCCTGCCCAGGGGCGCCGCGTGACTGTGAACTTGGGCATGGTGATTTGCCTCCTGACGCTTTGCCCTTCCAAAGAGAGACGTCACTGCCAGGCTCCCAGCATCAGTTGTTTGCCCAGGGTGACAACATTTATGTGCTCGCTGACCGCCACGTCGCCCCCGTGCGAGGATGCGTCAGATGTCCTTATCTTGGGGCTTTGTTCTCCGCACCTCCCACCGCCCACCTCCGTCTGAGTCGCCCAGCTTAACCCCAAGACCAGAATTAGGATGCGATGTGACGGCTCTTTGTTGATCCTCTTTAAAAACCGTGACCGTGAGGGATGACGAGGATTCAGTGAGTCCCTGCAGGACGGCAGGTGTAGGCAGGTGCCTCCCACCCCCCGTTCTCAACCCTGCACTAGGTATGTTTGCCCTCAGAACCCGAGGCTTGGAGGTCTCGGGGGCCTGGGGGAGGGGCAGGACCTTACCTCCCTCTCCCTTTCTGCGTGCGTCTCTGTGGGACACACTCGTTTCCTCGGTGGGGCCCTCGCCGGCTTTTATGATGTTTCGTGAGATGGCACAAGGAGCCCTACACGTGTGAACACCAGGCATCATCGCTGTCACCTCCTTGGTGTCGGGCCACTGACAGGTTTAGGAAGGCCTTCAAATTCAGAGTTGATAGCGGGCCTGTGGACTGATGACATTTGGCTTTGTTCTTCAGCATTCCCTTTTCTGGTTTAGAATGCTGCTGCCCCTTTTTCTGCCTTCCTCCGCCCTCCACCATTGCCCTCTGCGTGCAGAATGGCCCGAGCCGTTGTCCTGAGTGAGCCCGGACGTCCAAGCATCCCTTGCCCACCCAGGACCCCCACAGTGACCCTAAGGCTTGTTAAGATCCCCTTGGCTTCATGGGCTGAGACACTGTGGTCACAAACCCTGCACCCCGCACCCACATTGTCACCCGCCTCCACTGCCATGGCACTGCCCGTGTGCATGGGACCCTGCAGCAGCTGGCGCCAGACGATGCTCATTCTCATCTTGGCATCTCGGGATGGCCTGGCAACTTTGGCCATTCAGAGCCCAGCTGGTACCAGAGTCGTGGGGTCACCCTGCAGAGGTGATTTGCCACTTCGTGCTAATAAACTGATTTCAATTCCTGGAACTTCTGAGGTCCTGCTGCTCCTGCCCTGTCTTCTGACTGTCTTGTGATGAAAGATGTTTGAGGTCGCCACATGATTTAATGAAACCAGGCTGGATGCCCTGCCGACGTTTGAAATAGCATTCTACCCCACTAGCTGTGTGCCCTAGACAAGTTACTTAACCTCTCTGAGCCACTCATCCTCTATCTCCGAATCGAAGTGAATCCCTCTGCCACACAGTTCGTGCCAGGATTTAACGAGATACAGTTTGCGGAAAGCGCCTCATCCCGGTGTCGGCACACTGAGTGCACTTGGCCGATAATTAACGTTCTTCCCTTCCTCAGGATCTAGGATCTGAGGCAGGAGAAGCAAAGGCCAGAGCAACGTCGAGACATGCTCCTTTACTCTGTGCAGTAATGTGCGCTTGGCAGATATCAGATACTTCTAAACAAAAGTAAAAGAGCTTTAATTATGCCCTCGTTTGTGGTTTGGTTGCCTTATGAACCGACTCGAGAATGTGGCCCACCCTCTCGCTGCTGCAAATTGAAGGGCTGGCCAGGAGTCAAAAACAGAGTCAGGACTTTCTCCTGGAGCTCGCAAGTCTCCCTGCCTTGGAGACAGAGATGGGTTGGAGATGCCATCTGAATGGGGTGTGGTTCAGGGCCTGGCCTGTCGGCTCACGAGGGCCGCTTGCCTTCTCATTCCGTCTTCTGTGTGTGTGTGTCTTGGCCTCTGTACGTGTACTTGATGCTGCTCTTCGCTTTTTGTTCACGCAATTTCACTTGTGCACTTCCGGTTATACAACTGACATTGCCTAACTGAGATTTGTAATAAGCAGAGAGCTAGAGTGTCTAGTGTCCCTGCTCCACCTCGTACCCCATGGCCGTGGGCATAAGGAATCTCAGATTCTTTGTCTGCAAAATGGCGTGGTGATCGCACTTATAGGATCATACGTGGATTAGGAGAATGGATCTACAAAACTCTGTGCTTAGCACAGTACGTGCTCCATAATATGTGCTCAGTAAAAATCACTTGTATTAATATTAGTAATAGGTAATATTCAAGCATTTGTTTTTATAGAACAAATACATTCCAGCGAAGTGGACATGATGGTTCTCTGTGCAGTGAACCTTGCTATTCCTTGACTGAGGTTATAATATTGGAGATGCAAACCCCTTAGATAATAGCAAATTCTGTGTTGTCACCAGGAAGGGTCGTGGGTGGCCCTGCTGAATGTGGAGGGCATTTGAAGCATCTTGTGGGGTTCACAGCACCATGTGCCTCCCCTTGGTCTGTAACTCATTGCTCAGCCCCTCTCCCAGCCCTCAAGTTTCCCTGGGTCTCTTGTCCTGAGCTCACACTGCCTCTCCTTACACTCGGGGGTCCTTGTGGCCATTGGCACTGGGTGGCAGGACCTTTGCTTTCGTCTGAGGCTTAATGCCTTGTCATACATAATGCTTGTTCTAGGAATCTACTAGCCTAGAAACTCGGTAAGGGAGGCTCATTTCAAATGGGATTGTGAACCAGTTACTGTCAAATAGAGCAGAATTACTTATGTCTAAGCTCTGCTGTTACCTACCTGTGTAACAGTGTGGTGAGCTGGGCATTCTGCCTGTCCATTTAGGCTTTTAGCCCAGGCAAATCAGCCAGGCAGCTAAGATGAATGTATGATATTCACATTTCATTCCTCTTCCTTTGTAGGTTGTTCAAATGATTTCATTTTGCATCATTCAGAATTGTTATTCTATGACATCTTGTTTATAAATATCATGTGCCCTGAGCAATTTTCGGTTATATTTAAGAAAGACTTACTTTCAGAGAAGGTGATTTACAGTTTCCTGAATTTCAGAGTCTAGAAAACATTGTGGCATTAATTTCTTGCCAAATCAAAATACAATCTGAGATTGCGTGTCTCCCTTTGCTTACATGCCCAATACTCGGCACATGTTTGTGTCTTATTCACTTAGGACTATATTATATGTGTATGCATGCATGTAAATATGTGTAGTTTATAACTATGTGCACATTTAACTTGTGGAATATTGGAAGATTGAGATTATGTTTTATTCCCTCTGTACTATCAATAATCATTTTCCCCAACATTTTATTACAACATACTTCAAACATGTAAAAAAAAAGTTGAATTGTCTGGTTAATACCCATATACCCACTGTAATGACTCTGCAATTAGCATGTGGCTCTATTTGCTTTGTCATATAGTTGCCCATCTCTCCACCACTGTATGCATCCACTTCTATCTTCTTGTTGTCGTGTTTCTGAGTAGGTTACATGCTTCCCCTAAGCATGACCATGTGTTCTGTTTGCGGGAAGCATGTGTTACATCTTGAGTCTTCTCTGGGCCTTCCCTGAGCCTTCATTTTGTACCTTGATATGTTCTCAGGACTCATCTGAAGCCTCACGAGCAGGCACAGAACCCTCCTAGCAGCCTCCCCCAGGGCTCTGTCCTGCTATTTCTGCTCTTGGCGATTCTGACTGTGCCTCTTACAGGAAGAATGCTCAAGATGCTGTATCTACAGTTTTCCTTCCTCAAGCAAAGAGACTTAACTAGAGTCCCCAGAAAATGGCATCTGCTCCCCATCCTTGAGCTCAGCCAGATAAAGGCTCTGACAAACACCAACTCCAAAGGCAGATTGACTTCGCCTCGGATTCCTCCTTTGGTTATTCTCCAGCGTTCTCTGGTTCAGGCAGCCTCCCTCTCCCTCCAGCTAGCCATTAGGGTTGACCTTTGAGGAGCAGGAGTTCTCTGCTGTCCTGACTCACTGGGCCCCATTCTGTCCTGGCTGGAGTACACAACTCCGAAGGAATGTGGGATGAAACGCCTTGCTGGGTGCGAACTTCGCATTCGTTTTAAATGATGCCTTTCTCCATCATATTTTTTTAAAATCATAATATTGTAATAATTGCAATTTTACATGTGTATCTGTCGAAAAATAATCGTGAAAACGTGAAACCATGCCCTTCATATAATTAGAGAGTGAACGGAGTCAGATATTCTATGTAACTCACTAATGAGGGAACCAGTTAGTTGGTAAAGCTGGCTCAAAAGAGGATTTAAGGAAATGTGTATTTATAGTCTGTTGAAGGTTAAAAAAAAACCACGATAAAAGAGAATCATTAGATGAGTGTGGGAGAAATGGTAAGGTGCCATTCAGATCACCCTCGAAATGACCCACATGCCGAAGTGGCACGTCCTGGAGCCACTCGCCCTGAACCCCCTCGATACAAAATTAGTGAGTGTCCTCTAGGGCAACACTGCTATAACCTTTGGGGTCATCTTTTCTACAGTACAGAAATCTACACGTTAACACATAGCTTCACAGCGTCTGAGCCCTTACTATAGAGTACGTAGCAAAATCAAACCCAGGAAGGTTCCTCTCAGTCAGGGTCTGGCTGCCCTGTAAAGAGCCAGATAGTGAATATCTCAGGCTTTGCAGGCCATCCATCTCTGTCACTCCCTTACAAGTGTCCAGTTCTGCTGCTGGGCCAGGAAAGCTGCTGTGACTAAACAGCGGGCCTGGCCGTGTTCCCATGAAACTCTACTGACAAAGCCAGGGGCGTGGGTGTGAGATTTTGGCCCCAGGAACACAGTGTGCTGACCCCCGCCCTAGATAGTGAAGTAATCTTTGGATCCGTCCTTAAACAGTGCCCTGGTGTGACATTGAACGGACACTCTCTGCCTGCCGTTTTTGCCCCTCTGATGCTTGTGGGGTATAATTTCTAAATCCCACAACGGCCTACAAGGTGCTCATATTACTATTTTACAAACGAGGTCACAGGGCCGACGAGGGCTGTGCGTGGTCTTGCCGCCTAAGTGGGTGGTGCTTTCGGAAGTGAGTGTGGCAGAAGGACTGGGGCAGGTCTGAGTCACCGTGGGGAGAAAAGCACCCCTAAAACAGAGCTGACTGCACATCCATAGCGCCTAGAGGTGTCTGAAGAGGCCCTGCTTGGCATCACACTCTCTCAGCCATGTGTCTTGCAGTTGTCACGGAATACGTCGATTGGCCTGTGAGCTAAGTGATTTGAATGCCGTAGCTTTCGTCCATGAAGGCTTTAGAGGAATTTTCCAGCGTGGACCTTGTTTTCTGTGCCGCATCCCACTGACGCCAGTGGGAGGTGAGAACAGCTTACACCACAGAGGCAGCAGAGCGTTTACGGGGACCGTGCCACAGGCCGGCTGTGTCACTGGCCAGCCCCTTGCTCAGCTCAAGGCTCTAGTATTACCACTAAGAAAGGTGGGGAAGCTCTAGGGCCTCCCTCTCCAGCTTGCCCTTTGTAAAAATCCGTTAACAGCGCCTGGATTCAAATTCTGACCCCTCATCTCATCAGCTGTGTGACCATGGACAAAGTTCTTGAATCTCTCTGTGCCTCCGTTTTCTCGTATGTAAAATGGGGATGTGGCCAATATGGAAATGAAATTAATTTACCTGGGTAAAGCTTGTAGAACAATACCGGGTACCTGGTATATAGAAAGCTCTGTGACAGTATTTTCTGCTGTTATTTTTGCTATTGTTATTATTGTTGCCGTGATATCTAGCACTTAATGTGGTGCCAGGCTAGGTAGTGACTGGGGAGCTGCATTTTAAATTTTAGTCAATCTTAATGTAAACTTACATAGCTACATGTGTCTAGTGGCCACTGTGTTAAACAGCACAGTTCCCTGAATATTCTAGTGTTCAGAGGTTGTAATTCAGTCTGATACTGGCATTTTTCAAACATCTGCAGGTGATTAGCATGCAGCCAGAACTGAGAACCACAGGACGAGAACTTTTAGGCCAGTATTTTATCATCAGCTCATCCATCCATCCATCCACCCATCCACCCACCCACCCATTGACCTATTCACCTGTCCATCCATCCATACATACGTCAACCTATTCACCCACTCACCCACCCACACACCCATCCATCCACCTACCCACTCATCCGTTCGTCCACCCACGCACTCATCCATCTGTCCATCCATCTATCCAGCCACTCACCCACTCAGCCATCCACCTGTTCATTAATTAAATACAGGCAACTCCCACTTTTCGGAAGTGTGAGTTAGGCCACTTCACTTTTACGAACGACCCATGTTAGTCCCCAATTTATGATGGTTCAGCTCATGATTTTTCTACTTTATAATGGTGCGAAACTGATACACATTCAGTAGAAACCAGCTGGGTTAAGCTATGATGTTTGGTGGGTTCGGTGTATCCAACGCATTTTCGCCTTTAGGACATTTTCAGCTTACAATGGGTTTATCAGGATGTAATCCCATGGTAAGCCAAGGAGCATCTGTACCTGTTTTCACAAACTGAAAGTAATCCGAAGAGGGTTTTTGCTTTTATGGAAAAAGGCAAAAGCAAAATCGGTGTTCTGAGTTTGTTTCCCAGGAGCCTTCATCAAGGCAGCATGCACCTGACCAGTGTGCACTAAGCACCCTCCCCAGGCAGGACACTCAGCCCCTCAGCATCCAGCCCCAATCATCCTGTTTTATCTCCAGTCCTCCTGTGCATTCGTTAGCAGGATGTGTCCTAAGGTCTCAGAAAAGCCTACGACAGCTTATAAGGGTGTTACGTGTAGTGTAGAACTGGATGTAGTTAAGCACATTTGGTATGATTTGGATCTAGGAATGCTCAACATGTTTTCCATATAAATTAACAATAATATTGCTTCTTCACTTTGCGCCATTTTGGCTTATGACAGGTTTTGTAGGCACGCTCTCCTTTGGGATTGGGGGGACACCTGTGTGAAGTTCCTGTTCTATGCCAGTTACTCTTCTGGGCTCCAGCAGTCGGCAAAGAGACAGAAGGTCTGGGGTGTCAGCTTGCTTGCTGGAGATGGGGTGAGTGGGTATCAGAACAGCCTAAGAACACATGATAAGCTACTTCCAGACCAGGTACCTGAGTGCAGTGAGGACAGGTGAGGGGGTTGCCATGGTGACCGGTTTGGAAGGGACAGCAGGGCTTGTTTAAGGAGAGCCTCACTCAGGAGGGGACAACGGAGCTAAGACCGACAGATGGTGAGGAGACAGCCTTGTCCTGATCTGGGATAAGATTCTCCCAGGCAGAGGGAGCAGCAGATCACCATGAAGGTGTGACTGTGCTCGGCCTGACTGAGAAGCAGGAAGGAGGGCGAGGTGCTTGACAGGGTGAGCTCAAGGGATTGCAGTGGGACCTGAGCTTGGTGCGGAGTCAGGACCTCGCAGGCCAGTGTCCCGAGTCGGGCGGAACTGTAGGAGGATGTTGAGCAATGCCTCCTGTCCTCCAGCTATCTCTCTAATTGCCATGTGGTCGTGCATGGGTGATGTGGTGGCTCAGGGGAGGGGACAGTGATGGCTGGGGCACAGATGGTGGCAGTGGAGATAGGAGAGTTGACAAGTGGGGATGCACCAAGGGAAAGCCGGCGGGACTTGCTGACGGGTGGAGTGGATATGTGAAGGTCGCAGAGAGAGTTTTGATATGCCTCGCTCCCCAAATATCATTAGACAGCGAGTCAGGGTGTGTAGACTTCCTACCGACTGAATAAGCTGACCTTCCTTCCACTTTACTTAAGGAGGCTGCTCGTGATGCCAAGGAGAGGAGGTTAAGGGATCATAAAGCATGAAGCCTGAGACAGTGTTTCTCTGACTTGAAATTGCACAGCACCTGGGGATCTTGTTGAAATGTAGGCTCTGACCCAGTAGGTCTGGGGCCAGGTCTGGGACTTCTAAAATGCTCCCAGGCAATTTCAGTGCTACCTGTACTTGAGCCTACTTTGCAACCAACAAGGGCTTCCTGGCCCCCCGTTGTATGCTCCTGTTGGAAGGAGATGCAAAACAGTGACCCCTGGAGCCCGTGCGTCTGAGGAGCAGGGTGGAGCTAGCCGGGAACAGCTCGATACTTAAGGCCAAGGCCATTCTTCCAATCCACAGGGCATCTTGGACGTGTGGCTGCGATCCCTCTCCAGCGACTCCAGGAATTGGCTTTGTGGGACACAGGAGTCCCTACTCCTCGGTCCTTTGGGATCGGAGTTCCTGGCCATTATTCCACAGCCTATCACAGTGTAGGCACGTGTCTTCCAGTCTGGTCTCTAGAAGTACATTGGAAAGGATGTATTCTACATGAAAAAGAAGGCTTTGAAGCAAAGTGACCTGTGCGGCAAGAAGTCATGTGACTTCCTGTATATATGCGGTATTATTATTAACACAGTGCATTTGCCCTGGGTGGGAGAGACGACACTGAGTCCCCAGAGGTAGTAACAGGGGGTGATCAGTTCTGGCAGACTCTAAAGCAGTGCCTTGGGCAGTGGGTCCGTTTCATAGTGACAAGGACAAGGAAGTGTCAAAAAGTTTAGTATGATACATTTCACTTTTAGAGCATTAGTGTAAGTGAAACTTCTTGCCATGCTGTAGGATTTCGGGCTGTTTTGAAATGGCATGCACTCCCTCCGAGATGGGGCTAGCTCAAGCCTACCGATCGTCCAGGCCCAGCACAGAATGTGTCACCAAGGCAGGATCCCATATGGACGCTTTTTGTAAAAGAGGCTTAACATTTGATACCTGGGAGAAAAAATCACTGTGCCTTGCCATGTGGTTTCCCAGCCAACACCGTTGACTTGTGGCACTTCTAGTGGTTCCTTAGACTCCGTCCTGTTTCATTTTGTGGGAGACGCCGAAGCTGTTTGCCTGACGCCTCCAGTCTGAATGTTTAGGGTTTTCACGTTATGCACATGCTCCAGCTCTGATCTCTCTTATCTTTTGAGTTCCCAAGTGCCGTGGTATTTATTGTTACAGGTTGTTAGATTATCATGTGGTAGTTGGTGTTTTTATTAGGTTCTCCTCTTCTGATACATGCAGGTCTTCCCTTTAGAGCCTGCATAGATCTTTTTCTTTCTTTCTTTCTTTCTTTCTTTCTTTCTTTCTTTCTTTCTTTCTTTCTTTCTTTCTTTCTTTCTTTCTTTCTTTCTTTCTTTTTTTTTTAACTAGGGAGCTGGAGATATTGAACTGTCTCGACCCACCTCAGTCAAAATGACCAATAACTTCTGTATCTTCAATAAAACCACTCACTTTGTGGTTTTCCTCTTCAAAGATGCTTGATTCCTCTAATTCGCCATGTTTGTTTTTCCTATTTGTTTCTCTTCTCTTTATGGAGTTACAACTAAGTCCAGAGATAGCTGCTTAAAAGGAAGATATAAGCATGGCCTTAGAGATCTCTTCCTGCAATGTCTTCGGTTTATAATTTGGCCCTAGATTTAAGGCAGGGACTTTTCTCATGTTCATGCAAACATGAGCGTATGCACCTCTCTACCCTGTACTCTGCAAACCAGCACCTTATTTCCCCAATGAGGATCCAGAGTGATGGCTGCAATCACAAAGCTTAAAAACTTTTATCAGCCAACAGAATAAAAGTCAGATCTATACGTGGCCGCAGCTGCTGCTTAGAGGTGGAGCTCTAGGCAGAAATGATATGGGGAGGTGATTCTTTTAGGGTAGGGGTTCCCCAACCCCCTTGCTATGGACCAGTATGGTCTGTGGCCTATTAGGAACCGGGCCACACAGCAGGAGGTGAGTGGCAGGTGAGCCAGCGAAGCTTCATCTATATCTGCAGCCACTCCTCAGCGCCAGCATCACCGCCTCAGCTCCACCTCAGATCATCAGGTTCTCATAGGAGTACCGGTCCCTGGTGCCACAAAGTTTGGGGACTGCTAGTTTAGAGAACAGGTGTCTCAGTGTGAGTAAAGGTGAGCCTTACGTACGATGTTTTCCATCAGGACGTGCTGTGTCTCGTAAGAGAATGGTCAGAATTATACTTAAGAAATGTCTCTGCGATGCCAGCTGTGATCCCGCTAAGATGTATCAGGACCTTAGGAGCCAGACAGTCCCAGGTTGAAATCCTGTCTCTGCCACTCTCTAGCTGTGTGACCTTAGGAAAGACAGGCAACTATCTTGATCTTCAGTCTCCTTTGGAAAATAGAATCATGCCTCTTGGTGGCTGAAAGGTTGTGAGAATTCACGGTCAAGTATGATAAGTTCCTACCGCATTGTCATTGTCTGTGGATTGTTTCCTTTAAAACAAAACAAAAATGTGAAGAAGTTGGATGTTATAACTAATCTCTTACCCTGGTTTTTACAGTTTGGGGATCAAAATAAAAAACCAACAGCCATCTGATTTCTGACTGTTTCCTTCTTCTCGGCTCTTTAACTGCCGAGACCACTCATGTCAGGGGTTTTCTCTGCTGGTGCAAATGCTAGGAGCATCATTGTGACAAAGCCAGTCTCCCCAGACACCAGCAGCTGACTGGATCAGTTTGCTCCTAGGTGCCAAGCCGGGGCAGTATTGGGACCGCATGTTTGAGGCTTGCAGTTGCAAGACCACCTCCTGTTTTCCGACCTGTCCAGGCGTCCTGCAGTGGGTGACATGTCAACGTGAGGAGGGGTGCAGGGGCTGTAACCATAGGGCCAAAGCCGGGTGAAGCTGAGTGTGAGTGGGAGCCTTTGCTCAAGATGCAGAGTGAGATGCAGAAAGCACATGTCCTTGGCTTGGTGCTGGTGTTCTCGGCTTCTGTGAAGGTGTCTCTTTCAACACAGTTTATTTTCTCAGCATGAAGTCATGGGGAGATAATGTGACCCAGTCAACACGATCGGGCTCCAGCCTCTCCAGGGGATGTATCCACTGGCTGTTTATCACACACCCCGCTTCCCACTCAAGAACCAAGCCATGACCCCGGGTCACCAGTGCTCAGAGCATCACGCTGTCAGCTCTCTGGTCCCAAGTTAGGCAGTAGCCACTTTCTTACCAAGGCGAAGATTGTTCTGCTCTGTGTATCCAACTGCAGAGGCAAAGACATTTGTTCTAGAAGCTGGAGATGGCAGTCTTTCCAGAGAATGTGTTTTTCTTTTACATTTGATACTGTTTCTAACACTCTCTTAGACCTGCTTGTCTGTGCAGTTTCTCCAAGCAGTGTGTCTCTCTTGGCTCCTAGCTTTTATTAGCTATAAAACCATCTCATTTCCATAATTGTTCTTGTCTGGCCTGGCACTATTATTCTCTGGCCTCCAGAGCCATTAGGGTTTCTTCTGGAGGGGCCAAGAAGCCTGAATTCAGTTCCTCATTTCCAACTGATTTGGAAAAATTCAGCTAAAGAAATTTAACTTTCAGATCCACAAGATGCTAGCATTATCCTCAGTGCACTGGAGTCATCTCCTCATTCTCTTTACCATGGGACCCCAGAGCATGTCCTCTCAGTGGGAGCAATGTCACTCCTAGTGGAGGGAAAGTCACTTCTTATGGGAGGGAGAGGGGTACAAAAACTTATGTATAAAGCATAGATACACAATATGTAAATAGATATAGTATGTCTGTGGCATTAAAATTTCATGCAAGTTGTAGACATGTTTATAAAGGCTCTTGAAAGGGTGGATTATAATTAAAACAAGGTTGACAAACACTGCTCTAGAACTTTTATTCTCCATGCCTCATACTTTCCATTCACAGAAAATGCCTAAAAGGAGACCCTTTTTTCTCCTCTACCAGTGGTGAGGAAGTGGCCAGGTGCGGTTCTGTGAGGCAGAAAGGCCACAGTATGTCCAGCTGAACTGCTGCTCGGACCCTTTGGGGAAAACCGACCATTGATTTTAAACAGCGTCTGAATCTCATGGAGAGGTTTCAAAATGCCAACTCCCGGGGCCCACCCTGTAGGTGCCCCAGACCTTCTTGGAGGTGTAGCTATCACTTGAGTGATTCCAAAATAGCCACAACCAGGGATCTGGAACAAGGAGAGGAAGTAGCTTAGGTGAGGAGCTGACGCAGGGCCGGAAAGCGAGGCTGTTGTGTAGGCCTCGCTGACCCCACCTCTACGCATCTGCTCACGACGTTCTCTCCCCTCGGGCTCCCCTTGCCTTCAGCCTTCTCCTTTTCTCCAAGACCGAGCTCCAGGGATGCCTCTCGCAGGGACCCTATTATGTACCTCTCCGATCCTCCTCCATTTTCTTGTTGCACTTACTGCCTCCTGCCTTACATTTCGTTTATTAGTACACATTGTCTTTTTGTTCTGTTTTAGTGAGGTGTAACTTACATACCAGGAAATCCATTCATTCTAAGTATTTAATAAAACGATTTTCAGTGAATGTAGACAGTGGTGCGGCCATTGCCACAGTCAAGTTTTAAAACAGCTCCCTCCAGAAAGTGTGCTCTTGCCTGTTTGCAGTCAGACCCCACCTGACCCCCAGCCCCGCCGCAGGCCCAGGCCACCTGATTCCTTCCTCTACAGATTTGCCCATTCTGTATATTTCACACAAATGGAATAATACAATAGACAGTCTTTTACATCTGGCTCCTTTCAATTAGCATAATCTTTTTCAGGTTAATCTACATTAGCATGCATTGGCAGTTTGTTCTATTTCATTGCCAAATATGATTCCGTGGTATTGGAATTTAGTAGATATTAGATCAGTTGGATTAGATTACTATCAGATTTATGGATATACCATATTTTGTTTATGCATTGATCATTGATGGACATTTGGGTCATTTCCAGTTGGGAATTCTTATGAATACTGCTGTTCGCTGTCTTTGTGTAGATATATGTTTTCACTTCTCTTAGGGAGCTTGGGGGTGGAATTCCTTAGTCATGTGGTATGTATGTGTGTATATATACACACACACACACACACACACATCCATATATATACCTTTATTTACATATTTTTAAAGCTGTCCAGTTGTTTTTCATAGTGGCCATAACCATTTCATCTTTTACATTCCTACCATCAATGTATGAATAGTTCTCCACATCCACATGAATGCTTGGTATTGTCTGTGATTTTTTTTTTATTACACCCATTCTAGTGGGTGGGTAGTGGGACCTTGTGACTTTTATTTGTATTTTCCTAAAGACTGATGATGCTGAGCATCTTTTCAAATCCTTACTAGACATTCGTATGTCTTCATCAGTAAAATGTCTACTCAGATTACCTATTTTTTAAATTAGGTTGTTTGTCATTGTGCTGTTGACTTTTAAAATTGGTAGAAAGTGTTCTTTCCTCGTCGTTATCCTTGCTGATTTTCTGTCTAGCTGTACTGTCAGTCGTTGAGAAGGGATAATAACATCTTCCACTGTAGTCACTGGATCGTTTATTTCTCCTTTCATTTTGTCAGTTTTTGCTTCCTGTATTTTGGGGCTCCGTTCTGAGGTTGCTGTGATCAGGTTTACATCTGCCATTTTGTAATTTGTTTGACGTCTCATGTCTTTTTTGTTCTGTTTTTTTTCCTTATTGCCTTCTCTATGTTAAATAGATGTTTTCTCATGTTTCGTTTTAATTCATTTTCCTCTATGTTTTGAATTCTTTTTTTTTTAGTGATTGCATCTACCACATGCATCTTAAGTCATCACAGTCCACTTCAGATCAGTACTAACTTAATTTGTGCAAAACTTTGTCCCATACAGCTCTATTTCTTCCCCCTCCTTTGTACTATGGGCATATATGTTACATCTGTATATGTTCTGAATTAAACAATGCAGTGTCACTGTTTTATGGAATCCTATGCATTCTAAAGCCGTTAAGGGGAAACATATATTTATACTGCCTTTTGTATTTATGCATGTATTTAACTTTTCTGGTGCTCTTTATTTTCTGGTGTATGTTTGTGTGTATATGTATAAGTTGCTGTGTGATATCATTTCCTTTCCACCTGAAGAGTTTCTTCAGTATTTCTTGCAAGGAAGATCTGCTGGTGATGAATTCTCCCGGTCTTTCTTTATCTAGGAATCTTTCTATTTTGCCTTCAGTTTCAAGTGATAGTTTTGTTGCATCTGGTGTTCTTGGTTGACGGCACCACTGAGCGTGAGGTTTTTGTGGTTCCACTTCAAATCAGCTGGATTCCTTGGAACCACGAGACTGCCGGTGTGCATGGCCAGCCCACCTGGGGGAACCGCGGTGCCGGCCACAGCGTGGGCAGCACGTGGGAGGGAGGGAAAGAACCCAGATTCCCACTCGTTTTAACAGAGTTTTCTGTGAATAAATGTTCCTCAGTTAGTTTATGATTTTGTCAATTTCCAGAGAGGAAGAAAATCATGTGGTAATTAAGAGAAGGGACTCACGCACCAGATTGTATGGGCTTCAATCCTGGCCCTGCCATTTGTTACCTGCGAGACTTTGGTCAAATCACTTAACCTCTGGGCCTCAGTTTTCTCATCTGTACAATGGCGATAATAACGGTACCTACGAAGTGGGGTTGTTATAAGAAGGAAATGCATACAGTGCTAGGAGCAGTGCTTGGCACACTGTAAATGCTACAGAATGTTAGCTCTTATTATTAGTTTGGCGAGGGCAGGGCCTGCATCTCGAATTTGGGACTTTAGACCCCTCATTCCTGGCCTGCGGCCTTGTACAGAGTCAGGCCATCTGAATCTCGGGTCCCCTTTCCCGAGGGATGCTTGGCATTCAGGGGAAATGAGGGCGGCTCTCGGAGAGCCTACAGGTGCAAGGAGTAGGGAAGGCAGGGTGGCTTTGTGCCTCGCGAAGGCCAAGCGTGGGTCAGTCCTCATCTGGGGCTCATGTACGTTTTCCCTCCCAGCCCCAAGGACAGCCAGAAATGCCCGGCACTGTTCACGGGCCGTGTCGAGACTGATTCCGGGTCTGCACAAACCCTGCCATTAATTCAGCACAGTCGCCGCCACCGTCTTAGAAAGTTCCCCTGCATCAGGCATCTCTGGGAGTGGCGAGAGCAGCTTGGCCGCGGTGCCTGTGTAGGTGCTTGCTCAAGGGGAGTGGGGAGGGCAGAGGGACGCCAACCCCCGCTGCTGCTTTTCTGCACAGAGCTGTCACGTCCATGGGAAACTGGTCCTTATCCCTCCAGTGAATGCAGCCGGGGGAAATGCACCGAGTCCGGGCTGAATTCGGCGCCTCGACAGGACACGTTTGTGCGGGAAAATGTGCATGCGGCACATCTATGTGAAATGGTCAGCTTGGCCACTGCGTGCCCCGTCTGGGCTCGAGAGCAGGACTACAGACGTGCTGAGGCAGCCTTTGACCTCAGGGACCTTTCAGCCTTCACGAGGGACACCGGACATGCCAGCAGCGTGATGGCTGTGCCGTCTCTGTTATATTGTATCCAGGACTGAGGCTGCACGGGAGAGGGTGGAGGCAAGGAGGATTCATAGCGCGGGTGGCACTTGAGCCCCCTGCTGCTAGACCAGTAGGGATTCCTGAGGTGGGTAGGATGGGGCACTTGGGAGCTCAGGCTTTTCCAGGTGGCAGTGAGCGTCACTGGGGAGTTTTAGGCAGAGAATCAAGTGAGGATGGATGGAATGAGGTGAGACAGGAAAGAGGACAGTGGCTGGGGCAGGTGCACCTGGGAGGCTTCGGAGATGAGGGATGGACAGCGGAACTGAGGCAGGCGGGGTCTGGAGAGGGACAGAGGCCAGTGGGATGTGGAGCCAGGGATGGCTGTTGGGTTCGTGGGGTCAGGGCCATGCAAATGCCAGTCAAAATACTGACGTTCATGGAAGGGGGACGAGAAGGGGACCAAATGTAGACTTGCTTGTTGTCGGGGAAGCTTTTTAATGCTGCACATGAGCAGACACTGTTTTCTTATGGTCTATGTTTATCTTACCCCCGGACACACAAGCTTGGTAACCATATTATTTTCTCATCAGCTCATTCATTTCCAAGAGAGGATATAATTAGGTGGAAGTAGATGGTGTTGGTTTTTAGGATTTAATCCAACCTGCCCGGTGGCGTGCTCTTGAGGAATTTGTGTATACTGATTTCATACCCTGCCTTGGTAAAAGTGGTTTAAAAGTGCTTGACTCCTGTGGAATGACAAGTAGAATTTGAAGACCAGCAAGAAAAAGAAATGAGATGCTTGCGTGAAGCCCTGGCATCCTGCCCCATTGCTCTAGCATGACTGCAGGTTTGAGTGTGAGATTCCTGGTAAGCAAAGCAAAAAGGGAAATAGAACTAATGTCATACTGTGTAACCGCCTTTGGTTTGAGGTAGCCAGGCTGAGAGGAACAATAAAATTAGTTGCTAGGAGCAGCGGAGCTTTTACTAGTACTTAATTAAAAACTTGTATCGCTTTAACACAGTGTTTCTGAAAGTGTGTGTGTGTGTGTGTGTGTGTGTGTGTGTGTGTGTGTGTGTGTTTCAAGGGATGCTTAGTATTAAGAAAAAAGATTCTATAGTCGGGAGAGTTTCAGGAAATGCTACATAATATATATTTTGATGAATATTAACAATGAATGTTACTATTTGGAATTCTCATGTAAATCTCGTAGTAAAGAAACCTGCTTACCTTTGTTCAAAATTATATGGCTTCGTAACTCTTTTCTTCCCTGCATAACTTTTAACAATGACTAATGAGTATTTTTAGCAGCAAGTTAGGTGAGCAGTTTGCTGAGGGCTTCCTCTGCTTACCTGAGAGAGCCCATTAGCCTTCACCGCCTGGGTCAGGGCAACTCGCTGAGGCTGCTTCTCTTTATTCTGGTAGAAAGAAGCTTTGTTCATCCTCTGTGATAATTGCCTGTTTTCATAGTTGCCATCTCTATTATACTCTGAGCTATTTGAGAGCATCTCTAGTTTGTGCATTCGTTCCTGGCGTGGCTCAGGTACTCATTGTGGGGTTTTTCAATTCATCTGAGAGTGAGCCTGGCCTCTAAGTGATATAGAGATGCCTGATTCTGTAAAAACAGTTCTGCTTGGGGAGCGTGTGTGTTTATGTGCGTAAGTTGTGAGTATGTTAGACAGAAATCTTTCTTAAGGCTCTGTCTGGTTCTCTGTACGACTTTTGTTGAATGCTGAGGAAATCTTTTAACTCCTACTGTTCTTGAAGTTTCTCTGATACAAGAGACCTGGCAACACATAAATTTGTGAATTGAACGAATGTCTGCAGTCGTCGTGTGAAAGGTGCTAAACACAAACTATTAATAATATAGCCTGATGTAAAAATTTCTGGTGTAAAAATGTACGGCTCAGTAACTGTGTGGAGGAAAATTCTATTAATTAATTGTACCCAGCAGAGATGGAAAACCTTTGTTTTCCTGTGAGGGACCACAAGCTATAGAGAAAAATCGCTGGTGAGATTTATAAGTAGGAAGTAATTAAATGTAGAGATCTTTTAAAGAAGAGCATAAAATGTTACACATTTTCCTAGAATTAATTGACTATAAGGTTTCACTAAATATGAGGAATAATAAAAAATTTGTTAACGATGTACTTTAGGGTCATTCAGGGAAGAGAGCTACTTGGGAGACTAGATTGATGAGAGAAACTAAGAAACAGGATATAGAGGGAAACATAGTCTGAGAAAGATACAGATGAAGAAGTGGAGAAAGATGCAGGAAATGGCAGAGACAAAGTTTTAGAGAAGGAGACCAGTGAGGCCTTTCTAAGGAAAGCTGGTTGAGATGCTCACTGTCAGGATAATCAGAGGAAATGATGGTGCCTTTGATAAAAACCCAGGTTATGGAGAGAGCTGGTGGGTTCTCAAGATACCGTCACAAAGATGGGCAAAGCCACGTTGCACATTCGCAACCCCAGGCATAGCATCATTCACAGTGATGAACATTGCATGTTTGAACCTTGTGGCAAACTGCGAGGGCAGAATTGTTATCTTCGTGTTACATGTAGGAAAAGGAAGTTACATGTGCCTAAGGTTCACGGTTAGTGTGCCGGTCTCAAAACCTCTCATGTTTTCCATCTGCCTCCCCTCACCCCCCAGATACTGATGCCTCGGTGTGGGCTGGAGGCCAGAGTTAGTTATTTCTAAATTGGGGATTCTCTACACTATTCTTACTTGGATTTTTAATGAAAATGGCTGTGACATGCCACCTGTGTATCACGTGGTCACAGTAGAGGCTAAATCATTCCATCAGAAATAAAGCAACATCGACTACACGTCTCTCGTACCTGGCCGACCTGTGAGGTGGGCGGGCGGGTGATCTGCTTGCCACCTGGGCAGTGACAGGAATGGGGTCTGTGTTTTCTTCTGTTACCTGGTTCTGCATACCTTGGACCTCGGATTCATAAGTGAATGCCGTGCGCGTGCCCCTTCCCCTGCGCCCTAAGTTACTTGCTGCTGTTTGGACGACAAACAACCACACGATGCGACTCACTTGATGAAACTGCTTCTGCTGCCTCATCAGGGGGTAGAGCTCCCTGGGCATCTGTGGTTAAGCCCCTTCCCCCCTTTACTGCAAGAAGACATGTCCTTGGCACATCAGACAAGAAATTGAACTTGACTTGGAACTTATTTTTATTGGACCAAATAAGCTTGCATTAAAGTCATGACAGGAATGACGTCTTTGGTGTCAGGAAGCAGGAGTGCCTCGCGGACTTGCCATAAATGGCCGGCATTTTTATTACAGGCATGGGAATAACGGGACTTCCCAAACTGGGTTGGCAGAGTTTGGCGATGTGTGGTCTGGCAACCCAGCCCGCTGCTTGTTTTTATTAAAGTGTGATTCGCACACAGCCGCGCCCATTGTTTGCATGTTGCATCTAGATGCTGCTAGGGTGGGTCCAGTAGTTGCTACAGGGACCATGTGGTCTGGAAATCCTAAAATATTTACTCTCTGGCCTTTTGCAGAAAAAAGTGAGCCAGTTTCTGTTCCAGAATCCTTATAAGGGGACCATGCATCCTTTGTGCGACTACAGTTTAATGTGAGGTCGACATCTCCTGGGCCATTTCTGCATCTGCTCCCTAGCGTGGGCCTTGCTGCTGCTGAGCATGGGGTTTTGGGGTGCAGCTTCCTCCAGGTTCACCAGGAGCAGTCTGCTGGCCTCTCTCGTGCCCTCTGCCCCTCGGAGCAGAAATGCTTTTAGATGTTAGCTCTCCTGTCAGCCTCCCAGCTCTCAGGCCTCACCTGGCTCTAGGTCGAGCCCAGAGAGACTCCTCCAGGGTCCTTTCGGCTCCACCTTCCTTGACCCAGGCCTCCCACCAGGCTGCGGCTCTGCTGCATTTTACTTCTGAGGCATCTCTCACGCATATGTCTCCCTCTGACGGTCTGCCAGCCCTGCCCTGCCCAAGCCTCGTTCCTCACCAGCACTGTTGAAATAGTTCCCCGGGCAGTCTTTGCTCACTCTGTACAATACAGCGCTGCTGGGTAGTGTTGCTGGTGGGGGGGATCCTGCTCACGGACCTCCCTTGGCTCCCCATTGACCCCCAAATCCAGGGCAGATCCTCCGCCTGTCTGCAAGGCCGTTTTATCTCAGATCACTACTCACAGCGCTGAGGCCAGAGGACCTCCCTTATTCCAGGGGTGGTCTGAACTTGCTCGCCACCACGCTAAGCCTCTCACGCCACTGACCTTTGCTCTTGGAATGCTATAACCCCCACCGCCCTGCTCTCCCCAATCCATTACAATCCGGTGCATCCTTGGTGTATCCCGGACAGGTTTTTCTCCGTGTGCAGTGTGTTCTTATCCCCTTGAACTCTCTGCCACTCTGTTATATGCCACCGTATTGGAGGTTGTATTACTTGACTGCGTCTTTCTGCTCTCCCCAGACTATAAACTGCCACAGGCCAGGGATCGTCTCTCAGTCACAGTTAGAGTCCTTGCATCTCCCACGAAGCAAGCACTGTGTCTGGAACTGGAAGTCACTCAGAGCAGGCACACCTGTGAGGAGGGCAGCTGCTCTGTGTGCGTCTGCTTTGAGCCAGCTGTGATCTCCTGACACCCACTCAAGCAGGTATTGTCTCCACGGCACAGATGTGGGAACGGGCTCAGAATGACTGACGTGGACAAGTGCTGGCGTTAAACTCGGAGCTCCCTGCCCCAGTGCCAGTGCCATGTGGCCAGGTGGCACGGCTGCACACGTGCCCGCATACACACCCTCACCGTGGCGTGAGTGCCGTGCGTCTATGCACACACATACCTCTACCTGCCTCTGCCTGAGTCACCTTGGGAGCTTCAAAAATGCTCATTCCCCGGCCCAGCGCTCAGGTTACATCAGCATCTTAGGGGGTGAGGGGCAGGCGCTGGTGTGTTTTAAAAGCTTCCCAGGTGATTCTAGTTCCAGTCCAGGCCCCACTGGGCAAGGCAGGGTCAGAACGTGGACAGGCGTGCGGAGGAGGGCTCGCGAGAGCAATCCCGACCTGTAGCTGCGGCTCCTGCGAAGTTGGCTGCTCGCTGAGCTTCCGAGAATCTCGGCCCTTTGGAGGATCGGGATGGCTCATCTGCCCCGGGCCATGGTCTCTGGCGCTTCCTGTCTTGTGACAGCGTGGACCCAAGTCTCCCTTTGGGGCTGGGCCCCCATCGATATGGTTGGCCAGAAGGTGCCTCAGGTACCCTAAGAGGCAAGCCTTCCAAAACTGCAGCCCACTTTGCTGTAGGTGGAAACGCGGATCTCTGTGACCTGGAAATGAGGGGGTGCTTTCGAGTTGCCGCTGACTTAAAAACTAGGCTCTGTAATCCTGAGTGGGGTGGGCTTGTTGGGGAGGAAGTCCAGGGCGGCACGGTTCTCAAAGCACAGGACCGTGGTCAGCGCCATCGGCAGCACCTGAAGGTCGTTGGGACAGTTCTCAGATCCATCCCTGACCCTCCGAACTTGGAGCTCGGTAGGCTGATACCCTCGGGGTGACTCTGTTGCCATGTAGGATGACAGCCACGGGTCTAGATGGGCGGTGAGTCATACGTGGGTCCCTGGAATGCCAGTGGTATGGTCTGCGGCCCCCTTGGGCATCAGAGACCCTGGGAGCTTTATAAAGCTCCCTATTATTTTTTTTTACCACATGCTCCAGGAGATTCTAAGATGAGAACCCCCTTTTTTCTTTTATTGAATTGTTGTAGAAATCGGATAAATCTTGCACTCTTTTGATAATAACTTCATATTCACTTGGCACAGGGCAAGGTTACGTCCTCCTTCCTTTTTTCCTGGAGTTTCACCTTCCTGGTCCCTAATTATCAGGACATTTTCCATCAGTCCTGTTGTTACCCATTAAGTGAAGATGGTTGTTCCCCTTAGCACGGGTCTTCCTCATTGCTGGATTGCTCCCTGCCACATAAAAGCCACAAATGGGTTTTATGATCTCCGGCATACTTAATTAGTCTGTCTTCTCAAAATTGTCTTTTAAGTGAGTGAAGACATTAGCCTCTGATCTAATTGATCCACAAAGCATCTTTTTAGCATGTTTGTGTAGCTTAAGTGTTGATCCGGGGTGGGGGGTGTCTCCGAGGCTGAGTTAAGGAGGTACAGACCCTACGACTTCCTGTCCCCACTGTGGGTCACCCTGCCAAGAATAGGTTTGAGGCAGGATGGGCGCCACAGGCCCAGGTGCCAGCTCTTTCTAAAAGAGCCGATTATTTTTCTTGTGCTTGTGGTTGTCTCTATCCCCACCACCCTTATCTGCCATCATAAATGTCCATACCTGTGCCATAGTTTATGACCGGGCACACCTGCCCAAACGGATATGCTGCCTAGAATATATATGTCATTAAATCTCATGGTGGAAATGAAACAGTGCTTCTGCTCCAGCTGGTCCCACCTGTCCACCCTTCCTCCCACTTTCACTGTCTTTTACCCACGTGAGGGAGGTCACCAGGCTGCAGACACACCAGACTGCTCGAGGTGACTCTGGTGCACTCAGGGGACCCTGCCCAGAGGTATCCCTGTTCCATTTTTGCATCCGGCCTCCTCTGGGAACCTCTCAAGACTGAGCACAAAGGCCTAGATGGAGCTCCCAAAGCCCCCCACCCTGTAGGTGGTCAGGCTACCTTCTTCGGGGTTCCCACATTGCTTACCTAGTACACGCCTCTGTTAAAGCACCTATTCCATCATGCTTGTTTGCGTCATGAAGCAAAGGAGTGAATACATGAATCCTTTGTTTTTACTCACCAGACCTTTCAGAAAGAACTTCTTGAGGGAGCATTTGATAGCTATTTTAGTGAGACCGGGACTTGCTAAATTTCTTTTCTCGACAACTGCAAATGTTTGGTGTTTGAAAAATAACACTCTAACCACGTAACTAGAAGCGACGGAGTTGTGAGCTGGCCTCGACTTGGTGAGCAAGCACTGTGGAACCAGCGATCAGAATTGGGATGTGGGAAACGGGGTGTCCCATCGTTGGTCACAGACAGGGGCCTGTGCCAGGGTTAGGACGCTGCTCTTCAGAGTTTGGCCGGAATGACACAGTAATGCGTGTCACCGTGTTAGCTCCGTGCTGCTCACAGAATCACCGAGCCACCTCTAACGCAATCCCAGGGCCCCAGCTGCTCCCAGACCAATGGGTCAGAAACTGCGAGGGGCCAGACATCTAAAAATTGTTTAGTGCTTGCCAACTGCTTCTACGTGAGAGAGAAAAACAAAACCCTCCCTCCTCGGCCCACTCAGCATGGGCTTTATAAATAGGATAGAGTTGGGAGCGTGCGAAAACTGTGGACTGCTGGACTTTTGCAGGACACCTGGGCCCCAGATCCCTGTGGGGTGGGGGAAACTGTGCTCCCTGAATAGAGGCAGAGTCATCGGGATGGAAACAGGTGCCAAGAAAAACCTCTGCCACTGGGAAAGTTAATTCTTTAACGGTGTAATTAGGGTTATCATAGTTAAGTAAACGTTTTCTAGACTCTTAAAGTTTAAAGCACTTTGCACAGGTGCCTTTTCGCATCCAGGACAAAGGGGCGCGGGTGCCGCGGGGCCGGAAGGGGGCCTCCTCCGCGGCGCCCACCGGGATTGGCGTTGAGATTTCGTTCTGCACCCGCAGGTGAGCGTGCTGACCACCCTGGAGCGGAGGTTCAACCTGCAGAGCGCCGACGTGGGGGTCATCGCCAGCAGCTTCGAGATCGGCAACCTAGCGCTCATCCTCTTCGTGAGCTACTTCGGGGCGCGCGGGCACCGGCCACGCCTCATCGGCTGCGGGGGCATCGTGATGGCGCTGGGCGCGCTGCTGTCAGCGCTGCCCGAGTTCCTGACCCACCAGTACAAGTACGAGGCCGGCGAGATCCGCTGGGCCGCCGAGGGCCGCGACGTGTGCGCCGCCAACGGCTCGGGCGGCGACCAGGGGCCCGACCCGGACCTCATCTGCCGCAGCCGGACCGCCACCAACATGATGTACCTGCTGCTGATTGGCGCCCAGGTGCTCCTGGGCATCGGTGCTACGCCCGTGCAGCCGCTGGGCGTCTCCTACATCGACGACCACGTGCGCAGGAAGGACTCCTCTCTCTACATAGGTAGGGGCGGCCCGCCCAGGGCTGCGGGGCTCTTCCGTGCGTGGGCGCTGCGTTCGTCTTTGGGGCGTGTTGAGGAGGGGTAGGTGGGCCCGTGAACTTCGTATTTTTGCCAGAGCAATGGTTTTCCGTCCCGGCTTCAAAAACTCAGGGGTTTGGAAGAATGCTGATGTCTTGAGTTGTACCCCCAGAAAATCTGGTGTGCAACCTGGGTGTGGAGCCATTTTTTGAAACGCTCCCGAGGTGATCCTGCTGGGCAGGGTTTGAGCTCTGCTGTGCTAGAGCGTTAACTGACCTTGGATGGGACTACATGCTTAGGAGTTTTAGGTTTATTTATCTCTGCGCGCGCGTGTGTGTGTGTGTGTGTGTGTGTGGACTTTGGCTGCCTTGCAGTAGCCTACAAGGTAGAGTTGGGGTCTACGCGTTGGGAACCACAGTTTTTAACGATCAAAACGATCTTTTGGTCATTGTCCTGTTGAAACTCAGAGAGAGAGAGAGAGAGAGAGAGAGAGAGAGAGAGAGAATCGCATTCCATGTAACTCTGTTATAGACTAGAACATGGGACTCAGCACGTAGCCAAAATAGTCTCTGAGGTCCAGCTGGACGGTGGTTCTCTGACCTGATGGATGATGCTACCTTGAGACTCACTGAACAGAATCAATATGAATCATGGCCTCTTAACTCCCTGCAGAGAGGAGGCATGTCTGAAGGGGCTGGCGATGGGACTGTGGGTATAAACGTGTACCCACTGGGGTGGAATAGCACGCGTGCCTTCCGGTTCCAGCTCCCACAAAGCTGGCTAAGAGAAAGAGGCCCACACCTAGCTGTCTGGTCGTAGGCCTAACATGTGAGCGTGGGCTGGAGATTGGAAGGCTCAGAAATATTGCATGTGCAAAACGCAGGTTGTTCACAACTGATGCTTTCCTGTGGGCGTCAACAGGGAGACGGAGGGTAACCTTGCAGTGCTCGGGCCACAGGTCATTGGTGGTGGGACCCGCCGCCCCTGGGCTGCCTGCACAGTGGTGCTCAGGGGGAAGTGACGCATTCCGTCTTGAGTCCGGCCGATACTGTCCACTGAAATGACCATTTGCTTTGGCCTCTTGTGGCCGAGCTACTGCCAGACTCGAGGATTCCTGGACGGGCCACTGACAAGGGGCTTCGCTGGCTGGCACCAATCTGTGGCTGCTCCTTTCCATCGTGGGGAAGGAGCCAAGGGAGCTCATTACCAGGGGACGGAAACTGGCAGGCTTCTCACTGTGGCACCAGCGCAGGAGCCAAGACTCCGGCCTGGCTAGACAATGACCCGCGGGTGGCACGTGGCACTTGCTTTCTTCCTAGAGGGACGGGGCAGGTGGGGGGCAGTGGAAACCATTCGATGGGGTCCAAGAATTGACTCCTTGGGAGTCTGCTCCCGCCTCTAGCCCATGTGGTGACCCTCCCTTGGCCCAGTTCTCTTAGCTGTCCTATTTCTTCAAGTTCAAAACATGGCTAGTTGTATTGTCGGCCAGAGGAAGTAGGCTCATGTCATGGACTCACTCTGTCGTCTCGTTAGGTTGCTGTGTCAATGGTTTGTAGCCTTGTTTTTCTTCTTTGAGGAAGAAAAAGCCAAAAGGAGAGTGGCAAAGATATTTTCTAAATAACTTCATAGTTAAAAACTATTAACATGTCTACTTTTGACAACTTGGGAAATATAAAACAAGCATAATTTGAAGATAATGACTCTTAGCTTTATGATTATATAAAATCTTTCTGCCTGGGTATTTTCTCCAAAAATGTGTTTATAGTAAACTGTGCTTTGCAATTTCATTTCTCTCTTAATGTTTCATGAGCATTCCTTTGTGTCACTAAATATTCTTCTGTGACATTATTACTGCATATATAAAATTCCCTTCTGGATGTGTACCTTAATATTTAATGCCCTCTATTGTTGGGCATTTTTTTAAAAAATTTCCCATTATAAATGAAGCCAACAGGTAAACTGTGATGTGAAAGGTTAGGTAACTTGCCTGAGATACCTTAGCTGGACGTCTGGGCTCTGGGGGTGAAAGTGATGTTTTTTCTGGGTATGCCTGGGATCTGTCACAAAGCTGGGGTGGGGGCCGGGGGCCAGTGGAGGGTCCAGGCGGTCAGGTGCGAGTTAGGACATGCCGCAAACCTTCAGGGAGTGAAAACGGCGGGAGCCAGGAAGGTAGGGAGAGAGCGGTGTGCCTCAGGTCTGAGGGACGAGTTGCTGTTGGAATGGAGAGTGGGTGTGAAAGCCAGAGCAGAGAGGTGGAGGTCGGACGGAGAGGGGAGGGTGGTACCAGGCAGCGGTTCGGAGTTCTGGGGAGACGTCGTGCCCTGTGTCCTCGTGCTTTGAGGAGAAATGAGTGCAGGTCAGAGCTGGTGTGTCCCACGTTCTGCTCACCCCTCACGAATCGCAGACTCCATACCCTCGCATGGCCGGTCGGCCGCTCCATTGCGAAACAACAGTAGCCCGCTGGAAATTGTCCTCGCATCGTGTGCGAAATCCGTCTCCTCAAACTTTGCACGCGTGGGTTCTGGCTCTGCCCTCTGGGCCCACCCCAGAAAGATTACGATCCCTCTTCCATGTGTGGATGACTCTGCAGATGTCTGGGTACCAGCCTCCCACGGGTAGGGAGAGAGGGTGCCTAAAACTTGGCCCTTCTGTGCTGGGGCCTCTGTTCTTCACTGACATGGTTTCCTGCCTCGTTTCAGCGGCCATTTCTCTCCTAAAGAGAGTGCCAGGGGCTGGAGAGCTTGTTCCTAGGACAAAGGAAGATGAATGGGGTATGTAGGACATGGGTGCCATATGAGTGTGCTCGGGCTGCCATTACGTGACACCACAGACTGAGATGGGGGCTTAAACAGTAGAAATTAATTTTCTCATAGTCCTGGAGGCTGGAAGTCCAAGATCCAGGTGTCAGCAGAGTGGGTGGCCTCTGAGGCCTCTCCCCTTGGATTACAGATGGGTCCTTTCCTCCCCTGGTCTTTCCTCTGTGTCACCCATTCTCGGTGTCTCTTTGCAATATAGTGTCCTCTTCTTATAGGGACACCAGTTCGATTGGATTAGGACCCACCCATGTGGACCCCACTTAACCCCTTTAAGGCCCTATTCTCAAATATAGTACAAGTCGCATTCTAAGGTACTGCTGGTTAGGACTTTCACATGTTAATTTTTGGGGAGGGGCTGGGAGGGACATATTTTAACTCTTAATAGGTAGGTACCAAGGGGACCTGGATCAAACCAAGTCAGAATTGCTGCTGTTTTTGTCCTATCTTTTCTATAAGGAGCTGCATTGTCCTGTTGGCTGGTTGATATGCTTTTCAAGGTAACCAAGGAATTATTGAGGATGTAGGTTTTTTTTTTTTCAACTTTTTAACTCTGAAATAATTACAGAATCGCATTGTTGCAAAACACAGGGAAGTCTCCTGTATCCTTCATTCATTTCTCTCAGTGGTAACATCTTGCATCCCTAGTACAACATCAGAACTAGGAAACTGTACCATCGTTAACCCATGGAGTTTATTCACATGTCACCGGTTTTATACGCAGTCAGTCGTGTGTCTCTGTGTTGTAGTTCTGTACAGTTGTGTGCCATGTGGATGATGCTTTTAAAATGCAGAATGGGATCAAGATGAAACTGGAACATTGTGAGTCATGTGAGTGTGTCTGCCAGACGCACACACCTGCAACATTGATGCGTGTGCAAACACACTCAGAGGAAGATACGGAGACGGAGAGACAGCTATAGGTGGAAGGGGATCTGGCTGCAGCCAAGAGAGCGGGACTGGTGTAGGTGCCTTATGTATTCCTGTGGGGAATGGGGCCCTTGCAGGGTGCCTGGATGCACAGAGCCGTCCCTCCAGGTCAGGAAGCACGGAGATTAGACGCGGACGTGTCAGGTTTTCTTTGTTTATCACTTACATTGAACCCAGTGGAACCCTGCATGTCCCAGTTAATGATGCAAAGAGAATTATTCTCAGATTTCACCCGCCAGTGTTTGTTTAGTACAGAGGTCACTATAATGCCAGCCATCAACCAGAGGGAACCAAATTTGCCTTCGGAGCCGTGGGAGCCTGAAGTTGTTTTGCTTCTGATGAGTTTTTATTTTAACTTGACATTGGGTAAAAATGTGTTTTAACTCTCCAAAGAGCGTGGGTCGGGTATGGATCAAATACGCTGCAACTATGGTTCATCTGAAAAAAAAAAAAAAATTTAAAAAGCTGTCCCTCGTGGGAGCAAACGTAGCTCATTATACCCTTGCGACTTCATGGATATTGAAGTTTCCCTCATTAATTTCTTCTTCTGAAATAAATGATACTGTAAAACTCGCTGGTTTGTTTTGGCTGTGTGCCACTCCCTGTCCCCTCACTGCCGGTCACATGCCATCTTCTGTGTGTTTTAGCGACGTGCTAGGAGACGTGTACGTGGTTCTTATCTGGCACTTCCATGTTGCCTGGGCTGGTAGGTGTTTCTCATTCATTTTCAGCCACTCATAATTCATGCCCCGGGGTGCACGGAATCACTGCTGTACTCACTGCCTGGGTGACCTTGAACAAGACTCTGAATATGGGCTGTGGAGTCTTGACAGCCTTATGATTTAGGTCCTGGCTCCTCCACAGGCCCGCCACTGTGATTTTGGACACAGTTCCAGTTGACGTGAGTCTATTTCCTTGCAAGGTTTGGCCTCGGCATCGTTTGCATGAAGTGTCATGTGCAGGCTGGAGATCAGTAAATGCTGTTCTGACCATCTCGATGCTCCTAGCACCTCTGTCCCCAAGTGTAGAAACTGAGGCAGGGTAAGTGATTGACTTATGTAAACACGTGGGCAGGTCTTGTGACCAGAGGAGTTAGATCCTGATTTTTCAGCCTGGGAGATAGTCTACCTCCTAGATCTGAAATTAGCAACCTCTTCAGTACTGAATTAAATCAGCGGGATTCTTCTTTGCCTGCAGACCCCTGCCTGTGGCTTATTGCAAAATATGGAAAGTACTAGTGTTGCCCCAGGCAGCAGGCTGTTTGGTTTATATGTTTTACCCGGAGACATCTCCAAGTATGGCCATCACCCCATCGTGATGTATTGGCTGGCTTTCTGGATTCCAACGCATTGCTTCTTAATTTGCTTCTCACTATTGGTGCAGGTTTTTGTTTTATTAAAGAATATATTCTCATTTTAGTAAAACTGGGAAAAACAAAAATGAGAAAACATAAATACTTTATTATCCAGGTACCTGTAGAATATTGCTGTTAATATTTAGGTATATTTTATTCACTTTCTTTCTTCGTACATATTTGTAGTTAAAACCATACTATAAATAAATCCGCTGTAGCCTCGTCCATATTTGTTGAAACTTTTAAAAGCTCAGGTTAGTTTAGATAGGTTCAGCGTGAGCTGGAAGCCAGCTATTTGGGCTTACTGTGACTTTTTCTGTGAGATAAATGAATAAGGCACAAGGGTGTCATGAGGAGAGACTTGAAACAGGCCAGGAGTGTCGCCGCCTTGGTTTTGCAGCCCCTCCCCTGTCTACTGCTCAGGGGTGTCCAGCCTAAGTGTGGCAGGGGCTCAGAACCTAGCGTATGAGAAAACCAGACTGTCCGGAGGCCTTGCCTTGTCCTCAGCCCTTTGTTGCCCCATGAGAATGCAAAGTCCATCTTGCTAGACATTCTTATTTTTAAAAGAGAGACTACAAATCCATACTTTTCAAGTGGACTGAGTTGCCGACTCGTTGACATCTTCTCCAAACCCTCCGTGGGTCGACGACATGCAAAATGGCCTCTCCCCATTTTAGGCTTGGTGCTCTAGACCATCAGTTTCATGATTTCACTTGCCTTTTGCATAGCAAATGAAGGAGGGAGGGAGGGAGGGAGGGAGGGAGGGAGAGAAGGAAGGAAGGAAGGAAGGAAGGAAGGAAGGAAGGAAGGAAGGAAGGAAGGAAGGAAGGAAGGAAGGAGAGAAAGAAAAAGAGAAAGAAGAAAGAGAAAGAAAGAGAAAGGAGGAAAGGAAAGCGGTTGCATGTCGTGAGTGCCACAGCCAGAATAAATAGCGGTGTCCCCTGTGGTTCTGAGTGACACGGGCATTGGCTCAGGGCAGGGGAGAGGTGCTCGCACACAAATGCAGGACACAGTGGCAGACATGAGTGAAAGCCTTCTGCTAAGCAGGCCTTTCAGGGCACTATTCTGGTTGAGTCTTTGCTTCCTGTCTCGTAAGAATGAGGATTGCAGAATGGAAAAGAAACTTAGCCATTTTTCCAAGCTAAGCATGGCCAGATGAAGACAGATGGTACTCCCAGATCCCCGAGGGGCTGTTGGAATGCCGAAACCAGTACAGTTGGGGGCTGGTGGGGGCTGCAAAGCTTACTGCCTCTTGAAAGCATCTTTGCTAAGAGATTTCAGAACCCAGCATGGAAGTGTTTGATAGATGGGATGCAAGACCAGAGAGCCCAGGCTGACCTACAGAAGGTTCCTGGGACAGGCGAAGATGCTCACAGGAGAGTTTTCCCATCTTAAGACCCTCAAAGATGACTACTCATCATTTCTTGGCCACCAACCCCTCACTGTACCTACAAGTGAAAGTAGACACCCCTTTTGTTTTTCTTTTCAACTGTCAGTTAGGTGTTGTTCTTAAACAGATTCTGAGATATTTTCCTGAATAATATGCATAATTTTTCTTTAGCGTGTTTCTAGACTGTTTACTTCTTGAGAGGTATTGACCTTGGCTTTATTTCTCTGTTTTTTTTTTTTTTTTCCTTTCACCTACAAGAAGCATTCTGTGACAGGGTGCGTTGGTTTCTGTAGGGGACTGTGACTAGCCATTGTGAATACTGGGACTAGAGGTTAATGGCCTTCCTTTTCAGTGGCAGGTGAATTCTTCATGCTATAGGATTCTTCAGTCTCACAGTGCCTCATGCAAAAGTCTTTGTTGTGGGTCTTTGCTTTTGTCTGTCCAGCACCTCTTTTTTTTTTTTTTTCCCCACTGGGAATCTGCCTCTTCCCATCCCAGGTGGCTCTTGCAGGCCGCAGACAATCCTGTGGTTCAGGCATGGCCGACATTCACCCAGAAGGGCTCTGGTCTGTAATAATGAGACGGTCAGAGTCCATGGTGAGGTTTGAGAAATGTACTCTGGGAGAGAGAGAAAGAAGATGACAGAGGTCACTTTCTCTTCTAGGACTGCTAGCTGTAAGAACTCTGAATGCCCAGAGGTTCCAGTGTCCACCTTGGCTGCCACACGCAGAGAACTTGACCTAGAAATGAAGACAGCACAAAGGAAAATAGACCAGGGGAAGGAGCAGGCAGGAGGGCTCCCTGGATCTAGCTGTGCCTGAAGCTAGTGCTGGCCCTGAGCATCCCAGTTACTTGGACATAAATTATGTTGTCCAACATTTGCAGCCCTGGGGAGCCTGCCCGATCAGGCTTGTATGCCCTGTCACGTCGTCATACCATGTCCGTGTTGGACTGGATCTCTTTCCTCTTGAAGCTTGACCAAGCACCTTACAACAGGAAAGAGCATCTCTGTCCAAGGAAACACACGTAAGGCAGTTGTCCACTGATCGAAGCGTCGGTTCTTTTATAATATCAAGATATTCACCCCGGATACTCTAAAGAACTGAAGAACTCCTGAGCCTAGGCATGCGATAAAAAAGGACTAGGTTGACAGTTGTTGTTTCGTGCTCCATTTCATAATTTCGTAGGGACCCAGGGGGCCAAAAGCAATGCCCCCTCCACTTTCTCCTTAGCCACTGAAAACAAATGAAAGTATTTTAGAATAACCTGTTGGCAGGCTTTGTGTAGAAACAGTAGGTGTTTAAATGGCAAATTGCTTACGTGGGCAGGAGAGTGTGGAGCACGCTCAGCTTATTCAATGGTGCTCTTTATTGAATGGGAAAAACATAACGAACCCTGGCTTCTGTACATGACTGCAGTTGCCTGGGCTGCCTTAACGCCACATACTGTCAGGAGTGAATAAGCTAAATTAGCATGTCCCATTCCCAGCTTGGCTTTGCTGTTTCATTCCTGCCAAGCTGCATGTGTGTGTGTGTGTGTGTGTGTCCCTACATGCAGACAAAATCAAAAGATACCAAAGCATTAGGTGACTAATGGACACTCACAAAAACTTAGGTGTGATTGTTAGAGCTGGAATTCAGCAATGCAGCTTAAGAATGTCAGGAGAAGTTGTGGGCTACGGAACTGAGCTCCCTGAATGAAGCTCAGAGCTCTTGCCACATGTGTAAGGGGAGAGCCCCTGCCTTCTAAAATCCTACGGAGGTATCTGTGTACTCTTCTGGGGAAGTTTTCACTGGGTTCTCAAAGAGATTCATGACCTGGAAATGGTTAAAACTGTATCAAGTTGTTATGTTGGACGGAGGCTGATGACAGGCCTTTTGGGGTGAGATACGCCAAGACAGTGGAGGTGATGGGCTGCACGGAGTGGCAGATGGCGTTTGGGGACTGGAATGTTGTGCCCTGCTCAGTTCTCAAGTTCATTTACTGCACTTGAAAGAGGAAATGTTTGAGCATCGCTTAGGCACATTTGGGTACAAAGTCAGAATGCATTCTCAGCGGGATTACGGACGCCCTCTCAGCCTTCCTGCCCCGTGCCATCTCCTCCACACCTCCCCTCCAAAATTCCTTTGGGGCCAAAATTTTCCATCCCTCCTTTCAGCCTAACCATGGGTGTTTTGGGTAATATTCAGCAAATTTTCTGTGCTGGTTTGAACTGATGCACAGATAGGAAAATCAAAACTTTTTTTTTTTTTTTTTGTCTCTAAAAGCAAAAACATTTTTAAAATGTCCTTGGATCATTAATAGACTCTGAACTTTCAAAGTCAAAACTTTCCATTTGTTATTACTAAGAAAAATGCTCTCAGGACAATGAAAAACAATGGGCAGAAAGTCACGAGGAACCCCTCAAATCATCTGATGACATGAATGAATTTAGCAAATTTTGTATGGACAAAACTTTTCATCCCAAACTTTTGGGACTAGTTGCTGGATTTCAGAACCCTCCTTTCTGTCTTTGCCAATTTCCGTTGCCTCCTATTTCAGGTGTAAGAGGTGCAGGGGGGCTTGGGGTTAGTGCACCCTAATCTCTCTCCGAGGAGACATGCTTTTTTCTTCCTCTTTCTCTAATGTTTGAAGCATGCGGTGCCAGCGGATGTGATTTCCCACTGCCTCCCTTTCCAGGCAAAGCTGTATAACCATAAGAACAGTCGCTTGTGCCCACCTGCCTTGTGGCTTGTTAATGGACTTTACAAAGGGAATTTGGGTTCCCAGCAAGAGACCTCATTAACACAGTGAGGTTCTAATAGATTCTGCAGTGGCGTACAGACACTTGGAACTGTTTGAAACCCAGTGGTGTCTATTATTAGATCTAAATCACCCCAGCTACTCCGGCCTCAGTCTGTGGGTACATTTGAATCACAGGGGAGGGAACCTCGTCTTGATGCAGCTGGATCAGCCAGATTGGTTCAAGTATGCGTTGGTACCCGTGATTGTGAAGCCGAAGATGACGCCATGTGAAGGCCATCAGGCTGCATAAAGGCCAAATGTCTCCTACCTCGGGGCTATGATTTTCTTTTTTAAATATTGGCCTTGTTACTGGTTGTTACGGGAACGAGCATTAGGTTTCAGGATTCCTTGCTGTTCCAGAGAAAATTTAGCAGCTGTCTGCTTATTTAGACAAGTACTTTAAGCACATTTGGGTTTGAATAAGGACCATAGTAACACCGAATACACTAGCTCTGTTTTATGGGTTCACTGCTGTGTGAACAGTCAGAGAACGGGTGCTGTGCATATGGTCTCTCTCGCTCTTTCCTTATAAAGCCCAGAGAGAGGGGAGTCGTTCCCATTTTGCAGATGAAGAAACTGAGACCAAGAGTGTTTAAGCAACTTGTCCAGGGTAATACATCTAGTTTGTGACAAGACCTGGTCTCCAGCATCCCAGAGACCATATATTTTCCATATTATGCTCTCTTCCTCCCTCATCCTTAGACTCTGTGATGTTTATATAAGGATAATATAAGACCCCAAGTGTTCTGGGCTAAGTATTAAAAGTGGCTTAACCCAACTGCCTCATTCATTCATTCTCATTCTCTCCCTCCCTCCCTCCCTCTCTTTCTCTCACCCACTCCTCCCCTAAATGCCTGGAGCTATACTGAAGTATGAGATGCTGATGTATTTCTAGTACAGGATGGTTCTGATGGGTGTAGGGTGCTCAGGGCCTGGCCTCTCAATGGGAATTTTTAAAACTCTCATCAGATAAAGCTTTGTTCCTACAGAAAACCCGTGTGAGTTGTTTTCACAATCTCCCTTTAGTAAAATGAGAGAAGCACACTCACCAGACAGCTTTGTTCATATTTCAGGTCCAGCCACACTTAATGGGTGTGCATTCATGGTCATTGGGCAACTGGGTTTGCGTTTTTTCACTCCTGGGCTTGGCTGAGCCGACTTGCTTTTTCTCTGTAAGTGGGGAGTGACTTTGTAACCTGCTAGACCACAACTGGGACAAAATGGTCAGAAGAAAGCATAAGAAAGACTTCATACCGTATGCGTCTTTTTGTGTCTGGCTGTTTTCACTTGGCGTAATGTCCTCAAAGTTCATCCATGTGATAGTACGTTTCAGAATTTCCTTCCTTTTTAGGAACTGAGTAATATCCCTTTGTATGTATAAGCCACATTTCGTTTATACATTCATTTATCAGTGGACATTTAGGTCGCTTCCACCTCGTGGCTATTGTGAATAATGCTGCTAGGAACATCTGTGTGATGCTTATTTCTGGCTTATTAAAAGACTCACCTACATGAGTGTCTTGCCTTAAGGTGTGTTACGCTCAGTCAGTCCAAAATTCAGCTTCTTAATCTCATCCCAATTGTGCTTTGTCCTTGACTCACTTTGTCCTTTCCCTCCCACCCTGTCATTTGAAAGCTACCGCCTCTTACTGATTATGGCTCCCGAAGGTCCCTTGTATCTGACTCCCTAGTACCCTCTACACCTCCCCTCGCTGCCCCAGGCCAGGCTGTCTGCACCCCTCACCCGGATAATTTCATCCACCTTTGACGAGCCTCCTTGTGTGCAATCTGGCTGTCTCCAGGTTGGCCTCCACACTGCTGCTGCTGCAAAGTAGGATGCCAACATTTACCACCCTGGAGAGATGCACCGTGTTCTAGAAACTTTGTTACAAAGTTCCAAGACCTGTGCATGGCATTTAATAGAATTTCATTACATGCCCAGGGAACCATGACAATATGGTTATGTATAATGATACAATGTATATGTTTAAAGTAATAGTACCGTATTTTAGAGAGACTTAAAATGATACCTTTTTAACAAATAGACACGTGTTAAATTGTCTGCATTTCATTCATTCACTCATTGGCTTAACAAACGTTACTTGAGAACTTACTATGTATCCATCGCTGTGTGAATGCTGAGGTTACACGGATGGATGAATCAGAGCCAGCTCCAGCTCGTAAGAGTAATAATAATGATAATATCAACACATGTTTATGAAGCATTTTATTTGTGACAGAGACTGAGCAAAGGTCTCTACATGTATCATCCGCCGTGATTCTCAGAACAGTCCTTTGATTTAGGTTTTATTGTCTGCATTTTATGGAAGGCGATCAGGACAGAGAAATTGAATAACCTGCCCAGTAAGACGGCAGGGGGACCTGAGTCCAGCGCGTTCTTTCTCCAAGTGCTGTGTTCCTTTGCTTCCCAGCAAACTATCAGTGACTGTCACAAAAGCAAGAGCTTAAAACATAGGGAGGGCAGAATGAAACGCCAGTCTAATGGGAACTTAGGCATGCATTCGTAGATGTGCAGTTGGAAAATATTGACCAAATGTGCTCAGGAATATTTTACAAGTGTGAATAATGACTCAGTGCCTTGCAAAGAGACACGCCGTTTTCTGAACCGTAGATGCTGTTGGAGGGGAAAAAATATACAACAAAGTTGGGCATGTTCTCAGAGCAAGGACTCGTGTAAACTCCGTAGTTCATAGGTGTCACATGCCGTTCCCTGATGCGATGCATTATCCAGGCAAGGAAAATAACACAACAGATTTTCTAACCCGAGCTCAGGAAGGAAGGCAGCATCTCTGAACTAGCATTCTAGTTGTCCGGAAGAAGCATTTTAAGAACTTGGGAGTGTTTATATCTGGGGAGATGGTGCTGACTTCCTGTGATTTGCAGGGGGCCAGTTGAGAGGGGCCACCTAGCACAGCGTGTGTGTGTGAGTGTGTATAGTTGAAGGGAGAAGACAGAGATTGCCATTCATCACACAAAAGACGGCGTGTTCCATTAACCATGCATTTCAATCCTGCTGGAGATTAGTAAGCGAATAATCCATGATCATTAAACAGGTTTTTGATTGAAAGTCAGGATGGAAGGCCAGGTTCCCCTGTGTGCTCTTTGCAGTGGTGATGACTCAGAGAGCTGTGGGTGGTGGAACCCTGCCCCCCGCCCCGGGCAGGGCGCCCGCCACGTGCCAGGCACTGAACTCGGCGTTGCCCTTGCATTTTCTCATTTCGGCTCCCTCATGACTGTTTTGTAGGGTGGGAAACGGAGGCCCAGCAGAATGGAGTAATTCATCCAAAGTCGGACACATCTACTGATGGTTTCCGGCCCCCAATTGAAATTTGGTAGAATAAGTATATATTATGAGAACTTCGAAACCTATCCAGAAGTACAAAGGATAGTTAGATGAACCTCCTCTGCGTGCCCATTTCCTCCAAAATCTCAACATGTGGCTGCTCTTATTTCATCTTTACCTCCATCCAGACGCCCCCTCCTTGATTATTTCAAACATGTTGTTTCCATAATTTCAGACAGGTCATTTTTTTCTGTAAACATTTAATATTTATTTCTAAGACATAAGCACGCTTTAAAGACATAGCCACAATACCACTGTCATGCTTTAAGAGTTAATAATTTCTTAATATCAACAAATACCTCTTCAGCATATTTGTTCTTGGCCCACCTGGCAGGACGTGTAGGAGCGTAGAGACCCATTGAGCATGGCTTCTCTCAACATTTCTTTGCACTTTTCTTATTTGTTTTAGAATAAAAGGTCCAGTTAGGGACCCCGTAACATTTCTTTGACAAATTATTGCTTTTAAACACGTTTTCCAGTATTCCTTGACATAGTTACTCTAGGTTCTCGGATTCTAACTATAGCAAAAACAAAAACAAAAAATAAGAATGTAAAGCCAGTGAGACCACTCAATAAATTTTAAACCCCTGCCACCTTGTGAACCTCCGGCTTTCTCTGCTTTCTCTGTGACGGGTAATGTTTTGAAACCAACCAGAGGGATGTGGTTGACAAGCATCGATTGGATCCGTTACCACATAACAGGACGGTTCTTTTTATTTCCTTTTCTTTTCCTTGGGTGAATTTCAGGGCTGACTCTAGTTTCCCTTACCAATGATTTTGTAATTCTATAAATCACTGCCCTTCCTGAGACCCTGACTGTAACATCGGCTTTTCGCAGTAACACATCGGGCTTTGAAACGTAGGTTAATGAAGGCTTCGGCATCCTTCACAAATTTCCTGATCGGGTTTCTTATGCTAAATGAGGACTATTAAGGGACCCAGCCCTGTACATTTGATGGCTGAGAGGTGACCTTTCAAGTAAGGAGAGGGAAAAGCAACCTAATGAGCTTTTGTAGACGAGGTCCAGCAGGTCCTGGAACAGCATCATTTTGTTCAGTGTCGATGTCTTATAATGTTGCTGAGATGCCACGGGAACTTAACACGTGCTTATGTCAGTGAACCTGTGGGAAAACTGGTTTTGCCATATGTCGCATTAGCTGCTGCTCCTCTGGGCTGAACCCGGGCCTGACACCTCCCCTCCTGCCTCCCGGCAGCTGCCTGGCTTCATGGAGGGGAACTGCAACTCCACAGCAGAACTCACCCCGCTCCTGGTTTTGCAGGGCTGGTCAGCGCTCCCCACAGCCCTGCAGAAGGGCAGAACCTCCCGCTCCCCATTTCACGCTGGCTCCAGCCAGGCCTGGTGGAGGCGGCCAATGTTGGCCATAGCTGCTTGTCGCCCTTCCGGCACCTGTCGATGGAGCCCGTCGTGGGGCCTGTGTGCGAGTGAGCAGGCCCGTCTCAGAGTGCAAACCCCTTCCCCCACCCCTGGCCTGCTTCCTGCTTCCTGCCTCTCTCCTCCACAGCTCTGCCCAGGACCTCCCTCCTCATAACCCCTGCCACCCTCAGGGTGCTGCCCAGAGCCGTGCCAGCCCACTGCTGGCCTGTCACAGCCAACGATTACTGAGCCCGTCCCGTGGGCCAGCCACTGGTCTCAGCACTTAGCCCAGAGAGGCCAAGCCACTTGCCCAGGGCCACACAGCTGGAGAGGAGCAGAGCCAGGCTCTGCACCCCGGCAGCGTGGCCTTGGAGCCCCTGCCTCCCTCTCCCGCTTCCTGCTGGGTGCCCTCACCACATACTCCCATCACGCCCTTTGCCGAAGCCCTTCCTGTGATGGTCTTCCCTCCCCTTCTTCACCTGTTTCCTGCCCTACACCTTCTGTCTTGTGTCCCTCACTTGGTGACATTCCCTGTCTGGCCTTAAAGGATTCAGGTCTCTGCTCTTTGGGCCCAGCCTCAGCTGAGCCTCGTCTGTTTCCAGTGCCTTCCACAGGGGCCTGACATCCGCCTGGTCTCAGTAAAAATGCGACAGCAGTGGGTAATAATATCTCAAGGCCAAGGCCGTGTGGGCACCGTGCTGAGCAGCCCCCACATCCAGGTTTCAGAGGAGAGGGGCGCGAGTGAGGCTCAGGGACACTGGCCCAGCGGGGTTGAAGCCAGGTGCAAACTCAGCTGGCCGATGCCATGCCAGGCCCAGCCCGGGCGCTGGGCGGCCTCTCCCTGGACACTGAAATAAATGATCCGAAATACGGAATTCAAAGCAACGATTGAACTGAGGGCACTTTCTGTGGTCCCGGGAATTGTGACGGGTGATCCCAGAGTGCCACTCTGGCACCCCCACGCCCATCCAAACACCCCAGATGCACACTCACACGCTCCTGGGAGCCCGCTCTGCCCTCCTGGCCCCCGTGGGGGTTGGTCTCTGCTCAGGGCCTCCCTTGGCACCTCGAGCGAGCCTCCTCGGCCCACGGCTCCTGAAACACGCCAGCCAGTGGCGGGTGCTGAGTCGGTCTCATTTTCTGTGGGGCGGCCTGGGCAAATGTCCTGCACCCTGACTGCTGCCTCCCTGAGTTGTCCTTGCTGCTCTCTGACCTCCCCAGACATCCCTGGAAGCCCTTGCGAACATCCCAGGGAGATGGGGAGCTGGCTGCTGAACGTTGATGAGGGATCCAGCCCTGGGAGGGCCCTCTTGACCCCTGGCCTTGGGCTTTGCCTCCTGCCATTCTGGGAGAGTGATTTATTGAAACGGAGGCGGGGGTGGACAGTCGGAAAGAAGTTGCCCTTGTAAATTTATGGCCAGTTTTGCCCGCATTAATGTGCAAGCCTCCAACCATGCAGTCAGAGGTCGTTAGGCAGCTACAATGCGAAATTAATTCCGCAGCCTGCCCCTCACCTCCCTGGTGCGACTGTGGATAAAACCTCTCCAGGCAGCCGCGTTCCACTGGCCTGGTGACAAGATCGTACTGTTCCCTGGGAAGGGACTGAGATTGTTCTGTGTGTGTGTGTGTGTGTGTGTGTGTGTGTGTGTGTGTGTGTGTGTGTAAGGGGGGAGTGGTTAGGACATTAAATAAGTGACAGCTAGGACTCAGCCCAAGGCCTTGAGGGTCCCTGTGAGGCAGTGGGGTCTGGGGCCACCCAGGGGGACTTGCATCTGGGGTAGCAGGGTCACCCTGGGAGGGATGCCTCCTTATTCTGGCCTTGGAGAAGACTAGATCTCAACTCCGAGACTTCTGGCTGGGCAACCTCGGCCAAGTTAACTTAGCTTCTCTGAGCCTCCTTTCCTCTTCCTTAAAGGAAAGGTGATAGAGACGAGAGTGTGTTTCTCTCAGGAAGTGACCTTTTCTCTCCCGTCACCCTGTAGGGTGTGAAGTTTCTCATCGCCCATGGGTTTGTCCTTTTCCTCTCTTGGGATGTTTGTTTCTAGCTCTTTTTTTTTTTTTTTTCCTTTTTAAAAAAAATGTCCTCTTTAAAAAATTTTACGTCTGAAAGACCTCCTCCTCGTTAGCCTTCATTGCACTCGACTCCATGTATGCGGCCACGTCTCAGAGTGCTCGGGCCCCACCTTCCCTCTCAGCCTCCCCGGGTCCCGTATGCTGTAGGAGCCACATCAATGTGAAGATGTCCCGAGGGCCTGCGGTCCTGGAGTGAGGGCCGGGGCTGGCCTTCGAGGGACAGCTCTTGTGCTTCACACAGGGGTCTGTGACCCACGTGCTGCCGTGCGGGCGGGTGGCCGGCTGGGCTGCCTCCATCCGTGACGGGAACGGGGAACACACGCACGAGGCAGAGAGTTTGTCCCACGCTGGGTTTATTGGGTTTGCAGTCCTGTTCTTTGTTCCGAGACAGTCCCCCACCTACTGCTTTGCCGTTTAAATGGACCTAATTTTCATTCGCCATAGCTTTTCTTTTTAAAAATATTACTTGTAGATCGAAAAAGTTGGAAACTTTTGCGTGTTCTATTTGCTACATGCACGTCCTGCCTGATCCAACCACTTCCTAGCGGGGCGACCTTGGGCACATTGCACAGCCTCTCTGTGCCTCAGTTTCCCTCATCTGTAAGATGCCTCCTTAGGGTTGTCGATTTAAGGAAAGGGCTTAGAACAGCCTCTGGCATGTAGGAGGACCCACGGAAGCCCTCAATGTTGTTGTTTTCTTTCTTTCTTTTTTTCTTTTCTCAGCCTCAGTGTTGTTTTTATGATGGACACATTGCTCCTGCAAGGCCCCTCTTCAGGCCGTGAGGCTGGCTTAGGCCTGCATGGCGCTCCCATTAGGGCGTGAGCTCCTCAGGGGTGGAGCAGCTTCTGGCGTCTGGGCTGAGAGGCAAGGACAGGCGGACAAGAGGGAGCAGGATTGTCAAGGATGCTTTAAGGGCTGCCCACCACAGAGAGGGGGCTCTGGGCCACCTGGCTTGTGGCAGGCCGTCCTGTCTGTACCAGCTTAGCAAAGCAGGTGGCAGCTGTGAGGTCTGGCTCAGTGGCTTTGGCTTTTGTGCATCTGGGGTGGATGGTCTGTCACAGGTCTTATCAGTTTCCTCTGGAGCCGAGTCACTCTGCTCAGCCTTTGGCAAGCAGCCTGCAGAGATACAACACAGTGAGTCCAAGAGGGTTTGGATCTCTGATGTAGAGGCTTCAGTGGGCCCTCCCCCTGTACTCAGGGGGAAGACGTCTTCCTTGAGAGCTAAACACCCGAGTCACCCCTTTGCCCAGAAGAGATTTCAAATGAGCCTGAGATGAAACAGCAGAATTATGAACTCCCCAGTAATCTCTCAAGAACAGAGATGCAATTAGAAGATCTCGCATAGGGGAGTGACCTGATTGATTAGGATCTAGGACAATGATGACATGTGTTGCAAGTATTAATGATAATGGTCAGAAGCAAGTGCCTTTGCTTCAGAATGCACGTGGTTGAGAAGCAAGCGAGAAACCAGATTCTGACACAGAAGTACAGGTTTGGGTGTACAGCACAGTCAAGGGAAAGGACGTGAAAGAATTATTCTACCCCGCCCACCCCCCTCAAGTGTCTCTGATGTACTTATGTCTCATGACAGAGAGGGAATGCAAGCAGAACCTATTTTCCTAGTTAGTCATACATAATACTTAAAGGAGCAAGAGCAAATGACCTGAGTGACGAGAACTCCCTTCCGAGGGAGGGCAGGTGTGCGTCCTGGGAGAATTCAGCAGCCAGCGGAGGGGAAACTGCCACATGGCAGTGGCCAAAGCGGGGACGGCTGGTGACTGAGGCAGAATCCACCAGCAGGCGTTGGCAGAACGGTCTTCAGTCTCCAGTGCCATACCCCTTAAAGCAACACAGAGAGCTCATTGCTGCCCCTCCTGGGGCAACCATGGCATGTGACTCAGGGACAGGAAGCCATGTGCGTTGGCCTTTGGCCCCATGCATTTCCTTCTCGGGCCTTGGGGTGACCCTGGAGGGCAGCAGCATGCACACACAGTGTGGGGAGCTGGCAAGCCCCGCCCCCCCCCTTTCCAAACCTGGCCTTTTTGGAATGCCCAAGGGCAGGAAGTGATGCTCACCACCTCCCCCCCCACCCCAGGAAGAGCTGCTCGGCAGTAACCCGGGAAACCAGTGTGTGCATGGCCCTTCTGTGGGGTTCGAGAATGCTCAGGCCTGGCCTTTCCAGGATGGGGTCACAGGGCTCAGTCTGGTGGCCAGTGACAGAGCTAGCATCTGTCAGCTTCTTGCTCAGGGAGGAGGGAACAGGTGCCCTGTCACCTGGACACCCTGCACCTCCTCTTCTCTTTCTCTTCTGCTCTGGGGTGATCGCGGTGGCCCTTTTGGGATCTGTCCAATGCTCACGGGCCTTGAGACAAGGACTCCAGCAGCTCAGTTATTACCGGCGGGATGTGAACTCGGCGTAACATGCGCCTTAGCCTCTGCGCCAGCGGCCAGCAGGCCTCCTGACGCCATTTCGTCATTTGTTTTACTTGCTTCCGTGTTGATTAAAAACGCTAGTTCTCAGTATTAACGCTAGATGTGGGCTTCTCTTGGAGCAACGATGGCCGAACCCAGAAGCGCCTACACTTTAGACAGGAATGGCTTTCTCCATTTTCCCAGTTCGGACCCAGTTCTGCTTTTCAGGCGTGGCCCTGGCAGGCAGGTGACCTCGGGACCCGTGGTGGGACCGTACACTGTAGAGTGCCGTCCTGGGAGCTTCGCCCGTTTGCCCCCGACGCGGGTTACAGGAAAGGGCTGCAGCCCAGTCTGCAGAGGGCTTTCCAGTTCCACATGGGCGTTGTTTACCCTCCCCACTAGAGGTGCCGACAGGGCCGTGGGATCGGGTGCAGAATTCAGATGGCAGCTATCCTGCCGAGTGCCGGTGGCGTAGCTTTGCTCCCGCACTCCTCACCCAGGTCCCCGCATCCCGACGCAGGCTTGAGCCAGCAGCTGGCCTCCAGCAGCAGCCTGCCCCATTAGTGTGCCACCCTGCTCATCGGCACCGTGCCCCGGAAAGCGGGCACTGCCCCTGGCCAGCGTGCAGAAGTCCTGACCAGCCCTGCGCAGCGTGCCCACACAGGACCCTGCGTCATGCTCCCGAGAGCTGTCGCCAGCCTGCAGGGTTCTGGGAGCAGGAGTGTAGAAGAGGAGGCCAGGGCGTGATGCCAGCCCCACACCCTGCCCCTGTGCCTGCGCTCCGAGACCTTGCAGCAGGGTCGGCCTGGCTCCGGCCCCCTGGTTGGGAGCATGGGAGTTCCCATCCTGGCTACAGTGGTCACTTAAGTCAGCGCTCACGGGGAAAGGCCACATGTTGACACGTCTTTGCAGGGAACGTGTGCGCTTGGGCTTTGGGTGACTGTACCACAAGTGCTTTTAGGGGAGTGAGATATTGAAGCTGTCCTTGAGGAAGAAAGTTGTAACGGGCTTGGGAAGCAGCTGGGATGGAGGCAGGGAGGTCCTAAGGTGCAGGGCCTGCTCGGGTAACATGAAGCCGCCTCTGTGGCCAGAGTTTAGGGTGTGCATGTGTGGAGCAGTGGGCGGGGGCTGGCGGGGCCGGCCCAGGTGGGTGAAGAAAGTCAGAGGTGTTCCACGTGGCCTGGCAGACAGGGGGAGTCCAACCCTGCCACTGGCCTTTGATCCCAGCCTTGACGGGGTGGGGTCTCTGATCAGCGACTGTGGGATCGGGGTGCAGGGAAGGGCGGGTGAGCTACCCCAGGGGCACCCTCGTGCTTACGGCGCACCCAGTGTGTGTTCTCCGCGTTTTCAGCTGCGGACTCCATCATTTCCTCCAGCCTTTCCAGTCTCGTGACGGTCAGAGCGAGAGAAACTCGTTTCCCACGGGCCACATCGTTCCTCTTTTTCTGCCTCTAGAGCAAATTCAGATTTTGTTCCACTTTGTTTGTTTCTGGGTTCCGCGAACAGGGCTTCTGCTTTTCGGGGCGAGGACTGGTGAACGTGGTTGTCTTAAGTATACATTTGAGCGAGTGCTTTTCACCAGAAATTTTAGCCCATTGTGGCCACAAAGACTAGTGCTCAGAAGCTACCAGAGAACAGGTACGTCTTTGCAGCCCCAGTGCTGCGCCCGGCTCCTGGCGTAAAGCACCAGTGATTTGAATAAATAAGTGATTGGTTTTCCTTCGCCCCTTTCCAGAGGTAAACGGGGATCTGAGTAAGGTAGAAGGAAGTGGATGATAAGTTGCTGAGCGAAACCACAGAGGCAAAAGAGTCACTGTTATTGCATGCTGAGGTCTCTCGTATCTGGATGTTATTTTCAAGATCAGTGAAGGGGAGACTGAAGTGCAGAGCTGCTGGGCTTGCAACCGTGTCTCTGACACAGTAAATACACTTCTCCGAAGCCAGCAGATTTGCGAACGTGGTGTGGTCGTTGGGCCTGGAATCACTGTTGTCGCCGAGTGATTCCATCCCCTCGGCAAGTATTTGTGTGTTTCCTGCCCCCGCCCAAGCCACTCCACCTTGGCTCCAAAATCTAATCCTCAGTGGACCCCATTTCCCGAACCGGCCAGGTCCAGGAGGGAACGGGAGGTGCGATCCGGTGAGGGAGATGCCACCCACACCATACCGTCACCTTGGTGAGGGAAGAGACAGCTGGGAGAGTCTCAGATTTAGAGAAAAGGTGGGATATGGTCACTCTGAAAAGTGGAATCAACCATCCAAAGAAACGGGCAGGTGCGGACCTCGCTGGAGGCTGCCTGGACGGAGAAGGACTTCTCATTCCACAGGTGAGACCTGGAGGGAGGCCCCTGTAACCCCAGGCAGAGGTCCCAGGCCATCCCTGTAGAGCAAGGCATCTCTTTGTGAAGCGGCCACGTCAGATAAGCTGTCGTCTGAGAAAGCGTAAGTCACTGACTCGCGCATTCATTCACTCACTCATTCACTCGTTCCTTCATTCGAGGAATAAGCACTTGCTGAGCTCATGGCGTGTTGCGGAAGAGGTCGTGCTGGGACTGCGGAGATGCGTGAAGTGCCACCTCGGGCCCCCCCCACCCCAGGAGTTGGTCTCCTGTTGGTCTCCTGGGAGACCCAGGTGGGGAGGCAAATGAGTACAAAGGCAGAGGCGGCTACGGGGAGGCGGGTGGGGCCAGGCCTCTCTGGGAGGCTTAGGGGAGCCCCCCCCCACCCCCGCCGTCCCCTGCACAGGTGGAGCCTGCAGGGAGGAGCCGGTGTTTATCAGGTAGGCTGCGGCATTGTTGGCAGCGGGGGCGGGGCAGCTTTTGTCGGGGCTTGCACCCATGAAACCACAGGGTGGGGATGGGAACAGGAGGGAGTCTGCTGTGACGATGGCCAGGGGCAGCCACCAGGACTGGGGAGACTGAGATTGGCAGTCAAAGTCTCCCACCAGCGTTCTGCTCTTCTTTCTAGGGGTTCAGGGGGTATATAGAGAATGACAGGAGATTTGGGAGGGACACTCTGTGTAGGGCTGAGTCTCAGGGCCGGCAAGGTGTCCTGCCTATGTGTCTCATTGCGTCTGGGACGCTCACCTGACCCTGTCCCTGGGTCACCCAGCCTCACCCACTTGCTCTCTGAGGCTGATTCGTGTTCGAAACGACATCTTTCTTTGGGAGCGTGGGAATAGATCAATTAGAACAGCGAGCCGTCCTCAAAGGCTTTGTTCCCAGGGCTCTTCCACGCTTCAGAATTATTAAAGACCCCAGGGATCCTGCGTTTACATGGGTTATATCCTATGTTTACATGGGTATTAGCAGTTAAAGCTGAGCACACGCAGGCGCCTGTCCCATTAACCATCTGTGATGGTGCCTCCACGTGTCACGTAGAAGCCCCTGCTGAACACTCGCGAGAGAGTGACAGCAGAAAAGACAGGTAAGGGCTTTATTATGATTAGTAATAGTTTCGACCTCATAGACCGCCCCCCCCCCCCCGCACCAAAAGGGTGTCGGGGAAGCTGCCGGGGGTTCTGAACCACATGTTGTGGATTTCGTTGGCTTAGAAGCTGTGTCCTACAGAGGTCCACTTGTTACGGTCCCTGGGCCCCTGGTGGGCTTCTCAGTATAAATCTCGCACCCGCTGAGTTGCTGCCTTGGGTCCAGGCACACAGGGAAGGGTACCACACTGAGTCAGGAACACCTGCCCTCCGCGGTTCCCAGGGGACCAAAGTTCAGTGAACATTAATAGAGCAACTGCGATGAGTCTGCGAACAGGGTGACATGCTGAGCCTAATCAGAGGTTGGCTGGTTTCCTAGGGACGTCACAGTAGGCTCCGAGCCTAACGGGAAGTGGGAATTGGCTGGCTGAAGACCACTGAAGGCTGAGAAAGTGACCTGTATGAATTTGATCGGGGCAGAGGTCCAGGTCGTTAGAGCGAGGGGTGGGTGGGCAAGTTGGAGGGAAGGGCTGGGCCTGCCAAGTGCCCTCTGCTTCCCCTTCCCTTCCGAGCACAAGATATGAGCAGAAAGAGGCCGTTGCTGACCTGGACGCTGAACCTCGAACCACCCTCTTTGGGGCCTCTCCAGGTCTGCTCACCATCGGGCCTCCCACCTCCTGGCCAGGCCCTCCCCTACCTCCGTGGCTTGAGCTGCATTCTTCTCTCCTCCCGTGGACCCTGGCCAACCTCCCTGTCCTTCACACCCCAGTTCAGTTGTCTCCGTCTCTTCCTGCACAATGCCCCGGCCGTCTTGTCCACACTGGCTTCCTACTGCAGCTCTTGCGTAAGAATCATTCTCATAGTATGAGCCACTCTTCCAAGTCCTGCAGATTTGCTTGTTCAGTCTTCACCCCAGCCTCACGGAAGAGGTCTAACGTCGTTATTCCCACGGTCACAGATGGGGAAACGAAGGCCTGGAGAGGTTAGTGACGTACCTTGCGCAAGGCCACAGAGCTGGCAAGAGCTAGGACTAGGATTTGAACCCAGGCAGTCTGGCTGCAGTCTGGGCTCTCAACCACAGCCCTGGGCCGCTTCTCATCCCATGTCACGTTCTTTCCAGCTGTGGAACCACGGGTTTGCCCGAGTGCCATGCCTTGTGCATAAGGAAATGGGTAAATGGACTGATGAGCAGACTAGGAGCAGATGAGTGCCTCCCGTCAGTGTGCCTGGAGGCTGGAGGTCCTAGGGTTTTTCAGGGCAGAGGTACGAGTTCGTCATGACTGGACGGGTTCTAAAGCCATGCTCGTCACTGCTGAAGGTGCTTCTGAGATGACTCTGCACTGTGAAGTCCCTTGCCAACAGGAGGTAGTGTTTTTACCATGAGCAGAAGCGGAAGCTTTTTAGGAGCATGTGCTTTCCAAGAACAAGGACGAGAGGAGGGGAGAGGGGTTCCCCAAGCAGGTGGTTAGAAGGCCCATCCCAGAAGGTGCACTGGAGTCAGAGACAGCTTTTGGAGAAGGAAATCGAGTTAGTCTGGCTGCTGTAATTCCCTTATCTCTGACTTCTGGCCGGGGCTGGCTGGTGGCTGGGCCACAGAACCCTGGTGGCTTCTCAGCAGGAGGCCTGCAATCCAGAAGCCGTGCGCATATCTGTGAGGAAATGCTTGAGGGAGTCCCGATGCAAAATGGGCCCTGGGTGTCAGGGATGAAACCCGGATGCCAGTGGTTGTCATTTTCCCCACTTCCAGGCAGCCTGGTTCTCGCTCTCTGGGCCTTTCCCCCCAGCTCTGCATGTCGGCTGGCGTATTTATTTGTGAGTGGAGTAAGTGGAATTTTTCAAAGGGAAACAGTTTGCAAAAGATGAAAAAGCAAACAACGGGTGATGGATGGCTCATCTGGCAATGAGAAATCGCCTCTGGTGTCGAGAGGCCTTTAACCTTGTCCGAACCAGCGGAAGGGGCCTGGGCTCTGTATCACTTTACAGAAAGGTCCTGTCTCCCTGCCGAGGCTGGAGCTGGGGAGGAAGAGCCCCAATCCCAACCCAGCGTCGTTTGAGAATCTGATAGGTGGTTGTCTGTTTTCCCTGTCCTGTCCACTTCTGTGCTCCTCCTTGTCCAAGCCTCTGTGACTTCTGTCCCCTGGACTGTGGCCGTCGTCCTCCACCCAGTGTCCTGACTTCTACTCAGGCACCCTGTCACCCACTCTGCCTACTGCAGCCATCCCTGTGATCTCCTAAAAACAGAGTAAATCTGATCCGTTATTCTGGTGAGCAAGGCTCCTGGTGCCTCCCGCACCAGTGTAAAACCTCCCACTCAGACTAAAAGCTTATTTCACCACGGCCCACCAGGGCCAGTGTGTGCAGGCCTTTCTGCCTTTCTGACCTCATTTCCTGCTGCGGCCCCTCGGGCCTCTGCGGTTCCTCACACCATGAAGCCCATTCCCACCCCAGCACCTTTGCGTGTGCTATTATACCCCCTACCTGGGACCCAGTTGGTTCTCCCTTTCTGGATTGAGGCTCTGCTCAGATATTATCTTATCAGAGGACCCTCCCTTATATAGAGGTCAGCCTTGTACAGTGGCCCGATGCTCAGCCCTGAACACTCTGGCCCCCATTCTCACCTTTATTTTTCTCTGTGGAACTTAGTGCTTCTGGACATAGTACATGGACATAGTACATAGTGTGTGTGTGTGTGTGTGTGTACGTGTGTATGTATAAGTTTCTGTCTTGCTACACCAAAATGTTGGTGCCATAAAGGCAAGGACTTGGTGTAATTCGCTGCTGAGTTCCCAGTGTCACGAGCAGCGTCTGGCACGTGACAGGTGCTCACCACGTCTTCAGCTCCAGTTCACGTCCATGCACCGTGAGGCCAGACCACGCCCGTCCAGCCTCCCTCCACAGCCCTTTCCTGGAGGAGCAGCGAATTTGAATTCTGTCTCTTCCCTTTCCAAGCGGGTGTTGCTGGGCAGGTGAACGTCTTCCTCAGCCTTAGTTTCCTCTCTTGCAGAATGGTGGGAGCGTGGCTTGCTTGCCGGAGGAATGGGAGTTTGGGTGTGCGGTATTTGTTAGCTGGGAGGCTGCATTAATTCAGTGTTAGACCAACAGAGAAAAAAACCTTGGAAAACAGCTTTATTACATTATAATTCACATCCCATAGGATTTACCCATTTGAAGCATACAGTTCGCTGATTTAGTGAATTCACAGGCCTGCAGCCATCGGCACAGGCCAGTTGGAGACCATTTTCATCGTCTTCCAGAAGGAGGTCTGGACCCATTAGCAGCCGTTCCCCGTTACTCTCTCTCCCCTGGCCCTGGTAAGAGCTGATTTCCATTCCGTCCCTATAGATTTGCCTGTCATCGACATTTCATGTGAATGGAATTACACGACACGTGCCCTTTGAGACTGGCTGCTTTCACTTAATATAATGTTTTCAAGGATCGTCCATATTAGCACACATCAGAACTTCATTTTTTTTTTACAACAAATAAAATACTATTATATGGACATATTACGTATTTACCCATTCATCCATCGATGGCTGTTTGGGTGGTTTCTGCATTTTTCTCTATTACAAATGATGCCGCCGTGAACTTCTGTGTAACAGCTTTGTGTGGACGAGGAGTGTTCTGATTGGACGTATCCAGGCCAGTCGGGATGGTGTTCAGATCTTGAGCCAACGTCCCAAGTCCCCTCGTACCAGCTGAAGTCATTTTTTTAAAATTATGATTGTTTTTTTTCGTATAGTTGTTTTCCTCATCCCAACGGCCATTCTTTTGACATAGGATTGATTTACCATTATTCGTTCACTTTTTTATATGAGTAGCTAGCTATTCATTTCATGTTGCTGCCTACAATTCCCCTTCTTGGCTCATGCTAGTTATCTTCTTGATGTCTTTTCTCAGCCACACTGCTCAGCCACATGGCTTTATGTCACTCTGTTCTGAGAACTGATCACATTACTTTCCCCCTTGAGTGGCCTCTTTCTGAATGAAATTTGCCATTCTGCTCCGAGAACCCTCAACTTTAAGCGGACTCGTCTGAAATGCAATCTTGGAGTCTTTAGTCCATCTCATTCCAGTCAATTTCTTTATCTCCTAATTGCGTTATCCACGACCCCAGTAGAATTACAAAAAGCATTTCCAGAAGATTCATTAAGTCTTGACTGCTGGCAAGGGTGTGATAACAAAGGCGGTATCAGGACTGCCTTGCCAAGTACCAGTGTTTGAAGTTCTCAGGCTTGCTCTTCTCTTTTGCCTAAAGGAAGGTCTGATTTCCCCAGTTTGGCTCGAGAGGGCATGTCCATCAGTGACACGTCTTCTGGAAGAGGAGTATCAGGGGAGCTCTCTGTTTTCACTTCGAGGAAACGGCGGAAGAGATGACTCGTGTGTGTCAGGCACAGAGGTTTGCTGAAAACAGCTCAGTCTAAGGTGTGTGGGATTCCAGAGGTGAGTCGCATCTCACATTTATCGAGCACTTTTCAGTGCATTTTCCCGTACATTATGCCACGGATTAGACCCCAGGGCCTTGGCCCTTGCTTGCACTTCACTCAGGCCTCTGTTTATCTGTCATCGCATCATAAAGGCCTTCTGTGACCACTAGTTCCCACTCATCCCTCACCCTCCCTCTTCCTCCCCTGACTCCACTTTCTTTTTCTTCATAGCAGTTATCCCCACCTAGCATATTATGTGTTTGTTTATTTGTTGTCGCTCCTCACCAGAACTCGAGCCCCGTGAGAGTGTGCCATTCACTGTTATGTCTTTAAAGCTTGAAGCAGTTCTGAGGTTATGGAAGGACTCAGTAAGTGTGTGTCACGTGAAGGAAGGATGGCATTCAGTTTTCTGAAAACCCTGAGTTTGCCATCAAACCCAGAGTCAGATGACTTGAGAGAATCACGCTAGGTCATGAGATGGAATGTAGCTGAGCCATGACCTGAGCTCAGTTCTTCTGGGTCCCAGTGCAGCCACCTCCCGGGTGTCTAGGGCCCAAGAGTGTCCTCTGTATGTCATTTGGAAGTGTTCCGAAAATGCTGCAGACTACAGCAGGACGGGGTGCATGAGGTACTGACTGGAGTGGAAAATTTAAAGGTTACGGAGCAAGGATTTCCTGTGACTTGAGAGGGAAAACAGGAAGTAACTTGAAACCTGGGAAAATAGCCGTGGAGTTGAGGGAAGGGCCCGCGGGAGAAGGAGGGAGAATGACACGGTGGAAGTGGCTGGAGAAGGTCCTCAGCCCGACGGAAAGCCGCAGGAATGATGTTTTGGGAGCCTCGTGATGGACGCAGGTGCAGACAGGCGGACCGGTTCCTCTCAGGCTTATCAGTGCACTATCCCTCAGCGCCCCCAAATGTTTCTCCAGCCAGGGTCTGACATTTAGAGGGAGGGCATCCGAGGGCGATTAACTCTTGAGAGCTGTGCTCACGGGAAAAGGGCTTGGAAAAGCGAGAGCAGAGCGCCCCCAGTCACACCGACTCTGCCTGTGGAGCGCACCTTTGGTGGCAGTTGCGTGGATGGCGAATCTGCGTGTTTACACTTGGCGAAGTTAAGTTTGCAGGAAAGTGGGCCCTGTGGGGGCATCAGAAAACTCACTCCAGATTGTACGCCTACCTGGAATGAGCCATAGATCATCACATGATCTCTGTGTACTTAGGGTTAGACTCTAAAAGTTGATGCAATCATTGACCCTGTCATGCGTAATTTTGTTTTGAGGGGTTGTTTTTAGGTAAAACATTTAATAGTTCCTTATCCCCTAAAAAACCCTTTCTGGGTATGGAAAATGTGTTTGTCGCAATGCTGACAGCTGTGGTAACAATGCATACCCTCACGTGCACCGTTGCTTAAACTGACATTTATTTCTTGTTCGCGCAATGTCCAAAACACGTGTCGCTAACGTGCGGGCCGCCCTCCTCCAGGCGGTGGCTCTTTCCACCTTGGCATTGCCGTTTTCCGGATGTCATGCGCAAGGCTGCTGTGTTGGTCTGCATCAAGGCAGCGTGGATACGGTGCAGGCGGTGTGGATATAGTGCAGGCGGCGTGGATACGGTGCAGGCGGCGTGGGTACGGTGCAGGCGGCGTGGGTACGGTGCAGGCGGTGTGGGGAGTTCTGAAGGCCGGGCCAGATGTGGCACACGTCACTCACTTGCACTCACATTCCGTTGGCCAGAGCTCAGCGACATTCCCAGGAAGCCGGGAAGGGGCTTCCGGCCGTGTGCCCAGGTAGGAGCAGATGAAAGCTTAGTCCACAGCAGCCCTTCTCCACAGCAGGGCGTCAGTGTGTTTATGTCCAGTAGTCCCTTTACATTACACGACTCTTTATACCTATTGCAGCATGCTCTTGAGAATTATCGCCCTTGAGCCTCACAGGGAAATCATTAGTATTCCCATTTTGCAAACGAGGAAATGGAAGCTCAGAAACCTGAAGTAACTTGTTCACGGGCAGAGGGCTGGATGCTGGCGACAAGACCAGCACCGAGCCCCTCTTAGGCCTCGTCCGGTACCGTATCCTGTACTTCTGATGAGTTGCTGCAGGTGGCCAGAGTCCCATCTGTAGACTACTCCCTCTGTGTGTGCTCTGCTGCCTCTTGAGAGAATCACGGTCACGAGCCCTGTCTGTTCCCTCGATGACAGCACACGGGTCAGGCGAGAAAGGGTCAGTGGTCGTGAGGGTTTTCAAACCCTTTGGAAAGAAGGAGAGATGTACGTCAAAGTCCAGGGCCCCCCAAAGCAGGGTCATTCAAGAGAAGGCACATGATTAAAGGGAAAAGCACAGGAGGTGCCAGCCCTGTGCTTGGGAACCTCAAAGCCAAGCCTTGGCCCTTCGGTGACATTTAGCCCCCTGAATGGTCAGACGTCCCATAATGAGTTACAAGCCCCCAAATCCTGCTCAGACCCCTGGATTCCAAGTAGCACTGAAGAAAGACTTCTGAACTAGACTTGACAGGTCAAAATAAATATCTGTCATCACGAGGAACAATCTCATTTGGGCCTCTAAGGCTGTCTCGGCTTCAGGCTCCCTAAAAATATCCTTCACTGACTGTTCACTTCATAACCCAGACGAGGCTTCTCCCCAGCTTCCTTCACTTTTCTTGTGCCGAGCACCCAGCCTCCTGTCTCTCACCTGGCCCGGCCTTTCTGGGGGCTGGGGCAGGGGGCAGGGTGGACCCTGCCAACAAGCACCTAGGATAGGAATGCTTCTCCCCAGCGGGTGGTGGGAAATTAGCAGGTATATGTGACTGTGTCTGTATGATTGAGAGAAAGTGGGGTGTGTGTGTGTGTGTGTGTGTGTGTGTGT
>CM053516.1:25601673-25633950 GCA_028627145.1 Eidolon dupreanum | reverse complement strand
AAGCATGAGTTACAGTGCTGTTGGCTTGCAAGTCCAATGTTACATGAATTAGCACGCATTAAATAAGGTGTCTTTAAGCAGAGACATGCAAAACAGGGTTATACTGTGATCTGTCGATGCAAATGTTGTGTGTGACCAGAGGCTGGCAGGAACCTAACCCCCCATATCTATCTAGGAGCAAATGGCTCTGTGTTCCCTAATTTGATCTTCTGGGTGGCCGTGTGGACCGTGACTGCGGTGGCCGATGACAGTCCTCTGTGCGAGGCGCTCACGAGAGCGTTTTCCGTGGAGTTGTATATCTGTGCCGCCATGCTTGGAGATGTTCGGCTGAAGTCGTTTGGGAAACCCTCTCTCTGACGCAGACTGTGCCATCACACAGGTGTGCGTGCCGGGTCGGGGGCGGGAATGGGGGTTGAGGATGCTGCTGCGAGCCAGGGCACCAGGAGAATGTCACTGACTGATCCTGGTGCCCCTGAAAGGACGGGGTGACAGGGAGCTGAGATGGAAGGGTGGGGTTCCAGCCTCCTTGCTTCTCGCTCCTCAGGAAAGAAATGGGAATGGCTACCCAGGGAATGAACAAATTCCCAGGTGCCCCCTGCTGCCTGGCATGTGATGTCAGCCCTCTGAGTTATCATCATCTCCAGTCTGACGGTGAAGACGAGGCACAGAGAGGTTGCCTGATGCGTGAGAGGACACACAGCTAGCAAGCGATAGGATTTCGATTCAAGCTCATGCTCCTTTAGGTCCTCTGCCGCCTCCTGTTCCTTCCTGTTCCTGGTCCAGCCGCTCTGTCTCACACACCCAGGAGGGGAGGCTCTGAGCCAAAGCCCACTTAGAATCTCTGTTGCACCCCCTGTGTGATGATGGGAGGGCAAGCTACTTTGCCTCAGGCTCTTTATCCTTTAAATTGGAAATACCAAAGCATAGCGCCCACTTCAGGGGGCTGTCTGCGAGAAGAAGTGTGGGAACACTGATGTGTACTGAGAACTGAGCACTCGATAAATATCAGCTATCAATATAATCTCTAATAGTATTACTATTTTTAGCCACTGCCTGACTCCCACTCTATCAGACAGTAGAAACAGTGAGTCACAAACACAAGCCACGTAATCATAAATTTTCAACTGTCTTAAAAAAAGAGAATAGCTGCATTTAAAAAAGTAGAAACGTGAGATATATTTGATAATATTTATAGTACAATGATATAATTTTATAACATTAATGCATTTTATTTAATCCAAAGTATTGAAAATATTTCAATACATGATCAATACAAAAGATATTGATAAGAGGTTTTACAGTCTCTTTTGGGTGGTGTCATATAAATGGAATCATACAATCTGTGTCCGACTTATTTCATTCAACTTAGTGCTTCCGAGAGTCAGCCGTGTCGGAACATTGATCTGTTGTTTGTTCCTTTTTATTGCTGAATAGTATTTCATTGTATGGATATACCACACGTTGTCTATCCGTTTACCAGCTGAGGGATGTTGGGTTGTTTCGTTTTTGACTGTTATGAATACTGTATGAACAGTTGCCCACCAGTCTCTGTGTTTTCATTTCTCTCCAGTAAGTTAGCTGGGTGTGGGATTTCTGGGTTGTAGAGAGCCGGGTAATGCCTTTCGATGTGAATTTTACTTTGTCTCATTTTAGTATTGTTCTCCTTGTGATTTATGGTGCCTGATAGTTCTCTGCCCGTTCTTTGTGTTTATACTTCGTTGTCCTTATGTTTTATGTGCTTTGTGAATCAGTGTATAATTGGATTGTGGTTTATTTAAACTCGTTCTGAATTTCTTTTGGATTTTAGTCAAGTTTCTAATTGTTTCATCTTAATCCTTTTATATGGAATGTTACGTTTTGTGTTTACTTGCTGTTTATATATGTTGCCTTTTCCCTTATTAACTCTGGTATGATTTTTAAGATGGCTTATTTTTAACCCTAGGAATGCTTTTCATTAGGATATAAATCTATATTTTTCAACTCATTGAGGACAGGAATAATAAAAAAAAAACCACAGGTGTAAGATCTCTTTTGATAAAATATAACATTCATTGCATCTTTCTTCCTTTTTCAACCTACCTCCTGCCAATTTCAAATGTTAATATAATCTAAAGTTATAGAGTTTATAATTCTGTATAAACTAAGGTTGTCATCGCATAGTTATTTTTACCATGAGATAGTTCTTCAAGCTACGTTTTTGGCTTTTAGATTCAGTTTTTAAACCGTAATTCTAACAGCCATTTAGACTTAGTTCCTCAAGTGACGCAATGTCATCGCTCTCCGACCCTTCTGTGTCCTGGGACTTCCCCACTCTCGCGTTCTCTCTTGATTTTAGCTATCAGGTATCCAGAATATGTCTCCGAAATGTTTGCTCAGTAAAAAGGCACATGAGCAATATATTTTCTGAGATCTTAAGGATCTGAGAAGGTTTTTGTATTTTCATTCACCTCCATAATGAATTGCCTGTGTAGGAAACTTTCTTGTCATAGTGATCTCCTCCAGTAATTATGCAGCCACTGCCTTTTGGTAGGATGGGGCAGTGGCCTGGGGTCAGTCTGACCTCGGTTCCTTTGTACGCAGGTCACCTGTTGCTTCACCGCCAAGGGCCTAACCACCTGGCTGTCCAAGGATGCTGTAAATACATTTCACCTTGTCAGTGATCGCTGAGCAGAGACATCTCCTGGCATCCACAGACAGAGCCAGTTAGCTCAGTATGTCGGTTTCATTAGGGAGAAAGGAAACAAACAAACAAAAAAAACCAGAGAATGTACCCTAGGAAAATGGAGTCCTAAGATGTCTCAATAAAGAAGGACCAGAGGCAGATTTTTCCTTTGCAGGAAAATCTTATTAGAAATATTTTTAATAGTTGAGGTTAAAATTGTTATCTTCTATATGAGCCTCCCCAGTGGACATTCAACTCTACGAGGATGGGGACCTTGGCCGTCTCATTCAGTCTTGACCTCCCAGACTTTCGTGGGGCCAGGCACAGGGTAGACCCACAGTAATCACTGAATATTGACTCAGATATTGAATGTAGAAATATTATTGAATCAGATATTGAACGAGATAATCCCCTAAACAAACAAACAAACGTCACCTTGTGTTTCTTGCTGGTTTTCTCCTGTCACCTACTTCTGGGAGGTTTTCAGAAATCTGAGGCATGCCAGGATGAGGAAGCATGTTTGCCGGAGGTCACTGGTCAAAGGTGAATCTGTAAATCAGTTGCCCCAGGGATTTTTTTATCTCATAAATGATACCCTCAGTCCTGCAGCCCCCTGTCATCCCATCGCTGTCAACAAAATTGAGTTATTTCTGACTTTGATATTTGCGATCCTTTTATTCTTTTTTTTTTTCTGCCATGAAACTAAAGCTCTTTCATTCTCCAGTGGAAATGGCTCTGTGCATAAGTTCCTGGCATCCACCCAAGGAAAAAGCGTTCTGTGCACACGTGGCCTTTCGCATGAAAACCAGTGATCTTTAGAGTTCTTAATTACCCAAACCACCAACTCATCTGAGCCCTGGCCCATACGCCGAAGGGGGGTGTTGGGATGTCGGTTTAAGTCTTAGCATCTGTTCCATATTCAGACCTCCGAGTACGGGTATGTGCACTTTTCCATTTCCGTGGAGAGTCATCTTTCTGTTCCCACGATAGAACCTTTACGTGCCTTAGACTTTTCCCACCAGCGCCGACTGAATCATTACCTCGGGGTTTGCCATTTGACAGCGTATGCAAACAATTCTAGGTTCATCGACCAAAAGGAACTCTCCAGGCATGAATGAATTCATATGTGAAAGCTGCTCCTTAGATGTCAAACTTTCCGTGTGTCATTGTCATCATCTGGTTCAGGGGTCAGTCAACTGTGGCCCTCGGGCCAAAGCTTGTGTTTGTGACAAAAGTCTAAAATCTTGACTGTCCAGTCCTTTACAGGAAAACTTTGCCAGCCTCTGATCTCACTCAACACTTAGAATAAGCTGTCCCCAACTCCCCTGTCTGCTGTCCCTATATCTCTTCTCTACCCCTGTCCATCGTCAGTTAAGAAATCCATGTGCCATTCTCTGATGTCTTGGGACTCACTGTCTAATATGATTTCAGACCAGCTATTTCACCTTTCTGAGATGCAGGTGCCTCCTCTGCAAAAAAGGGTGATACAGTAAAGATTTTGGTGTTAGGTGCTGCACCAAGTGAGCTTACGTATAGAGAGCAGTTAGCATTATGTCTGGCAGTGAGCGAGCTCTTAGTTTCTATTTTCTTTCCTTCTTTCTACTTCTTCCCCAAAGAGTATAACCATTTGTCCATGACAAAAAAAAAAAAAAAAATTAAATTGCACTACAGCATAGTAGGAAACTTAGGGTAAGACAGCCTGGTTTAAAATCACTGCTCTGTTGCTTATCAGCTAGGTGACTTTGACCAAGATACGTAATCCCATTAAACCTCCTCCAAAACCAGTGATAATAATAGTATCTATCTCCTAGTATTTTTGTGACTATTCAACAAGAACGCTTGTCACGCACTTAGCATACTGCCTTGCACCCAGTGTAGCCTAACGAAATGATGGTATCTATTATTTGCATCATCGGCGCTACCATTATTATTTTATTACCAAGGGTACAACTATGGGTGAGAATCATGACATTCATCATCTCTACCCACATTTGTCAGCCAAACCTCAGACACTGAACTCCACATTAGCAAACAAGATATATGAGTCCTTCTGGGGAAAATAAATTTGGAGTTTCACCTGTTACATGGGGTGGTCCTAAAAACACTCCTAAAGGAAAAGGAACTTGGGAGGCTGGATTTGCACGGTTCTTTCAGATCCAGTGATTTTCTTCAGCCTCCCTGGCTTCAGTCTCAGCCAGTCCTCTCAGCCCTAGCTGTACACAAGTGACTTGAGTTCCCTTACAGCTCTCTGAGGCCGCCTGGTGTGGGGAGAGGACATTGCTCAGATGGAGCTGCCCAAGGAGCATTCATTCGTTCCTTGGTTGGTTCATCCATTCATTCACTCTCTCGTTCCACATTTATTTTACTGATCTGGCCATAGAAGTATCAAGGAAAATGAATTATTCTTAGCCCAGCCATTGCCAGGCTCATCATCTTGGGCCCCAATTTTGAGCATCTGTTGGAGAGGCAGCAACTTGGAGGCTGGGAACTCAGAGTTTTAAAGTAATTCACTTTGAGATGGCGTGTGAATTCACAGAGAAGTGGAGGGGAGCCGGGGCACTGGGCTGAGTGAGGGTGGACCTTTAGTCTATATGAAGTTTCTCGGCTCCTTTCTGTTTTGAGTGGTCCTTTCGGAACATAACCCCTTGGCGCTCTATCCCTGTTGCTCAGGGGTCATTGGGCAAGAGCTGTTTTTAGAAAGGCTGCCCGCCTTTGCAGTGTTCTCCCTCCCCTCCTGTGGCTGTTGTCGAGTACGGAGCAGGCCGGATCCACTGTGACGTGACTGACCTTCGCCTGGCATCCCCAACCCTTGAACAAATACGACCCCGGGAACCGCCGCTCTGCTGTTTGAACACGTGCTGAACAAAGGCGGTCGGCTGACTTTCCCAGGCCTGGGGGAGACGACCGTGCATGGCAGCCCCGAAGAAGGAGGTGCCCCCGCTCTGCCCTCGGGTCCAGGTGGCCGTAACTCAGATCTCAGAAACTGGCGTGACCCTTTATGGAACAGCGGGTCCCACCGGGGTGGACGTGCCTGGCAGCTGTGCCTTTCTTGTCAAACTCTGACCCGGGAGGGCCAAAAATAGATGGTCCTGGGACCAGTGTGTGTCCAGGAAGTGGTGTGAGCGGCTGGCTGCCTTTCTGTTCGGGAGGATGAGCCAGCATTCTTCAGGGGGACAGGCAGCCTCCGAGGGTAGAGCCCAGGGCAGCGGCTGGGCTGGGGTGGGATGCTTCAGATGCCAGGGTTCCCGTCCCACCAGCCCGGCCCTCCTCCCTTCCTCTCCGAGCTCTGTCTGCCTGTCCCTTCTCACTCTTTCATGTGAAGGGCTGCTGCTGGACACACTACACCCTTTATGCTACGGCCTAGGGGTCCCCAACCCCTGGGCCATGGACTGGTATCAGTCCCTGGCCTGTTAGGAACCGGGCTGCACAGCAGGAGGTGAGTGGCAGGCCAGCAAGCTAAGCTTCATCTGCATCTGCAGCCGCTCCCCAGCGCTAGCATCACGGCCTCAGCTCCGCCTCGGATCATCAGGCATTAATTCTCATTGGAGCACCGGTCCCTGGTGCCAGAAAGGTTGGGGACTGCTACTGCAGCCTGGCCAGACTCCTTGGCCTTTCCCACACTTGTCCCTGCTCTCCTCCCTCGTGCCTTTTGCTCTGGCTGTGACCCCCGTGCAGTACTTCCTACCTGTGGATATCTAGCAAGGACCAGCTCGTGTGCCACGTCCTCCCTGTGTAAGACCATCGTGGGACTTATCACTCACACTGGGACTCTCACAGAACAACAGGCGCACACCAGAACTGCCTGGGCCAGGTGCATCGTGAGGTCACCCTCTCCAAAAAGCCTTTACGAAGAAAAACGAAAGGAATGGGCCCCTCTCTTTTGGGGCGACCTCAGTTCTTTTTTGGTAAAACCGTTGCAGCAGCCCCCACAGCGCTGCAGACCGTGACATCCGTGTGAACGTTCAGTGCCCGCCCCAGGTTCTCACCTCCCCGAGGTCTGTCATCTCTCCCACGGCACAGCCCCTGCCCGGCCTCAGCATCGTGTTCCTGCGTATTCAGAGCAGCTGCCGGCTTGAGCACGTTCTGGTGCTGTGTGCCCGGCACCGGGCTGCATGCTCCACGTGCCTCGCTGTACCCCCAGCACTGTTCGCCCGAGTCGTGTGCATCAGTGCAAAGCGTGCAAAGCGGGGCAAGCCCACAGCCCCAGAGCCTTGGCACGCCAGGCACGGAGCACAAACAGCCGGCCGCCCGGGGCCGGGCAGCTGCCATAGGCGTTCCCGTCCGATGTGTGGCAGGAGGCGTCGATGGCTGCCAAAGAGGGACCACCCACGGTCAGGCCCACCACACATTCCTTGGGACAAGAAGCTGACAGTGGGCCTTGTTTTGCATCAGTGGGTTCCTTAGCAAGCGGAAGAGGGCCCCCAGCTGTCACGTAGCCCACGCGGGCCGGCCCCTTTCAGTCGCAGCTTCGTAGTCTGGCCTTGGTGTGGAGGAGCCTCCCTGTGAGAAGCAGTTGCAGGAAAGACAGTCCCACACTTTCTTTTAAGAGCCCTGTTGAAGTTCCATTTCAGGGTTCATGAACTTAGACGTCCCCACCGCGAGCAGTGATTCTCAAGCTTTTAATTTCTTTTTTAGTGAGGGAACCCTTTGTTCAAACAAAACCTTAGGCAGACATCCAAAGTGGGAAACGACAAAGTGGGCGCTGTTTTGGGTGGTGCTGGGGCTGGAAGTGGGGTGAGCTCCACTCAGCTCCTTCCTCAGAGCTTCTGAGAAAACGGCATTGGGGGAGTGCCCTAGAATCACGACCGGCCAGGGCCGCTGACTTCACGAGGCACAGGGAAGGGTGGCAGGAAGATAAGGATCGCCCATGGACCCTCCACGATGTGGTTCGTGAACGCTGGTGGGCAGAGGCGGCCTGGGTTTGCCCAAAGCCACACAACTATATCCAAAAGGCAGAGCCATGAGTTTTTTGCCCAAGCCCATGCTTTCTGCACGGCACCCTCCAGACATGGCTTACCTGCCTCAGCCCTGGAATTAGAGGGTCCTTTCCTTTAACAAAATGGCCTTGTCTGCTTGGGTCTGTGGGAGCAGCAGGAAAAGTCAGACCTAACCCGAAGTGCAGTGTCCTCTCCTTATGTTGTCCCCTGATGTACATTCTCCAGGCCGGGAATGGGTCTAGTCAGAAAGAGCAGTCACATTTTAACAAGTTCACCTTGTGCAAGATGCACTTGACCTTTTTGCTGGTGGGATCAGGAACCTGAGCATGCATTGCGTCCCCGTTTTAGAAAGGTCGTCTCAGTTCAGGATTTGCGTCGTGCAGCCCTGACGTGTTTCTCCCACGTTCTTCCTGAAGCATGACCCTAAGAGTCTTGGGGTGGGGGCTCTATTTCAGAGACATTCTCTTCGGCTGCCCCTGTGGGGACAGCCACTCGCAGGCTGCACCCTTCCTCCCCATCCTTTGTCTGGATTAATGGGAGAGCTGAGCCAGGCAAGGAGGCTTCTGTCCAATTCCAACTTAATCTTTAATTGACTCCCTTGAACGGACTGAACGCTGAAACCCGTCACAAGGAAGCGTGAGGCTAAATTTCCGCCTCCCCCCAAGCACACTTTTAAAAAAGTAAATTACTTCTTTCTTTCTGAAGGTGGTAAAAGCACATTTGCTGGCTTGTGGCATGGCATGGAGAGGCCGTGGGGACTGTAACTTTGTGAAAATCAAGGCTTAATATTTGTGACCTAAAGCAATACAGTGGCATTGACGGACGTGAGCATGAGATCATACGGAATTCGCCATGGCAGCCAGAGCGGGGTGGAGGGGAGCTAAGAGTGTGTCTTTGGGTTTCTGTCCTGTTACTCGCGCCCCGACCAGCACTGCATTCCTGAGTCCTACCGCTGCTCTGACTCGGGTCCGGATGCTGCCGTGTGTTGTGTCGTGCATCCGTCCATGGTAACCAGGCTAATAAAACAGGCCAGACAGTGAAGACGGTGGCGGTGAGATGGGGTGAAGAGGGGGCGCGGTTCCCGGTCACGTGATTCCCCAGCTGAGCAGCTGTACCTCTGACCCTCCCTGCCCACCAAACAAGGTTCTGTTTATCCAGGCTGAAGTGGGCTGTAGGGTCACATTTGCACTCGGTTATTTCTCCTGCCAACGGGAGGGTCTGTGCCTTCATTTTCACTCACCAGGCCGAGCCTCGCACTGGGAGGACTTTCCAATTTGTTGACTTTTCCAGGGGTAGTGGTGGGAACTCAGCTCCGAGCATAAATCCTCTTTCTAGACTATTTCTGAAGCTTCAAAGGGAGATATACGTTACGTCTGATAACCTCCCTCTTCAGCTGTGTTTTCACAAGTACAGAAAAAAAATGAAAATTTATATAAGCGGATTTTCTGGATGATTCAGCTGTCCTTCTTATTGGAGATTTACAAATTAATTTTAAAAGTCCAGAATTCCCACAGTCTAGCTACCTTTGTGCCTTTTCCTGAGAGATAAGATGGTATATTACATGCCGGCATGTAGATAAGGGTTTTCTAATGTTTTTGCTTAAACCCACTCAGTGAAAGTTTCTATTAAGTGTCAATAATATTTCATATTCATATATAAATCTGGTATTTGTATTTCTTTGTTAATATAGAATGTAAATTATAAAACAGGCGAAAATGTACATAAAAGGAAATAAAGATGAAATCATGAGTATTTTATCAAGACCTGAAATACTCAAGATGTAAAAATATGTTTCAAGACATCACTTAAGGTGATGTTTATTATTTATGATTTTGAGTATGAATTCAGCTTTAATATTATTTTCCCCACAATTTCGCATTTTTTTGCTGATTTTTTTCACTGTTTTTAACCTTGTAAAATGGCTGGCAAAAGCTTTAACTCGGGGAACAAGAGGCCCTGCCTTTTTTTTTTTTTCAATGTTTACTTCTGTTTGTATTATTTTTATCTTCAATCCATGCTTTCTTTGCAAGAGTCATTTTTTTTAAGTGAACTTTTTTTTTTTCCTTAATTGAAGCTCATCACTCAAGTTATAAGTGTACAGCTTGACGGATGTTCACAAAATATACATACCCACATCTCCACCTCCCAGATGAGAAAAGGAGGCCGTCCCGGAAGCTGCCCTCGTGGTTCTGCGTCTCTCCCCACCCGTTTCCTTCCCAGAATAACTGCTGTCCTGACACCTCTTACTTTGTATCACTTTACCTGACTTTGAACTTTGTATCAAGGAAATGATTACGTGTGTGCGTGCTCTCTTGTATCTGGCTTCTTTCTCTCGGCACCCTGTTTGTGGAGTTCCCCCAGGGTGGTCGTGTGTGCTTGTAGTTAGTTTGCTCTGCAGGGGTCGAGCATTCAGTTGTAGGGCCTGGTCATTATGCACATCGGTGGACACTCGCACGGTGTCTAGTTTGGGGCTGTCATGAATTGTGCCTCTGGGGGCATCGTTGTGCCTGGGTTTTTGGTGAAGGGATGCACAATAGGGCCTTGAATAATGTCATTTTGTTTTCACGTTGATTAAAAAAAAAAAAAAACCGATTCCTGGTGGGGGCTGTTGTCTGTGTGGTGTCTGTACACTCTCCCCACATCTGTATGTGTTTTCTCTGGGTGTTCTGCTTCCCTCCCACATCCCGAGGTGTGCCCGTGAGGATCTGCCTTGTCCCCGTCTGGGTGAGTGCGGGCGTGCACGTGAGTGTGCCCTGTGATGGAGGGACGTCCTGTCCAGGGGAGGCGCCCGCTGTGTGCCCTGAGCTCCCAGCATGGGCTTCGGCCACCTTGACTCTGAACTGGAATAAGTGGGTTGACAAATAACGATCCCACTCGCTTTATTTCGTCTTTCTTAAGTGTATGTCTAGCTCACATTGATTTCCACGGTTAACATTAGATGTGTTTTGGGTCTTTATTTAGAAGTCAGGGGATGTTTTTGGGACCAGAGATATGCCATGGGAACTTAACTCTTGTTTCTCTCAGCCTGCGGTAAAATTGGTTTCTTCATACACCATTTCGCTCCAAGTCGCCGATTGCAAGACCCTGCCGATGGCGTTACCGGAGGACCTCCCCTGTGCGAGCCTCCGTGGGGTGCACAGCTGGGAGTGGGTGGGTCATGGGTTTGTAAGGCATCTTCCTATTTGGTCGATGCCGCCCAGAGGTTCCCCAGAGAGGTTGGACTGTCGTTCCCACATGAGCCGGGGATGGAGGAAGCTCATCCCACATCTTCACGAACCCTTGGTGGTGTCGCCTTTTTAACTTTGTTCTGGTGGGTGCTGTCAGCGCCACTTGAGCCAGACAAGTGGTCCCCCAGGCCCTGTGCTTTAGGGCTCTTGCTCTAGTGCCCTCAGAAGTGCACAGGGTCTAGAGGGCTACCACCTAGAGTCCTAGATATTAGGGACCCCTCAGGGCCATTCTCTTTTGGAAAAGCATGCCCTACAAGTGATCTCGTGGCCTCAGGCACAGCGAACTCCACGGCCCTAGCATCTAATTCTCTGCTTTTTGCACGTAGGTAGGTGCAAGAAGGAAAGGAATGGACCTGCCTGTTCTTCCAAGTATCCTAGAGCCCCGTGTATGGCAGCTGCTGTATTAACTCATTCGTGCAGCGTGGTATTTGTTGAGCTCCCGTGATGTGTTGGGTGAGGGGTGGCTGTTCCAGGCTCTGGGGATGCAGTGGTGAAGGAGACAAACTTTCTGCTCTCTTGGAATCTGTGTCATTGATGGGAGGCCTGCTTTGTTGTTGGTAATAATAATAATCGTACCATCCATAGTCGACGCAGCTCAAATGACAACGGGACACGTGACTTACTCTTGAGCACTGAGAGAAAAGTCGTAGTTACCCTGACTCTGAGAAGGTGTCATCAGTGACAGGCACAGCAGATATTTAAAGCACCACTGGAGGCATTCTGCCGGCCATGCTGGGCGGATGCAGAGGGGGTTGGCAGGGAGAGGTTACGGGGAACCATTCAGGAACGCTCGTTGCAAATCGAATTTGGCTCCAAAGTCCATTTCTGGGTTGCTGTTGGTGACCTGGCTGATAATTGATTCATATTTACAGATTCCGAGTTTCCTGGGGCCTGATGGGAAAGAGATGTAGATTTAAAAGATGGCTGGGATTGGGATGTCTGGAATCATCAGTCAAGTAGCAACTGAACAAAATAAATTGATAAGTTGACTTTCCAACGTAACGTTAAAATTTGGGAAATTAAAAATCAGGCAAGCTACAGGAAGATGTTATTCCATGGCATTGTTCCTACTTCCTGAGTTTGTAATCGTGTAGTTCTGGGGTGGGCCCTGGAAATTGGTGTTTCTAACGAATCGCTGGGTGCTGCTGCTGGCCCAGGAAGCCCAGTCTGAGGACCACGGGTCGATTTCAAACATGAACCATTGTCGGTTACACAACAGCTTCATGCTTGAGTTTCCCATGGTTAATGCAAGGTTGGGCTATAAATCCTATAATAAAGAAAAAGATAAGGTACAGTCTAATCCTATATCATGGGGACAAGAATTAGGGGGAGAAAGTGTTTACTACATGTGTGGTTTTCATCACTGCCTTAGGCTTGCCTTGGTGTCTTTGCCTAGGTCACCCAGTTTCTTTGTGTTTCCCTGTGTGATATTAAAATGAGGCTCTCCGTCATCGGGCCCTTCTCCGTCAGTTTATATTCTGACATGGCCCATCTACAGAAGCTTCCAGAACCAGCACTCATAGTTTCCCAGACCCATGCATTGCTGTTATGCCTTTCCTCTCTACCTTTTATAAACCCTTCCCCTGCATTACCTGACTGCCAGGTCCTGATGGACCCTGTTCGGCTACCACCTCCTGAATAGGCTGTTCCTGGCTGCTCTGTCTTCCTCACTCTGTGCTTTTTCTCTGCCTTAAATGAATTCCTGCTGCAGCACTTATCATATTATATATGGTCTGTAATGTGTGCAGTCCCCTTCCTGTTGTGTGAGCTAGCCACAGGCATGAGACACCGCTTCTGCAGTGCCTCGGCCCAAACCCCAGCCTACACCTGGCAAATGCACAGTAACTATCTGCGGACGGTATGATTGGATGGTTTCGTGAAAACATCCCCCGTTTCTTGGTCTATAAAAATGAATAGAATGAAATCATAACCAATAAATGGAATGCAGAGAGTTCAAATAACTGATATTATTTGGAAAAGAATTGCAGAGTCATGGTCCAGATAGGATGATGATGAGAAGTTTCGAAATTTCCATTATGTTGCTCCCATCACATGGCTATACCTCTGCTTATATTAATCATGTCATAGAGGAACCAAACTGTTATTTATCTACTAATGAAAAGCAATTTGCCGATACCAGCTCAGGGACATGAACGATGTCACAAAGCAGTTATCCATAAGCATCTGTAATCTCTTTTATATTTTGGTCACAGGGATAGATGATCAAACGAATAAGAAGACCAGTGTCTGAATCCTCAGCTCTAACACCATCACTTAGAGAAATATTTGCCGAGATAGTAAAAAAAGATTATGAGAATGAAAATTTCTTCCATTTCCGTAGAAAAAGAGTAGCTGCAGAATCATAATCATCTAGGGCAGTGTCGAGGCTTTTTGGCACCAGGGACCGATGCTCCTATGAGAATCTAACGCCTGATGATCTGAGGCGGAGCTGAGGTGGTGATGCTGCCACTGGGGAGCAGCTGCAGATGACGCTTTGCTCCCTTGCCTGCTGCTCACCTCCTGCCGTGCGGCCCAGTTCCTAACAGGCCACAGTCCAGTACTAGAGGGTCCAGGATCTCAGGTCTTATACATCTTTTCAGTTCCAATCCTTATCACTTCTATGCTACACATACAATAGATTTTAAAAGTCACAAGGGTGGGGAGGCAGTGAGTTGAGTTGAGGAAATGGGCAGTGTCTTTGGAGACAAATGTTGGATATGGGGCTATTCACAGTGTGGGCGTGGGAAGGCAGAGTCTGTTTTGAAGAAATCGTGGCTTGCTAGAGTTTTCTGATACTGCTTTGATAAATTTTGTCTTTTTTACTAATTCACCTTTGCCAAGTCAGAGCAGTAGCTTTTATTGCTAGAGCGGCGTTCTGTCCAAGGACTAGCACGATTTAGTGCCCATGGCTGGCACCGCCCCCCCACCCCAGCCCCGCTCTGGCAAGCTTAGTTTCCTGCAGGCCACTCTCTCTGAGTACCCGCTCCTGTCAGTGTTGGGGATCAATAGGGCCTGATGGGGACAGTGGAAAACTGGGGGACAATGCCCCATCCAAAAAGGACAGCTCCTGGCCATACTTGCTGTGTAGGAATGTGGGCTCAGTGTTATCAGATGTTTTTTTCAAAGAGAGTGTGGAATCCATTTGTTTATTTTTGATCACCTGGTTTTATAAGTGTTAGCTATTGTTTGAAATTAAAACCGCCCTTTGGGCTAACACTGTATATATAGTTCATGCAAACTGTGTCTGTGAGTCCCGTGTGGACCTCGGCTGACAGTTTGCAATCTCTAACTTAGAGCATCGAGCCCAGCAGCGTCTAATAGATATATGCAAGCCATTACGTGTGGCTTAAAATGCCCTAGTAACCACCTTTTAAAAAGTAAAAAGGAATAGGTGAAATTAATTTTAAAAATATATTTAATTTAACCCGATATTTCCAAAACTTTTCAACGTGTAATCCATAGATGTTTTACATTCTGTTTTGCACACGAAGTCTTTGAAATCCAGTGTGTGCTTTATGCTTTTGGCATAAATCAGTAGCTAATGGCTGCTGTATTGGACATCACAGCTCTGGATGGTAAAGAACAAGAATTAATTACATTAGTTCTTTAATTACATTAATTAAAATAAGATGAGACTTTATTCATTATGCTTGTGTAGGGCTAGATAGTTTGAATTTGGGATAAAACAAAGTAGAAGGTAGTGACTCCGGGATTGATGAGCCCAAAAAATGACACCAAGAACTGTATAGAAAAAATTTCTGGGGCGGCACCGGTGATAAGTAACGGACTTCTGTAAGCCCCTCATGCACGGCTGGCCAGAGTTCTTTGAAGGCCTTTTCTGTGTGGAGCTTTGCCTGTCACAGAGGAGTTCACAGCTGAGGTTCTCGTTCACACTTTGAGGTGGGGTTCCACTCTGGATTTTACTGTGCGGTTGCCCTTTTTAAATGTCATGGTGAGCATTTGTCCTTAAGCATTTAAAACAAAATGAGCATCAAACAAAAAACAAAATGTAACATGGGGAAGAACGTTCTGAATTCAGTGATGACTTCATCACGCCATCGAGACATAGCAAATATCCTCACTGCTGAAGACAAGTATTCCCACTTCGTATTTACCTACTTTTACTGCACATTCTTATGGGGGAGTAGGCCCCCGGGGGCCACTTTAGCATCGTGGGAGATACTCATCATCGGTGCTTTTAAGGCACCAGTGGTCGCATCTCTGTGAGTCAGGGCAGTTGTGCTGTTGAGTGTGTCATCCTGGCTTGAACTGCCTCCACGATTGGAAAGACTGTGTTAGGGCTGAGTGGAATACCATTGCTCTGAGACATGTCCCCATGTCTCAAGTCTCTGGCATGCATCTGGTGTGAGACAGCTGCCAAGAAGCAGGAGTCCCAGCACCCCTCAAGGTCATCTCGGCCCCTCAGCGACGTGGCCGCTTCCCCAGTCATTAGGTCCTCCCTCCCTAGCCTGCTCCTGGGCTCACGGGCAGTGGGCAGTCTCCCCTGGGTGTCAGCCAGGCTTATCTTCCGAGTCCAGCTTTGCAGCGGGCGGTTGGGGGGAAGGTAGTGAGGAGGAAGCAGATAGTCTGCCTTTCTGCAAGGACTTTCCCACAATTGTCTTGGATACATACTAGTGCCTGCGTGATTCCATTGGAGCAGACATTTCAACCAAGGTCTAACATTTCAGTCTGCTTTGTTTTGCATTTTCTGGCTTCAGAGGAAGTATTTCATTTGGATGTACTTGGAAGAAGGAGAAAGTGACATAACGCTTTTGGTTTGAGGTTACCACTCCAAACAATTTTATGTGAAGATGAAATGTGAGAACTAATTTAGGGAGATAATGATTTAGAGTTGAAATCGAGAACAGATAGTTCCTTCCTTGGAAATGGCTTAGAAAGCAGGTAGTAAAATGACAGAGTGCTAAAATGGAACTTGGCCGGATGACACGCGCATCTTCTCTTTTCATTCATACGCCCATTCTTCTGATAATTGTGTGTTGATTATCTCACTATATGCCAGGCATTGAGAATGCAAGAACTGCTAAGAACCCATTCCTTTCTTTATGTAATAGGTCTGGCCTCGTGGTAGCCAGCCTACAAATTGGCCCGCAGTCATCCTGACCTCCTAGTATTCATACCCTTCACCAGCCCCCTCCCACGATGAATTAAGGCCGACCTGTGTAGCCAGTAGGTTAATGCAGACATGACACATGGTCTCCAAGGCTAGGTCCTAAAAGGTGTTGCTGCTTTCACTGTGTTCTCTTGGACCGCTTGCTCTAGGGGGATGCTGGTTGTGTGTGGTAAGGACACTTCCATGTGGAGAACTAAGGCCTTCTGCCACCAGCCCACACTGATCTGCCAGCCCTGTAAGTAAGCCATCTTGGAAGCAGATATTCCCACTCCAGTCAAGCCTTCAGATGCCTGCTACCTTGACTGATGTCTTGACTACAGTCTTATGAGAGACCACAAGCCAGAACCACTCGAATTCCTAACCTATACTTGTGTGAGATGATAAATGTTTATTATGTTATACCTCTAAGTTTCAAGACAATTTGTTACGCAACAGTAGATAGCTAATTCACATCCCTTACTATGTGCCAGACACTGTTTTAAGACCTTTATAGATATTAACCTGTTAATCCTCATAACAACCATTTGAAATAGGCACTGTTGCTGTTCTCACTTATACACGTGGAAACTGAGGCCCAGAGATGTGTCAATGACTTTCCCAAAGTCACAGAATTTATAAAAGGCTGAACTGGCATTTGAGTTAAGCAGTCTGGCCAGACTTCACATTCTGTTGTTGCGTTACGTTGTCTTTAAAGAGAAGCGCGCTTTAGGAAACCATTTGTAAACTCAGATGATTGGTGGAGTGCAGGGTTAAAATCCAGGAGATGAGCGAACTGGGTTCTGCATCCAGCTCTGTCACTATCTGAGATTTGGAAGGTCCTTGGATAAATCACTTCCAAGCCTCTGTCCACTCAACTGTATAGCCAGAATAATACCAGCTCCCATTTTAGGATGTTTTGAGAGTTAAATAAGAAAAGTCATGGACATCCTTTAGCTGAAGGAGCGGTCAGTACACCTGAGTTCCTTCCTTGCTAGATACCTTTCATTTACTACTTATTAAGAGGGGGACCTGTTCATCTGGAAGGTGACCGCTCTCTGCCCAGGCTCCTGCAGCCTTGGGTGGTGTGTGAATGCTGCCTGTCCTCTGAGCCAAGCAGGGTGCCCGGTCTCCCAGGCCAGGTGCTCACAGCTCTCCAAAGGAGACTCCCCTCTGAGACTCAGCCCAGAGTCCCCATCAACTTCCTGGGCATTCCCTGACCTTCATTGTTCATAGCAGACTAACAACAATGAGCCATTTCCTGTGCTTAATTATGTTATTCACAATAGTCTACAGAGTGGGCGGTTTGGACAGCCACCCCACTAATTTACGAAGTAGTTGGAAAGACAAAAATAAAGCAAAGAAAGGAGAGCGGCTCTGCTGGCTCTGTGAGGTCTGCGTTGCGAAGTCGGAGGTGATTTCGTTGGGGGCGCCTGGAGGTTTAGGGGGCAGCGCAGTCAGCTGTGGGAAGCACAAGGCGTGGAAGTCACGCAGACCCGTTCCCATCGCTTTCTGGGGTGAGACTTCAGACCAGTTATTTACCCTCTGCGGGGTTTGATTCTGAGTAGACAACGAGGATAAGGGTGCCGATCTCATTCATTCCTTGTGAGTACGATGCATCAGTACCCTTTCCTTTCTCTTCATAATGATCATTTTCAAAACTTAGTGTTTTGGATAGGCAGCTAATGATTAGCAGTTCAAGTTCACATGAGAATTTCTACCCCAAAAGGGATAATTTCAGGCCAAAACGGTATTGAGGCATTCCAGCCAGCCCAGTAGGAAGTCAGACCTCAGCCCTGGATGCTTGTTCCAGCTATTTAATAAGATATGAAAAAAGGGGACATAAAATTAGAAAAAAAAATAGTCTATATTTGCAGATGATATTAATGTACAAAAATAAGAGACTCTATAAGCTATTAGTAATAGTTTGTTGGGTACAAGATCTATGTACAAAAATTAATAGCATTCTTTTAGAGAAGCAAAAACCAAGCTCAAAAAAAAAAGGTTTTAAAAAATGAATATTTATACTCACGACAAAAAACTGTAAAGTACAAAAATAAGCAAGGCCTTTATGGAGCATATTATAAAACTCTATTGGAGGGCATAAAAGATTTAAACAAAAGGTGAAATATACCTTGTTCATGGATGGAATGACTCAGTATCACAAAGATATTATTTCTCTCAAATTTAATCTGTAATTCAGTGCCATAGCAATGAAAAATTTGTGTGTGTGACTATACAAGATAACCCTAAAAGTCATGTGAAAAAGCAATTGATTAAGAATAATTAACATAGTTTTGTGTAAGGAAATTATATAGGGAGAAACATTGCCCAAATAGTTATCTAGATTATAAATTATAATAAGTGTAATATTGGCACAGGAGTATAGAAATATATACCATTTAGACTAACTGGTGTTCCCAGAAGCCAGTCCCTACATGTATGGAGACATAAATGAGAGCAATGATATTATAGTAAGTGAGGAATAACTGTTTATTCAGTGAATGATGATTAAATGGCAAATCAAAAAGGAATACAAATCAGATCCTTACTTCACATCATACAAAGAAAGGCTGATTACAGTTTTGTCAATTAAAAAAGATGATTGAAGTCATAAATATGAAAAGCCAAAAATATATAACTTTTTGGAGGAAAAGAACAAACCCTAAAAAAAGTTGTCTAATCTGGTTACATTAAAGTTAAAACCTTCTTCCTAGGGCACTGCAAACTAAATTAAACGGCAAGTCACATAATTCAAGACCGTATCTGCCACACATAATCAGTAAGAATTAATATCTGGAATATTTAAAGAATTAGTACAAATCAATATAATAAAAGGACATGCCAAAGAAAAATGGATAAAGGATGGGAACAAGGAGAAATCAGAGGCAAGAAAATTCTGTGGATTATAAGCATGAAAGATGTTCAAACTCCCGAGTAGTCAGGGAGATTCAGATGAGAACAGTACAGTGACATATCATCTCACACCACTCAGGTTGTCAAAAATTAAAAACCTGATCACAGCAAGGGTTGGCAAAATGTGGGAATTTTCATATGGTGCCACTGGGGATGAAAATTGATAAAATCACTTTGGAGAAAAGTTTGAGCTTTTTCACATCTACAGATGTACTCCAGAGACAATCTAGCATAAATGCACAAGGAAACATGTTTATATAAGAATGTTCACTGTGGCATTGTTCCCAGGAGTTAGAGACCAGTCGAATATCTATCATTTAGAGAAGGGATTAGTGAAGTCTTTTTCATGTATAAGAGAGCATACTATGTAACAATTGAATGAATGTATTAGATAAACCCGGGTAACTTAATGTTGAGTCAGAAAAGAAGCTGCAGTGAAGTAGTATTCCATTCGCGTAACTTCAGAAGAAAAGCTCAAAGTAGAACTTTACGTCATTCATGGTAATAGATACGTACCAAAATTATGTAAGTGTAAGAAAGACGTGAAAAAGTTCAGAAGAGCAGTGTCTTCCGGAAAGAAAAGGAAAGGGGGTCGGATTGAGCTGGAGTGAGGAGGAGGCTTCAACTCTGTACTGTTTAATTTCTTAAAACAAACAAATAAACACAAACATACAAACACGAGACTCAAAACGAAAAAGAGAGACCTGAAGTCAGTAGTACGAAATGGTAATGTGTTAAATTTAAGCTCGGTGATGGTAATTCATTTTCTAGATTTGTGTGGTTTAAACTCCTTCATTGAAGCACCAGCAGTCACTGCTGTTCTGGTTTGCGAGAAGGAACTACGTGGAAGTGAGCCCCACCCCCCTTAGGTGTGCCCCCGTGCACAGGGAGGTGCTTTGGGCACGGGCGCCTCTGTCCATGCCCGTGTGTGCACACACTTGTCTCCATCTCGTGCTCAGCTGGCGTTGCCTTGGCAACTTGGGATGCCCTGCTGGCTGCTGAATCTGGGGTAGGTGAATGGATCTACTCATTGGCTGTCCATTTCCCTTCTGGGAATATGAGGAGCAAGGCTGATCAGTCTGTCCATCTTCATCCTTTGCCTTATAAATATGTGATTCACCTTGTCATGATCATCTTTTGGCTCTTCCTCCCCACCTCATATATCTCATTTTCAGCCATTCATTCCTAAGACATAGCTGTGAATGCTTAATCAAAAATGCCTAAGCACAATTTACTGCCATTAACTATCTTCTCTAAATAAGCAGTTAATACTGCTTTCAGGACAAGGGGAAAAGGTACTGTATTTACGTCATCTCTGTAGACCCTCTTTCCCCACCAAGGAAGATGCCAGAGCGGAAAGAAGGTCCAGCTGTGGGACTTGGCCCCAGCACACATCACAGGAGGCTGCCCAGTTAATGCTATGGAATAAATGTCTGCCTCCTGGTCACTGTGGTCAGTGAGAGCCTTCTGGCTTGAATCACCTCCTGTTTAGCCTGGATCTCAGCGGGGAGCATGCCAGCACCTCCCACCCAGCCTCCTGGGCACACTGGCCTGCTGCTATGTGTGCCAGTCTTCCAGCTTGTCACTTGGAGCCGTCGTGCCCCATGCTAGGAGCTGAAGGACAGAAACTGATGTGATGAGGACATTTAAATGCTGGTTAGGCTCTTGATCTCATATATACCCTCAGGGAGATTTCTCAGTAAGTTAAAGGTGATGTTAAAGGACACAAAATAAGCATGCAGACTTCTTATCAACACAGAAGGGTTTAAATTCTTAGAATGCTAAAGCTGGTCATAGGTTAAGGGTTTCTGGTCCAACCTAACCAGCCAGCCAGCCAGCCAGCGTTTACCGAGTTCTTTCTGTTTGCATTTTAGAAATGCAACGACTGGCATCCAAGGGCGTTGCATGACTTCTGTTAGCTAAGTTGCTGCCTCTCCCTGGATATGTGCCCACTCGATACAGGTTCCTCCATCCTGCTCTTAAGGGTCATCGGAGCCTCTTCTTCTCCTAACACGCTTCTGAGACTGTCCCATTGGACCCTAGATAAGGAACTGATGAATCAGTACTGAGCCCTAAGCTACTGGCACCCAGGATCTTAGTCGGGGAGGACAGGAAAACTCTTAACCTGTGCAGTTGATGGTTCACCCACCGATCTCAGTCTAGACATACATTCATACTGAGAGAAGACTCACCCTGCCATCACCCCGGGTGTCGATTGCCCCCAATAGTCTGCTAGACAGGCAACATCTGGACATCAGCCCTTGTCCCTAGACACTAAGAGGGAGAAACCAACAAGTGGGTTTCACTCTGAAAATGCCCTTAAACAAAGTACTTGCTCAAGACCCGTGCGGACAAAGCAATGGACTTTTTTTAGAGGTCTGATGGCAGTTTTTATAATTCTATCAAGTCCAGGCGCTGACAGCAGCATAGCATAAGCCTATGCAGTGATTTTTCTCTTCTTCATTAAGAAAAGTCGGTATTAAACATGGAATGTGGGGACCTGTCATTCTGAGAATTTTTCCTCTTACTGATCCCAGCTTTCCCAAATGATCTTTGCTTGGTGCACACGTGGTAGACGAGCCGTTTCATAGTAAAGCTATTCCCAGAAATGGGTAATAGCGGTTGCCTCGCTGGAAGGGCCTGGCCTAGGCAGAAGACTCAGTTTTTATCGACTCTTCTTGTAGCATGTGAATTAAATTTTCCCAAATGTGTATCCTTTCCAATTAAATATATTAAAATTTTAAAGCCTCTTTTGCTGTAGAGCCCAAGGGTACCTGTGGTGATAATATTGCAAATACTAAGTGCTAACTACATAGGGTCGTCTGAATTGCCGCGTCTTCGATCTCATACGGTGCAGCCTGTTACTTAAGCGCCCCAAGTGTCAGTTCTCAAATCTGTAAAATGGGGGTGAGGGCACTTGCGTATCTCACAGCTGGTCATACAGGTGGGATGAGAGAGTTATGCATATCACTCTTCCTGCATTAAATTACAAGCCCGACTCTCCCTGTGCTGTGTACACGCAGAGAGAAGGAAATGCATCTTATGTACCTTCACATTTCCCAGCCCCTGGCTTCGTGCATCCTGTGGCCCTGTTCACTGCTGTGTCCCTAGTGCTGGGAGCGGTGTCTGGAATAGCGTGAGTGCCGTGTGAATGTGTGTTTGGTGAGTCATGCACGCATCCGTGAGAGGGGTTCGATTACTGTCACTTGATGCTTGAATATGGGTTTGCTGAAATTTACACGTGTCCTGCCTCATCTCCACTGGTTAGAGTTAATAAACACCCGTGGCCTCAGAGAGCATATGCTGTCCAGTGCCCGCTCCTTCTGCTTGCCAGTGCTTTGTCGTAACTGTGTATGGGCCGGCCTGTCATGTGTTGGCCTCGGCGTCCACCAGCAAGCCCAGCTGTTCGGCCTCCTGGCATTCAGCAGCACTGCTCATCAGTGACCTCTCGTTCCTTCAGCTCTGTTCTCTGCTATGTTGATGAGGCGGCCCAGCCCTCGTGGGAAGGGCCAGGGCTTGGTGAGTGAGAGCAAGACCAGGTCCCATGGTGGAGACGTGCAGTGGTTCTCCTCTGAGGGAGAAGAACTTTCCCACCTGATACAACTTGTGCCCCAGGGGACCACGGTGAGCCAGCTGGGTACACACGGCGACCAGGCCCCCGTGGAATTCACGGATGCAGAACCCGGGATGCACCCTCCAGGGGCCAGAGCATGACACCTGTTCGGATCACAGTGGCACGTGGCTTGAGCAGGGTAGCACTGGGGTTAGGCCCAGCAGTGCCGTGCATCAGCCCGCACAGCTGGGGACCAGCTGTGCTGTTCCCGTAAGGGTCATGCTGTCACCTGTGCTGCAGCTGGAGCTGTCAGCCTCTATCTCTGATTTGTGATGATCGTCCGGGTTAACTGAAATGTGCAAGATGGGTGAGCGGATGTGGCACGGGGACCATCTCAGGCACTTGTTCCAGATGCAGATTCTGGGATGCCACCCAGACCTTCTGGGAGGGGCGTTCTGGAGGTGGGGCTTGGGAGGCGCCTGCTTTCGCAGGCTCCAGGCGATTCTAATTCATGGGAGAGGCTGAGAACCATGCTGGAGTATACGGGCATCTGGTTTTTCGAGCTGGACAGGCCTGGTACGGTCCAGCTCTGTGTCTTGTGATATGCAGCCCTGCTGGACCTCTGTGTCCTCGTCCGTATGATGGGTGTAACGACAATGGTGCCTGGTCTCAAAGTTGTTGGGATTAAGCAAGTTAGTGTGTTCGAGGCCGCAAAGCACAGTGTCTGCCCTACGACGAGCACTTATGGGCATCAGTTGATGATGCACTGGTGACGTGATGATGACCATCCTGGGGGAGACTTTCTGTAATTCTCCCCAGTGTCCGGCACAGTAGATGCTGGAGGGGTGCCAAACGCATGAATGGATTATTGGCCATTTTTTGACAGGTCGCACACCTAGAGACATTAACTCCCTGGATTAGTCGTCACTGTCATCTGTGCGTCAGGGAACTCTCCAAAGTGCCTTCCAGGGAAGCCGTGTGACTGAGTTTAACAAGGAGGGGGTGGACACCAGTGAGTGATTTAGGAAAATAAAGCAGATGCAGCCCAAGGAAGCTGCTAAGTTGCTCTGTTGGGCCTGCAGATGGGTAATTTGCTAATCTGGTTTTTTTTTAATGAAGCCTAGAAATCAACAATCAGAAAACATTCGATTCAGAGGTTAATGAGGTCTCGCATCTCTCTGCTTGTGCTGGCACTGCCTTAGAGTTTTGCCATTCTGTCTTCTGCACGTGGCGAGAAGACGGGGCTTGGCATGTTCCTCATCCTGGTTCTAAGACAAGAGCAGACAGTCTTGTCTTACCAAGATCTACACAGAGGGGACACTAGCTTAAGACCTATGACGGGAGCTAAAACTTCCGTGTGAACCAGGTAACACAGTTCTTTTGCCAGCTGTGAATGAGTTTCATTTGGCGTAGCACAGCTACTGAATTAGTGTAAGAGGAAAGATGCATTTGGGACAGAGGAAAAAAAAGGTCTGAAGTTCATGTTGACAACAGTCTTCTGCTTAGATCATACATACCTGCCTTTTCTGTTCCCGGCACACCTTTTTGTCAAGTATTTTAAAGTATGCTGAATTAAAAAAAAAAAAATGCAGCAGGGGGAAAAAAAACACTAAAAAAACAATTTCCTACTCATTTAAATGTCTGCAGTAGTTGATAAAGACGTGACTCTCTTTGAAACTTGAGTCCCAGTGCCCCAAAAGACGAGACACAGTGAACTTAATAAACAGGATAGATGTATTCTGTGTAGTCGGTCATCTTGTTATTGACTGAGTCTACTTCATTTAGCTTCCACATCCCAAAATGAAGTTGCCCTCTAGAGAAAATGCTAGTTCGGAAGCCTGTTTAAGCCCCCACATTAATCCTCTTAGCAATATCTCCCTTTATTTGATCCACGTTTTAGAGACTGAAGTCTTTTCCCTAGATGTATTTCTGAAGGAAGTAGCAGGCAGGCCTATTAAGTGATAGTTTGGGAATTGTGCTACATGGAGTTATGTCACTTCCCACGTCATCATACTGATTAGGCACTGGTGTGTGTTGTACGAGAGTTGACGTACGAAATAGGGAACATTCCAGCCACCACACGAGAGGTCTGGAGTATGTTTGTGTTGAAACACTCAGGGCATTCTTGGTAAAGGCCCGATTCTTGTCGAATGTGGAGAAGAAGGGAGATACTGTTTGTTCTCCAAGAACCTGTCTGGTTAATGTTAAAGTTGGATAATACATCAACACATTATGCCGACGTTGTCCTACAGTGGAAAGATAACGGCATTCCGTCAATGAGGACTTGGAGCTTGAGTTGACACGTGTGTTGGGTACATGGCTGGAATATCGAGGCCCGGAGGTGTCTCTTAGGTTGAATCAGTGAAGATCTCAAGGAGGAGGGATATGAGAGAGGAGAGGGGGTGTCAGATGTGGTTTAAGGCACAGAGGAAGGGGATCTTTTTGAATAGGGAGAATGTGGAGGAGGCTGGCCTCGCAAAGAGTCAGAGAGCCAGTCTGGGAAATGTGCACATAGGTGGCCTTCGGTAGTCGGGGAGCACAAGGCAACTGGGTTGTTTTAATTAGTAGTAAGAACCCCTCACAGATTTTTAGAGGCCTTGGGATCAGCAATCTCTTGTGAGAATCGAAACTGGGTACAGGGGTGAAGGGAGGAGCAAGTGCTACGTTTGCTTTTCCTGTGCTGTAATTTTTGTGGTACTGCCAGTTAAATAACCCCCAAAGCATATAACGAGGGTATCTTGGAGTTAATCTGAATATTTTACCCAAGGGACAGAGACCCAAGCTCTCTTGGTTTGCAAATAGCTCAAAAAGAATGCAAGTTTATTTGTCTTCTAAATCTTTGAAAGTATCTCTTTAGGAGGCAAGTTGGTGACTTTAGAAGGGGCCAGAGTGGTGGCCTTGGGGGGCCTTGAGGAGACTGCCTTTCCTGGGCCGACTGGCCACAATACCTGTCTCCGATGGGGCCAGAGAGGTGGCCTTCGATGCAGACGTCAGCCAACACCCTGTCTTGTATGAACAGGGCAACAATCCCGAGCCTTGGAATCATGTCCCCTTGGGCTGAACTGGGTCCCACTAAAACCTGGGCCCCTCAATGGACAGCTTCTTGGAGCTCAGGCTTTCTAGGAATATAGGCTGGGGTTCTAGCTCCCCAAGAGAAAGTTTATTTTCTGAAGTTCGGTTTGTTCTTCTTTAAAATGAAGACCGTAATACCTGTTTTGCATGGGTTTTGTGGCAATACAATAATATTTGTAAAGCTCTAGCTGAGTGGCATGTACAGTCAGCTAAAAAAATTATAATTAGGATTTTTTCATTTTAAATTCCCTGACCTCTATTCTGAGCTATTAAAACAGTCCAGATTTATTTTATTTTTTTCCCACAGGTTTTGGAGAATCAAAACTGACACTGAAATAATGAGTTAGGTTTAAAACTGTGTGTCCAAATTACCTGAATGTAAGGTGGTTTTGTCAATGATATTTTTCAGTAAAAGTGGCATAGAAAACAATAGAAAACAATAATTAGGACCAGGAGCATTTATGTGACCCGTGCGAAGGTAAAACTGAAACCAATAGTGAATCTTTTCAAAAACCAAATCTGCTTTGGGTAGACAGGCAAATAAACTCCCTCTCCACCCAGAAGGGCAGTGTTTCAGCTTGTAGGGACTCTATTTGAAGAGGTTTTATGGATTGCTGATCTGTAAAACGAATTCGTACTACATCACAGATAAAGTCATTTGTAGGGAGAATGAAAAATATATGACTTGTGACACCTTTCTTCTTCCTGAAGTGCTGCTTGTCTATGATGACGTTTTTCGGCACCGACTTCTTTTCCTTCTCAATGACCCCAGCCGTCATCCAAGTTCGGATCGAGGGCTGCATTTTGCCCTTAATTTTGTCCTCTACTGAGCCGTCCTCTCAGTTATAGTGGGGAGGTCGGTGAACCTTTAAGCTTCACCGTCAGAATGTTTTCTAGAAGAACAGCTCCAGAATTAAAATAAGCCAGTGCCAGTCCACCGGAGCCATAGAGCAGGGCGCCCACAGCTCAGCCCCGGCAGAACAAATACACACAGGGAGCCCCGTGCTCTGCCACGTTCTCCATCTTCCCTCCGCTTAGGGGGCCGGCTAGGCAGCTGCGGTTCCGAGCAGCGCCCTGGGCTGAATTTTTCCAGCTGACGCAGTCTCTGGTGAGCGTTAGCCAATTCGATGAGGTCTCTGGCAGCACCTGCTGCTTGGACCGCCTGTGTGATGCATAAGCCAGCCCTGGGGTATCGGGAAGGAAGCAGGCCTCGACACCGAACCAGCCTTTGGGTTTGGCTCTGCCACTGTCACCCGGGTGACCTTGAGCGGTGGACCGAGAGGTCTTATGAAAGGGGACTGTCCTGCGGGCTGGAGTCCCTCAGCCTCCACTGCTCACTCTCGCCTCACAAACTCACCCTCCTCTTGACAGCTGATGGCAGATGGGGGAGAAGGGGCCTGGAGCCTGCAAACCACCATGTGATACTTGTGTCCTTTGTACCCCCAGTGCCCAGCACAGGACTCCAGAAATTTTGTTGTTGAATTATGGGAGGCTAGTACATGGAGTGGATGCCCAAATGTTGTAATCTGTCTATTCAGTGTTTCCCCGAAGTATTTCAAATAACACTCTTGGAAGGGGCTTCATTAAAGCAACAACGACAACTAAAATGCATGGCCTTTGTCAAGGCCATGGAGAACAGCAATGCCTGTTAATATATTAAAGGCCCTGAGAAGCCCTGCACAAAGAAACCACTTTAAGTTTATTCAGTATTTCCCAACTTCATTTGGTCTAGAAAGCTTTCTTCACTTCTTCCTAGGACATGCATATTGGGAACTACGAATCAATGGCATATTGATTGGTATTCGTCTATAATTATAAATCTCATACATTTTTATGTTATCGCTAGGCTTCTGTGTAGACATTTGCTTTCTTTAAAGTGCTGTCGTCCTTGCCTGGCTGCAAAGCAAACTTCCTGCAATTCTTCTCCGATACCTCTGCTGCTGACGTCAGTGGGGATTTGAGGCTTCAGCCTCTTCAGTCCCAGGGGCACCTTGATGATTTTAACAGATAAGCCTATAATCCAGTCAACTTTGCTGTGAAAATAGATATCCGGGATGCCTCGCGCTTCTCACAGCCTCCACCGCCAGCCACCCTGGTCTAAGCCATCACTCCTTCTCACCTGGGCCATCACAGGAGCCACCCAAGCGGACCGCTCCAGCACGGCAGCCAGGGCGACGCTGCTGAAACACGCATTCGATCAAGTCAGTCCAAAACCTAGGAAATGCCAGAGCCCTGACGAGGTCCCGCTCTGCGGCCAGGGACCCTGCCACCCTCCCCTGTCCCTTCCCCGCCACAGCCACCCCAGACTCAGCGCTCCTTCGAGATCATTGCAGGCAGAGTCCTCTCCCCTCTGCTTCTGCCTGGGATGCTCTTGCTGCTGGCATTCGAAGGTCTCACCTCCTCCCTTCCAGTGTCTGCGAGACGCTGTCGCTCCAGAGAAGCGCACGTCACTGTCTGTGTCGTGTGCGGGACAGCGGTCCTCGCCTCGCCCGTCCCCTTTCCCACAGCCCCTCTCAGTGCCCGACACGTGATGTCTTCTCAGTTGTTTGTTTATTGTTTCCTCTGTCCACGGGGTTGTCCGCTGACTTCGGGCAGGGGTGGGGCTCTGCTCTCAGCTGTCTCCCCAGCCCTTGGCACGGCGCTTGTCCTGTAGGCAGAGCTCAGGGTCTAGACGTTGAACGGATGCGTCGGGGCAGGCACCGTCCTTTGTGGTATGACCAGGACAAGAAGTTACACGGAGGAGGTGAAATGTCAGAGAACTTCTCAGTTTGTGGTGTTATTTCCAGAGGCTCAGCCCGGCAGCTTTCCCCAGGGTCAGAGGCCACTGCTTCTGAGTCAAGTTGTCACAGCTGAAGGTGAGAGCCAGCAACTCTTCAGCACTCGGGTGGGGGCTAAAGCCTCAGAGGAGGAGGGGAGGGTGCAAAGGCAACGCAGAGCAGAGGCCGAAGGCCAGGCCCTGCACACTGCAGGCGGCTCCGCATCACTTTCGGTTGTTTCCTATAACAACAACAACAACACAACAACAAACAAAACAACAACAACAAAACAACAATTATTATTATTATTATTATTATTATTATTATTATTATTATTTCCTGCATGGCTGCTTTCTTGCCAGGGTCTGTCCTTGGCGCCTGACAAATGCCACTGTATTTTAATCTTCTCGGTTACAAGCCTTTGAGATGGCAGTGGCTTGCACCAAACTCACCATGAGGTGTCACTTTGGATGACAGAACAGAAAAGGGCAGTCGTGCTGGGCCTCGATTTTTTTTTGGCAGTGAAATGAGCAGATCAGAAGTGAGGGTCGTAAAGGTCCGTTCCTGTTCCAGAAGGTCCACTGATCTAGGAATAAAGTCACTTGGACCACAGGCCCACATGTGTCATTCACTTCATGACTTGGCGTAGCGAAGCCCTTTAAGAAATTAAAGCTGCGCCGAAAGGTAGAGTTGGCCTGGCGGAGTGCCCCCCTCCTCACTGACTGCTTGGCTCCGGGGACCACGTGGGCTGCAGCGTCAAACTCCTACAAAGGGAAGGTGTCCTCCTCTGATGAGCTCAGGCAGTGGGGGAGGTTCTTCCCTGGGCCCTGCTGGATTGAGGTATAGCATCGTCAGAGCATCCCCAGGGGGCTGGAGAAGGTACACGTGAATCACGCATAAATAGAAGGCTGACTAACTTCAGGGGAGGACTTTATGAAAAAGAGAATGTCATTTGTTGAATATAAAAGTACAAGTCTGGTTGCAGCTTACGGCCCGGAGCTGTCACAGGCTGTGAGCTGGAGATTTCCACGTCTGGGGTCAGCCAGGAACATAGCCAGTGGCCCAGCGGTTCTGACCACACAGCCTCCCAAGAAAAAGGCTGATGTCTCGGCCGGGCTGGAAGGAGAGAGGGGGCCGTGTGCAGGTGGGTGGGTGGGTGCCCAGCAGACACTGAAGCTCGGGGGAAGAACAGCTTTTCCAGAACCCTCAAGGGGGCGGGAAGGGGCTCCTCTCAATAGAAAGGGAGTGTGAATACTAAACTGGGATCCCATGAACTCAGCAGTTCTCCCAGCAAGGCAGAGAGTTCATCATTACTCCCATTGGGCGGGTGGGACTGTGGAGGCACGCGGAGGTCGCCCCGCCTGCTGCCAGAGCGGGAGTGTGTTGCAGGCCTCTGAGGTTTCCGTCGTACGCGGCCTCCACTGTGTACTGAGCGCTGTGTTAGCTGCTGTCTTGATAGCAGGGGAAGTGCGATCTGGTCCCAACCCTACAGGCTTTCGAGGGCAGAGACCCCGCTGCGGCGAAAGGCTGGACGACCTCAGGTTTGTTCCGTGGTCTCGTGTGCTTCAGCGACATAGCACAGCGAGCTCTTAGTAGGAAAGGCACGCCCGGGCCGCCCCTGAGCTGGCTTATACTTGTCAGCTAAGAACATCAACTATTAAGAGTATGCAACAGTTTACTTACCGGTGATACATAAAACGTCACTCATCATCCAGCTTCAATACCCGGTTTCAAATCCAGCCGAGACACAGACCCATTGTAAGATGATGGAGCATCAAAAGGACCTGCAAAGACCTCGTTGGCAGGAGGCTGTCGGGGAAGGGCTTGGACTTTGTCGAACACGCTGGGTTTAGTTCCTGGACCCGCCGCATGCAACTCGCAGGCAAGACACTGAAGCTCTCTGAGCCTCCGTTTCTCTGTCACTCGCCGAATGGGCCACAGAGTCCCCGCAGGAATCGAGCTGGGTACCGTATGGAAAAGGTTTGGTGTGTAGTAAGCGCTCACCAAAAATAAAGGCAGCGATGAGTGGGTTTCTTGGGTGGCGCCACCCATTTCTTCTGCCTCCAAAGTGTGAGTCTGTGGCCTCCTCACCCCGCCCCCAACCCAGGCAGAAGAACATCCATTTCTCTTTGGACCTTGGCAGGGGAGAGCGATATAGGGCAAAATTAGTGCCTTCTTGCTGCCAAGGAAGAAGAAGAAAAAATAAGGAGCCTCGGGCAGCGTACTGAGACCCCCCACAGTTCCCTGGGCCGTGCGGGCCACTGGCCACCTGCCAGCTCTGTTAAGCACAACTCCAGTTTGAGCCAAATACCTGGGTGCAGATATGAAGTGTGGGTGCAAAGAGGCAGAGAAAGAGCTGAGTGGGGCGGGGGGCGGGGACTGGCATTCTTTGGAGATCTGCAGGGGCAAAAATGCCCTGCGATTAGTTTTCCCTTCCAGGTCTGTAGTTTAAATTACTTACAGTCATAATTTATCGCTATTATGGGCACTGAACTGTACTTGCCCCAGGCTCTGCCAACACAGGAAATCAGCCAGGCCTGATAGTGGCGTTCAAACAGCACTCGGAAAACGAGGTTTAATGGCTGAAAAGCAAGGGGAGAAAGCAAACCTGCTGTCTTCTTTATCCTGGTCACCAGAGGACACGTCTTTCTCTTCTTTCGCCCCCTCAGACACTTCCCTTCCAAAATCAAATTAACAAAAATGACTGAGTGGTAATGTGCCAGGCTCCGTGCCGGAGGCGGGGAGGGAAGTGGAATCCTAGAGACCATCGGCCTTCTCCCAGAGAGGGAGAAGGGGTGGGGGTTTTGGACCCAAAGCCTCCTGGGCATTCGGCAACATGGTCTGGTGAGGAAGAGGAGGGAGCCGGGAGGAAGAGGCTGGGACCGCACGTGGAGTAAAAGCAACCTAGCAAGATGATGGGTCCCTGAGGGGAACAGGCCTGTCGTCCGGTATGCAGTCCCCAAAGGGTTTGGTGTCTTAGAAACGTGCATTGAGAGGGCGATGGGTGTGGGTGGTATGGAGATGGTGACAGAAGGTGTGATGGGAAATTTGGGGACGAGAATCTCTGAAGTGACTGGGGCATAGGATTGGCTCCGGACTCGGGGAGAGTAGAGTGAAAGGTGAAGCGACCCCTCGGGCATGCTCGACGCTCCCCACGATGGGGAGTGTACGCAGGCGATCCTGTGTCAGAGTCTGGCCCAGCAGACCAGGCTGGAAGGCTAGAGGCTTCCGGAGGGGTCGGTCATTCAGGACAGGCGTGAACTAGCTGAAATGCAGCGGGAAGCCCCCAACAAGAGGTTTGGAGAAGCTGGGAGGGAGCTTCTGGAAGGAGGGAAGCTAAGCCGGTGATGGGTGGAGAAGGCTGAGTGAGGCAGGCAGGGGAGCGGGGCTTCACAGTGAGACGATAGAGCAGGGCAGGCGATGACATGGGTCCACGCTGGACTGTGGCTGACGCAGAGCCACGTGCTGGCGATGGAGGCCTCTGGGGGAGGGAGAGGGGCGGGGTGACGAAGGCGCAAGGCGGAGCCTGGGGAGTGGGTGCAGGCGCTGTAGCTGGGAGGCACCGTGTGGGAGTCAGGTGTGTACTGTGCACCTAGAAGCTCTGCTGCCAGGTAGCTGTGTGGCCTTGGGCTGGCACTCGGGCTTCCTGGACTAGGGGCTCCTGTCAGTGCCATCCCTGTTACCGTGCCAGGTGGTCCAGCAGACGGCAGGGGCCCTGGCGCTGATTCAGAGTGGCGACCTCAGGTACTGCAGCCTCAAGTCTCCGTGCCCGGGGCAGGCAGTTCCTTCCAGCCTGTTTCATGCTCCCGCCCCACACCCTCTCAGAGCCTGGCCCATGGCGTCAGGAGCAGCAGCAGACAGCCATCACCTCGTGGCACTGCCACTCGCCTTCTGCAAGAATTGGAAGCTCTGCATTCCCAGCCAGGTTTGAATCAGTGCCCTCCGCAGCCTCCCACAGCCTGGCGTCACCCCTGGAAGACAAGCCGGGCCTGCCGTGGTCAGGAAAAGGGAGCCAGGAGGGCGCACCGCCTGGCTGGTCACTCGTGG
>CM053516.1:25579700-25601173 GCA_028627145.1 Eidolon dupreanum | reverse complement strand
GGCGTGACTGATGTCCAGCCATCACACGTAGGCGACTGACTGTCACACGCAAAGGAGCATGGCCTCTCGTCTCTGTGGTGCTGCCCTCCGTCACGGCCAGTGCTGTCAGCCTCCAGTAGGCATCGAGCGGGTGTCACAGTGCACCCACTGTGAGCTACACACTCTGCCTGGCCCCTGCCCTGGGGGTGTCATGGGGCCCAGAGGGATGACTGATTCGAAAGCGAAGATGACAAAGCAGTGTACTTCGAGCTCTAACAGAAATAGAAATAACCTACATGGGGAGCTTTTTCTGGGGCTTATGGCTGCAGACACGATGTTATTGCACAGTGCCATCACCCGCAGAGGGGTGGTACACCATCCAGAGATTCAGCAATGGGCTCCTGCTCTCCAGGGGCTCGCCCTGGGGACGGGAGAGTGGTGGCCAAAAGCCCTTACCTCCACCTCCTGCGTCTCATCTGTCCATAAACGCTCGCCTCTGTCTCCAGATTACATCCCGCTTCCCTCCATCATCAGCCCACGGTGCCAGCCTGCCCACCGTTGTCACCACCATCTCCTCTCCCAGCAACCAGAATCGTCTTTTACACCATATCCCTGCGAGGAGCATTCTGGTGGCTTCCTTTTCCGTTTAGGATAAACCCAGACTGCTGGTGAAGAACCAGGAGGGAGCCTGCCTTCCTCCCTGACCGGTGCTCCAGCTCGGCCCCTGCACGTCGTGGTGCAGCCTCCCAGCCTCTCCTGCTGTTTGCGAAATCGCTCAGCCTTTTCCGCACCGCGGGCTGCCGTGCCTGCTCTTCCCTCACTCGGAACTCTCAGCCCCACCCCCCAAAACTGCCTTCTTCTCAGCCTCAGACTTCTCCAACTGTCCTTCCAGATTTGCCTCCCACCCCGTGTTCCCCCGTCAAGTTTTCCTCTTGCGTTTCCCTCATAGTTTCTGGAATTTATTTATTTTGCTACGATACAGGCGCAGATCATCAGAACCACGTAGTAAGTGCATCATGCTCAGGGACCTGAGAGAGGCGGAGGCCTAGGTGACATTTGAGCTGGGACTTGAAGCAGAGGTGCGACGTTGTCTTGTCTTCTGAGCTCCTCTTGAACGAAACAGCCAGGTGGCATTCCTGCGTATGCTGGCTTTGTGCCTGTGTTTGAGATCAGCCACGACGGGGGGACAGCAGAGTGACTGTTCCTGGAAGCCGGGCACATTGTCCACTGATGCTCTTCTCCTTCCTCTGCCTGTTCAGGCTGCACAGAAACGAAAGCGCCACATGACGAGGGTCAGGTGCTCTTCCTAACTCTGCAGCAGTGCGTCTCGTTCGCAACCGCCCGATGTCAGCGCTCTTGGGGGCAGATGTTCTGGGGAGCAGTTGGTGATGACCTCACAAAGGTGCGACTCTAAAGACCGAGTGACACAGCCGTACGCAGTGAGGAAAAGCCAGGCTCTGGTGTCCTGGTCCCTGTGTTCCAAGGCCCTCCAATTCAGAGTAAAAGCAGGGCCACCGCTGAGTGAGCTCAGAGCTTATGCGCATGGTCTGGGGACTTGCAGAAAATTTCCCTGCGACCGAGTCCGTAAACCCAGCCGGGTGTCCACGCTCCTCTCCTCCGCCTGGGCATGGGGTCAGCTCCGTATGACTGGGGCTTCGTAACTTCTCTGAGCCTCTGTTGTCTCATCTCAAAAAATAAAAAAATAAAAATAAATAGTAATACCTACCTGGAGGAGCTTGAAAGGAATCAGGTGGGAAGAAGTGTGCTGTGGCATTTTGCATGTTAAGTGCCATGGCGACCAGCTTCTCAAGCATAAATCCTAGACTCAAAGCTGTGTACGAATTGGATAGAACCTCAGGGGTCCCCAGCAGGAAGCCACCGCCCTCTGCTTGGATTTCTCCTGTCTGAGGGAGATTGCTCGTTGCCAAGGTCTCTATTTCTGGAGGTGGGATGTGCTGATGAACTAAACTGGTAGTTTAGTGCACTCCCAGAGTTACAGTCAGATGGAGGGGAGATGGCAATCGAAAACTTTCATAAGCAGAACTGGACAGTAACTGGACAGTAACTGGGGCAGTTACTGTCCCCAATCAGTAACAGGGACCTGATGGGGGCATCTAATAGGTCAGTGCTAGGGACGCTGCTAAACATCCTACAACGCGCAGGACAGCCCTGCGCAACCAAGACTTCTCCCCCCCCTCCCCCGTCATGCCAATCAACAGTGGCGAGGTTCAGAAACTCCGATCGAAGCAGAGCCGCCCAGAAGTGGAAGCAGGTAGATGCAGTGCAGTGTGGTAGAAGGTATGAGATCGACATCAGGTGGTCTGTAGACCGGGCTTCGATTCGTCGGTTCTCGTGCGGTCAGCAGTGTCAATACCCATCGCCATCAACAAGCCCAGGGCAGAGGGAACTCAGAATGAGACCAGGCCTGCGAGGGAGGAGGCAGTCTTCAGCCACGAGTATTCTTTTCTATTCATCTCTTCCTCATCTAAAGGCCCCCAGCCCTCTACAGAGCTCTGCAGAATTATAAATGAGTCACCGAGTGACTCACTAGGGAAAGCCCCTCTCCGAGAGCAGTGGCAGAGAACCCACCCAGGTGACATAAATCCACTCTCTCGGTTTCTCTCTTGCTTCTCCCCCAAAGCACTAAAAATAAAATGTAAAATAGTGAAGATGACTTAACCACAATCATTTTTATGCCTTTATAATAAGAAAATAAAGCAGAAATCTGTATACAAGGCAATCTGGGAGGCTCCCAAATTAGAATCCGGGAAGGTCAGAGCATGATGGGGACTTGCTTCCGGTGCGTGGGCATCGGGCTCATTCAGAAACTGCTTCTGCGAGCGAGTCATCCTCCCCAAGCAGCAAAGGCGGGGTGTAAAGAACAGGAGGCTCCAATTCAGAAAATATGTCTCCACATCAGCGTCCTTAGGCGGTCACTCAGCCTTGGAGCGTCGGCTCCCTGGTCTGCCGTGGGTCTGGGTAGCCCCTCACACCATCGTTTGGAGGGTGAAGAAGTTTTGGCATGGAAAGGGGCTTCGAAGCTTAAATAACCCCCTACAGTTATTACTAAATGTTGGGGGTGTGGCGACAGCGTGGTAGTTTTTGTCTCTTTGAAAGAAAGGTCCTGAAATAGAGACAAAAGACGTCTGGGCTTTAAAATAACACAGAGGAAGGAGAAGCCGATGGGGACGTGCGTGGGAAATTGACCAGGAGTTGGTGACGGTTGGGGCTAAGTGATGAGTCCCTGGGCCTTCATTATTCTAGTTTGTGCTCTTCGCTTTTACATCGGAAGTTTTCCATCCCTTAAAAATATCTATTATTGTTAGAAAAGCATTCTGGAGATTGTTCAACAGATGTGAATATGCTTAACACCACTGAACTAGACACTTCAGAGTGGATAAGATGGTAAATTTTGTGTGATGTGAATTTTAGCACAATTTAAAAAACAGACATGTCTATCTCTTGAGTCCGTTTTTCAGTTCGGCAGCATGTTTGGGGCAGAGGGACACAGAAAAGACAATGAGGATCAGAGGGAAAAAAGCAAAGTGGGACAAGAAGGGCTGGACCATCTCTGAAGACTCCGAGTGACCCCTCTGTGAACAAGAGTTTATGGTGACAGGCTATTTGTAGGGTCATTCCCAGCAGGCAACTCACACGGGATGTGTCCTCTTTGTGATTTGAGGCCTGGATGTGACATGCTCTTATTTCTCCCACCGAGCAACTTACTGCAGACCTAGGAAGCTCTCTGAACTGGGGGCCCCACCCGTCTCTCTTCACCTGTCACCGAGGGAGGGCATAGCAGTGGTTACCAGATGGCTCTTCCTGTGAGGTGCACATGCTGTGTGAGATGCTTCAGTAGCAAATTGGAAGGCAGAGATGGTAGTAGGGCATCTTTCTTTCCTCCTCATGGACTCCAGGAGCTTCCTCAGTTGGTGAATGAGGCTCAGAAGATTTCAGATGGTGCAAAATCTGAAAACTTCGCAGCCACACACGCAGAGCACCCTCCATTACCAGCCCTGGCCATGATTTGGATCATATATGTAGGAGATTCGGCTCAATCCATCGTTCACTCCACCTTCATTCAGCGATTGTTTCCTGACTCCCCACTCAACCTAGACTTCCTAGGAGACCCAGGGCAGGTGGCCAGTGTGGGTAGTGATTTTTAAATGTTTGGCCATGGGACTCTTTCTTTAAAGAAAACTGTATTCATTTCCTGGGGTTGCCACAAAAATGATCACAAACCTGGTAGCTTTAAACAATGGGAATTTATTTACTCGTGGTTCTGGGGCCCAGAAGTCTGCAATTAAGGTGCGGGCAGGGCTGCATGCCCACCGGAGACTGTGGGGAGGAGGCCTCCTTCCGCCGGCTGGTGGCTCCAGGCGCTGCTTGGTTTGTGGCTGTCACTCCAGCCTCAGGCTTCACGCGTCCTTCTCTTCTCCCTGTCTCTCCTCTACGTGTGTATTCTAAGGACACTTGGCTTGATGGGCCCGCTGGGGGAATCCAGGTGATCACATCTTGAGAAGCTTAATTACATCCGCAAAGATCCTTTATTCCAAATAAGGTCACGCTCACAGATATCCCAGACGTGGCCGCATCTTTCTGGGAACCTCTTTGAGGCCACTGCGAAACTTACACAGAGGTCCTCACGGCAGAACGGAGAAGGAGGGGGACCCTGGGTGCAGCACAGTCAAGACCCGGGGGTCCACACAGCTCGCTCTGTGCCCCGCCCCGCCTGGCAGCCCCAGGAGCTCAGTTTGGTCTCAAGCAGGGGAGGAGCGTGGTTCCACGAGATTCAGGAAGGTGAGTCAAGCACAGACCGTGGCAGTCGGGGAGGTCGTCACACCCCGGTTGGGCTAATCCGTTACGGTCTCGACGGCCTCCCCTCACCGTGACAGGTGACAGGCCTTCTGGAAAGGTCGTTTTTTTGCCAGACACAGCATGGGGACCTTCACTAATGGCCCCAAACCTGCCAAGTCACCTGCCACCATGTCCTCCTACAGGCAAAGAAGCCACCTCCGAGGAGCGGGTGGGTGACTCTCACCTTGAACTGCAAACCCCGCTGCCACACTCCTGCAGCGGGCGAGCCCGGCATGAGACGGTGTCTGGTGCCCTCTGGTGACAGACAGGAGGAAACGCAGACACATTCTTCTCTAGGGGGAAGAAGGCATGCTTGCTGACTTGAGGATGGTAAATTAAGCCGCAGAGGTCCCCCACGCCAGGTGGGGAGCAGAGCTCCCCACGGGCATGTGTGTACGTACCTGAGACTGTTCTGTCTGCTTCAAGCGACAGGCGAGCGAAGGCTCAGAGTGGGTCCTTCAGCACCCTGCGAGCCCGGTTCCTTTAGAATCCGTTAGGAGGATTCCCACAGTTCCGATGCTGTTTCCTCCTGTCAGGTGGCAGGTGGGAGGAAGTGCAGATTGGGGGCCCACAGAGCCTGAGCTCTTATCCAGTGGTGTGGCCGCAGGCTGGGAAGCTACTGTCTCTGTGCCTCGGTTTCTCCATTTGTAAACGGGAGATGAAACGACCCACATCTCTGGGCAGGGAGGGAGAGGATGAGATTGCAGACCGTGTCCAAAGCCCCGGGCACCTGAGAAGGGCTTCGTGGAAGCTCCTTTGCTGCTGCCGTTAGCTCGGAAGTGACAGTGGGTTTTCAGTCCTCAGCAGTGAAGATGAAGTGAGGCCGCTCGGGGAGTCTAACACCTGAAGATTTCAGTGGGTGAGAAATACTCACCAAGAGCTGGGGACCGACCTGTGGGAGGCCCACCGCCGGGGCTGGGCCCGGCCTGGGATGCTGGGCCCTGCCGTCTCCCCGAGGCCTGGCCCATCGCTCTGGGTTTCTGGACTTCAGCGACCTCCACAGCAGCCCCACAAGCCTGTGCTCCCCAAACTGTCCACTCACGTCCAGGGGCTCTCCCACTGCTCTGCCCTGGCCCGAGCTATCCCCTGACCGCCCTTCCCCCTCTGCCCTCGCTGTTCTTAAATCCTTGGGCTTCGTTCTTATTTCTGCTTCCCACTGACCATAAGTATCCTTGGGCCACTGGGTCTTTCTGTGCCTCAGTTTCCTGCCGTGTAAGACAGGAATGTGCCTGCTGCCAGGCTCGTGGCAAGGACTGAGTGAGAGAGGGCATCAAGGCCGGCGCCCAGCCCGCAGCTGGCCAGCTGTGGACGCCACCGTCACCACCGCCTGCATCGTCATCGCCACTCGTGACAGTCCTGACTCCAGCCCGCGGCTCTGAGTACGGTTTTCCCCTCGTCTGGGTTTCTGTGGTTCTTCTCCCACACTTCATGCCCACGCCCTGTGCGAAAACCACCCGTCTGTGTGCAGCGTTCAGCAAACCTGTCCCAGGACCGGCCGCCTGCCGGGCGCAGCACGGGCTCCAGCCGTAGTGCAGTCGGCAGGGGTCCCCCGCAGACAGACTCGGACGGCTCCCTGCTGGGTGACACCCTGACGGTCCTAACACTTTCCCGGGGCGCCGGTGTCGACCCCTGCCTGCCGCGTAGCAGCGCCGGGCCAGCCTCGTGAGCGTCCGTTGACTCTCCTCACGCGTCTGATGTCCCAAGTCCATTTGGGTGGCACTCGTCGCTGTCACGCACTGTCACATGTGTGGTCCTCACGCCGGTCTGGCGGGATGAATTGGTTTGCTCGAGCTGCCACGTCAGTGCCCCACAAACCACATGGCTTAAACAGCAGACATCTGTTTTCTGACCGTTGTGGAGGCTGGAAGTCCAAGATCAAGGGGCTGCCGGCAGGACTGGCTCCTTCTGAGGCCCCTGCCCGGGGCTGGCAGACGGCCGCCTGCCTTCTCCCCGTGCCCTCACATGGTCTCGCCTGCACCTGTGTCTGTGTCCTCATCTCTTCTTCTACGGACACCAGTCCCACTGCGTTAGGGCCCACCCTGAAGGCCGCCTTCTAACTTCATCACCTCTTTAAAGGCCCCGTCTCCACACATAGTCACAGTCTGAGTGTCTGGGGCATTAAGGCTTCGACAAATGGATGTGGGGGACACGGTTCTGCAGGAGCTCCCCGGTCTGAGATGTGTCGAATGCCTTGAGCACGGCCTCCTGCTCAGAGGTGGCCGTGGGCCCAGAGGCTAAGCTCCCTGGAGGCCGAGAGTGGGGACGGTGGGAAGCCATGAAACTCGCCACCGTTAGGGGACCCGCAGAGGAGCGTTAGGAAGACCCCGCTCGGCACAGCACGCCGGCAGGAAGTGGGCCCTTCAGGAAGGCATCGCCTGTGGTTTATGTGGGCTGGTTTCCTGCCTGCTCGTGACTTCTTGGTGCTCACCCTGTTCTCTGTTCATCACCCGGTAGCCTTATCGCTCGTGGGCGCAGCATTTTTCGGGGGCTTTAACGGAGGATGGGGGAGGACGGGGCTGTTCTCACTCGCTTCGAAGAGAGTCTGCCAGCCCCAGCCATGCTCCTTGGGACCTGCCTCGTGCAGACGAAGCTACAGGAAACTTCAAAGGCAGCTCCAGCTCTGAGATGGCATTCCCTCAGGGGCGCTGGCCAGGGAGCCACCAGAGGCCGGCCCCTGCTGACAGTGGGTTCTTCCCTGTGGCCATCACATGTATATGCCCACTGGCCAGCCGGCCAAGGGCACATGTGCCCTCACCCTGGTAGGGCCTTGCTGGGCAGCAGGGGAGGAAGAGAAGGTGGATGGCTGGAGCAATAAAACAAGACTACCAACACTGCAGCTTTGACCAAGCCCATGTCCTTCCCGAGCATCCCCAGGAAGCGTAGCCTCGTGTCATGTGACCTTCATTAGACACATTGTTCTCTGTAACGCTAGGGCTTCCTAATGGTAGTAATCACTACATAGTTCAGGCAAAGGGCTCGCTCCATCACCCCTGCGGAAAACAAAGTTCTCCGCCTTTCCTGAGCCTGCAATTATTATGGCATGCCTAATACAGGGAACTTTATTTTTATATTCAGGCAGACTATAAGCAGCACTGTGGAAGAATTCTCAGCCTAGGCCCCATGGCAGGAGAGGGAAGAGAAGAAGAGAGAAAATCTCAGAAGGCACTCTGGAGGAGGTGGCATTTCAGGCAGGCTTTGAATGGAGAGCAGACCTTTGGTGCATGGAGGGGAGGGAGAAACTGGGCTGAAGACTAATGTAAGACCTAGAAACCGGACAGCACCAGGGGCCACACCAGGTCTACCGGGCCAAGTTCTGTAGTCCAGGGGTTCCCTACCCCCAGGGCTGTGGACCGGTACTGGTCCATGGGCTGCTAGGAACCAGGCCACATAGCAGGAGGTGAGTGGTGGACAAGCAAGCGAAGCTTCATCTGTATTTGCAGCCGCTCCCCAGCACCAGCATCACCCCCTCAGCTCCGCCTCAAATCGTCAGGCGTTAGATTCTCATAGGAGCCCCGGTCCCTGGTGCCACAAAGCTGGGGGACCGCTGCCATAGTTGGATGCATGCGGGGCTGCCGTGGCTGGCTGCACAGGAGAGGCCCGGGTTCTGCCACCGTGCTCAGTGACGTCGTTCTGGCCACACTCAGCATCTGGCTGCCCGTCCACCTTTCAGGTCACGTAGTGATCACAATCCTGTCCTTCCCTCTTCCCCCATGCCCAGATGCATTTTGGGTAAAGGACGGAGCCCAGCGGTCCTCAGTCTGGCCGCACACAAAATCACCTGTAGAGCTCGGAAAACACAATGGTGGCCGGCCGCACCCTGGACCAGCTACGCCCAACCCTGGGGGGCAGGACCTACGTGTTAATACTGTTTTTTTAACGTTTCCCAGGTGACTCCAATATGTGACCCAGGAATATGACTTAAGAAGGGACAGTTCTGACATGGTGGGGAATGGCTTATAAACTCTTGTACATACCATGTGGCCTTAGCAGCGTTGATGTTTTGTTTATAAACTTTGTGATGTCAGGATAATTCTGTTACCCAAAATGGCATGCTGCGTCTGGTGCATAGTCTGTGTTCGGCGGTGTGTAGTGGCCTCATCCCCACTTCCCTCCACCTATCCCTGAGAGGTAAGCAAGGTGAGTGATGTAATGCCATCAGGCTGCTGGCAGTGGGCACCGGAGACATATGCGTCCCATGTTTTGTGGGTTTCCTGCTGTTTATGGATCATGTTTTATTCATGCAAAGGGTGATGCAAACACTCTTTCTTAGGGGAGCCGTTTTGGTCTGCAGATTTCAATTGGAAGAATTCATTTGTATGAATTGAGGGCGCAGAAGGCCGGTGGGAGTGAGAAAAGCAACGTGCTGACCGAGGGTTTGCTTTGTGGGCAGTTAGGAAGGGAAGGACATGAAGTGCAAGAAGTCGGGACTGTGTCTTTTCTGGGCTGATGCTGCCCTCTAGTGGGAAAAGGCCGCAACTGCCCTGAGCTGCTTCTGCGCTCCACCCACTTGAGGGGTCTCCATTCGGGATTAAAATCGAGACTCTGAGTCCTGCTAAAGAAACAGAGACTCATGCTTAGGGGGGACCAGCCATGCAGGCCTCCCTTCTTGGACTCGCCATCCCTCAGACACAAAGAGAATTCTAGAAAGCATCTAGTATATTCTAGGCACCAGTAGCTTTGCATGCACTGCATCTAATTCTCAGTGTTCTTATTCCTAGACTCAGAGTTAGGAAATGAGTCATCTAGAAATTGAGGCGGGTAGCCATGAGCCAAGCTTAGGCCTGGCTGAGCTTCACCGCTGTACCACACTGTCCTATCTATTCTTTCCCTCAGAACCTAGGTAGTCCTAGAGCCCTGAGTTCAAATGCACCTCTCTCACGTGCAAGCTGTGTGGCCTGGGGCCACTGAGTAACCTCTCTCTGCTTCTAATTTTTTGGTCTACAAAAAATGGTTATCATAACATGAACCCTGCCATGTGGCCAGAATTTTTTGTTTAACCTCAGTGACATCACAAGGGTGAAGGCTTGAAAGCCATTTCTTTGCCCAGGCAAATCAGGATCCCTCCAGAGAAAAACACACACTTCCCCTGAGGTGCTTCATCCTGTCCCACCCAGAAACCTCAGCTTCCGCCTTCCCCTGCCTGCTCAATGCTGTCTCAGTCTCTGCTAAGAAGTCACAGCTGTCACCTGAGGCCCCAGTGGCCTTGGGCGCTGAGCGGGTGGATCCAGTCTGTATGCTTTCCCCTTCACCACTATCCTGAGGGCAGCTGAGAAATGCAGGGCCCTTGGAATTCTTTTTTTTTTTTTTTTTTTAGCACCTTAAATTCTGCAGTAGATAATTCTGTTCTTTAAAAAATGCATTCTTTGGAAAGTCTTATCATTTGTTTCCAGGTTTTTTAGGAGGACTATGTTAGGTATTTATTTTTAAATTACTCTAAAAAAAAAAAAGCCAAAGTCATATATAGAGACAGATTGGAAGGGAATATCTAATGAACATCAGTGTGTTTTTCTGGGTTGCGAAAGATGGTGATTTGTGCCATCTTCCCTGGTAATAATAATAATAGCTAGAATTTATTAAGCACTTACTGTGTGCTGGGCGCTGTAGAAAGCCCTTCGTGTGTATTAATCACTGAAATCGCGAAGCAGCCTTGTGAGGGTAGAGACCGTCATTATCATCACTTCAGGTGGAGCATGGAAGTCCAGAGAAAGTAACTAACTTTCCCGAGGTCACACAGCTAGCGAGTGCAGACGCTGGCCAGCTCTGTGTTCTTGGCCACCGTGTCATGATGCCTCTCCATCCTTGGTTCGTTCTCAGATCGCCATGAGTATGTGTTTCTTTCAAAATGAAAAAAAAAAAAAAAAAAAAAGTTTTGTTTTTTAGACGAAGCTATCTGGTCCCACCAATGCAAAAACACATGAGAAGAAATACAGTACAAATACAGTAATGCCCAAAAGGAAATATGAGAGCTATGGTATTTATTTTTTTATGTGATTCTCTGTATTTTCCACATTCTCTAAGGTGAGCATCTCTTGCCTAAGTGATCAAAAAAGTAAAACTCATAAAACAGGAAGAAGAATAACTAACAGCTCGTGTCTTTGTGAGAAAGTCTGTTCCAGGAACATTTCTGGAGTCTTTTTGGTGCATTTGACCCCCTGAGGGAGGGGCTCTTGCCCGTCCACTCCACAGAGACACGAACTGAGACACAGGGAGCGTGTGTATCATGTCAAGGCAGGTGTCGCTCCTGTCCTTGTCCACTCAGTGACCCTCAGGAATACTAACGGACTTGTCAGATTTCGAAGCGAGTCGGCCGCTGGTCGAGGTCCCCGGGTTTCTGGACGGAGGCCTTCGCCCCGCTGACCCAGCTGGAGTTGTGAAGCTGCTTTTGTTTGTTTGTTTGTTTTTATCCCCCTACAAGTCCGAGTTGCCCCAGCACCATCCACAGAGACGAGCCTTTCCCGCACCGCTTATACGGACACGTCGTCATAAATCGGGTGTCCGCATCAGCACCATCTGTGTCTGCGCCTTTTCGTCTGCTTCTGTGGGTAGGGGTTGTCCCTCGTGCCGGGAGCACACTGTCTTCGTCATCGTGGAGTTAGGGCGGGTTCGATATCATGCGGCCAGCGGTGATGAAGGCGCTCGGGTTGTAGGGGTGAGGCCTGCAGGGACCTTTTTGGACGGCACAGAAGTGTGAGCACCTCCCGGGGGGCAGGGGGCTGCTGGGGAGGGACATGCATCCCGTGAAACTGTTGCGGGGGTTGCAGACTCAGCGAAGCTAGGTCAGGGATGGGGGGTGGTGTTCAGGTTCTCACCCTGGTCCTCGTGGGCCTGGCTGGGGAGGGGCCACCTCAGCCTCACAGTGAGCCTGAGGACAGTCTTTGAGTCTCCTGCCACTCTGAGACGCTGCTCCAGGCCAGCAGCTTGTCACCCGCCTAATGCCAGGCCCCCAAGGGCCGTGTCCCTCATGGCTGGCGTCACGATTTTGCCCTGAAGCAGAAATTCCTTCGGTCCACCTTGGGTGCTGCTCTGGCCTTGAGCACCCGCTATGTCTCATCCTGCCTTGCTGTCCTTCACCCAGGGGTTGGGGTCAAGGCTGGCTCTGTTCCCTCACCCCACCCCACTAAGGACAGGCCCCCCGCTTCCAGTCCATACCTGAAAGATCCTCACATCCTAGACCTTTCCGGTAAGACCCCCGACTTTCTCAGCTTTCTCTGTTTGGTTCCCCATCTAAGTTGGGGCGAACCAGGCTGGGGTGCTGGTGGAACAGAGATGTTTCCTCCCCAGATTGCTGTAAACAGGAATAAAGATGAGATCGGGCGTCTGCGTCTGGCTATGGGGGCGACTGTTTCGAGACACTTGGACTTGTAGGTTGCTCCAAGTCAGAGTAAGATGTTGCTGAGCGTGGACTCAGGCCCATTCCCGTGATGGAAACCATTCTCTTCTATCCCTTCCTTCATCAAATACCATTCCTCATAAGCGCTCTTCCGGTGATTTGTTTGGGGCTTCCTGTCTGTAAATGGCACAGATAGGGGTTGTTCTGCTGAGTCTTAGAAGCCAATTGAGCTCGCCCCCGTCTGTGGTTCCTTAAGCGTCGTGATGGTTTTACCCCCGTCCAAGTCAGTGGCCTCCAGGACGGCCCGACGTGTTGACTGTTCGGTCCAACGCCGAATCCCGCTTCCTGAGAACACGGCTTGGCACAGAGAAGGAGCTCAGTAAATGCTGATTGGATAAGTGGGGACAACCCTGGGAGTCCTGGGGCTGAGTTCGTCCGCCGCTGGCCCTCCACGGAGCTCAGATTCCCTCCGGCGGGGGTCATTTCCTGCCTGGTTCTCCATGAGCCCGTGTGGACCCGTTAGCACCCACCCTCCATGCTGGCTGCTTGGGTTGTGTTGACATGTGTGTCGATTGCCCCCAAAGGTGGCCAGCTTCTTGAGGGAACGGCCACTTCTTTAGTCTTGTACTTATCTCCAGGATCTGGAGAACTGTCAGTGCTTGGGTAATAGCTACGAAATTGAAATTTAGAGACCGCGGGTTTTCATTTGAGCTCAGTATTTTCTCTGAAGCGATCCAACAGGTTTGTGAAAAGTTCCAAGGACCATATATCCTCCTGCTCCCTAAGTGCGTGCCCAGAGCCATCTTTGCAAGTCCTACAGGAAAAGCTCAAATCTGAACAACTCTTAATGATAACAAAGGATAGCAACTCTAAAATACTGGGGGAGAGGGGGAACTGTGAAGCCGAGATGAATAAATGCCTAATTAAATGTCCTCAAGCATACCTTCATATCAGCCTTGTTACTTGCCAAATTTAATGCCCATAAACATTTTATTGCATTTGTAAATAATTTGTGTCTCCAATTTTTCTCACTTTACAAGAGTTCCTGAGTTTGCACAATGAGAGCTGAGAATTCGTAGCCAACCGTAAATTAAACGAATTACATAATGACAAATAGATGGAAAAGCAAAATGAAATCAATTTTTTTTCAAAGCTGTTTATGGCCGAAAAATGTTTTAATGATAAGTGTGTCTGTATTTGGTATGATGTGGGATGGAGTCCTCTAAAAATAAGTGTAATTGGGCCCCATACACATTTTTAAATCAACCTACAAAAATATTACAGAATTCTTGCATACACAGAGCGCTTCAGTAGACTTTCTCAAAATTAGAAATGAAGGTTTTCCTCCTCTAGGATTTTTACACTAATTCCTATAATGTCATTTGTATAACCAGATGTTTCATCTGAGTGATGCAAAATAATCTCCTTGATCTCTGACGAGTCTGCTCATCGGCTGGCCTCCGCTTCCCATCTGACCTTTGTTTCATCTCTTTCCAGGAATCCTGTTCACGATGCTGGTGTTCGGACCAGCCTGTGGATTTATCCTGGGCTCTTTCTGTACCAAAATCTACGTGGATGCCGTCTTCATTGACACAAGTAAGGACCATATCTCAATTTCTAACTGCTGTCCGCAAACATTTCTCCCTTCCCCCCTTGTAAAGAACCCAACTTATGGGTTCTAAGACATTCCTGCAAAGTGGCAGCCTTGATGTGTCCCCCTCTGAAGCTAGTGGCCCACCTGAGATTAGATAGGAAGAGCATATGAATGGTGGGGGGTTCAGAGGGCATGGGCTCACGTCTGTGTTCTTCCAGCATCCACCCAGAGGCTGAATAAACCCCCGTCTTGATTTGACTCCTCAAATCCATTTTCCCCATCAGTACACTAAGGGCGATGAGAATTAGATCTGCTTCGTAGGCGCACGGTAAGAATCGAATGAGGGGCTAGAGGCTGAAGTGCCTGCCACATACACACAGTCATTGAACGCTGGTCCGTCAGCCTAGATGAGGACCCCGCTTTCTCCACCGAACGTTGGAGCGCGTGTTCGGGGAGCGGGAGTGCACGCTGGGGCCGACGAGACAGGATATTTGACGGTCCTTCCGGTGCGACACTCTCGTGGTGGCCTTCATAAGGAAACACACCGCAACTCGAGCCGTTTCGCTCAGCCCTTCTCGTGTGCTTAGCGGGGAGGGCGAGTGTGTTTCTGGGATCGCTCCGGACCCTCCACTTCCGCAGGACACTTCGACCGAACAGTGAGCGAGTCGGGGTGGGCTGGGTGAAGCCGTGGCAACGGACCGTTCCCAGATCTAAGTGACTTTGTACAGCCAGAGTTTATTCCTTGGTCACACTGCGAGTCCGGTGCAGGTTGGTGGTGCTGGGGAGGCTGCTCCTCATGGTCACCCAGGACCTGGGGTCACAGAAGCTTCGCCTGACCCCGCCTGACCCCAGCCTGCCCGCTTGCCAAAGCAGAAAACCAGACTGGCTTCTGCTCAGAAACGACGCACATTGTTTCTACTTACATTTCAGTGGCCAAAGCTAGTCATGTGGTGTATTCATCGTCCGTTGCTGTGTAACAAATTACCCCAAACTTAGTGACTTAGAGCAACAGTTACTACCTCACAGTTGATTTCTGCGGATCTGGAATCCAGGAGCGGCCGAGCTGGGTGGTTCTGGCTCAGGGTCTCTCACAGAAGCTGCGGTCGAGGTGTTGACCTGGCCTGCAGGCATCTCAGAGCTTACCTGGGCTGTGCCGTCGTGGTCCCCAAGAGAGGGTGAGAGAGAGCCCTGGAGACAAAAGCCCTGGTCTTTTTAGAACCCAGCCTCAGAAGTGGCAGCTCATTGCTCGTTCCAGTCCATGCTGAGAAGGCATCGTTACGTAAGGACAAGAATGCCAGGGACACTGGGCATCGTCGTAGACTCCTAGATGCTGCCTACCACACCTGGTCACGTGACCGAAAAGTGCCCCAAAGAAGACGCTCTCTTCCTGCGCCGTCAATTAAGTGAGTGGAGGAGGCCCGTTTCCTTTCTCTCTGAAAGCAGCGAGCGGGAGCCGTTCCAGCTTCTCCCGATGCCAACCTATCCCGGGGTCGATGAGGACTCCCCAGTGCTCTGCACGCACCATCTCACGACAGCGCTGCGTTTACTAATCCACCCCAAAGAAGTCATGCGGCTCTAAATCCAATCGAGAGTCACATGATCTACTCCATGCATCCCACAGGTACATTCACTTGTAGCTAAGGATGTTACAAACTTCCAAGTGGGGGGAAAAGAAAAAAAAAGGAATCAAACGCAGCCTTATTTATTGATTCTTTTAAAGGGCTGGATCCACTGGGGGTGGGGGCATACTGAACGCCGCTGCTTTGTGGTGGTCACTTGGCCCTTCAAACCCTCTTCCAAGTGGGATGAGGGTCAGAGAAACAACAGATGAAGCCATTTTTCTTATGTGGACAAAGAAGCCGGCTTCCGTGACTTCCTCAAAGGCAGCACGAGGCGGGGATGGCAGACGGGGGTTGGAGAAGGGTCACGCTCCCCGTGCAATGAAGAAGGCCACCTGGAGGGAGAAGTCACGTGGCTGGGCAGCATATTTTGCATTCAGGAGCCCAGCGGTGGCCTCCTGGAATCAAGGCCTGTAGATGACCAGAATCGTTTAAGCAAAGAAGACCTCAGACATCATTCTCTCCCAACTCTTGCATTTTGCAGATGAGGAAACCGAGGCTTGGAGAGGGACAGGGACGTCCCCAGTCCAAGGGCTCAGGTGTCCTGAGCAAGCATGCGGACATTCCCACATCAAACGTCCACTCAACAGGCTTCCCCCTGGGAAGGACATAGCATCTTTTCTCAGTGCTTGGGGTGGCCGATGGGTAGTCTGGTGGCTGGAGGTGGCTTAGCTCTTTCGCTCACAGTCCTCTCAGCGTGCTGTACCTTTGCTCAGGCCGTTCCCTTGGCCAGCACGTGCTGTCCGCACCCCATTCAGTCCAACATCTGTCCCCATCTTTCAAGGCCCAGGATGAAGACACCTTGCCCGTGAGCCCGGGCTCATTCGTGGTTTGAGTTGGGCACATGGGTGCGTTTCCGTCCTGTCTGGGCAGGCTTCTCCTCTCGCCCGTTAACATGGTACTCTGAGACCTGTCTCTCGAAACGGAAGGATGCCTTGTGACTCAGCCTTTGTCTCGTATCCGAAGGCACGGCTCTGCACCAGCAGAGGGCAGGAGAATGTAACTTATTCTGTGAGGGAGCCAGCCACAGAATTCTGTAGCTCCCAGCAGTTTTTATTTCTCTCAGCCTTGCGACTGAAACTTGTTCTGTCTGCGAGTGATTTGGGGCTGTATTTCGAGCATGGGGTTCTCAGTTGTTGTAGGGGTGACCCTCGCCTAGCTCTTCCTCACCAGTTAAGGCAGAGCTCCTCTCTTTCAGACTGTCCAAACTCTGAAACTCTGGGAGCATGTCCTTAAGCACGAATATGCAGAGGCCATGCACATAGCCACTTGGTTCTAGAAGCCCAGCTGCGAGAAGGGGCGTGGGGGAACCAGGGGCCTGGAACCGGGGGGAGGCAGGCCAGGCAGGGCATTGGGGGGCCCTGTTATGAGGCAGACAGAGGAGAGAATGTGCCTCCCCTCATTCAGCCCGGCAGTGGCTGAGGAGAAGCGGGCTTGGCAGGGGGAGGCCAGTGAGGAAGTCTGGGTGAAGTCTGTGAGTAGGCGAAGTGGGGTGCAGGGGAGGAGGTAGGTTGTAGGAAAGGCCCACTGTGGGACGCAGAGACCCCTGCGGCCTCTCCCTGGGGAGGGTGGCCCTGCCGAGCTCGCTTAGAAACAGAGATCCTGCCGCGGCCGGTTTTGATCTATGCTAGTTCCCAGCGTGGCTCCCTACGCCCCTCTTTTTAAGGAGATTCGAGGCTGCCCCCACAGCCAGAGGAAGGAATGCTGGTGCCTCCAGAGTGTCTTTTTTAGACTAGCATTGTAAAACGGAGACCGGTCTCAAATAGGACCTAAGAAAAAGGACTTGGTAGCAGAGGGCACCCCAAAGCATCGGACTGACCAGCCTTGGCACGGCGGGCTTCCCGGAAGAAGAGATTTGATGAGAACGGCACCCCACACGGACCACTCACGAGAGCTGCGCACGGAGCACCTCATCGGAACCTCAGACTTTTTCCCGTCAGCAGACGAGGCACCCTCCTGCTGTGAGGAGCTCCGAGTCCCGGCGCTGGGAGCAGGCCTTCGGCTGCACCCCAGCTGCTCCCCTTACAGGCTGCGTGGGCCTGGGGACGCTTGTGTCACGGCTCTGTGCGTGGACAACGTGAGTTCATCATGCTGCACCCTCAGCTACAGCACCTGGCGTGTCGTAAGTGCACGGGAGAGGTACACGTGCTGAGTGACCTGAGACGTCAGCTCACCCACAGCTACGGGGATGCAGAGCCCAGGCCTGCCCGTCCGGCCCCAAACCGAGCAGCTCGCTCCCCGGAAGCCACCCCAGAAATGGAGCCGGAAGGCTGCCCCTTCCTCGGGGGGGGGACCTTTGGACGACCGTGCAGACTCCTCCTGAGGCGTGTGACCACCACGCGGTGTTTGCAGCTGGCAGACGACGTGTCCGTCTCTTTGCTTCCCGAGTGAGGTCGAGGGGCTGCGAGGCCCCTGCTCTGCCACTCCAGGGCTGGCTGCTGTCACCAGACTCTTTCTTTTCGGACTACTTCGCCCAGCGGCTGGTGTCCCACGTGTTCCACGCTGCCTTCCACCCCCAGCCCCTTCCTGTCTCCACTTTCTAATTAGCTCTGTAACTTAACGATACTCTTGGAATTCTTGGGTCCCAGAGCAAAAGTTTCATCAAAATGGGTTAGAGAAATAGGTAAATGGCCTACCCAGCGAGCCGTAGCATCGCTTACGCATCAGTATGGCCCAAGAGCGAGGAGTTACCGTCCTCATTTTGCTTTGATCCGTCCTCCTTGCCGTCCAGGGTATCCTCATGGGTCGGTCGGTTGGTTGGTTTCAAGCTGGTTCAACCCTATTTCCGGTGACTTTTCTTTCGAACCTATAATGGTAATGGTCCTCAGAAATGAGAGGAAAACTCCATCCCAAATGTTTCCGTGACCTTCAGCAGAGAGAGCAGTCAGCTGCCCCAAGCTTGCCGAGCTTACCCAGCAGAACCACAAAAACACTCTGATTGTCAGATTCCAAGACGTGTTGCAGGACGTGGAAGGGTCAGGAAAATGGATCTTGTAAAATGAGAATCCTTCTAAGCCTGTCGCCACCTGTGCAAGGCAGGCCCAGGCCACGCCCCACGTGGTGACCCAGGGTGGGGTTCTCCCTGCTCCACGTCTGCTCCCGCTCAGCCATCTTTCCTCAGTCCCGGAACGGCCGAGGGGTGGACAGGTGGCCGGAGGGTGCTCCGCCAGTCCACTCACAGAGGCCCCTGAGGGTGCCACGCCTGGGGTCCTGTCTCCCCACCCCGTCCTTTTCAACATCTTCCTTCGTCGCCGGTTTCTAGTTCCGCTGGTGGTTTGACACAGCTAAGTCATCGAGACACATGGGTGCTTTTCAGCTTTGTTCTGGGCGTCTGGCTGACAGCGGCCTTCGCCAAAAGGCTGGAACCGCAGTTGTGTTTTTAAGATCAGGATCCCAACCAGAAGCAGATTGAAAGAGAAGTAAAGAGGTTTTCACGCCTCAATCCAAACTTTACCTAAAACAATACCGTTGCTATTCCAAGCCTGCCTTGGGCCACTGGTACTAAAGAGCATGAATTTTTATACCCTAAGCCTTTTGTATCAGTCAGGGTAGGCTAGGTTCTGCTGCGGTAACAAACACACCCCAAAGCTCAGTGACTTAGAATACTAAAGGTTTATTTCTTGCTCGTGCTGTTTACCTGAAGCAGGTCAGCAGGGACATATTGTTCATCATAGCCTCTCAAGTACCAACTTAGGAGGATTTCACGTATTTCCACGGTCAGTCCATGGAACATAGCACACCAGGTGACGTAGCAGCTCGTCCGTACCTACCTCCACGCAGAAGTGATGTGACACGTGTTCCCCCGCCCACATTTCATCAGGGGAAGACTACAGCGCCAGGTGACACCTGACTTCACAGTGAGGGAGATGTGGTCCTCCTCGTTCTCCGAGGAGGACCCCAGACGCAGACGTCGATGACTTCCACCACACCAGCCTTTGCCAGCCAGCATGGGCGACTCTCCCTGAGCATCGATCATACTGGAACAGTTGTCTGCCGAGCCAAATCGCCAAAATGCCTCAGAAACACGCCATGCACTGTGGAGATGGGCAGAGAAGGGAAGTCCTGAGAAAACACGGTTCTCAGACTGGGTTCAAGCGTTCCTTGCCCTCCCAAGAATGACCAAAATGTCAAGTCTGAAACTTTGTTCGCTAAGCCCACCCCATCCTGCGGGCAGCGTGCACCAAAGCCTCATCGTTTCTTCTCAGCGGGCTATTCCTCTCCCTGCCACAGGGCTCTGCGTGTTCGAAACAGAGAAAAAATATATACGTATCAGTTCTGACACAGGTCACGTGCTCTAGCCCGACTTGCAAACCGTGAGCAAGCACACGCTGGCCTTCTGCACACATGTAGGCACCTACAGGGAGCGAGTTGACGCAGCCATGTAAATAGCCACGTCCCCCACGGTAGCCCCTCTGCCTGGGATGTCGTCTCCCACGCAGAAGGGAGTCCCTCGCTCCCTAACTGAAACATGACTCCACGTGCTGCGCGTTTTGTTCCCTCAAACAACTGCCGGGATTTCTGTGTCGACTCGCACACAGCTAGCAGCTCGCGGCCCCCCTTGGTGGAGCCCGTAAACAATGGAGGGGAATACTGTAGCTTTCTTCAACCGTCTTTTGTTTTCCTTCGTTGCTTGGCAGTGGGTGAAGGAAGACACGCTGTGAGTGACTGGGGAGAGCGTCCCTGCTCAGCTGCCCAAGGCAGCCCTACCCTTTTTTTCTTTTCTTATTTGCATAAAGATGCTTTTAAGCTCACCTCGTGTTTTTCCAAGCCACCTTCTTTAAAAAAAAAAAAAAAATCTCAAAATTCCGGTTCATATAAATGCATACCTAAAAGTATAAATAACAAGAGCTACTGTCTACAAAGAGCCTACTGTGTGTCGGGTGATTCTCGCTCACTGCCTTGTCCTTAGATGTCATCTGTATTTTGCAGACGATGCAATTAAGGCTCAGGAAGGGTCAGGAGCTTGCCCAGGATCACGTGCTCGTACGTCGCGGAGCCCGGATTCAGCATCAAGCCCGCCAAGGCTCACACGCACGGTCCTCTCCAGCGTGCAGCTGTGCAGAAGCACCTGGCCCATCACAGGGCCCTGGTTATTGCTTTGTGCAGGACAGAGAGCAGTGGCACTCCAAAAGCTAACCTCCCACCCACCGGTGGAGCTGGTGGTCTTAGGCTTATTGCACAAAGCACAGGAGTTGACCGTATCCTGAGGGGCCTCCAGGGAGCCCAAAACAAGGTCCAGCCAATCAAGAGGGCCCTCCAGTGTAGCAGAGTGGTAAAAAGCATGACCCTTGGCATCCGAATGCTTGTTTTCCATCTTTAACTCTGTGAACTAGGGCAAAGGTCCCTAACCTTTCTAAGCCTCGATTTCTCCAGCTCTATAAAATAGGGATCATAAAAGACTCTGTAGGACTATGGGAAGGGCTAATTGGAACAGTTAAAAAAGCACTCTGCATATGGCCTGGTGCAGGGGAAGCCCTCGCTGAATGACGGCCGGCATTGTCTTCAGTGTTAGCCAGACAGTCTTCAGGGAGAGCCTTTTACAAGCGGTGGTCATCTGGTGTTTGCGGTCATTTTTCTTCCCAGTCTGTCCATCCATCTGGTCCAAGCTTTCAGCCCTGTTCATTCTTAGCTCATATGCCATGGCCCAGGTCTCTAAGAATTTCCTTCCAGGCTCTAGGGGCATGCGATTATTGTCAAAGAGACATTTCTAAGCAGCTCATCTGGGAGTGCTGCTATGAAAGGGAATTGTGAAGAGAAGGAAAAAAAAAATCCACAGAGGGGTAAGCTGTAGCCTTTGCCTCTGACTGCAGCTGGCAAGTTAAAGGAATAATGGTACGAGACAGCCAAACCACATGCACACTGCCTTTAAAAGTGTAAGTTGGTTGCAAAGCTTTCCAGTAGAGGGATGACCTCAAACCACAGGCCACCTCCGAGGTGCGATTGACCAGTCCACTAACTGCTTGGAAACAGGACTCGAGCCGTAAATATTAAGCTCGCATCGATTAAGTGCTCAGGCTGGCGCCGGGAACGGTCCTGAGCACGTTGTGACTGGTGTGCCGCCTTCAGTCTTCCCAGGCACCTGACGAGGGTAACT
>CM053516.1:25552806-25579200 GCA_028627145.1 Eidolon dupreanum | reverse complement strand
GTGTGACAGCCGAACTCTTATTCACGTCGACTCCATCTGGGCACTTAGGAAACGCTGCGGGAATACGGGATAGGAGATGAGGATCGCGGGAGGTTCCGAGGGAGGTGCCGAGTCCACAGAGAGGCGACTTGAAGACGGGGTATATTATTTCTTCCTGATCTGGAGGGATGAGCAGAGCCCTACGGATGGAGGGAGGAGGAAGGCTTCCAGGTGTGGGGGCAGGTGTGAGCTGAGGCAGGGGATGGTCATGCCCAAGATGTGGGCGAGAGAGAAATATCTGGTTTGGGGGATAGGACTTCTAAAAGTTCGTCATGGAAGGCACGCTGATATCAGCCCCCACGCCCAGCAGGGCTCCTGGTGTCCGAGGCTGCCCACCCAGGCTTTGGTGAAATTGAGAATGGATCCCTAAGGGCTTTCTCCTTGCCCTTCTGTAGTGTCTAGAATTTTGTTCATGGCCTATTGTTCCCCAGCCAGGGATTTGAGTCAGCATCACCTGTGCGGTTTCTTGAGACATACCCATGCGTGAGCTGGGAGCCCCTCCAGAAATTCTGACTCCACGAGTCTGGGGGCAGGGTGTCCAGGTATCTGATGTCTTTATGAGAATCACAGGTAATTCTAAAGGAGCTTCCAGTTGCAAACAAAGGCCAGAGCTGGTGAGGTCCTTAGGTGGGTTTCCCCGTCAGAGCTGGTCCTCCAGCACTTGCGTATGAGATAAAATAGAGGGGGACCCACTCACAAAGTAAACTTGGCTACCTACCATCTTGGAGGTCCACCAGTGACATTAGCATATTAAAGGCTCTGAGAAGGCCTGCTGTAAACCCAGCACTTCAGGAATTAGCATTAGGAAGCCTAAGCTTAGAGACAGGCATTAATGTCAACTTTGGTGTTTTATTCCTTATCTTTTCTTTTCTGAACATCTCTTCCCAGGAGTGCATGCTCCCAGCATGAGCCTTTTTCTGCATGCTAAATGCCTTCACTCCTGCATTTAGCCCTGCGTTCTAATGCTGATGAGGTGCTATAGGAACTTAACCCTTATTTGTTTCTATCAGCCTATGGTGAAATTGGTTTTGTTATATGTCATTTCACAAAAGTTGTAGGACTTAGCGATGACATTAAGTGAGGGCTGTGTTACTATTTGCCTGTTACCTCGCTGTGGACGAACGGAACCCAGGTGGCTCCTTCTATCAAAGCTGGCAATGAATGAGAGTGCTCCCTGCGTCCTCGTCACCCTGGGGTGGAAAGTGGGGAGGGGAGGCAAGCTCATCTGCAGCAACAAGGTCACAGCGTGTCACAGTGGGTCACAGTGGAGCCCGAAGCTGTGGGTCTGGGCAGGCCTCCCCTGCCACTTGGACGTCCCCCCACCTCTGTCCAGGGGAATAGTTGAAATCATCGCTGGAAATGAGCGTATTAGCTATTAATTCCCTGTCCGTCACGGCCCATGAACCCGTGGAGTATCACTAACGGTGTGATCAAAGATCGGTCTCTGTTGTCACAGTCAATGTTCTTTAGAGACTGTGACAAGTTACCTTTCCAGACCTGGGTCCTCATTCGTTTGTTTTGGATCCTTTAACCCACTCTGCAGTCATGAAGTGTCTGTCCACTGTCACCGGGCACCAGCCACATCTGGGGACAGAGCTGCTCCCTCCCTGCCCCCAGGCGCCTCCTCGAGTTCAGGAGCCGGGGGGACCCAGGCGGGGGTGTCTGGAGGGGCGGGCGGGCGCACTGGGAAGGTGGGAGCCATCCAGGTGGCTGCTGAACACACGCACTGTGCCCGGGGACTCCGTCCCTCCTGTGACTCCCTCCAGGAGCCTTGGCTTCGCTCCTGTGCCTTCATCCTGGCGTGTCCCACATTCTCGTTATTTCTTCCTTCCTCTCTCATTTATCTCCGGGCGTGACGTGAAGACTAAACCCAGCTCCCTCCACCTCTCTTCTCTGCTGCTCACGAGCCCTCAGTGTTAGAAACGCTTCGTGGTGACTCACCTCTCAGTGAAACATAATTTTTCTGTCGATTCTAGCCCCCACACACAGAAGCTAGAAGATGTAGGGGTGCAGGCAGACCTGAGTTCAAATCCACTCTCCTTCACCTCGCATTTTGCATTCTGGGATGGGGGTGGGAGGTGGGCTTAGCTTCTCAAGGAAGCCCTGGGTCCCATGTGTTTAAAATGGGCCTGGCAAGACCGCCTCAGGTTGTCACAGTTGTGAGTTCAGTGAAAACCCTCAGCACGGTGCCCATGCAACGCGGGTCACCAGCCAGTTCTGGCTGTCTGTCACCTCCGAGCACTTGCATACACTGGCTCCAGCCGCCCTTCTTGGGAGCGTTAACCGTGGTGTATTGACAGCAATATTATTAAAGAACATGGAAGTCAGGGCCCATTTCAATAGAGAGACTAAAGGCAGAAATATCTTGAGTCACGTGCAGTGTACCTGAGCCCCATAGTAAGTGCTGCCCGTGGCACCTCTAATTTCCTTGGCAACAAAGACTTGGGACTCCTGCCCCCTGACGTGCTGTGTGGCCTCTGCAGGGAGGGGTCTCCTTGGCAAGCCCTTGGCTCTAGCGGTGGCTCCCAGGCACCCTGCTTTCTCGCTGCTGTCTTTTCCCTAACTCTGCTTACTCCTCGCGCCTGCTCACACGTAGGCATTCCCACAGCAAGCCTGCCCTGCGTCCTCACAGCTCCGAGGCTCCCTCCCTCACGTGGCCAAGGGTTCCTTCTACTGTAGTAATGACGATCATTCTTACGGAGCTCTCACCTGTGTGCCAGAGGCACTGGGCCCCATGGTTCGCATGCTCAGGTCTCATTTCCTCTGCGAGGCAATCGTGGACAGGACAGTGTGCTCCGGCCACTGTGCCTGCTCCGTCTTGAAGCCAGAATGCAAATCCCAGGGACCTGACTTCTTAGTCCGGGTTCTGAGCCGTTATTTCACACATCCTCGCTCAGTAAACCCTTTGCTATGTATAAAGTTCCTCCTATTTAGATTCTGCAATCTTTTATTTTATTTCTCTCCATTCCTGTTGTACCTCTCCACCTTTAAAAAAAAACATGGGCTCAGCCCCGGAGTCATGCCGGGTTTGGTCACTCTGTACAGTCCAGTGGGAATTGAGCTGCATCCTTGATTTTCAGCTCCTCTGGGAGCCCAGGCCAGATTAGAGCGGCGGTTACGAGCGTGATCTGAGTCAGCGGGTGCCAGCGTCTGAGTGTCCGCTGTGCACCCCGAACCTCGTGGTGCTGCTCTCTGTCTCATTATCCTCGTCTGGGGGATTTTAATCATCGCAGAATCGCAGGTTGGTCGTGAGGATTCCATGAGTTGCTGGGTCCGTGAGTAGAAAGGCACTTGGCTGTGCCCCGTTTCCGTGAGCCCTCAGGACCTTCCCGAAACTGCCATGCCCCCTCCTGGAGGACAAACCCCAAGATGTCTCAGTCCTACAGGAATGTCTCACAAAGACTAGCAGCAGCAAACTGTTTTCTCCAGAGGCCTCTCCCCTGCTGCTGTTCCCAAGTTCGTACCCCGCTGCTGGTGAGAGTATTGTCCTCCCAGGGAGACGTGAAAAGTTTCCCGCAGCTGGTGAGACTGCGTGATGCCAGCCAGCCTGCCTCCCACCCCAGCTACATCAGCAGGTGGGCAGCAGATGGCGAAGGGAGACCATAGGTGTTCGGTGGCCTCGTGTGGGTTCGGTTTGCCGTTCTCTGTGTGTCTGAAACACCTCATTAGCTACTGCCTCCTTGAAACATTAGAATTTTATGGACCTAGCAATCCGTGTGGATGAAAAAGCTCGATGAAGCTCATTAATAGCCCTTTTCATGTTGGGGCTTTGGAGGGTAAGACGGACCTTCAAGAAGGAGTCTTCTTTCGAGAGTGCTACAGGTCAGTAGAACCTTGGGAGGGAAACAGCTGAAGATAAGCAGAAGCTGTCGTTTCTGGTGGCCGATCAGCTTGATCGTGGCAAAAAAAGAATGTTCTTCATGCAAATAAGGCCCGCTGAGGTCTCCCTGGGCCCTAAGACAAATGACCCTCAAACGTAATGATTTTCGCATCTAATTCAAGGCGAAATTAATCGTTAGGTATGAAGACAAAAGCAGGCAGGCCCCTGTCTCAACACGAATCCTTCCCACCAAAGTGGAATTACCTCTGGAATAATTAAAATGCTTGCTGAAGTATGAAAGCGTCTCATTAACTGGAGTCACCTTGATCGAGAAGGGCTCTCCCCATCACCCCAAAAAACCGTGATGGCCATAATCAAAGACACGGAGACGCCAGGGCCCAAGGAGATAATGAGATCAACCCCAGTCCGCATGGGCATCCTTTCTGAGCCAGAGAGCAGTTTCTCGCCCGCGGACGCTCAGCAGCAGTGTTCTCTGTGAGGGCGTGTGGCCCTGGCACCTTCTTCACCCGACCCTCCAGCAAAGGACGTGGAGCCGACCACGAAAGGCTGACAGAGGATTGTTTTTTCTGGAATGTCCCCAGCCCGCCTATTGATCGTTTCCAGCATTTAGATAACTTAATTCTAAAAGAGCCCAGTGGCTAAGCCAAAATGTCATCACCTGGCAAAACATGAACAGCTAGACCTTCCAGATTTGTTCATTACCAGGAGTCGCTGTGGTCTCCAGATGTGACCCATAATTCTCTCTCGACAGTGTGAAGTTTTGTGACACTGTCAGCCGGTCCCTTGTCGCGGGTCTATTACACCATCACACTGTGCCACACCCTGTGTAGTGAATCAGCCTTCACTCATTAGCAGTAATTTATGATGATAGAGTCTTAATATCCAAGGGATTTTTGTATGTGAAGACAGATACCTCATTACCCTCTGTTTCTGTCTAATTTATTCATCTTCTATATTTTTTAAACAATCCACATTTTTAAACAGTACACAACCAGTATTCCTCTAAATATTTGTATGAAACTTAAAAAAAAAAATACGTACTTAACAAAGGAAAATGACCCAGCATTTAAACATAGATTTTTCAGGTAAACACTTGTAGACGTTTATTTGAAATGACATTTCCAAAAAAGTCAGATTATCATAAACGTTTGAAACCCTATAAAAAAATAAACACTCACATGAAGCCCAGGAAAGCAGGATATAAGTGTCTGAGGACCACTGATTTTAGGTTGTTTTCTAACCATTTTTGTTTTCATTCATACCTTTTTTCCAAATTTTTTTTTCATGGCATGCATTTATTTAATCCGAGAGTTGCCTTCCTAAGGTTTTAGTAACTTTACAGGAAACTACCAGAGACTCACTGAGGTTGCCAGCTCTGGGCATCGTCTGCTCGTTCCTCGGATGGGATGTAGGATTGGTTTGCTCAGCCCGCCTTCCTTCTCCACTTCCAGTCATCTGGCTCTATCAGAGCCATTTCTTTTATTATGTCCAAGGACCCTAAGTTCCTATCTTTTATATAGATTCTCATTTTTTGGAACTTGGCATCTTTCCCCAGGTTGATAAATGTTAAGTTTTGTGTGTCCGCCGGTCCCCGACCCATTGTTCTGTCACCCTTATTTATTGAGCTTGTCTGTTAACGTTATTAAAACCTCGCATGTTCTCTATTATTATTTTATTCTAATTAGATAGGCCATTTAGAGGTTTCATCTCTTAGGAGATGAGATTGAGCCCGTGTAATTAGCTCTTTTCTTTAGGATGGCTGGCTATTCATCACCTCAGAATGCAGTGTTCGACTCCCTGCTCGCATGTTTATTTTGTATGACCACGGCACCGATTCGTTCTTCCCAGACTTGGTATAGTACTCGCTTCGTCTGGGACTAAGTTGTACCTTTTCCTTTTCTAAAGGTGGAAACAAGTCCATCGCATGCGAAATATTCTGCCTTACGATGACAGCAGAATAGAGGTCTCTAACTTTAGTCACTGGCACACGACTTTTACAAATGTTTGCCTCCTGTGCTTACCACTGGTACCCTTATTTGCATAAGGCATCTCTATAAATAACTTTAAATCTACTTGTTTTAACCTCGCGTGGTTTTACGCTGTGATAGCCATGAAACCTCACATTTGATGTAGCAGTTATAGTTCAGTGAAATTTTTGTAAGTACACATTAAAGTATTGAAATAATGGGGCTGTCCCGGTACCCCCAAAGCCCCCTTGCATGCTTCCAATATACGTTGTCACACCGCAGTTAAGGACACTGGTCATAGACCCACATACCAAGGATTTTAATCACCAGAAATATCCAAATAATATGATGACTTTTAAAGGATTGGGGTGAAAAAAATCTCCCATTTTTAAAAGCAGCCATATCCTGGGAAACCTTAGTTTTTTATGCAACCCCATGCTTTAGGAAAAACAGAAGACATAAAACGCGATTGACGTGCATGAGCTCAGCAAGACCTGCATTCTGGCTCTGGTGGCACGTAAAGTGACAAACCACATTTGCACTACTGTCACCTGAGCGCCGAGCCCTGAGGCTGGCTGGGCAGCTTCTCGGTCGGATTGGGGGATGAGGAAAAGCGTGTGTGGAGCAGAGATCTGGGGGCGGAGCATTCCAGGGGAGGGGAGGTGCCTGGCACAGGGGCCTGGGTCGGGGGGACCTGGGTGCGGGCGAGGAACAGCGCCAGCCGGCGGGGCTGGACTAGAGCGGGGACGGGCCGTGGGAGGGAGTGTGGTCAGATCACGGGGGGCAGACCACGGGCCGTCGTGAATGTTGGCCACGTTGGAGCTTGGACCAGGAAAGTGTTTTGAGCTGATCCCATGGGCTGCTGCATAGGAAATGGTTATGTTGGATCCATAGTGAAAACTCAGACACCAGCTGGGGTGTTCTGGTATCCCCCGAGTGAGAGCCCGTGGCCGCACTGGCCAGTGGGGTGCCTGTGAAGCGTGCGATGAGAAGGAAGGGGTGCTGGGTTTTATATATTAATAAATGTAGAGAGAATCGCACTAGAATTTCATTTCTTTCTAGAAACTGTTAAAATTAAATATATTTTCTTAACACACATGTACATTTATAGCTATTCATCACAGGTATTTTGATGTATGTACATATACACACACAAACATACAGAAGCTATATATACAGAAACATATACTTAGATATAATGGTAGAACATAGCTACACATTTATAATTCATAATATATAATTAAGTTATAGTTTCCCTTTTGAGGAACAAACCTCAAAACTCCTTTTTTTGGATAGAAATAAGTCATAATTCTTTATAAAATATTTCAGTGTTTCTAGTCAACTGTAAGAAAAGGCATAGTTTCTCCTGTTTTAGTAGCTGTCAATTTCATTGGCAGAATATCAGCCTATATTTTGCAGACAGCGTTTTTATAATTACAAGTGGCTTACAGGTTATAGGTTTTGGCCTGAGTGACCGGGTGACATCCGATGCTGTTTACTGACACAGGGGAAAGTATGACCAGAGGGGGCTTTGGGGGCAGAAGGCCGGGGAACGCAGTGTGTGTGAGCTTGACCTTCCACTTCTCTCTCCCTGCAGTGATCCCCAAGGTCACCAAGCACCTGCTCTCCAACCCCGTGTTCACCTGCATCATTCTGGCCGCCTGCATGGAGATCGCCGTGGTGGCCGGCTTCGCTGCCTTCTTGGGGAAGTACCTGGAACAGCAGTTCAACCTCACCACCTCTTCTGCCAACCAGCTGCTGGGTGAGTCTGTGCCTCAGTCCCCCGCGGACGGTGGAGGGAGGCTGCCATGCTTGTAATAAAGACGACAAGAATTTACTGAGCCCCCCCGCCCCCGCACTCGCTACTCAGGGCCCAGGCTTACTGCTCCCCTAGCAACCTGTGCATATGGTCCTTGCGCAGAAAGAGTCTTCAGGTGAGATCAGCCCACCTGAGGCAATTGCTAAAGGTGCATGATGATAAAGCACTGAAATATAAAATGCGCACAGGAAGCCAGAGAGTCAGTCGATTTTTGTGCACTGGAGAATTGGGGGGCAGATCTGGTGAAGGAAGAGGGAAATCAAGATGGATCTTCACTAAAAAAAAAAAAAAAAAAAGCGAGGCTATGCTCAGCAGCATGAAGCCATGGTCAGCAGGCGTAGGACTGGGAAGCCGTACGTGCCCTGTCCTTCCTCACCTCCACGGCGGATGTAACTGATGGATCGTGATGCTCGCCCCCAAGCTCACGCAGGGTCTTACGATCCTTCAGCTCAGCCGTCTGCTCCCAGTTATGTGGAGCTGCCACGCTAAGGAGCAGGGTCACGTGCGTGAGGAAAGTGGTCTCACAGCGGGTGACGGAGAGCGAAGAGTCAGGAATGACGCCCCAGTTTCTGGCTGAAAAGCTGGAAGCAGCAGAGAAAGATCAGGATTTTACTTAGGGAGGATGCATAGGATTTGAAAAGAAGGGGAGAGATAGAGGAGGCCATAAAGAGTTTACACAGCAGCAGCCAGGACGTCCTTCAGCCTGCAGAAGGTGGTTTGCAGGAGAAGGAACGTGCGTGGACCGCCCTCGACGGAAGAGCTCACCTCTTCCGAAAACGCAGAGAAAGAGAGCGACGTGAGGGTGGCCACCGGAGTATGACAGGTCCAGCTGGGCGTCTGAGAGGGCGCCAGCCCAGTGGGATTCTCTGGCATGGAGTCAGATACGTACTGCGAGGAACGGCCGAGGTGACGTTTTCTGACCTTCTCCTTTGCCGCTTCCTGCTACTTCTCAAAACAAGTGCAAAGGTGCCAACCCACGACGAGTCATCAGGAAAATGCATGTCGACACCACAAAGAGACACGACACATCCCCCGGACTGACGGCACCAGGTGTCGATAAGGGTGGGGAGCCACTGGAATGCAAAGGAGCACCAGTATTTCGAAGAGTCATAGGTGGCGCCCGTTCAAGCTGAGGAGTGCTTGGATCCACTTGTCAACATATGCATCTCTGACAGTATTCAGAGAAGCTCTGTGAGAAATAGCCCCAGACTGGAAACAACCTGCATACCTGTCACAGTAGGCTGGGTGGATGCTAGAATGTTCATATAGCGGCCTGTCACACAGCGTGAGAAAGCAAGGACTTTGACACATGCCTCAAGGCCGTTGAATCTGAGAAGAGTTGAAAGACCTCGGACACAAAAGAAGACGTATTTATGTGAGTCAAAAAGAGAGAAAGTGTGCTCGAAGTGATAGAGGCGGGAATGATGGTTATTTTTGCAGGGGCCTCCTGATATGTTTTAAGCGTGATCTGAGTTATGGTTTCAGGGGTGTATATAGATGCAGCAATTCACGGGCTATTCCCTTAAGCTTTGGCACTTCATAGAACATAATACGTGCCATTTAAAACAAATTAAAACCCTACCACAATCATGTGGCCAGATCATAGCCTTCCTCCCTGGGAACCGTTTGGGTAGCATAAGGCTTTTGTTTTTCTGTTTTACTAATAACTCCTTACCATCCACTGTTTTATAAGTTACTTCTAAGAGTTATCAGCAAAACACAAGCAGCCCTGTAACATCTGTCTTGACAGAGATCGGGTAAATGGATCTCTTTATAATTAAAGTTATTACTTCTGCGTTATACCTAGCACCACCCAGGTTTTACCCTTCGGCACCTGAAGTTTCTCTCTCACCTCCCGATTGCTTTGCTGCTGTTCTTTACATTTTGATTACATCTGCACAGTTGCTTCAATGTTGGAGCTGTCTTCTGTTTAAGTACAGACACCTCCATTTTTTTTCGACAAACAAATCAATAGTCTTCAGGGCAGAAAGTCAGAAAAACAGTCTCACCTTCTCACACCTGTTTCTTTCCGAGTGATTTCTGTCTGTTAGAGCACTTGTCAGGGGAGGCAGGTTCGGGGGCAGAGGGTGGGGATGGGGGTGAGGAGTGTCCATTCATCAGTCCGGCAGGTACCAAGCCTGCCCTCTCCCTGTGTCCTGCCCGAGGCATCTCTGATCAACGTAGACCCTGTAGGGCTAGTCGTAAGGCTGACGGTGGGTCTTTAGAGGACAAAGAGGCACTGGGGGCAAAAGACAAGGCTTGAGTATCAGCACAGGGCCCTGGGCCACCCAGGAAGTCATCAGCAAATGGGGCACAGTTCAGAAAAGAGCGACACAGATGATTAAGGGGCTGATGGCACTGATTTATGCATGAAGATAAAAGGACTCAATCTGCATAGGTTAGCGTGATGAGGCTGGCGTTTCAGTCTCACACACATCAGGGAGGGAGAGGGGGTTGGTGGTGGCTTGGAGAAGAGGGTGCTGGAAGCCTGTGATTGCCATAGTTACCGTCATCGCCAGGTGGCACGCCCACTGTCTCTCTCAGGAAATGAAACAAAACACCAGCCTGCTCTCCCTCGTGAGCAGGTCATCACCAGCGTTCACTCAGAGGTCCAGTCTGCCCATCGTCTCCTTCCTACCTGAGATCATTCTCGACTGCCTGCCCTGTGGCGGGCACAGGAAACCGTGCTGGACTGGGCAGAATGGAAGGAGTTATTCTCCCCAGGGAAGCTGCAGCTTAGAAGGGAGAGAAGGAATAAGAAACAAGAAAACCAAAAAGACACAGGGCAGCTTCCAATAGTAGGGGGAGCCACGAAAATCACACATCAGTGCAGGAAATGATAGGGGGTCCCAGAGTGGGGCAGTCTGGGAAGGACACTCTGAAGAGAGTAGGGTGCAGCCAACTAAAGCAGAGGGGTGAGAATGTTCTAGAGGAAGGAACAGTAAATGCCGGGCCTTTATGCCTGAGTAGGTTTGGACTGTTCCAGGGAGAGAAAGGAGGAGAATTGGGCCTGGTTAGGGAGCTGTGTGACGCACAGTCAGCACAGAGAGGCACAGTGGGGCTGGGTCACCAGAGGGGAGGAACCAAGCAGAGCTATCCCACGAGTATCAGATAATGATCAGTGTGTGTGTGTGTGTGTGTGCACGCGCGCGCGCGTGTGTGTGTTTTAAGGTGCTGTTTTCTTGCATGGTTCAGCCTCCCTGGTCCTATTTTTCTTACCTTAGTTTTAACATTATTTTGCCTTTCCTTGCACACACCGGCTGGTCGATTTAGTCGACTGACCTAGAGGTCTGTTGATTGGCAAGGAGGAGGCAGCCGAAGCTGGAAAATTGGTCGTGCACACCCAACCCGCTGGATAAATGACACTGTAATGTAAAGCTGAGTTTTAGATGAAGTCGAGTCAAAACAGAGCAAAACCAAACAGGAGACTGGAAGCCTGGGATGGAACCCTTCGCCCCTGCAAAAATCTCATGAGTCTGCGAGAATCAGAAATAAAAGGTTTATGGTCCCACTGCCTTACAGATAGCACTGTTTATAAGAGAGGAGGAAAAAAATTTATGCCAGTTACTCAGGAAGAGCCACAAAATGTCATATTGATTTGAGTGATGCTGCTCCCTGAGAGGTCCCGGAGCTGGTTACAACACTGTCTCCACGGGCTGGCGAGACCGTTGGGTAAACAGTCTCCAGGCCCTTCCTCCAAGCCCTCCTTGCCTAATTAGAAGAAAGCCCCCAAATGGTCTTGAGTCCCCTTCCCACATCACCTCGAACATCACTGCTCCTTGATAGTTACTTTCCCAAAATGCGCATGCCGGTTCCCAGCCTGTCTTGTCTCCTGGCTGTCCCCACACGAGCTGCAAGTGCTTCCTCTGGGGGGTGGAGGGGCCACACTTAGCGTGATAGGCGAATGCACTTAGACTCCTAGCAACTGAGTTCTTACATGTGCGTCTCCCTCAGCTTCCTGCGAGCTCGTGGAGGGCAGAGCTGAGGCCTGGCGGAGGCTCTGGGGCGCTCGGGAGAAGGTGGCCCCCGGTGGTGTCAGGAGTCGGGAGCAGATTCTGTCTGCACTGGGTGGCCCCGCCTCGCCTGTTGACGTCTGCCCGCCTCTGCTTTTCTCCAGGGATGACTGCAATTCCCTGCGCCTGCCTGGGCATCTTCCTGGGCGGCCTCCTGGTGAAGAAGCTCAGCCTGTCTGCCCTGGGGGCCATCCGGATGGCCATGCTCGTCAACCTGGTGTCCACAGCTTGCTACGTCTCCTTTCTCTTCCTGGGCTGTGACACGGGCCCTGTGGCTGGGGTGACTGTTCCCTACGGAAACAAGTGAGTGCCAGAAACGTCTGTTCCCCCCCCCGCCACCGCCAGTCCCCCTTGCCTGCCTGGGACACTCTCCCCGCTGGGAAGGTTCCTGGAACAAGCTTCGTCCCGAATCACCATGAGCCAAGGAGTGGACGATGCTGCCGCCTCTTGTGCGCAGGGTCCAGGAGCCGCTGTGACCTTTCTGGGGTGGCCAGGAGAGACCTGGGGAAGGCGCTCAGACACCACTCCCCAGAGGCCTCAAATGACCCCTCTTGGCGTTGGATCGTAGGAAGAGAGAAAAACAAAGTTCATTGTAAAATTCGGCTGCAAATAAAAGAGAGAATAGTTCCTTAGATTATCAGAAGCTATCATTAGACTCATGCGGTAATTACAGGGTTTGGCCCAGGGTAGGAACTGATAAGCGTAGGAGGAAAAAATGGAAAGGAGACAGGAGAGAAGAAAGGAAGAAGGTTAGTTCTTATGGGACCACTTTCCTTATTTCCTGGTTACGATCCCAAGACTTTGGACTGCGTCCAATCAGAATTGCCTTTAGAGAGACCCTGGAGAGTCCTTTTCTATCGTGTTGACAGCTGTCCCCTTTTCTATGTGAGACTCTGGGGCTGTCTTGAGAGTCCACCTGGAACATCAAGACTGTAGCGTGGCTGGCTTGCAGGATACCAGTTCCTCGCCACACAAGTCTCCTCCAGGCAGGCCACTGGGCCTGCTCCTGCAGTTAAGCCAGAAGATACAGTAGAGCCAGGATTATCTGCCATGCCCCAAAAGCAACCAGGCAGAAGGGGAGAACACAGGCAGAGGCAGCTGTGTGTATTTGCACACTATTCATGCACATATGTGCACAAGGCACCGTACACGCCCCCATCCCCTGCCCCACCACCGCAATGGTGTCCCCCAGTCTCCATCCCATCCCAGTCTCTCCTTCCCGAATAGGGTGCTTCCCAGATAACGGCACTGGGAAATCAAGACCGCCAGCCCCTACAGTGCCAGCTCTCAAGCAGTAAGCTTTCAGCGGTTCAAAGCACAGGGCCTTGCTGTAATGAAGTTATTCTTCAGTAAAAGAGAAAATAGCTCAGGGCTGAGAGTCGAACTGCCAACTCTGCCAAAATGATGGAGTTCCAGTCCCTCCTTGCCATTTGCGAGTTGTGTATGTTTGGGCAGGTGACTGACCCTAGCCGTGCCCCAGTTTCCCGCTCTAAAAACCCCATGGGATTATATTGAGAATAAACGAGATAATATATGCAGTCCGTTGAATAGCGCCTGACGCATAAATTGTCAGGTGTCACTGTGATCGTCTGTGTTATTATGCAGTACTCTGAGCACTAGGAGTCGTACCTGAAAATAACAGGGCTAAAGAAGAGATGAAACACCCCTGCTACCCTTTCCTCTGTGCAATTTGCTTGTTCTAGATGACTGTGCCTTTAACAGTGCAAAAAAAAAAAATTTAATATCTTAGTGTTATTTTTCTCAGGAAATTGAATCGGTCAGACAGACAGTAATTATTGAAGCCGGTCTAGTTGTAGTAGTTTGTTAAGCATCGCCAGGCTTACCGTCTGCTGGAGAGGAATAAAACAGAGACTGACCCAAATTGGGGAGAAGTGGAGTTGGTCCAGTGGAGGCTGCAGCAATCAGGGGAGGCATCCTAGAGGAGGTGGCCCTGAGCTGAGCCCTGGCTGTTGCCATCACATTGGTGCTAATGATACAGAGGCTTCTCCTGGCAGATGAAGCTCCCACCCAGCCTGGCCCTGTGGTGCAGGGAACAACCCACAGAACCTTTAGCGGTGGCACTGGGCTGGACCTTGCAGGACAGAGAGAGTTAAGATTGGAGGAAAAGGAAGGGGAGGCCAGGTGACCCATCCCAGCAGAAACCAGAGGGCTGTCACAGGGTGTGTGTGTTGGGGGGGGTCCTCTCTGAAGTTGGCATTTTCCTGACCGCCTCTGTGTTTCCTTTCTTTTCCAGCTCAGCGCCCGGCTCGGCTCTGGACCCCTACTCCCCCTGCAATAAAAACTGCGAATGCCAAACCGATTCCTTCACCCCGGTGTGTGGAGCAGACGGCGTCACCTACCTGTCTGCCTGCTTTGCCGGCTGCAACAGCACGGTACAGAGGTTTCCCGAGGGGCGGGCGGGGGCGTCCACACGCATTCCACACTTAGCGGTCCTGCGCTGGGACTTTTCCTCAGCCTCGGGTCTCGTGGAAGATGCTCTGTCAGCGGCATGGTAGGGCGGCCGGGCCATTCAGGCCTTCTTGCCGAATCAACTCGGTTTCTTGAAAAGCGTTGTCGAGCAACTGAAAGTAAAAATTGAAAGGCAGCTGGATGTGTAGAGCCAGAGGAAAAGATGGTGCGAGGTGTTCTCGGCATCCCTGGAACAGGGTGATTCCACAAGTAGTGAGGTCCCCATCAACGGAAGTATGTAAGGAAAGGCTGGAAAGTCATACGGGGAAGAACTCTTCTGAACCGGAGATTTTCCGACACTGATTCAGCCTCTTCCCTACTCAGTTCCCTTTGGATTTTTCTCCTCGGGTAGATGGCTCCCACCCTTTCCCATCCTCCTATTATACATATATATTTTGGGGCGTGGGCTGAGTTGTACAAATAGCGATCTGTGTTCTCTTTGTGAATCCCTGATGCTAAGTGGCCGGTCACTAACTCTCGCCGATCCCACCTGCCACGTGTTTCTCACACCTGCGCTTCTTCGGCATCCACGCCACCCCTGCCTGCTGCAGGCCGGCCTCATCTCTTGCTTGGACCAGTGTCCTAGTTGCCTAATTGGTCTCCTGGCTCAGGATGGCCCCCTTCTGGTCGGTCTTCTGCACTGCAGCCAGAATGATTTCTGGAGCCCTGGAAGGAGGACCCTTTTCTAATACTCATTCATCAGCTGGAAGGTAAGGCCTAGGCACTGAACCGCGTTTGCTTGCGTCTTCAGCACATGTATTTGTCCTTAGCCGTTCGCTTCAGCTGTGGGTTCTTTGAGCTGTGGTGTTCAGCTTTCCCCAGACAAGACGTCTGTTCATGCTTCTCCCTCCAGCTGGATAACTTGCCCCTCCCCTGTAAAACCATCCATCCCCTCCTTGACCTTTGCGATTCTTGCCTCCGCAGTCATGGTACCTGTCTCTCCCGGAGGCACGTGTCTCAGTCCACTGCAGTGGTTGCTAGAGGTGTTTGTCACCTGCTCCGATCTATGACTTTCCTGATGAGCCAGGAGTGGCATCCAGAAGTGCTCCATAAATATCCAGGAATGCACAGATGGAAAGCAAGATTTAAAAAAAAAAAAAAAAGAAAGAAAAAAGGGCTGAGTGGCTGCTTTCAAAGAACTAAAGGTTGAGCTCATTTTATTTCCGCTCCTTCCCATATCCTTTTGGGAGTATTTTTTTGGAGCAGCAATTTTTCTGAAAGAAGAAACATTGATGATTTATTTTCATTCCCAAAGATTTATTTTTCCTTTCTTTTAACATTGAGATTCCTGGGCAGCTATTAACATTTTTCTATAGAGAAAATAAACCACCGTTGGGGGTGGGGGGCTGATTTTTAAAAATTAGATGATAAAGCAATTTCTTGATGTGAGTGGACATGCATTTTGTAAGAGAGACAGGGCCTGGAGAATGGTTAAAAGGAAAACATAAGCTATTCTTTTACCTGACAAGTTCATTAGTATTTTAATATTCAAAAAGTTATATTATAAATCAGTTTTGGTGGTTGTCTTATTATAAAAATTAAATTGACCGAGTAGTGGCTAGTATCCTAAGACCAAAGGTATCGCTATTTGGGTCAGAGCCTTCTCTGACCCAGACTTGCCTTAAAAAATCGCATCTCCCCTGATCTTGCATGGGCAAGAGTCTCAGTGGCTGAGAGCGTAACCAGGCCCATGCTTGCTCCCAGCTGCCAAAGCAACAGGCGGTTATCGGATGGCGAGCTTCTCCATTTCCCTCCAAACGCAGTGTCCCTTCCCCAGACACCTGCCTGCCCCTCACATGACCAGGGGCCTCATGTTACCTGCCAGGTGGCCGGCCAAGTAGAGAGGTTATTCCCCTGGGGAGGCGCCGGGCCCCAGGCCTGGCGGCAGTCACTTCCCTCCCCAGCAGAGGCAGACCTCTAAACGCCCTGGCTTCCGACAGGTAGATGAGGGACTTGGGACACAGAGCTACCCATGTCCTGGAAAGGGGTCCTTGTGACAGTTCAGCCTGAAAAACAGCCACCACCATAACACTCGGAACAGCAGCAAGCTTTGCAAGAGCCCGTGCAAGCCAGCGGACAGGGCCTTCCCCATGTCACTCATGGAGCAAGGCAGCGTGACCCAGGGTCCAAGAAAGCTCAGGCCGCCATCCAAAAACGAGCCAAAAGCAATTGCAGTCTCTTAAATCTGTGCTGTGGTGTTTTGAGAATATGCCAAATGGTGGATTGTGTTCCTGGTTCGTTCACTCTCCTCTCTCCTTTCCTTCTTGTCTCCAAGCTCTCAAACAAACAAACAAACAAACAAACACACAAAAACGCTTCCTCCTCTCCCTTCCCCATTTCCACTTTTCATATTTATTCTGTCATCCTTAACCTTTGTAGGTGTGAATGCAGCTATATTTTCCCCTGCACCCCTGAACCCTTATATGTCATCTCACTCATCATCTCAAGGGCCTTGGGAAGGTATTTTTATTACCTGATTACAGCTCAGTCACTTGCCCAAGGTCCCACAGAACATGGTGGGGCTGTCCGTGGAATGTAAGGTCTGTCCGGCCCCCAGACCCAGCGTCTTCCTCTGTCTCCGTGACTTCCCTTCTTGGGATCCCCACGTGTTTTCTACCTACAAGGACCCTTTCATGTCCCTGCTGCAGTCAGGATGTCCCTGTCGTCTGGCCCTCCTGCCTCTCCAGCCTCAAGCTCCCCACCCTCTCATCTCCTGAAGAACACTTGCTCTGTTGAACTTCTGGGGGTTCCCCCATCACAACCATCTCCTTCTTACTTCCTGGCCTTTGCAAATGCTGTTCCTTTGACCGAGGATAGGCTTTCCTTGAGCCCTCCGCATGCATGGCACCTCCTTACCCCGTGGCTGAGAAGCCACCTCGTCCCTTCCTCCAGGACTGTGTCAGCACCCCTCCTGCAGAGTCCCCACCTCCTGCTGCTACCTAGTCACACCCGCACCCCCCCATCAAATGGCTCCTTGCTCCTCCACCTCCCCCACTAGGCTCCAGCACTCAGGGACAGGGTTCTGTTGCAACCCTTGCACCCCCAGCTCCAGCCTTGGTTCTGGATGAAGGCTGTGGACTTCCCAAGGCCCTGGCCAGTGGCCCTGTGCTGGCCTCAGGGAGCCCCACGGAGCCAGCGGTGATAACATCACTCTCTTGAATAGCAAACTGGCAGGCGGAGAGGTTGGCTGGTGCTGATTTTGATCCTTAAAGACCTAATCTTTGCTTATTTCTTGCTACTTTATAGCTTCCATCAAGACGTGTTAAAATTTCTCCTAACTCAATTAGATAGTGGATAAATCATCCATCAAATAATTCTAATTGTAAGGAAATCTGGTTAACGTTAGCAATTCTCCAATATTAGACTGCCCTTCCTGCCCTGGTTTGGGTTATGTTTTTTATTTCCTTATATCTTATTGAGTGGTAACAACGGAAGTTTCCAGGGCTGCATTTGATATACAATTTCTAATTCTTCTCTTTGCATATGACCAGGAGGAACGGCCAAAAAAAAAAAAAAAAAAGTGGAGGGCTGCAAGTTAATTTCATAAGCTTCCTTTGGCACGAACATGTTGTCTGTCCAGATTATTTCTGTACCTTTCACTCTTAGAAGTAATTATTCCAATGGAAAACACCTCAGTGTGCTGCCAACTGTTGGAAGTTATATTCTTTCAAGGTACTGAATAATTGACTAAAGAAAAGCTCAGAGCCTCCACCAGCAGAACACTGAAAGTCAACACCAGTCCAACACAGCAGTTTACGGGGGGCTCATGACAGATGATGAATCTGTGCCCCTATTCAGGCAACAGATGCTTATCGAGCTTCCGTTTGAGCAGAGCCCTATAGGTTTCGTGTAGGGCAGAGGACGGCTGGCTCCCCTGTGGACGCACGTAGGGGGCTCGTGATCGAGGACCACGGCCCTCCGTCCTGGCTGCTCATCCGAATCACTTGGGAGCTTTTAAAACATGAGGTCTGAGCTCATCCTTAGAAATTCTGGTGTCCTGGTGCCGGTGGGGGACCCAGGCATCACTGCGTTTTAAAGCTCCCCAGCCCCCCACCCGTGTTTCTGATCTGTAGCCCGGGTTGAAAACCACAGTTCTAGGAGATGGGACGAGTCCTTAAATTTTTATCCTTGCGGAAGTAGGTCGGCGTCTGAGCTGACACCGAGCGGTCAGGCTGCCATCTCCTTTCCTTCTGTCACCTTTATTGTGTTTACCCACGGTAGACGCCAAGCCAGGGAGTGGAGGTGGCCCATCAGCACGTTACACAGAAGGAACAAACCGATGGCCTTTATGCCGTAGCTGCCCTGCAGGTGTACTGACCGCGACCTAAACAGAGGTTTAACAGTCTGGGCATTTCATATGCCAATCTGGATTTCTAGCCTCTGTGTGAAAATTAGATGATAACAAGAATGGCACCTGGATCCCCACAGGGCAGCAGTTGGCTGGATCTGGCTACTGGCTGACCCTTTAGACAAGACGTTTGACCTCCACTTAGTCACTGTCCCCACCGCTGGCCACTCCTTTGTATCTGGACCATTTTTCTTATCTATTTCCTGCCTGGCTCCCAAAGGCTTGGAGTTCGCAAACCCTCTCACATAGCCTGGACCCGTTAGCCAGATGGATTTATATGTCTGTATTCATTCTGGTGATGGCTTGTCAGAGGGGGCCGTGAATATTCTGAAACCAATCTCTCTTGGGCCATGGCCCCTCAGGACAGCTCATCCATCGCAGGCCCTGGGCGAGGCATTCAAACTATAGAGACGACTAAGTAAGGAGCTCATGTTTACTATGAGATTGGACGTAATGTGTTCATACGGTTATGAATAAGGGAACAGCCAGGAGCAGCGGTTAGCCTGGCCTTGCAGTTAATAGTAAGTGAAAATAGCATGTTATAAAACTGTGTCTAGGTCATGATCCCTTTTAGTCAAAAAAAAGAAAAATCTAAACACATGTATATCTTTGAGTTGGAAAAAGATCTAGAAAGATAGCCAACCGTTCATAGGTTACCTCTGGCTGGGAACTGGAAAGTAAACATTTATATATTTCTTTCACATTTTCTGTGTCTTTCTAAATTGTCTAAAATGGACATACATCCTTTTTCTAATCAGGAAAAACTTTTTATTTTAAAAAAAATTGAATGTGAAGGGCTAGGCAGTTACCTTCTAAGAGAAGGAAGCAGATACGGAGACAACTTAGTGAATTCGCAGTCTTATGGCTGCGTGAACGGAGCTGGTTCTGGGTGGGCTGGGGCTGGAAGGGAGGTCAGTAGCATGGCCAGGCCTTTGTCATGAAAGACGAGTGGGTGGGCGTTTGCCCGGCGGAGAGGCACAAAATGACATCCCAGCACGCAGTGCGCGTAAGCGTGGGGAGGCTTGAACTTTGTGATGTGGGCCAGGGTTTGGTTTGGATTAAACAGATGGAGAGACCGTGGGACTCGGTGTTCATTCTGAGCTGCAGCCACGTCTTGCTCCTGTGCTTTGCCCACCGCTTCCTACCTGAGCCGGCTGAGCCAAGAGTGAGCCTGACTGCTCCCCAGAGAACAGCCCTTCCATTCACTTCTGCAGGAGATAATTAAGGCTCTGCCTGGATGTGCTTCCACTTCTGTTACATATTATTCGGGTGACAGGTGGACAGAGGTCTTGCTTTCATCTCAGAATTTTCGTCACTGGTCATCATCCTTTAACCAGTGACCCTGCAAGGGAACAAGACAGTGTATTTCTTCTTGCAGTTTTTCAGCATCTCCTTGGCCTTGAGGTGCGCGAGTTATCGGCGGGGCTGCTTAGTGATGAGCCGTGAGGTCTTTGCCAGGAAATACCAGCTTGGGTTGGGCCAATAAGGTGAAGAGACCCTAAGCTACAAAGAGACGGTAATAAGTGACAGGAGAATGTCTGAGGAGCTTCCCTGAATCATGAAAGAATCCATAAATGTCTAGGACACATAGGAGCACGTTGTCATTCAAAGGAAAACGTCCCCAGTCTATTGTGGTGGTGTCAGCAGTCCTTTGCCATCTCGATTATTAGGATGTCACACACAAAGGCTGGAGGATCGCACAAGTGAAAGCAGACGGAACACTGCGCGTCTCAGACTCTCTCTGGCAAACTCCCTTTCTCGACTACGGGGCGAGGGCCTGACATTGAATAGAAATTGTCATTTCTTCCTGGCTACCGAATGTATCACAAGAAAGAAAAAGGGAACCAGCGTTCCAGAATGCTGGGAGTGACTCTCTGCCTTTCAAGTTTTCCCATCGGGCTCTTCATACGGGCAACACCATCACCCCCCATAGCTGCCTCCTCGGAAAAGTCATCTTCCAACCTAGAAATTAGTTTATTTGTATGATTAATAGGAATTGATCCATCAATATCGAACATGGGTGGGGGGTGGGGAACACAAACAAAAACAACTTCATTTGCCAGTATTTTTGAAACACTGCTGACGAGTGTTTTGTGCTTATAATATGAACTGTCAAAATAGCACGCTTGTGATTTCTTTCAGCAGTAGAAAACGAATCCAAGATCCCAGAGAGTGATTTTTCTGTTTTTATGGTCTCCAGCTTTATTGTAATTATTTATCCCCATCATTGGATATGAATGGAAACATTTCTCAGTTTAAATTAATGACTCAATGTGGAACAGGCATAGGATTTTCATTGACTATGCTATTTCTTCTTTCATTGATTTCTCTATTTTTTTATGTTTTGGCGGTTTTTATTTTTTCAAGAGATGATAAATTTACATGGTTCAGACATCAAAAAAAAAAAAAAATGAAAAGGAGGGAGTGGAAATGCTACTTGCCCCCTCTGTCTCCTGTTCACCCACCTCTCAACCCCCCACTCTGCCCAGTGAGTGATTACTATGGTTAGTTTCTTGCATTAAGTACTTCTTGATTGGGGTGCACATACAAGGTCTCAGAGCTCATCACATATTCTATGCCTGGTTGTTTGTGGCGTTTTGATTGATCTTGGAGTTCTTTCTGTATGAATACATAAAGCGCACTCTCATACCTTTTTTATACAATCTTTAACTGTGGGAATCTGTTAGAATCTATTTAACCAATCCCCATCGATAGACATTCCAATCGCTGCAGAAGTTTATCTCTTGCGGGGTTGAGACTCCTATTGAACTTGGCGTCGTTTTGCACCCAGGCGAGTCTGTCTGTAGGAGAAGTTCATATAGAATTTACAAGCCAGTTTCACTTTGTCCTCTAGGTTACCACTGGTTCCAAAGCTTGTCAGGCCTGTTTCTCTGTAACCGCAGTGGTCATCTGACTATCGACACAGTATTTCAGGGGACACATCTTTCCACTAAAGGTAGATCCTGCCACCCTGCATGGGACAGCAGGCAGAGATTCCAAGTCCCCTCGGAGGCAGCGGGGACTGCATTTTTCCCTAGAGAATGGCAAACTGGGTAGACGGTTCTCTGAAATGGGGAAGGGAAGTTGGAAATGTTCCAGGCCAGGATTATAAAGTAACCTGGAGCGTAGAGCACATTCCTCCTGGTCAAGCATATCGGGGTCTGCCCAGGAGAGCAGTGGGGGGCACACCACTTCGTTCAGGCCTTGAAACTGCTTCCAAGATCCGTCTGCTTTTTGGACTGCCCCAACTGGGTCGTTGTACACAGATGGTATGAGAATTAGAGTCCCAGCGTTTCTCATCTCCGTGATGAAAGTGGGGTGTTCTCTCACCCAGGTCATCACTGTATTTTCAGACTTCCTACTGCTGGGAGCTCTGGCGGGTCTGGGGGTTCCCCTAGACAAAGCCCCCGTGCAGGGCACAGCCATACCAGGCAGCCCTCTGGGGGGTGGGGGACATATAAAGCCCTTCAGACACCCCTGCAAGCATCCCATGCAGCTTCATGGGATAAGAAAACCCCCATCTGTACATTCTTTAGGGAAAGAAAAGCAGGGGGGAGGAAGAGGACAGGGAGGGCAGGGGAGAGGTGCTGGGAGAACTGTGGAAGCCCTTGGGAAGCAGGGGGTCGTTTGACCCCCGTGAGGATTTAGCTCGTGGTGTGCTCTGAAAGCCAAGCAGCCCTTGGAAGAGCAGCGATGAATCATTTAAGATTGTTTTCATTGTGTATTCATTAAAGGCCCCTGCACCATTATTATCGAACCTTAATTGGCTCAGAGCTGGCTGGGCACTGTGTCTCCCGCCCCGCTCCTCCCTTTGCCATCAAAAATGCCGGGAGCAGGTGTGAGGACGGTGCCCGGGAACAGGGTGGCTGGGCGAGAATCCACGGGCAGATCAAATGGGATATAGTGGCTTTTCTTTCTCCCGTCTGATCATATATTAATAAGTGTGTCTCGCTGGGCTTTCACTTGCTGCCCACGACCCACTTCAGGCTCCCTGGCTTCTCCTAGTCCTCTTTGCTTTCTCAGCCACTCGAGAACTTGCCCATCAGCTCCCCTGTCTCGCGGCCCCACAGTGGCAGCGACTCCACATTTGCTCATCCTTTGTTCCGAGTGGCACGCTGGGCACAGAACCAGCAGCAACATGCAGGTTACCTGATTTACGTCTTTTAATACACTTCGGTGTAATTATAACTGCATAAAAGAGAGGACAAATTGGCAAGTAATTACAACGTGGATTTGGCGATGTTTTATCATATCGTGGAAGCAGAATTTCCTAATTGTCTTGGGAGGGGAACACATTTTTCTGCGGTGCAGCTTACTGAGGGATTCTTGAACGGGGGAATGAAACACACAGGAGATGGGGCAATCAGCTCTGCTCCCCGTAAGTATCCCTTTATTTGCATGAGTTTTGCAGCCTCCTTAAAATGCAAGCGCGTTTATTCAGGCCTAATTGATGGGATGCTACAGAATGCCTAATTAGGTGGTGGCAGCTCCAGCTGATAGATGGCCTTGGATTTAGAAAGTGGAGATATACACCCCCCTTCCTGCCCCCGATTAAAAGGGCTGACTGCTTCCTTTCAGAATCTCACGGGCTGTGCGTGCCTCACGACTGTCCCGCCCAAGAACGCCACCGTGGTTCCCGGAAAATGCCCCAGCCCCGGATGCCAAGAGGCCTTCCTCACCTTCCTGTGCGTGATGTGTGTCTGCAGCATGATCGGGGCCATGGCACAGACGCCCTCGGTCATCATCCTTATCAGGTAAGCCTCTCGCGTCCCCAGGGGCCTGAAAGCCAGCCTCCCCACTCGGCTCCCCCTTCCCACCAGGTGTGCGTGCGAAGGTGTCCCGGAGGTCAGAACTTCAGATACCATGTGAACCTCGTGAGGCAGCATCCCTAAGCTGACAGGAAGAATCGGTTGCATTACGTAGGGACCTCACCTTCAGAGGAGAGGCCAGGGCCCCAGGGAGGAAACAATACATTCATGGCCTTCTGAGAAGGGACTACGCAGGTGGCATTGAAGGGGAATGCGTCCTGGCATGGAGTTAAATGCAGATGGCAGTGGTCTAGCTGAGTCCCCATGTTCAGCCTCCATCCGGCCACTGACTGTCTGTCACCTGTGTCTCAGGCTTGTTTCGGAATCGGGAACTCGGGGTGATGTCGCTGGCCCTGCAGACCATGTGTGTGCGGATGCCAGAGGCGTGACGGGGTACTGAAGAGGGGGTGATGCAGTGCCAGGGGGCCTGTGCAAGCCAAGCAGGGACTGTTCTGACACAAGCCCATGGCTGGAGAGAGCCACTCATAATTCTGTAGTTTCCTGTCTCTCAGCACCCGTCCTGGGGACAGGTGGGGTGCCTCAAAGGCGACGTGTTGAGCAGTATTGTAACGTACGCGCTTGCAGAGGTATCTGGACTTGTGTGAGGAGCCAAGGGGACGGAATGCTCCATGCCACAGCAGAAGCGACACCAGATAGGCAGAGCCACCTCACTGGGATGTGGCAACCTGGACAAGCCAGTTCAATCGCAAGGGCTAGAAGTAAATAAAGGAAGGCGTGAGATGCTAGGGTGTGACCTGTGCCGATGCGCACGTCACCAGCTTATTGGATCCAGCTTCTTGTGTCTTCTCACTGTTCTGACCCCGTATCCTGACCTTTGTTATGAATTCCCAAGGAAGGGGATTTGTGCGATGCCCTTAGGTGATCTAGAAGGTCATTAGCCAAATCTTGTTAACGTGCAGCATCATTAAGCGTGCCACAGCAAAGTGCCACTATACCCTTCCTAAATTCAAAACGGTGGATTTTTTAAAAATTCACACCCAGTGCTCACAAGGCTGTAGCAAAACGTAAAATCACATGTTGCTGGTGGCATTGAAGAGCAAGCACATTGCTCCTTTCTAAAAAGCAATATCACAGTGTGAATCAAGAGTCATAAAAATGTTCAGATCTTTTTGTTATGCAATAACCCTACCTCTTGTCACTTAAGAAAATACTTCTCCACCAGAAAAAAAAAAAAGCTCAATGCAGACAGATTTTTATTACAACGTTAACTATAATAACAGAAAAACCTGAATTGGAGTAGAATTAAATTATAGTACCGCTGCTCAATGGAATAATGAAAACTCTTAAGCATGTGAAAAGTGTTTATGAAATGAACTATTGAATTTAAATTATATATGGAGGGTGATTTTATATCGCGTGCATGTGGACAAAACTATCAGATCTCAGGTATGGGTTTGGAATGGCTGCGTTATCGGTAGTTTATTTTTCATTGTTAGAAATTCCCAGGAAGCTGTATTGTGCTGTTTGCACACAGAAGGCACCAAGAAGCAGGAATAATGACCCTCGCGGCCATTAGCAATGACCGCTCCCCTTCTTTTCCCTCCCCGTGACCCCTCTGCAAAACCCAGCTCAGTAGTTGTGCGTGACAGACCAAAGGCAGTCACTTGAAACTTCAGTCTCTCCCGCATCTCAGCTTGATAGACCGCTCTTAGAGATTTTCAGAAAATATTCGATTCCCTGTAAATAGATCAACAGGAAAGATGGCCCCAGTGACCTAGGCCGTGCCCATCCCCTGCTGGGGTGTGGTGGAAGCACAGCTCACGCATTGTACCGTATTCTGTCACTGTCCCAAGCAGGCGCAAGGGCTCAGCCTCAGGCACAGGCTAGATGTGTGCCAGCCCTTGTCCTGTCTCAGAGCAGAGGTCGCCCTGTCACGCCACGTGAGAGCACACCTGTGGACAACAGTGCGCGAATCCAAGCTGGCGCTCACCGACCCCCTCTCTCGGGCCAGGCGGGGCTTCTGTTTGCACTTCCTGTGTTTCCATCGTTAGCAGCATTCCCCTTTTACAGATGGGGAGACGGAGGTTCGGAGGGTGAGTAAGCAGCACCCTCAGGGCCTGGCAGCTCGTAGGCTGTGGAGCTAGGCTCGCACCCTGGCCTCGCGTGGAACTTCCAACAGTGTTCAGGCCATTGCTTTGAATGCTGATCCTAGATCTGAGGATCATTCCTCCTGTGGGAACCATCTTCCCAACAGGAAATGAAGAGAGAGCTTAGCACTTTGCTCACTTTATTCCTAGTGACAGGACAGCTGAAAGGAGATCAAATTTCAAGTGGTAAATATTAGAGCTCATTATGCCAGTGTGTTTTCTTGATAAGGAGAATTTGCCTTTATTTAAGGTGTCTTTCAAGTCAACTCCTTCAAATGAATGTGCAGAAAAATGGCAGCCACAGAGCCGATGACAACTTTGAAGAGTTTGGGTTTCGTAATATGTACATTCCAGAGAGAACTGACCGTTGACCTCCTCGGTGATATCGTACAGGTGTACGGTGACATAGCATTTTCCCCAGAAAATTTTACACTCCGAGAGTATTCTAGAAAGGTTGCGAGATCAAACAGAGTGGTCTGGCTTAACCAAAGCCAGGGAGGCAGAGTTCGCTCGACACAACGAACCATGACTCTGCGAAGTTGCCTCTCTTCAATCTAAAAGGTACTGAAACTAGATCTATAGATAGATGGGTTATTTCGCAGGTGCTCCATCGGGGCTGTAAAACCATGCTAGTCCGGTCGGTGTCACAGATGTGTGGGTGGCCATGGCCTGTTGCTGAAGCATAATGAACATGATCTTCCCCACTGATGGACCTCTGATACATATGACCTGTCCAGCTAAGACACTTCTTTATCCCAGCAAAAACAAAGTGTCTGTAAATGAAGACTTTATGAACCAGATTTGCATTTTGTCTTTCGAATGACAAGTTGAAGTCCAGTGAATAAACACTTCTCTTATCACTACGGTTACCATTGCTTTTTATACTGTAGGCAGGGAAAGCCAGGAAAGGAAAAAACAAAAAACCGAAAAAATGAAAAACCGAAATCTGATTAATAATTTTCTAAGGAGAGACTCCAAGGGA
>CM053516.1:25516574-25552306 GCA_028627145.1 Eidolon dupreanum | reverse complement strand
GCCTGGCAGGCACCTAGCTAGGTAGGGACCTAACTAAAGGCCCGTACGGAGGTAACTAGCTAAGTAGAGACCTCAGTGTAGACAGCAACGTAGGCTTCTAGCTAGCTAGCACCTATGGAAAGGCAGGCTGGACCCTACCTAGGGAGGTACCTACCTGAAGTCCGGCAAGTAGGATGGCAGGCACCTAGCTAGATAGGGACCTAAGTGAGGCAAGCAGGCAGACACCTCGCTAGGTAGGTACCTACCTGAAGGCAGCCAGGCAGGCACCAAGCTAGGTAACGACCTAACTAAAGGCAGGTACGCCGGTAACTAGCTACGTAGAGACCTCAGTGGAGACAGAACGTAGGCATATAGCTAGCTAGGACCTAAGTGAGGGAAGATAGGCAGGCCCCTAGCTAAGTAGGGACCTTAGTGTAGGCAGACTCGTAGGCCTCTAGCTAGTTAGGGAGTTAAGTGACAGTAGACAAACTGTCAAGGACGCAACTAATTAGCGACTATGGGAAGGCAGGTAGACAACTAAGTAGGTGAAGGAGTGAAAACAAGGAGGTATAAAACATTAGGGTACTTACTGTGGACAGGTCTGCTTCTTCTCTTTTCCACATCTGTTGACTTGCATCCAGTAACTATCTATGAATCTGTATTCAGGCATGCCGTTGGGAACTAACTAGGTAGGAACATTCGAAAACGAGGACATGCAGACCACACTATACCTTAGTAGCAATCTTATCTTGGGTAGGCAGGCAGGCCAGCCACTTGGAATTGAGGAGAACCGGCAGGATACTTCGAAACTGCGAACTTAGTTGCCTGGTGAATCACTTGTAAGGACACTAAGTGTGGAAAGGGTGACGGCTAAGTAATAGGAACTTAATTTGGGCAAGCATGGTTCGGGAAGGTAACTAATTTTAGGATGTTTGAAAACATAAGTGACAATTATGTATCTTCTATAATGTGACACCAGGATCGTTATGTATGTTGTTCTAAAGCAGTTTTACTTTTTGCCCCAAGAAATCATACTCTTTCTTAAGTATATATTAACTTTTCGTGATTTTGATCCACAGGCAGAGAGTTTTTTATAATGTCCCCAGACATAAATATTTCATGAATAGCCTGCAATGTATGTGTTCTGATACCTTCTATGGTGTTCTATTCCATGTTATAAACATTTGGTCATAAGCCACTATATTGATTTTATTGCCCTTTAAGATTCACAAATCACAGTTGGAAAACTCTGCTTTAGAAGGATACATCAGTTTCATTTTTTAAGTAAAAGTGGCCGATAAGTGTTTGCCTTTATCCTGATCCCATTTTCTGCAGCACCCAGTGAGAGTAATCACTGTGATCATTACTATGGTTCAACCAAGGAATCGTGTTTTGTGACACTGTCAACCTCTGCTTGACACTCTGTGTCACGGGGACACAATGGGGACTTCACAGTTTAGTGTGACTAGGTGTGGAGTTAGGAGAGGGGCAGTCCGTCGAGTGCCTGCGGGTGGGGAGGAAAGGACAGACAGCGTGTGCAGACCTGGGGGCTTCTGTGGTGCAGAAGCTGCGTGTGGGGCTGAGCATGGCCTTAGTTGCAGGACAACCTGCTGGGCAAAGGCATTTGGGAAGGTGAGCCTCAGGGTGCAGCCCTGTTTCAGGCGGCATTCCTGAGCAGACTAGAGAGCGAGCTACTGCAGAATTGCATCTTAGAGACTTCTGGTGTGGCTCGTGAATCATCGGGGCTCCTACCGTGACGTCTTGAATATAAAGAAATTCTGTGTGCAAGCCAGAGAAGTGAACCAGGTAAAGGTGCTTTGGAAGAAGCAAGCACTGAGACCCCAGCGGTGAGGCTGTGCCCCCAGCCGTGGGGTGCTGGGGAGCAGGATACCGTGGCCGGAGTGCGTGAAGACCACTTACCTGGGCATCGATTTGCTTCTTTGGCCAATATTTACTAAGCGCCAAGGGTGCGTCTGATCTCCTGAGGTACCTGCAGGATCTACTTACCGACCTGTTGCCAAGGTGACCCTGCACATTTCGGCCACGCCACGGTCACACACGCCTAGCTGTGCGTCTGGCTCTGTCGTCACTGACCGTGTGGCCTCTGGCAGGTTATTTAAGCCCTTTGAGCCTCAGTGACTTAACCGAGGCACCCAAGTGTGAAATAAGAACAGAGCAACTTTCCTGACTTCTCAGATTTAAAAAAAAAAAAAAAGTGAATGTCAGGTGACAAAATTGGCTAATGTCAACAGTCTGGGTTTTGTGGGGTTTTTTTGTTTGTTTGTTTTGTTTTTGGCATTCCTGAAGCAAGGAAGCTCATTAATGCCTTTCAAGAGAAAAAAAAAATTGTTGACATTGCCCTACCTCACTCTTGCTGGACATAACAGCAATTCTGCCAAGTTGAGTGGAGACTCTGGGTGTGAATTGAAATCTCGCAGTTGAAGCTGGAGAGGAAAGGATACCTTTTGAAATGTAAATATCAGAGTTAAATTTTAGCTTCCATTTTGTCCCAGAAAGGAACATGAATTCATTTTGCTTAAAAATGCCTTTCTTTCGGTTCACCTGTTTTGGTTTAGACCGAAGAATGTAAATAAGTCCTGGCCTTTTCAACCAAGGCAGTGATTTAAATAGCCAAGACACAAGACCCTGAGGTGTTATCTTTGTTAACAGATTTCAGGAAAACAGAGACAATCTCTTTAATAGGGCTGTAACTTTTGTATTGAAATACATATAGCTGCAATTTGGCCCCGAGTGTAACAAGCAGTAAGATTTAATCCTTTTAATATTCTCTGTAATTGCACGTAACAGCATTGAGCCTCTGGATACCCTGTCCAACAGATGGTGGCTTCCCAGAGGCCCAGTGGTGGGGCGGTGCTTAATGCCTGTTTCACCCATGAGTCCCTTCCCAGGAGGCAGAAAGGGAGAAGGGAGAGGGTTGCTCCTACAGGCTGGGAGGAAGAGGAGGAAGAGAGCATTCTTTTAAAAACACGAAGTTTCTAGAGAAATACTACGCCATCATCGCCACCCTCCTTACCCCTTAGGTTACTGAGGGCGTATCAGAGTGAAGATGCTCAGAGCAGAAACAGCCCCTTACCTACCTGCCCTGCTTTCCGAAAGCAGCTGATCCTCCTCCAGAACTGACTTCTTGTGACGTGAAGCGTTCTCACCGGTTGAGGTGATGAGCTGACACGGCTGGGGGCGGGGGGGACACGCACATCTTTCTCTGGAGATGATTTCAAACAGGACAGAGTTTCATTTGTTCCAGTGAAAAGCGAAGGAACGGGAAAGGAAGCAGATTCGTTGAGTGCCCGCCGTCGGAGCGTTCACAAAGGCTGCTAGCTCGTTTAATGCCTACAGAAACACAGAGCAGGAAGGCATTACGGTGCTCATTTGATAAACAATGAAAGTAACAGTAACTTGGCCAGAGTCAGACTCCAAAGCCAGCATTTCCTCCTCCCCCACCCCCCCAAGCAACTTCCAGATGTGAACGTTCTCTCTGGATAAAGGCATCTCTCCTCTCTCTTCCTGTAGCAAGTACCTGTGAACACTGCTGTGGGTATTCTCCACATACCGTTTGTGTGCTAGTAACAGTCTCCCAGCCTTCCCTGTGCCTCAGCACGCCAGGAACAGGCAAAGATCAGAAACCCTTGTGCATGTGTGCATTTTCCCTCCATATTTTGCAAAGATCAGAAAGCTTTAACTATCGAAAGCTTCAAACCCTGGCTTCCACGAGCCAGTTGTCCCCAGGAGCTTAGCAGAAGGGTAAATAAAATGTTTTCTATAGCTCGGAAACCCCTCATAAGAGCTCTAAAGTCTTCTTAAATCAGCCCGCTCGGAATGACTTAAGGAGGTTGTTGGGTTTGGGGCTTTGAAATATCAAGCCTGGGACAAATCTCTCTCAGCCTCGGTTTCTCTATAGTTAAAAAAGTGGGTGTTCCGTGGTGTACAGGGAAGGTCCCGTGCAGTCCTGGGGTGAGCAGGGACCTAACAGAGAGACCTTCCGTCATAGTCGGCATACACAGAGGTCGTCTCTGGCATCTGGGGGACCAGCATCTGGCAGGGTCTGCCCAGGCTCTTATGTGGCCCCACCTGAGTGATAAGCACATAAGGAAGAGAGGCTTCGAGGGAAAATTAAGCAAGTGGGACTCTCCTCTCTGTGACTCATCAGATTAAGTTCTAGAACAGCAAAAGCCTCCATCGCAACGGATCCAGCCGGTTCTTTGTCTTGGGGATTCTCCACACACATGGACTTCAACCCCTGAGGACCAGAGCTACCCCCCTTTGGGAGAGAGTTTTAAGCTCATATAAAAGAAAAGATGAATTTGGCAGAAAAGAGAGCCAATCTCTTCTCTATTCGGAAATTTAAAAAAGTGATGTCTGAAAGGTTATACTTATGGTGTTCAACCCAGAATTTATTCTAAACTCTCTCCCCACGTCCCCTGTACAGCATGAGTAAGGTAGCAGAACTTCTGGCCTTACGGAAAGACTAGACCTCTGCATAACACTCACCTCCTCCGTGTCAGCCCTCACCTTGATCCTGACCAGGCAGGCGATATTAGTTCTGTTTTAAAGGTCAAGAAACTGAGCCAAGAAGACATGGAGTGACTTGCCCTAAGCTTTCAGCTCCTTATGTTAAATGTTCTTTCATCTCTACCACAAATGCTCTCCAAAAGATTGACTACAATATGAAAAACTTTGCCAGGCCCTTACCTTTGCCATTTTTGTATGAAGGCTTTTTCAGACTCTTTGCAGGGCTTTGTCATCTAGTCGTAGAGCTCAACAGTGGGCAGGATAAAAATGACACTTTTCAGCTCATAGAAGTAATGCCCTACTTTAGAGAGAAGTCAATGTTGTAAAATCCTCACTTGGTTACAGGTGCATGAAGGAGGTGCATATTGACATTTCAGAGGGATATATGGTTTACAAAAGTATTAACGATTCCTTTATATTGCAAATTTCCTTCGAGGTGCTTAAAATATGACCTGATTTCCTCCATGTGGATTTGCATACAACTCGTAAGGCATTTGTGCGCTATGGAGCAGAGGCCCCTGGACTGCCAGCTCCTTCGCGTGACAGACCTTTTACCAGAAGTGTCATCATCTTAGCCCCTCGGTGCCCAGTGCCTGCTGAGGCGTGGGCGAGGACAAACCGCAGGGACCTCGGGAGAGGCTGAAGAAGAGGGAGGAGCATTTGGGAGCGAGTCACAAGCTAACAGAACTCAGAAACAGAAAGGCGAATGGCCGCAAAGAATGCCATCGAGCCATAGGGATACTTTGGCCAAACTAGTCTCATTTATCCCCGAGTCTATCCATCATTTAAATTGGCTCCCAATCTCCATTTCTTTACCTAAATGATGGAGTGTGTGGCTCAGTTTCTATTATGCAGTTGCCATGGCAGCTCTTCCAGTTGGCTCTCTTTCCGTTAAATCAAGAAAGGCCCTTTTTAGGGGACAGGGAAGAGGGACACTCACCGATGGGTCGGACGGTGACAAACACCCGGGCGGCCTTTTGGGCAGAGACTGCTGGGGACACGTGTGCGTTTCCATCCGCCAAAACCAAGCTGGCCTGGAAGCTGCCGAGAGAAAGCGGGTTGTGTGGGACTTTGAGCCTGGAATTTGTTCATTTAATCGAAGCTGCCAGGGAGGTTTAATGAGGTTTCAACTGGAATTCCTTCTCAGGGGGTTTTCCCTTTGGGGTGACAAGCCACAGAGCTGGAGAGAGCTGAGGATAAGTGCCGAGGCACCTGGGCCTTGGGGAGCCGGCGGCTCTGCCGAGCTCATTAGCACTGATAGGATAATGCGCTCCCCCCTCACCCCATTCCAGGCCTGTCATTACCACCAAGGAAGGGCCACTTCCTTCATTAACCTTCCCACCCGGGGTCCCCGATACGGGGCCCACGACCAAGGGGGCTCTGCCGTGCATAGAACACGGGCATTCTTGTTTTGGCCGTGAACTCCCTGACTTGCGGCTGTGACTTTGTGGGGAGGTGTGTTTTTTCTGGACTAAGGGTCTACATCTCATCAAGCTCTCAGAAGAACCTTCCTCATTAAAAAAGCAAAACTCGGTCCAGGGCTGGCCCTGGGAAAGACCCTCGGGACAGTGGCTCACCTGGGCAGCGGGATCTTGGACGTGTCGCCGTCTGCTCTCCAGAGATCACTTCCTGCTCCTGAGGTCTGTCAGAGGGTGGCTGGCACCACATTCTGGCCACGGGGGCACTTTCATCTGAAACGGTTCACTTGTATTGATGACCCAACCACTGCGAGAATCACCTGCCGTGTTTTATTGTCACGATGCTGATGACCAAGCCCCACACCAAACCCTCCAATTGCATTGGCCAGTCTGGGAAGAGACACCACAGGGGATTTCCACGTATAGCCAGGACTGACAACCACTGAGCAGGGTTATCGGCACAGAGCAGCTGGGTGAGCTGAGGGTGGTGGAGAGTTTCCGTCTCACCTGTCTTTTCTGGTGACTGGTTGTAGGTGCCTGACGTGCTCTGTTGTAAAGGCTTTACAACCATTTCCCAGCTCAGAATGAAAAGGATTCTGACCCAGTGGTAATCTCTAGGGGAAGGGAAGTGGTCAGTACATGTACAGGTGTCTCCAGCTTAAACTGGACACACACCTATGCATCATGTGTGCTTGTGTGTATGCACTCACCTATGTGTGTAAACACACACAAAAAGGAGAACGTCCTCACGTTCAGCTTCTGGTCCCTTCTGCTTCCAACTCCCTTCGCTCAAGTTCAGACGCAGCCCCAGAAGCCCCAAGCAAAAGAACAATGCACAGAGCGCAGTGCCTCACCAGGGTTCCCTCTACAAGGTCACACTTCTGTGAGTGACACCAAGAAGGTCTCCTCTCAAGGAGGACTCTCTTCCTGCTCAGATTCTCGGTGAATGCTGCGAACAGCAATAACAACAACAACAGCAGCTGCCATTGGGTTTGTGCTCACTGTGTGCAAGGCGCTCTTCCAAATGCTTTTCGCGGATTCGCTCAATGGACCTCCACAGAACAGGGTCAGGACTGATCATTGCTCCCAACGTGCCGATGAGGAATAAGGCACAGAGGGCTAAAACCAGCGGCACAGGTTGGCGCAGTAGGTAAAGGGCAGAGCCGGGATTCGAGCTCAAGGAGTCCGGCTCCCGACAGAGCCCTTTCACTGTGTGGCACTAGGGGAGCAGTCCTGTCAGATCGCGCTCTCTCTCTCTCTCTCTCTCTCTCTTTCCCTCCCCCCTCCCCCCCCCTTCCGCTCACTCGCTCGCTCGCACACACGCATGCGCGCGCGGAAGGGCTGCGCATCACACCAGCCGTCAGGCCCAGAGCACTAAACGCTGTTTTCCCTCCGACAGGCTTCATCCCGCCTCCGCTCATCTTCGGGGCCGGCATCGACTCCACCTGCCTGTTCTGGAGCACGTTCTGCGGGGAGCAGGGCGCCTGCGTGCTCTACGACAACGTGGCCTACCGGTACCTGTACGTCAGCATCGCCATCGCCCTGAAGTCCTTCGCCTTCCTGCTCTACACCACCACGTGGCAGTGCCTGCGGAAGAACTATAAGCGCTACATCAAGAACCACGAGGGCGGGCTGTGCACCAGTGAGTTCTTTGCCTCTACTCTGACCCTAGACAACGTGGGGAGGGACCCCGTGCCCGCAAAGCCCACGCATAGGACAAAGTTTATCTATAACCTCGAAGATCACGAGTGGTGTGAAAACATGGAGTCGGTTTTATAGTGACTCGAGGAGGGTTGGACTCTGTATAGCGATCAGAGGGTCGTTTTTCCTACAAAAAAAAAAAAGAAAGAAAAAAAAAAAGGTTTTCAAAAAAAAAAAACCACACACACACACACACACACACACACGCACGCACACACACGACCTTTGTCCTTTTTCTCAAAATCAGAGCCAGATGGGATTCAGAACGAGGAGAGTATGGGATCACGTGTCTCACGTGTGACGTGCGGGGGCTCAGAGCCTGCCCTTTGAAGCCACCTCACGGTGATTCAGGATGCCGACAGCTGCAAGCAACAGGCACTGCCAAAATCAGGGAACGGTGGTGGCCAGCTCGGAGGACGGACGTTTCTGGATATACATACACCACACACACGTTTTTTTGTTTTTTGGGTTTTTTTTTTACAGAAAGTCTACTAAAAAAACACAAGTCGACAACATTGCCAGGATAAGCACTAGTGACACACCCTGTGCCACCCTCCCGTGGGGGTGGGGCGGCACGCAGGTCGGAGGAGCGGAAGTCGCCCTCCTCTCTAACTTTCGCAATATGGGTCACTGTGTAGACCACTCACCCAGTCTGCATGAGGTTCAAGGCCCCAGAGTTCTCTCAGCGATGCTAATGGGTGATCATGCTGGAGTCTGTAATTGACACCTCTCACCAGCTCCACCTCCATGCTCAAGACTGAGGGCCCCAGGGGGAGCCGGGCGTGGGGGTCCAGCACCTCACCTTCCCCCACCCCCCCAGGCGCCTCCCCGTGGTGGGCGCCGCCTCCCCCAGCCCCCCCAGAGTGACCTCAGGAAGCAGAGGGCCTCGCCTGGCTATGACTGACTTCGCTCAGAGCCGGCGAAACCCAGCCCAGTCCAAGTCATTTGCTTATATTTGCCAAACATTTTGCCATTTTTTAGGGGAAAAAGAAAAAAGAAAAAGCAATGCATATGAATTTCAAACTGTTGTATGTATAATCCTCTAATACCATTTTTAACTACTTCTTAATTCTGTGTTAACCCTTCAGCCACTAACACAGTTCTCTAGGCCGAATTTACTATGCTGGTTGCTTTTACGTTCCTCCTTTTTTTAATGCACCAAAAATATAATGTGATTCAAGGGATGCAATTAATCTATTGTAATTTTTTTTTTATCATTTTACCCTCATTCAGATATTCTGTGAAAACAAGAATATACAACATGTTACAAGGAGAAAAAAAAAAACTTGAAAAAGAGTGTGTATATGCAGACTGCCTTTAAAAGAATCGCATCTGAGACAGAGGGGATAATGCAATGAATTGCAAATCTGCCTTCTCGCTTTATCCCCGATGCGTGAGCGAGCGCTGTCACAGGCGGCCCTGTGGAGGAGACACGCTCAGGTGTGGGTGGCGTGCATGAGCGTGGTGCTCCTGGGCAGAGAGGCAGAGAGAGAGGATTGCTCTCTAGCACAGGCTGTGGGCTCTGCGATAACGAATAAACCCACACGCTCCTGCAAGCGACTGCGTGTCCGATGCACGAAAATGCCAGTGAGGCTTTCAGGGTCCGTCTCCAACGGAGACGCCTTCGTCTGCATGTGCTTTCAAAGCATCTGGACGTCAGACAGGTAGAGAGCAAACTGGCCACTCCTCGGGGTGAGAATCATGGGAAAAGCTTGCAGCCAGTACACTCGGCCTTAGAAAGCCACTTCTCTAAGGGAGCAGAGCCTCCGTGAGAGCACACGCACACGCACACGCACACGCACGGCCCAGCTCACCTGTCCGACACGCTTCTTCAGGGACCAGGCCTCTCGTGACCCTGGGAAAGGACCGCCAAGGTTGTTCGGCGGGCTGGCTGGTTTGCTTTTTCAAAGCCTCAGATGTGTCTTTGCAGTCACCCAGAGGGAGAGAAAAGAGGGGAGACAGGAGTCGGGGGTGAGAAGGACGTTGTGCCCCGTTTGTAACAAGCGCTGGGAAAGGGGCGGTTTGAGTGACAGCCCAAACTAGAGGAAGTGCCAGCGAGGCAGGATGGCGCTGGGGCACGTGGTCGGCTCGCAGCCTGTGACAGGATGCTTCCAAACGACCTTTCCCCTGGATAGCCTTAGACTGTCCTTGTTCATGAAAATGGGACGCTCGTCGAAATGTCACCCAGTAAAAAGTCAGGTGGTTCTATCTTTTATAAAACATGTGTGGTCTGTCACCCCTTATGGGTTTTTAGTTTTGTTTGGAAATTGTCTCTCTCCTAAGTCTCTGTCCTCGTGTATGATCACATAGCTCTCTGAACTCAGCGCGCGCGCGCGCGCACACACACACACACACACACACACACACACACACGGGCCCGATAATCTAGTGTCTCCTGGGCTGTTTGCTTTTAAGGTTTTGAAAACTCTTTGCCTTTTGTATTTTTTTTTCCTACAATTTTAGGATGAATGAGAATGTTAGGATGACAAAGGAAAACACCGCCAAGGCTCAGTAGTATCAACAGCTGGATATAAGTTTAAAATCCTCTGTGGCAAGAAGGCTCTAGAGCATGCTGTGGGCTTTTAAAATATTCCATTTCTCTCATATCCCACAGAACGGAAAACCTAGACTACTTTTAATTTTTGGTGCATGCTGCCACGCACAGTTGTGCCTTCAACGCTAGATCTGGCCCCCTGGTTGGTTGGTTGTTTTTGGGTGGTAATTTCCTGGTAAGATTTCTGCTAGACTTAGAGAAAACAAAAATGGAAGGGATGGAATAAACTTAGAAAGTGATTTCTCTGCCGCTACCAACTTTTCTGCCATCTTGGATGAAAAAGTCTTTGTTGCATCTTTTGACAGACTTGTAACTCCTGCGTATAGACCAAGAATTTTTCTTTTTTTTTAACTAAAAGGATGTCTCCATGTGAAGTAAACACATCTTGTAAGCATCTCTCTGGGGGACGTCTCTGGGGGACGCGGTTTGCTGTCTTCCTTCAGCCGGGGCTGTGAAGCTCCAGGGGACCCTGGGGACAGTGCCACTCCAGGCTTTCCTGACAGCCAGCGGGGCGAGAGGGGCCTCCTTTCATGGCTCCCTGAGGAGTCTGCCAGCAGCACCTAACAGGCAATGCAATAAAGGAAACCCAAGGGCTTCTAAGGGACCCTTACCAGACTTTGTAGAGTCTTCTGAGCAGGAAGGAGCAGGCCTCTCCGTAAACATCGCTTCTCTCTCTCCATCTCACGGTGGACTAGCTTCCTCTAGTGACGGTTTTTGAAGTTCGGTTCGGTGACGTTCCTGCATTCAGATCCCTGATTCTCCTTCCCTGTCCCTAAAACGACCCAGAGCTTCCCGCACTCAGGCATGGCCACCTTGCCCATCCCTTGCCGCTGGTGACCCCCGCTGAGGTAGCTGCTGGCTCCTTTCCTGCCCCCTGCTGCTCAGGTCGCGGGACTGCGGTTTCTCCCCCGAGCCCTGTGTTCGAGCACGTACAGCCCTCCTCCGCCGTGCTAGGTCAGCTTGGAGACCTCGGTGCGGCCGATCACACAGTCGGGAGCAGAGGGAGAAAGGCAGGATGAGCCTCCGTCCTGGTCGGGTGCCGTGACACTACTTTATTGTTGTGTGTCAGGCTTGGTTTAGATGAGGGGAGAAAACTGAGCGAGCCCAGTTTCAGACCAACAGACAGAGAACACTTGCTGTCTCGTGCCGTCCTTGTCTATTTCAAGAGCCTGCCCAGGAGCCGGGACAAAGTTCCAGACGCACGGCAGAGGCTTGGGAGCCCCTCTGAGTTGGTGGCACTGACCTCTCTGCAGCCCCCTGTCAACCGTGGTCTATGGTCCCCTTTACGTCAGAACACGTGTCAAATACCTAAGAGGCGCCACGTTTCCCAAGAGAGGGTGCTGGTGAACTTGAATTTGGCCTAGAAAATGAGGGACCTAAGTGTGGGCCGTGCCCTCCCCTCCCTGCTCGACCCTCCTTGTTCGTTACACCCCACGCCACCCAGCTCGGCCCCGATTCATGAGTTCTAAACGGCTGCAAAGACCTAACCTCTTAGAGAAACTGGCCCTGAGCGACAGCCAAGACCCAGCCCCCTGGGCATTCTGGTTGCTTGGGATTAAATTGGTGACACAGAGGACTCTCTACCTGGCAGGGCACAGCAGGGAACGCATTTTTGTTCCGATGCCTCGCACGGGGCCTCTTCCCCGCGGTAACTACCATGTGGGATGCACACTGTCTGCACACGGCCACCCACCCACGCCTCTCCTTTCTCCCATTTGTAGGTGACCTCAGAGTCATCATGGCGGAGAGGACACGTGCTAAAAAATCCCAAAACAGGAAGCTCAGAAAAGCCAAGGTTCTCGGAAATCTGACTGCCATGGAGATAGGGTCAGAAGGAACACACACACACACACACACACACACACACACACACACACACACACACACGGGCTTGTGTCGTCTGCGGTGCACGGGGTGAGCCTGGCGTTTTCGAGGCATATCTTTACTGATGCGTTCCTTTACGAAACTCGTCCATGTAACACAGACATGAAAAAGACACGGTGCCATCATCTAGCTGCTCACAAAACAAATGACAGGGCAGGGGCCACCAGAGCGGGTGCACGGACTTCCTGTAGAGGGCCAGGTGGCCAGTGTTTTAGGCTTCGAGACAGGACAGTGACACTGTGACGGGACAGTGGCCCAGACAAAGTGGAAATGAGTGGGCAAATAAAGCTTGATCTACAAAGACAGGCAGGCGGCGGCTGGGTGTGGCCGAGCTCTGTTCTGGGCACGGGCTGAGGTCCGGAGCAGCACAGCGTGTTTGGGGGTAGGGGCGGGGGGCTGCTGTCGCTTGGGCTGGGTCATGTGTTGGAAGGCGCCTTCAGCCAGGTGTGCATCAACTCTGATGTACCTGGATCTAATTCAGGTATCCCATTTTTCCAAGAAAGAAGGTAAGTAGCCCTTCTTGTCAGGGTTTACAGTCGGAGGCAACGTCATCTTTCCCTTGGGTAATGAGGGGAATTTGAACGTTACAACTGAGCCCCGTTCAGCTCTGACCCTCACTCACTCTGCAGTTCTGCCAGAGTAATCCTTTCTTCCTAAGTGGTGGAAATGGGCATGGGAGGGGAAATGTAGAGACTACCAAAAAAAAAAAAAAAAAAAGAGTGGAACCAGACACTGAAGCCTATTTCACATTCCCTCCCTCCTCCCCAATACGAAACACTGAATCTATGAAGCTAATAGGTAGGCCAGGTGGGATAATTGGTAAGCACTAATAACTAATAATAGTACCTAACATTTGTCAAGCACTTACTATGAACAAGCTTATTACCTATATTAGCTCATTTAATCTCAGCGGTAGCCTCGTGAGTCAGGAACTGTTGTGAGCTTTAGTTTACAGGAGAGGAAAATGAAGCTTGGAAAATTCCCAGAATTGGCTCCAGGTCTCAAAGCAGAGTGGGGATTCAAACCCAGGTCTGTGAACCCGAAGCCCATGTTGTTAGCCTTGGCCTCTGTGGGTACTCACTCCCCACTGGGCAAGATGGAGGGACCCATCCCCACCTGTAGAGACGGCCTCATCAGACTCTGGCTCAGATGAGACCCCACACACTCTCCCGGGTCCCCGAATGTAATCATCATGACACAGTGACAGCCGTGCTCTGGGGACCTCTGTCCTTCCTGTTATTCTCGGTCTTAACCTCAGAGCCTCGTCGTCAGTTTCTGTGGGATTTTCTATCAGAAGCACACAAGTAAGAGGAACCTGGAGGTTTCTCCACCATAGTAGACTTCCCAAGCACTGAGAGGCTGGGAAGTCACTCTTCAGTGCTGGTCGCCAGCTCCGAAGGGGAGAGACCCCAGACACCTGTCCTGCCTGGCACCTCCGCGGGTCACAGCATCGACCTCAGGACCTCATGGCCTTCAGACACATTGGCCACTGGTTAGATATGCCTTACTCTGTTACAAGATGCTAGGCTTGAAGAAACAGTTCCCAGACATTTCTATTTTTGTATTAATGGCTCAGGCCAACAATCAGTAGTTAGTTGATGATTACCTTACTGGAAAAAATATTCAGAATTTATGCTAAAGCGATCATGTTCTTTTTACTATGAGCAAATGAACAGCGTAGTAAATTCTCTGGAGGTTTAACAGTCCATAGGTTGAGACTCTACCGTCCCATTAAATCTCCCCGAAGTTACGTTTTTTCTTCAATTCAAGGTAACGTAATAGAAGATATCGCTCATGAAGACGTACTTGTCAAGACCGTTTGATTTTTAGAATCTAAGGTCATAAAAGGAATTGGAAGAACGTAACATAGGCAGTTTCATGACAAGAGGACCCCAACCCACACACAAACTGAGCACGGGTCCAGCACCTCATGGAGGGAAGGGGCTGGGGAGTTCAAGTTCATGAAGGGCCTGCTACACACGGGCCAGGTGCCGTAAGCCGTGACCCTGGCAGCTTTCCTACACCAGCCCCGTGAGGCACGTATGTAAATGTTTTCCCACTTTACAGATCAGAAAACTAAAGCTCAGTAAACACAAGCTTCCCAAGGTCACGTGGCTAGTTGGAAGGTCACCAGGAGCCAATGCCAGGTCTGCCTGACTCCTGAGCCGGTGCTCTGTCCCCTGTACCACACGGCCACCGAAGAGAGAGCACAGAGCGGGCCTCTTCGGGGCGAAGCCAGCAGGGCGTCTGCTGGCAGGAAACACCCTCTGGGAACCTACGGTTTTGCTGAGAAATGAGCCCAGAGCTAGAGGGGAGAAACTGCAAAATTTTGCCACAGGAATCTGAAAGGAGAATAACTCTACTTTTTTTTTTTTTTTTTTTTAATAATTCAACATTGGAGACCTTTAAAAATACTCCTTCCTTCTCCCACCTTAGCTACATCAGGAGTTTTCCAGCCACCGGATCATCCTCTGTCTTATTCTGTACACAAGAACTGACCCCCAGCTCTCTCACTTCCATCCCCCAACCCCCACTCCCCAAAACCCTGCCCCCAAGGCTTCCAGCAGAACCCCCCAAAACTACACGAGCTCCAGCTTTGTGAAGTGGAGGCAGGATGTGCCAGGTACGGGCCGCTTCCACAAACCGGAGCTCAGCCGCCGAATCCCGATGGCAGGAGTGACATTTCCATCCTGTCACCTTTTGTCCCATGGGGTCAGAGTCTCACGGCCCCGCCGGACCTATCACTAAACCGGGAAGTTGAAAGTCCCAGGCGATGAGGCCTACGCAGCTTGTGAGTCACCCCAGGGACGCGCTGGGTTTTCAATGTCTCCTAGACGAAGCCACGGCCTCTGTGTTGGGATCGTGGCATGGGCTTAGAGACCCGAGGATTGTTTGTGTCGGCATGCGGCGACGACCTGTGGCCCAATGAAAGGTGCTGGTCCCCGTTCTGGAGGAGAAGGCATGACGTTGGGACGCCAGTGGCCTTCCCTGGCTCTCGGCCTCCTTTCCAGTAGAGATCACAGTGACAGAGGCCTAGCACACACGGTCTGTCCCTGGCGACTTGTGCAAGTTCGTGGCTGGGGTGTATCTTGTTCGCCCCCCACAGGAGAAAGGTCCGCCTGAGTGGGGGTCTAGGTACCGTAGGTAATATGCTTCTCGGAGAGGTGGCCTTCGAGAAGGTCCCTGGGCTTGGAATCTGTTTCCTGGGGACTGCGTGGAGCGAAACCCAGCGTTTTCCTGACATGACTTCCTGCTCTTGTGCATTCCACTGCAAAGCCACGATGCTTTATATACGCCTAAAAAAAAGTAGGAAAACCAAAAAAGACCGACCTTTCTTTTTCCTCTTGGCTCTTCTTCCCTCCTCTCCTTTTAGGCACAGAGTACCAAGGCATTGAGACCGAGAAAGCCTGCCCCGAGTCACACTCACCTTCAGAAGACTCCTTTGTGAGACGCTGAGGGCCTGGCCCTCCTTCCTCCTGCAGAGAGCAGCCCGTCACCGCCCACGGACCTCGCGGGCCTGACTGAGCATGCTCCGTCCCGCCCAAGAACCCGAGGGGCCCTGTGCGAGTTATCCCGCCAGTGTGCGGTCCTCTGAGGTGGCTGTGAGCAGGAGTCCCGCAAACCCTCGGAGTAGGCATTCTTCCTGGGTCGCTAGACAGTAGTGGTGACCTGGTCTGCAAATCCGCTCCTGCCCATCCCTTCTGTGGCTCCGACAGGGATGACCTGCTGACATGCTTTAGAAAACCCCCTCTCTAGAATGCTTCTCTGATGGAGGCATCCCACAGCTCCTCCAAAATCAGCCGAGGCTGGATCTTAGTAGGAGGGGGTCGAAATCACATACTCAATAGATTTTTGAGTGTGGTGTTCTGTATTTTTGCAGCTTATATTTTCCAGATGAGCAGTTTAGAGACATGTGAGATAAAGTACATACTGTACGATTGCCGAACATTATATTAAAAGCACTATTTTAATTCTTCCTCTGTCTCGTGCTGTAATCTCTATTATCTTCCTTTTGGTGTCTTTCGGTAGAACGGTCCTAAAAGATTCTTTACGGGTCACTTCTGGCTGTGCGTGTGTAGGGTCTATATTTATGGGCTTTGAGTTATTCAAAATAGCACGGGCTCTGGAGTCAAAGCAGACCTGGGTTCGAATCCGCTCCTCAGCACTCGCTGCTGGTGCTCCGCCAAGCAGGTGACCGGACTCCCCCGAGCCCCGGTTTTACCATCTGTAAAATGGGAATATCACCACCTGCTTCGTACAGTTGTGCTGTCGCCATCTGCTTTTCCTTTGGGTTCTGCCTGTAAATGCTGGGAGAGCGGGGAATGGCTTAGTCTCGGGGCGTCCCGACTAGTACAACGCATGGCAGTTGCTGTTTAAGATGCATCTGAACGAATGAATGATGAACAACCAGCCTTGGACCCCTCTGCCTGTGGGGCTTTGATTTCGGTCCCACGCCTCTGAGGCAAAGCAGCATTTGCCTTCGCTTCTCAGGCCCACAGACTCTTCCACAAGCCTCGCCCTGTGGAAGGAGCACCAGTCACCGTCCCCATCCTACCCAGGCCTCTCCCTAATTGCCTGGCTCCTCCTCCACGTCCCCAGTCCACTGGCTGGACCCCTACCTCACGTGGACGGGTTGGGCAGGTTTTGATGCCTGCCACTGGGATGCATCTTGGTACCCAGCCTCCTCATGTCCTCACCAGCCTGGATATTGCCTTTTATCATCCCATCATCCTTTGCTGTTGAGCTCTTCCGAAATCAAAGCTTGTCAGGCTACTATTACTTGAAGTCTCAGCCCTGCATTGTCTTTTTGCTTTGGGGTGCATGAAGTCAGGAAAAGACACACTTGGGGGATATTACCTTTCTAAAGCCCTATTACCTGCCCGTTGGTGTCTCAAGGGCTTTTTTTTTTTTTTTTTTTTTTTGCCTGGCCCTGTTATTTATGTGATTGTTTATTTTTTGCAAAGCAACATGATTTATTCTCTTCGGTGTATACATCCCAAGAAAATGCAATTTCCACATCTTCTGTCCTTATGTGAAAAGATGCTGAAGCAGCTGAAAAAGTTAGTGATTCCTCGCAGGAGCTGGGTTTCATTTGCACCAGAAATTTGGTGGGAAACAGGAGGAGGCAGAGACGGGCTACTACTTAAGGCATCTGTGCCTCCAGTCCACACTCTCACATTCGTTTTTCATGTACAGCCTAACTTTTTTACTCTTGCTACCTTTTCCCTCAGGAGGGTGGTCATTTCATAGGAAACTTATTTTCCCTTCCTTTTGTCTTAGCTTCACAGAGGCATATTATTCCTTCAGAAAAGAGGCATGTTCCTAGGAGGTTTGTCTATGACATTGCTGAGAACTTGGCCGTCATCCACGGCAAAAGCAGCTTCCCAAAGAAACGCAAAGTGAGGAGCCTCTGTCCTCAAGTTCACACCCCCAGGGGTGGGGGGGCGGTCCTTTCTTTCTCCAGGTGCCTAACTCGCCCGCACCCACCCTTCAATCTCTGTGGGGAATTCTGTAGTAAGGCCACTGTATTTTCATTGTAAAACCAATGCTCGTATGTTAAAAAAAGAGAAGAGAAGAAAAGAAAAAGAAGAAAAGCCCAAAGAAAATAGCAGTTCCTTCAGTTGTTTTTAAAACAATCAACGTCTAGCTCTTCCGGTTGTATGCGGATGATCAGACAGTACCACACGATGCTAGAAAAGGAAACGCAGGCCTCAAGCAGGGTATTGGGGATGAGATTTCATTTAAACCTGTGAGCGTGACTCGCAAAGGAGCAAACTGTCATCAGCCATTCTCTCAGACAGTATCGGCGGGTCAGTTCGGAAAAACGTCACCGAGGCAGCTGGTAGTGAGAAGAGGCACAGAACTGAGACCCACGCTGGAGTGGACGAGGCCGAGGTCCTGGGAGGCACTCGCTCCCAGTCTCTCCACCTCTGTCTAGGTCACGGCGTCCTATGCTCTCCAGGAATCTGAGCTCTGGGGGAGATGGTTAGCATCCGTCCCCTATTTTAAACCCGCATGTGTTAGGTTCGAAGCGAGGCCGTGGTTTTGGGTTAGAGCAGACTGTAGCACGCCGTAGCTGGGGACACCAGGGGACACTAGGAGGGCTTAGTAGGAAGAGCAGGTGACGGGTCAGCCTCTCAGCCCCGCTGCTCACCAACCAGCCTTGCCACGTTAGCAAGTCGAGTCGCCACTTGACTTTAAGTGGCTGTAACATGGGAAGGTGTTGGTCTGCCTGGCAGAGGTGTCGTGAGAATTCAGTGTCTGCACAGCCGGTGTCAGGTGGTCCCTGGTGGGGGCTCAGGAAGCCACGTGCTTCAATGAGAAGCCTCATCCTCAGCCATATAAGTACAAATCAAATGATGTTTACCAATATTCGCCGCCACTGTGCTCTTTGGAAACCCTCTTTCCTGCTGGGTAGCTCTTCCCTTAATGACTTCTCAGTCAATTGCTTAATTTTTTTTGAGTCATTTTTACTTATTAAAACATCTTTTCACTTATTAAGACCCAGTCCTAACCATCTGAGAACGTCAGACGCTCGGGCTCCGGGGCCTGGCGGGAAGGCAGATGTGGTCCGCTGGGTCCCACCCCCTTCCCCCTGCTTGCTCTCACACCCCCATGCTTAGACGGCACTTTGGGTGCAGACTCAGGGGGCGCAGATGGGATGTGGGGAGAGAGGGAGGAGTCGGCGGTGCCAGCTTTTCTGAAGAGGCAAAAACACCGAGCATCGCCCAGGTCGGCCACACCGCCACGTTATGCTCCTGTGAGCTGACAGGTGGCACCGATGACGAATGATGCCCCCTCAGGAGCATTCTCCCAGCTTGTCATAACCAACAGCCGTCCGCCCTGCATCTGAACCCTGAGTACCTCCTAGCCTTTGGGTAGCTAATTATTCGTAGGTTTCGTGCTTAAAAAGTATTGACCGGGAGCAGGCAGGGAGCCCTGTACTCCCCAAGACCCTGTGGGGAGGTCCAAAGGGGCCCCATACGCAATCGATTCACAATCTATGTCGAGGAGAAGCAAGCCGGCGTGTAATGAAAAGACCTCTAAGATTCACCGCGCACTCAGGTGCTCATACGGAAAAACGAGAGGCGGGAGAGTGATGGGAAGTCAGAGAGGAGAGAAGCCGAAACCCAGCGCAGCCAGATGGCGCCTACCCAGGAGGCTGGGCGTGCCAGGCCTCAGAGGAGACCTCTTTCGTTTAGGCTCCACGATGCTTGGCCCTGGCTGCTGGATGGGTTTCTGGAAAGAGGCAGGCACTGGCTGCCGAAGTAAAATTCTCCATGAACAGACCAAGGACGATGATAATCATAAGGACGTGCCAAGGGCTCAATTATTTACAAAAGCTTCCTCCTCATTTAAGCCTGGCACACGCCCCGTGAGAGAGGAGTCATTTGATACGCAGCCTGTTAGCCTGGGCTTGTATCTGGTTTCCTCTACCTGCTATCTCAACGATCAAGCTTTCCACCTCAGTAAGGTCAAGGTACCCACGCCCTCTTTATGGAAAGACTGTGAGGATTCAGTGAGGTGACATCTAGAAGTCACTCAGCACCATGCCTGACACCTGGAAAAAATCTCCGAGAAATGCAAGGGCTCTTCCTCTACTTAGGGACATAGAAGCACATTCATTTTGTGAGGTCGTCTGACAGAGGATTAAATTTCTGACGGAGCTAACTTGCATGGTAAATAATTATAACCGCAATTATCTCTCAGAGGACAATTATTCGCCATCACCATTTGCACCCGGTGAAATTACATGCGTAAGAAGTAGAGTCACCTATTGGCAGATAAACATAATTAAATTGGAAGAATGACATCCAATGGCTGACTGGATTAATAAAAGTAATTTATTCCCCTGAGCTATTTCAGAAACGCTCCTCCGAGCCAGATCATATATTTTTTTTAAAAAAAGCTTGTACTCTGAATTCAAATTATGTATTCTTTTAAAAAATCATCATGCATCCAACTCTTATAAACACTATGTGCCACCCTGAAAAGTAACAGCTATGATGGTTTTATAAAACCACACACAGACATCCTCTTGATCTTGTATTATAACACATCTACAAAAAACAAAAATAAAAAAATTTTGTGTCAATTGAGCAACTCTTTCAACTGAGCAATATGTTTCCTGGTTTGAGAATTTTATTTTAAATCAGGGGCAAAAAATATGATATGATGTGGTCACTTCACAAATTTAAACAGTTTTTGGTCCTTAAACTCTCCAAGACAGGTAATGACCATTTGCAGATCTGGCTCAAAATAGCTTTAAAAATGGAGTTTACAAATTCTTTAACTCTGATGAACTCCACAACAAATTAGTAATGGGGTCCAAATATATGGACCCTGAGGGATAAAGGATTTTTCTTTATCCTTTTAGGGGATGTCCAATACTCTAATGGTTCCTATACTTAGGTACACGGGTCTAAGTTTTCATTTCTAAGTCTTCGTCTAGTGTTTAGCACGCTCACAGCCTTAAGATAACTGGTATCTGTTAGTTACAGGCATTTATATTCAGCCCTTCACATCCGAGCTTTGGTGGCAGAGTACCCCGGTGTACCTCTTAGGTGCTTGAAATACTTCTGCGAGGTAGAGATAAGAAAGGCACAAAACTTTATTTTACCAGTGGAAAAATCCGGGGGACAAGAGGTGCCTTTCCCAGTAGAGCTTACTTCACTCCTGTCACAGAGGGAAATTAAACCGTCTGGTTGAATTCCAAGACGGTTGCCAGACAGAGCCACAGGCTTTCACTAGCCTGGAAAAGCAGTTCAATCACTTGGCGCATGAAAAACATTGTCATGCAGAAGTAAAAATGGGCATGATCGACATCTGCGGAACCCTAGAGAGTCTAGATTGTGGTCAGCATTGAGAATTTCAAGTGGCTTAAAAATGCATGCTTATTAATTAGCTAATAAGATTAAAGTTGAATGAAGTACAACCAACTGGTCAACTCTTTGGAAGACCATTTAGATAGCTACCTGAAACTGAAACTTTTGGAAAGATTCTTGTATTGTCTTTTTTTTTTTTTTTTTTAACGTAAGGTCATCTTTTCTACAGACCAGTATGAATGGATGGCTCATCTCGGTAACTGGCCCATCAGTAGTTTTGTGTAAACATTAGTAATAGGCTGAATTGATATTTACCACTTCTCTGCCTGTCTAGACTCAGATTCATGGCCATCCCTTATTTACAGAAATCTGCACATCCGTCTACCTGGGTGTGGACACGTGGTTCTGTTGCTTGGGTACTGATGAATATAAATTTCCTATATGCTTAGCTTTTGAATTTCTAAAACAGCAACATGCAAAGCCATAGCTACAGAAAAGGCTGCACTCAGCTCTGTTCATTTACAAAGGTCTTATTGCTTTATACTTACAAATAATCACAAGAGCAAAGAGCTGTCTCGTCCGTGAAAGCAGCGTACACAACCTATAAAAACGCCTAGTGGAAATGTGCATTGCTTATAAATAAATAAATAAATAAATAAATAAATAAATAAATAAATAACAACTGTGAAACCATCTTTAAAGACAAAAGTAATAACTTGAAAAATAGAGGCTATTACTCTAGTCCAAGATTGGATGACTAAATACTTAGACAATGTGATTTCTCTCCAAATGATTTCAACGACTTCACCAAGAAAATCTCAATAGGGGTTGCTATGGAATATCACAAACTGATTACAAAATTCAAATGAAAGTCCTCAAGAAAAATCCATGATAATTCTGGAAAAAAAAATAAAAAATAAAAAAAGAATGATAAATGAGGAGTTCTTGAAAATCAACGTGTTGATTAGACTCCAATACTTAAAAAGGTGTGCTATTTGCTCAGGACCAGATAAATGGATCGAAGGCTCAGAACAGCATCCACACACAGACACAGACCTGTATGGAAACTTAGAATATATAAAAGAGAGCGTTTCACAGTACAGCAAAAACACTGGACTGTTCCACTAATGGTTTGGAGAGACGATTTGAAAACAAATTTGATTCACTGCCTCTCAGCAATGAAAAAATACAAATCCTACATGGCTCACCTAGCTAGCAGTTTAAAAACTACAAAGATTTGAGAAAAACAGGAGAACACATTCATGGTTTGGAGATTTTCTAAAAAGATCCAAAACACGAGAATCTGTACATAAAAGAACTGATAGATTTGACTTTTAAAATTAAAACACCTGTATAATCTAAAACAGTATATACAAAAATCTAAAAAGAGAATACTTGAAATATCCATCAATGACGATTACTGTCAGAATACACAAAGAATATATATTTCAAGTTATTAAGAAAAAAACAACCATTCTATGGGCTGCCTTTTTCATCCTCTTCCCTGTAAATCTGATAGAAAACAGAAGAACATGACCAGAAATGTCACGAAAGAAGAAACACAAATTTGCTACAATGATTCAAACTCATTAGTCATCAAGAAATTACAAATCTTTAAAAAAATCAAAGACCATTTTCACCTATCAGGGTGGTAAGAATTTCTTTTGATAACATCTCCTGTCATAAATTGGTAAGGCGATTCCAAAAGATGATTTGGCAAAGTCTATCAAAATTTCAAACGTTCATATAACGATATGATCCAGAAATGACATTTCTCAACACCTACCCTAAAGAGGGTGGGGACAAGGAAGGAGGTGCCAAGCCATGGCAGGATTTTGGTCTTCAAGGCCTGTGGTGATCAGAAATTGAGTTCCCGGCCCCTCTCTCGTCTTTTCCCCATCACGACCTTCAGACGGGGCATGGTTGGGCCCTCAGCTTCCAATCCCTTTCACCTAACATCCCTGTTACAACCCCACCGATTTCCACAGTTTACGTCCGCCTATCCTTCACCAGCAAGCACGCATATCGTAAAGAACCACGGTGCCATGATTAGCTCAGGAGGCTTGGCTTTTTGCCAGTGGTTCAGTATCTGGTTCACATAATAGTTCCCGTGGGACGTCTTCCGCATCCCAGTCATCCCCAGGGCGCTCATATTAAAGCATCTTTCAAATGCGGGCTGGCCCCTGCGCTGCGGTCCCGCAGGCAGAAGCTGGGCTGGGGAAGGCCTCGTGGACAAGCAGGCTCGGTGGCGAGCCTGGAGCTTCCACTGAGCTACGTTCCCCTCGTCTGAGCAGGACTGACTGTTCCCTGCTAGATCCCACGATCCTTTGCTCTCACAGCACTTACTCGTTGTATTAACCGCGTTTAGGTCCGTGTGTCATGGTCCTCTACGGAGACATGTTCCTTACGGACAATATCAACGTCTTGTTGCATTCTTTAGCCCCGACAGTGCTTAAGATAAAACCTTATACGTGGAAAAGTGCATTAAATATTTTGAATGCATTAAGTGGATTTCCTGTCCAGTAGCCTAAAAAAAGGGTGCGTAGCATTGCCGGGGGGGGAGGGTTCTGATGCCCACACCTTCTGTGACTGAGCACATCTCCCCTGAGACCACAAGAGGACCAGAACCTCAAGTGTCTTGTCATTCTCCATCTCCTTTTAGCCTAATCCAAATCGACCTTCCTGGACTCACCATTCCTTATGATGAGGGACGATGCCTCGTCACGCCACCCTAGGACTTTAGAGTTCCCAAGGGTTTTCTACCATCAGCTGTGACCTTTCTTAATTCTCCGACAACCCAGAGAAGTACCTGGAGCTCTAGGGGTTAAGTGGCTTCCCCGGGGTGCCTTGACTGGTAAGGGATGGAGCGGAAATGAAGAGTTTGGTGTACCGCCCTCCGAGCTTTGAGTGTTTTTCCTCCCGCTGCGTTAGTTCTGTCTTTGCAGGGAAATCGGGAGTGAATTCCTCCTCTGAGGTGCAGGTGGATGGGTATGGGCCGGGACCAGTACCCAACCCGATACCAAGATTTCATTTATCGAGTTGCTTAGATGGCACGGCCCCTTAGGCTCAAACACCCTGAGCCCACCACACATTCAGTTCTTCTGGGAACGGGTTTGGGATTCTGTCTCCTAAGGAGCCTCAAGGCGGACCCCAAGGATTGTTCTGGAATGCACCCCGTCCAGGGGCATGACACCACAGCCCTACGTGAGGAAAGCCCAACACCCAGCGGAGTAAGCCAGGTGCAGCCTGAGGTGTGAGGCAGTCTTCACAAAGGAAGCAGGACGACTTTCCCTTAAGCCAGGTGGCGGGATCGAGCCGCCTGTGGTGTGGGGAGCCGCTGCTGTTTTCCTTCCCTCTTCCTGCTCTACCCTGAAAATGCAGATTCTCCCAGAGCGAGGGCAGCTGAGGCAGGAAAACAGCAGCTGTTATTGACTGAGGCCTAATGATGTTAATGACGAGGCAGCCACTATCCTAGGTGCTTTACATTTATCCTCGCAACCCAGTGTTTAAAGGTAGGTGCAGGTATCTTTTTTTTTTTTTTTTTTTTTTTTCAGAAAAGGAAAGAGGTCTCTCAGTCCGGCTAAGACTGAGTGCAGCTGGAGTCCCAGCCCCCACCTCGGTGACTTCTCTCTCCCCTAGAGGATGCTGGCCGGTCCTTTTCCAGTCAGTCGGAAGACGTGATGTGAGCTGGAGGTTTTAATGAGAATGGTGGGTTCTGGGGATCCATAAACTTCTTTAGGTTCTTCCTGGGAAACTTTCTAGTGTAGGATGGCTGTGGTGGCCAGCGACGGCATCCACATCAGCCATCACCGTGTTCCTCCCCCCCTGTGGGTTCTGCCGGGCAGAGGGTGCTCTGTTAGTCCTGGGATGTCTGAGATGTCACAGAGATTGTGACATCTGAGACAGCTGCCAGGGAAGCAGGGAGACCCTGGGCTGACTGGCTCCCCTGAGGCTCCACGAGCCTGGCTCGCCTACACTGTGTCCAAGGGTCAGAAATGGCGGAGCCGGCAACAGCAGCGTGTGGACCAGGAAGTGTCAAAAAATAAAATAAAATAAAAAACACTACTGACTGAATATGGCCAAGTCCATGGAGTTGCCAGCTCAGACGTCAGTGGCAAAAATTCTCTGGATTCAGCCTGCGTGTGTGCGCTTGTATGTGTGTGTGTGTGCGTGTGTGTGTGTGTGTGTCAGGGAGGAAGAAGTGGTCAGTGGTTATTGTCTTAGAAGGTCTAGTGGCAAAGGCCATAGCACTGGTCAATAGGACTTCTAGTGACTGTTCAATTTGGTAGCCGCTAACTGTGTGTGGCTTTTGAGCCCTCCGAATGTGGCTACTGTGATTTTTCCACTTAATCTGATTTACATGAACTTGAACTGAAGTGGTCACTTGCATCTGGTGGCTACTCCCTGGACCGTGCAGGCCTAGAACATCACACTATCCCCACCCCCCCACGCACACACTTACAGAGGAAGAGGCTGACAAGTGTGACCGTCTCTGGCAGAGTTTCTAGGTCGAAGGGCTGGAAAGTGTCCTAGGCAAGCATGAGTGGAGATTCCTCAAGAAACTGCAGCCAACATCCCTCTTTCTTTAAGAGAGTTAAAGGGGCTGCCTCACCCCAGAATCTCAGTGTCTATCTAGTGCCCTGCTTTGTTGGTACCACATGGGGGGATCCACAGGTGGGCATGGCAGGACTAGGGGTGAGGGAAGCCCCACCTGGGGTCCACCTGAGGAGCAGGGCCTAAGCCAGGTACGAGCCACAAAGACAAACACTCTTCCCAAATCCCAACCCAAATCAAGAATCAGCTCCCACGCGCGTTGCCTGGTAGAAGAACTAAAAAAAAAAAAAAAAAAAAAAAAAAAATCAACAGAGGAATAAGAAGGCCTCCTAGATACCACCTCGCACCTGTCAGAATGACCATCATCAACAAATCAAACAAGTGCTGGCAAGGATGCAGAGCAAAGGGAACCCTCATACGTTGTTGGTGGGATTGCAAATTGGTACAGCCGCTATGGAAAACAGTCTGGAGGTTTTTCTTGAAAAATTTAAAATGGATCTATCTACCTTTTGACCCAGCAATTACACTTCTGGGTATTTATCGAAAGAAAAGCAAAACAATCATTCATAAAGATCTCTGCACCCCTACGTCCATGGCAGCCAGATATGGAAGCAACCTAAATGCCCACGAACAGACGACTGGATAAAGTTATGGTTCATATGTACAACAGAATATCACTCAGCCACCAAAAAAAATGAAATCTTACCATTTGTAACAACATGGATGAACCTAGAGGTTTCTGTGCTGAGTGAAATAAGTCAGATAGAGAAAGATAAAAACTATATGATATACGTGGAATCTGAGGAACAAATAGAACAAACTAATCAAAAACAGACTCACAAATATAGGGGGCAATCTAGTGACGGCCAGAAGGGAGTGGTGTCAGGGAGCTGGGAGAATGGGGTGAAGGGTTAAAGAAGCATAAATTAGTAGTTGATAGTTGGTCCCGGGGATTGGGCGCATGGCAGAGGGAATGCAGTCACATTAATGTAATGGCTAGGGGGAGGGCCAGGGGAGAGAAGGAGCCATTAGGGGAGTTACTTTATAAACAATATAAATGTCTAACCCATATACCGTGTACTTGAGACTAATAATAAAATTTAAAATTAAAAAGTAAAAAAAAAATTAAAAAAAAAACAAAAGGCCTTTCTTGAGCTAAGCAAGTTCTGCTAAATACTCCAGGAGCTGCGTGTGATGATGGATCGGGAGACGGAGGGAGTCCGAACGCAAGAGGTCAGTGACCAAGAGACGGGAGCACGGCCAGGGGCCCGTGGGGGACGAGGGGGAGCACGCGGTGGGCCGCAGCAGGCGCCGCGCACGGCCACCTGTGTGGGGCCTGAGACTAGGGTGAAAGGGCCGCAGCACCCCTGCTCGTGGGCCAGACGAAAAGCTCCCTCCGCCTCACACGCTCCAGAACCGAAGCGCTCAGTAAACGCGTGCGCGGCCTGATCTCCGGAGACACCGTGTCTGGAAACCGATGTTGACACTTTCCCACCCGAGTGCTAAGGAGGAAGTGCGGAGATTGAAGGAAGGAAGCAGACAGACTACGATACACAGTTTTCCCCCAAAGTAGGGCCCAGGTCGCTAATGATACACGAGATGAGGTTAGGTCTAGCATTACCGGGATGGAATGATGGAATAAAATTGGCTATTGGCTTCGGTTATTGGTTAATCGCCTGGGTTATGGAAATGTGGTAAAGGGATAGGCCATTAAATCACACTGAGTCGAAGCTATTCGACTTTCAAATTTCTTTCAATTTGTCTGTTTCCCTTTGGTGCTGGTTTGTCTTTAACACTTTTAAATACTTGCTAATCTCCCCCTTTAAAGAATCACGTTTAGCATCAGCACCTTTGCAGGCAACATTGTCTAGATAAACTTCATTAACACTGTTTATGATATTTGTTTTTATGGCAACTTTATAATTTGGCAAGAGATAGTTTTCCTATTTCTAGCGGTGATAAGGTTTTGTTTTTAAACCAACGTATGAAAAAGGAGTGAGCCTGCTGAAGGAAAAAGTCAGGAAAACCACAGATAGTGTGCTGATGTTGCAAAAAAGAATATGAAAGTGTCACCTGAGTGATCGAAGTCTGAGAGTGTGACATAAGTGGTAGCCGGGAGAATTTGGTTTCAGAAAGGCCCTCATCCAAGGGCCAGTTGACCCCAAGCCAGTGCAGGGCTGGTTTCCTGGACAACGGCCCTTCCTGTCATCTGTGTGATGTGTCTGTGTGATCTTCAGCAAGCAGCTTTACCTGGGCCTCAATTTCCTCCTAAATTCTGTGCTTTCGTAACAAAAATAAGAAGTGACCAATAAGCCTTAGGCTGAATCAGAGAATATTCTGGAGAGGTAAGCCATGGCGAGGCAAGCAGGGGATTGGAAAGGCAGACATAGATTTTTTTTTCCTTCCTGCATCCCAGTGGCCTCACGTCCAGCCTGTCTCATCACACTCCAGCCAGGTGTGCCCTCCTCCCTTTCCAGGGGACATGCAAGAGACTGCCCCGTGGATATCTCAGCAGGGTGTGTTTGCACACGCAACAGACCTTAGGTGCATGATGAAAGAAGCATCTAGGAGAGGGACTCACTCGGGGGCAGGGAGCAGGCCTGGAGAGCAAGGAGGTTGGAACAGCAGTGACTTTAGACTGACAGCCGTACTTGCTACCTGGGGCTAACCCTGCCCCCTGCTCCAGGCTCCCTGTGCCTGGCCTCGTTTAACCACCACGGCAGATCTACTAAGGAGACCTCAGCTTGTGTGCACACATATGGCCTCACCAGTTGTCAAAATGTTGAAATACTTTTGTGCCAGCCAGTAAGCAGTCTCTGCTGTGAGTTCCCTGAGTGCTCTGCCCTCACCCCGACTTCCTGGGTCCCAGCAAACAAAAGGTGTACCTGGGCAGCAGGTGGGACTTCCAGAACCCAAAACCCAACTCCAGCGCTTGCGGCACCCGTTGTCAGCGCCTTGCTATTGTTGGCTATTTTGAATATCATCTTGGATGCGCAGTGCTTGTAATACACAGATCAGGGGGCTACCACAGGGCGTGGCTGCTCACGCACAAGAGCAATGACAACTAAATAAAATATGGTCTAGCCACAGTGGGCTCTATTATTCAGCCATCAAATGGAAGGAAGTACTGCTACCCGCTACAACACTGATGAACCTTGAAAACATTATGCTAAGTGAAAGAAGCGAGACACAAAAGGCCACATTAGTTTGATTCTGTTTACACGAAGTATCAAGATTAGGTAAATCTAGAGAGACAGAAAGGACGTGAGGGGCTGCCAGGGACAAGGGGAAGAGGGTGAGGTCTGGAGTATGGGGTTCCTTTTTCGGGGTAATGAAAATGTTCTAATGCTGGTCTTGATGAACATACTAAAACTCACTGAATTATATGCGTCAAATAAACGAATTGGATTAGGTATGAATTAAAGCTTTTTAAAATCTACAGGATACAACCTCCATGAATACTGACTAAATTTAAAACGATACGTACATATGCACACGCCTCTGCGTTAACATATTATATACACTGTAACACAAATACAGAAACTAGACTTTTACAGGCTGAGTGGAAAAATGAATAGAAGTTTTGATATTTTTTTGGTCTGCAACCCCGTGGATTGCTGACAGAGAGCCCTGCTCTGGACGCAGCAGCCGAGATTGGGGGAGGTTCAGAGCCTGGTTGCTAGCGGATTCCCGGGCCTCCTGGAGGCTGAGAGATGCCACGTAGGGCTTTTTTTTTTTTTTTGAGGCTCACCATGTAGTGAACCACAAAGAAAGGCCAAAACGGGGTGAAAATATCGAGGACTGTTTTCATTGTTTACATTCAAAATATGAAGGCTTTGGACATTTTAAAAAAAAATTCAGAGTGCAATATAATTATGCTATTCACAAGATAATTAGAGCTTTCCCAGAAAAGAAAAAAAAAAAAGTTAATTCCAAGCACAGGGAGGAGGCAGTGGCCTGGTACCAGGGAACAATCAGAAGGTTGTTCACGTTTTCGTTCATGGCCGTCAGAATCTGGGAGAGGGGGCGCACACCCCACTGGGCGGCCACGGTTGAGGCTTGGTGAGTGGGTGAGCCCCTGCAGTGCTGCCCAGCTGGGTGACGGTGCTTCAGGACCGAGCCTGAGAGCCCCAGAGCGGGAGGGTCAAGGGCATGGCCTGAGGAACCCCGTCTTTGCCTGCGAACATCCCCCCTGCAAGAGGCTGATCCTTCGCCACCAGCGGTGAGTGGGGAGCAGAGGGAAGCAGGGAAGGGCTGTGGTAGAAACTCCCAGTTCAACTGGGAGGAAAGTTATCAAGCCTCCTGGAGGCAAAACAACTCATTAACTCCGAGCTGCCGGGATGTTTCCTGTCGAAGGCTGATATTAAAAAAGAAAAAAAAAAAAGAAGAAGAAGAAGAAAAAAAAGAAAAACAGCATCTTTCTCCTTTACCAACAATATAATAGCAGCGAGGAAAGAAAACTGGGTTGGCCCCTCCTTGATTTCTTCCTTTGCCCCTAACATTTCCAAAGCCACAGCCACAGAGCTCTGGATTAAGGCAGGGTCAAAGTCTCCCTGAGGTCCACGGTCCTTGGAAATCCAGCCCCCTTCTTCCTTTGGAGCGGCCCACCAGTTGCCATGGTAACGCAACATCTGCTACCCAACTCTGCCCTAGCGGTCACTGGGCTTGGCACCCTCCAAGCTGTTGCTGGTTCTGTGTTTTGCCTAATGTGCTTGCTACTCTGCTCTCTGAGGAATCCATCACCCTTTTTCAGGGGGAAAAAAAAACCCACTTATTCAAAAGGCAGGGTTATGGAGACAAGGGAGGTTCAATCTCTGCAAACTGCAATTTGAGAAAGCCAGCTCTTGCATGCGTGGGGCCATTAACTCCGCCAGTCTTTGGATTAATGTTCTGTATCTGTCGATCTCAAACCCTACTGCAAACTACCCTCCTAGATTTATTTCATTAGCATTTGTTTCTAAGGGGCATACATTATTTATTAAAATCCCTATAAACATGTAGAATATAAAACCCCATGCTCATCTCCCTTAGTTTCTCATTTTAATACATTTCAAGTTTAATTGCTTGTCCGCCCTTCTTTCGATACACCAATTATTTTTGAACTGAACAATACAGAATATTAAATATAGGTTTCCTTGCCTACGACTTTCTCCTGCTCATTCAGGTGGCAACTTTATTCCCACCCCACTCCCCTTAATTTCCCTTGCTTGCCTTAATAGTTATAACGTCTCAGGGGGTCTGTAAGAGAGGCGTGTGTTCCGGTAGAGAGAATACAGACCCTGGAGTCATAGAATTTAAGATGGGCCTCACAGCAAGGTTGACTGACTCATCCCATTTTGCCTGGGACTCACCCAGCATTAGCACTGCATGTCCTACACCTGGGGAAGACCTTCAGTTTTAGGCAAGCTGGGATGGCTGGTCACCCTCTTCCCAGCTTCCTCCTCCTCGCTGTGTGTCCTCAGAAGAGTCCCTTTGCCTTTCAAACACTGTTTCCATATTTGTAAAACGAGAATAAGATGTTCCTCATCAAAGGACCATGAATAGCCAAAAGAACCCTTGAAAAGAACAAACTTGAAGGTCTCACACTTCCTGATTGCAAAATTTACCACAAACTGTCATCCAACTATTGTAAAGTTGAAAAATCATGAGATGCACCATTGTAAGTCAGGGACTGCACATGTTTCAAACTGAATTCAATGGTACTTTGAAGGTCTGATTAATTTTTATTATTTGAGTTTTAACCTAAGAATGCAAGATTTTAATGACATGATAAAAAGTCTCAACCTTGAGATTCCAAATCAGCAAACAAAGAAAAAAAATACTAAGAAATTAAGTTTCTTATGTAGGCCAGACCACAGCCTCAACTATTTTACCAAATCTACTAAAAAAATGACTAAACTCAAATTATTATTCTACATTAGTAAGTCTTCAGTCTAAAGTGTTAATAAATGTATCCCAAATGCACAAAGAATCTAAAGACAAATCCTCCTATGCTTTTTTTAGGCAAATTGAATGTTTAGATGAACTGGCTCATATTAACAGGTGAAATAAACAGGCTATCAATAAAGAATATATGCAACAGTTCTTTACTCTAAAAATAGAAGATGCACATAGCATTAAAAAGTTAGCTGAAAAGCATATTTTAAAGAAGATTTGCTTCAGACATTATTGTTGGTACCACAATGCCTTTAAGAATATAAAAGAAAAGACCAAATTATGAGACACTTAAGTGACTTGAATGGGGAACTGGAATTATTTGAAGAAATTAAGAACACACAAAAACCACACTATTGAATTTAAAACATTAGAAGCTATAAATGAATCTATAGTGTGAAAAATAGATGCAGTGATGTAGAAAACTACAAAGAAAAAGTATGAAGAGAAAAAAAGAGGCAGAAAAAATATGCTAGATATAGAAGGCAGACATTGAAGATTTAATAAGTGGGTAACCAATATTTCTGAAAAAGAAAATAGAACAGAAGAGAAGAGAAATAATTCTGGAAGATAAAAAACATTTAAACATTAGGGAGAATTAGAACTGTGGATCAAAATAGCCCAATATGTACCAGAAAAAATTAAAGAGAATCCAATAATTTTATATTCTTTTGAAACTTATGAATTTCAGAATAAAATGGATACTTTTAGTGCTGATCAGGATGGAGTAGGCCTATTAAAATCTATTTGTCCCGCTGATAACAACTTAGAACTATGGACAGAATAGTAAAAGCTACTACCCAAGAACACAAAGTTGGTAAAAGCAGGTGACCGGGTAGGAGATTTTAAAAAATTTAAAAACAATGCATAGAGGGATCTGTCTCTCATCTTATTTCCATCTTTTTCTCTCACCACTTTGACCCAAGAGTGATACTAGTCCCATAAGCTACATGGTGGCACAATCAGCAAAACTCAGAGACATTTTCTTTCTGGCCAGAGGATCAGGAAAAGGGAGCCTTGAGTGCCACAGATGATACGGGAGATTTTAATTTTTGTCCTTCTTTCCTAGCCTTGTCCTAAAGGTAGGTCATAGTTGCCAACTGCAGCGATAACAGCATGGGCAACTAAAGCACTGAGGAAAAAAAAAAAAAAACAGGAAACAGGAAAAAGAGGTCCAGTAGTTTAAAAAGTATGGAGACAATTCCTATTTTAATTATTTTTTGTACTCTCCCTGTTTTCCTCTGATGGTGGCTTCAGCCATGGTACTGCATTTTTGGGCAGCAGAGTGGTGATGTGAAATCCCAAGAGAAATCCCATTGTCTTGACAGAGAACCAGGAAAAGGGATCCCTGTGAGCTGGAGAGTATGGCAGAAATGAAAGGGAGAGGGAAAAGGAGATCTCCTAATTCTGTGTGTAAAAAAGAAGCATACATCTTGGACTCAGCCCTAGAGCTACAGCAGCCTCAATGACAACAAAAGCAATGACAAATGAAAAAATACATAGCCTAGAAACCAGTAGATGAATTACAATCTAACTCTAAAAATTATTTCAGTTATTCAAAATATGGCAAGGAATGCAAAACAGAGGAACAAAAACCAGAAGGGACCTAAAAATAAATAATAAAATAGTGAATGTAAATCCAACCACAGAAATAATTACACTAAATGTAATACACTCACAGAAGAAGTTCCATGTGAGGACGATGCAGGAAAGCAGCCACCTACAAGCCAGGAAGAAAGGCCTGCACAGAAACCAACCTGGTGAGACCATAACCTTAGAGGGGTAGCCTCCAGAAGTGTTAGAAGAAAAATTTCTGTTATTTAAGCAACCCCAGTCTATGGCTCTTTTTTGTTATGGCAGCCCTAGCAGACCAATACATAGGTCATTTCATCAGGAAGAATTAACTACTCTTAATGTGTATGTATCTCAGAAGGAGGGTCAAAATCCATAAACCAAAAATTGATGAACCAAAAAAATTTTTTTTTTTAAAACACAAATACTTGGAAACTTAACTTACCAACTCAGTAATAAATGAAACAAGTAAACAGTAAATTAACAATGACACAGAAAATCTAAACAACACTATCAATCATCTTAATCTAATAGATATAAATAGAGGATCCCAGCCAGCTACAGCAAAATATATGGATTTTCTATGTCCACATGAAACTTTAAGATTGAAAGCCATATCCTGGGCCATTAAACAAATCTTCAAAAATTCAAAAGAACCAAAATCATACAAAGTAGCTTCTCTGATGAAACCAAAATTAAAATATAATTTAATAGCAGAAATACATCTGAAAAATATGAATATTTTGAAATATACTTCTAAATAGCCCATTAATGAGTATCTCAAAAAAAATTAGAGAATATTTTTAACCAAATGAAAATATAACATGTCAAAATTTGTGAAATAAGGTTAAATCGATGCTTAGAAAAAATTTATAGCAAAAAAATATTACATTAAAATAATAAAGTCTAAAAAGATAATATAAGTTCCCACCTTAAGTATATAAAAAGAACTATAAATCAAATACAAAGCAAGGAAAATGAGAAGTGTAGAAATAATATTCATAGAAAATAGGAAAAAAATCAATGAAACCAAGTCAATTATTTGAAAAGATCAATAGAATTAACCTCTAATCACTGATCAGAAGAAAAAAATTTTAAATATCAAGGATTAAAGAGAAGACATTAACAACACACTACAGATGTTAAAAAAATAAAGGAATACTGTAAACAACTTTATACCCATAAATCTAACAATTAAATGAAAATGAGCAATTTCTTGAAAGACACAAACTCCAAAACATTCCCCCCAAAATAAATAGTCTGAATAGCACTTTAAAACTTTAAATTAAACTTTAATTTAAAACTTTCCAACAGAGCAAACTTCAGGCCTACCCAGATGACTTCACTGGTAAGTTTTACCAAGCATTTAAGAAAAAAAAAATACTGATACTACACACAGTCTCTTGCAGAAAATAGGAGATAAGAGAGCACTTCCCAATGCATTATGCTGAAATGAAAACCGACAAAACTACAAGGAAAAACTTTAGACTAATATCTCCCAAGAACATAAACACAAGAATCTTCAACCAAATCTGCAACATAAAAAAAGGGATAATACCTCACAATCAGGTGTACTTTATTCTGGAAATACAAGATTGATTCCACATTTGAAAAAAAAAATCAATGTAAGTCAGATTAAAAAAGAAAAACCTTATAGTCATATCAATAGATGGAATAAAAGAATTTGAGGAAATTCAAAATCAAGTTTTTATTAAAAAAAAATTAAAAAACTGGAAATAAAAGGAAACTTTTTTAACCTGATAATGTACACCCACAAAATACCTATAGCAAATATATTTATTGGTGGAAGATTTTATGTTTTTCCGCTAAGACTGGAAACAAAGAAAATATGTCCACTTTTAGCATTCCTATCCAACATCGTACTGGAATTCCTTTTCAGTGCAATAAATCAAGGAAAAGAAATTAAATAACTGTAGATTGGAAAGGAAGAAATATAATAATTTCTATTCACAGATAACATAACTATCTATATAGAAAAATTTAAAGACTCTATAAATAAGCTTCTAGAAATAACGAGTGAGTTTATTAGCAAAGTCTCAGGATATGAGAGTGACAAAAATCATATTTCTAAATCCTGGCAGTGAACAACTGGAAATAAAAATTTTTCAGTACTTACACAAAATGTATGAAATATTTAGCTATAAATCTAACAAAATACATGTAGGGTCCACATTTGGAAAGCTGTATAATACTGATGAAAGAAATCAAAGATCTAAATAAGTATAGACATACCATGTTCATGGATTAAAGGAACAGTATTAAGAAGTTGATGCTCCCCAAATTGATCATAGATTTAATGCAATCCCTATTAAAATCCACACTGAATTTTTATAGCTATTTACAAATAAATCTATTACTTATGTGGAAAGGCCAAAAAACTAGAATCAACAATTTTGAAAAGAACAGAGTCAGAGAACTCACACAATCTGATTTTAAGACTACATGAAAGCTACAATAATCAAGACATGTAGTACTGAAGATTAGCTTATGACTATAAAACTTCTAGACAAAAACAAATGAGATAATCACTATCATGTGTGTCAAAGAGTTTCTAGATACAACTCCAAAGATATGATTCATTAAATAAAAACACAATCATGTTTTTTCCAACATCAAAAACATCTGCTTTGCAAACCATGCTGTTGAGAGAGTGAAAATGCATGTCACAAACTGGGAGAAAATATTTGCAAGTCACATGTCTAAGAAGGACTTGAATCCACAATAAATTCTCAAAACAATAAGCGAATAACCAACCCAATA
>CM053516.1:25474719-25516474 GCA_028627145.1 Eidolon dupreanum | reverse complement strand
AACATAGCAAGCATCAGCAAGGATATAAGACAATTGGAGCTTTCAAACATTGCTTTTGGGAATGCAAAATGGTATAGTCACATTAAAAACAAAAATTATGTGGAAGTAGAAAGAGAAAATATATTGTTAAGTATTTCATAAAAAGAGGAAATGTTGAGACCCAGTATTAAGAAAAATAAAATATCAGAGCAGTGCCATTCTTCACGATTCACTGCTGACAAGGACTTTTAAAGTAAGAATACTCAATATTTGTGAGGATGCAATTAGACATATACTCTCATAAACTATCGGTGGCAATGTAATTTGCTAAAGCCTGCAGGAACGTGATTTGTAAATATTTGTCCTGAGCTATAAAATGTCATCCTCCTTGAATCCATAATTTTACTTCTAGGAATGGATCCTCAGGAAGAAATCAAAAATGAAGACAAAGATTTATATATGAAGTTCATCACATTATTTTAAATACTAGAACATTGGAGGAAAACTTCATACACAATTTAGCCATTAAAAATATTTATGAAGCATTTTTGATGACAAGAGAAAATGCTTCTGATGCAATGATTTAAAAAAAGGATAGAAAACTGCATAGTATGACACTAATATATACATAAATATGCACATATGTATGATTTTAAGAAGATTAGGATTATTTATATATGGACGTATATGTGCGTGACTACAAAGAAATACAAACATTAAGATTACCAGACTTAGCTTTACTATTCTATTTTAAACTATTATTTAAATTTTTTCTTAAGCCTTCTGGGATTTTCAGTTTAAAAAATTATACTACTTTTATAATCAGAAAAAAATAATCACATTGTTTTAAAGTAATGTTTTCCTTTAGAGTGTATCATGAAATCTGGTTTTTATGTACGCTTCAGCTGAAGACACACAGTTTCAGGACATAATTATGTCTAAAGGGGAAATTTCAGGATGAGGCTTTCCTCAGGATCATGCAAAGATCTCCACTCCCTGGAGGGCCGTCATCTCTTAGTGACAAAGATCAGTTCATAGGATCTCAGATTTTTACTGACCGCAAAATGCCCACCAGTATCATGAGAATATGTTGTGTTTCATCCTAACCTGAGGGCGAACATTTTACAAATTATAGGTTATGATGTTAAAACATCTTGTACACTATCTTCTAAATACTTCTACCACCATATAACTCATACCCCATAATAAATGTAAAACAGACGGAAACAGAGTGTCATCTCATTTTACTGATACGATCAAGTCAAATTCTCTAATAATCTTAGATTTCTTGGCACCTCAGATAATATACTTTTCCCCATGCCAAGTTATCTAAATTTTATCTGCCATATTCCTATATTGGAATGTCATAAAATGTTGTAGATAGGAAAACACAAGATTCAAGAGTTAAAAAAAAAAAAAAAACTGGGAAAAAAGAAAAAAATTAACCATTAACTGGACAAAAAGAATACAAGCTAAAAATAATGTTATGTTGGATACTTGCAATAAAATTCAGCTTGAAGAAATAATGGCAGTTCACTGAGACAACTATGCACAAAGTATTAAGCAATAGGCTTTAAGTAGGTTTGACTTGAAGTAAAAATATGTTTCTATGTAATTAATATGAAGCAGGATATGCCAATGAAGTCTTAATTCATGAAGTGACTCGATGTTTGTTCGTTTGTTTATTTTTTACTGGGGCAAATGTTTATTACTTGTGCTGATTCATGTAAAAAGAATGACAAGAATTTTTGGTTTCCTTTGAGGACATAGATAAGAGAGCATCGTTTTAACCCTTAAAACAAAAACAAAATGCCAGATGATTCTCAAATTTACATCTCGAACCCATCAGATAGCTGCAATTTTGGAGAAACAAAATGTAAATAAATACAGGTGCTTTAAGGAGAGATGGGGCTTGAGTACTTACTTTTTAACTGGGATAGACATTGCCAGACTCCAGTAAGAAGAATCCAGCTAATACTTAAACCAACTACCAAAGGCCAAGTGTGGGCTAGAGAAAGTGCCCCTTTGAGACAGAGACAAAATGAGAATTTGCACCCAGCTGCAGGCTACACATCTCACTGGACTCTCACAAAAAAAAAAAAAAAAGACCAGAGGCCGGGCAAAAGTTTTGATAAAAGGATCTTACAGGATAGTATCCAGCTAGGTAAAAGCTAGGAAGCCCAGCTTGGATACTTCTCCTCTAATTTCCCCTATAAAACAAAGGCTTAAGCCACAGGGGAAGAGCCACCATGAACTTCTGGCTGCTCCCAAAGGGCTCATAACAAACACTGCTCTCCAGAATCGTCATCGTTGCTCATGCCATGTATGAACCAGGGTGTGTGCGAGTCACCACCGGCCCTGCCTCATGCTCGATGCCTTCCTCTGGGGAGCCTGCCAGAGCCAGCGGACCCGGCATCGTGGTTTTCTGCAATCAGGGGAAGGATTTGATTGCATAGGAGTGAAAGACACCCCATGGGAGCAGTGGCAAGGCCGTTGGGATGAGGTTAGTCACAGCAGGTGACAAGATGGTGCCCCGGGGGTCATGGCAGAAGTTCTGGGAGAGGCCTGGGAAGGGAGGGAAGCGGTGGCGGAGAGGCCTCTTCTGTGGAATATCATGATCGCAGGGATGCTCTGTGCTCCGTACTTTGCTGCTCGTACATCCTCAAGTGAGCCTGTCATTACAGACACCTTGGGTCACTAGTGTGGAGCTCACCATGCCGCTTGAAGACAGTTTGGTTGTCACACAGGCCCTCTCCTGACAATACCCCAGAGTTCATAACGTCTAAGGGCCCTGTGGGCCTCTAAAGGGCTAGGAGACAGGCTCGGGGGCTCTAGCTGGGAGGCAGAATGGGCTCGTGAGTGCAGCCTGATCATGAACGGAGGGAATTGCATGCTCCTGGTCCACGCGGGGGCCCATTCGGGACGCTCCGACATGCTGGTGCTATTGCGTCCTGACAGAATGCATAAGGAGGCATCACCCAGAGGGCCGCTAGCAGAGACTGCGGTCCCCTGGTCACGTCACCGTTAGCCCTTGGCGCCACGGGACGTGGGCGTTTACCCAGGTGTGTCTGCTTCCAGGCTGGGGTGGGGGAACTTTCCTACTGTAGTCAGTGAGCAGCAAACCCAAGCGCCAGCCCGGCTCACTTCGGCAGACACATGGCTTCAAACAGACATTCGCTCATGTTGGTTGCTTCCAAGGATTCTGCTTAAACCGAATACATGGGAAAGACATAGAAGCTTCATGCTTTAAATTTCAGGGAGAGGATGAAGGCTGCCTTTATTAAAAACCAGGAAAAAAATAGGTCATTCCCAAGAGCCTTTTTCTCCTCACCATGGAGTCACACTGCTTAACACCCCCCTTTCCCCGTGTAATCAGACCCTGGCACGGATGCTGAGTGGGTTTACTGCAGGGTGCCTTTAAAAAAAGTTTAGTTTTTTTTTTTTTTTTTTTTTTAAAGATATGATTCAGAGATGTGAGAGAATTTTCCTAAAAAAATAAATAAAACCATTTTAAGCTAATGACTGTTCCAGCTCTTGTGCATCAAATGTCATTTACAGGGTCAGTGAGTGGAATAAAAAGGAAAATGACAGGTTTTGAGGAGACACATGGCTGGCATTTAACTACCAAAAAGCACAAAAATGGAGGTTTTCTTTTTTCTAAGAGGCCCAGAGCACAGACAGAAGAGAAAGTGTGTCATGATTTAGGAGGAAGGAATGAGAGGCTGTGGGGAGGTGTGGTGGCATCGAAGAGGAAAAGAAACTTATAGGGAGGAAAAAAAACGGAGGGCGATTTCTTCACAGCTGGGTAGGCTTTGGATTCTAAATGGAGGTTTTGAGCTCACGTATTTATTTTACCTCCATCCCAGACACTGATCGGGATGACGAAGGAGATAGAAAAATAAGAAAAACAACTGTCGCCACGTTGAAAAATAAGAAAGGAGAGACAGAGAACGAGAAACCTTGAGGGAGTCTGGACAATATGAAGCACGTGTTAGGGAGAAAGACAGAGGAAGAGAGAGAGAGACAGAGATGGAGACAGAGAGGGAGAGAGAATATTATAAGAGATTGACTCAGTTACAGACACTCGTGAGCCCCAAGATCTGCGGGATGAGCCAGCAAGCTGAACACCCAGGGGAGCTGATGATTTAGTTCCTGTCTGACGGCCGGCAAGCTCAACACCCAGGAAGAGAGGAAGCTTTGGCTTGAGTTCTAAGGCAGGAAGAAGAGGGTGTTCAAGCCGGAAAGCGGTCGAGCCTTCAAATCCTTTTACAGGGAGAGGGCCATCGCCTTCATTCAGTCTACCAGTGTAAGTTTAGTCTCACCCAGGATAGTATTTGAGCAAATATCTGGACACCCCACGGCCTAGTCGAGCCAGCGCATAAAAATTTCCCATCACGAAGCAGACGGGGTTTTTAGAAAAGAAGGGTTAACCTGTGATGCCCAGGACGTGGGCTTCCCAGTGGGCAGGGCCCAGGCACTGAGCTTCCTGTGCATCTTGCCGAGCATCGGCCCTCACGATCCGCTTGGTATTGACAGTTAAATACCAGCCTCCCCCCACTTCCTTGATCTTCCTTCCTACTAAAAGCTCTGTCGAGACAATGAGAGGCCTGATGCCACCAGCAGAGGCTGAAATAAAAGGGGAGAAGTGGGATGTACGTGGAAGAACTTTGAGAACTTGCATAAAGCAGACACTTGCTTCGGCTCCCACTTTCTCCACGCCCCCACCCCACCTCTGCTTAGGTCCACAAGTAAGGGCGGGCGGAGGATGGCCAGATAGAACTGTGACCTGAGGCCCAAGCTAACTTGATAGGGTAGGATGAGCATGTTGGTCCCTTTGTCTGTTTTTTCATCCCTTCCAATTCTCACTTGGAAAGACCAGTTAGCATAACAACGTATCCAATGATATGCAATGGGTTGACGAGCCATATTAGCAGGAAAAAAAAAAATCTGCCTGTCTCTGTGATTCTCTATTACAATAACTGAAAATCTGAGCCTCTCCCTGGAGGATTTTGAGAGTCTACCTGCCCTCTCAAGCCGGAGCCAGAGTAAACACCAGTGAGGAGGCGGGAGGTACGTCCCCCAGGCTTAACGATCGTTTCTTCAGTATTCCTTCATAATTCCCTTTGAAAGTACCGTTGTCGACTGACGTGAGCACCCCTACATTGCCACGGGAGGTCCAGAGATCAGGAAGTGGGAGACAATGATCGACCTTGTAAAAGACCTCCAGGGACTAACACCCACCAGGGCACAAGGAAACGAGGGGGGGAAGTGGTCAGCGAAGCGGTGAGCACACCTAGGAGCTCACCCTACCCCTGGTGCAGGAAGAACAAAGCAAACAAAAAACTGGAGGAGATGAAACTCCTCCCTGTTTCTCTTCGCCAGAGATTTAAAAATTTCAGCGGAAACCCAGACCATCTTAGGAGAAAAAAAGGCCATCATAAATTATGACACTAAAAAGAAAAAGACCTGCCCCTTAAAGATTGAGGAAAGAACAATCACAAGACTCCCGTGGACAGGGTTCCAGAACAGTCTCCTGAGAAATCAAACCCCATGTTACAAAAAGGCTCCTCCAGGGAACATATAAAAACTTATACAAATCTCTGGATCACTCTTCCAAAAGAGTTCAAAGGGACCTTCCATCCACAGAAAGAGAGAAATCTGACATCAAGACATTACATTGAATTACGTGGAATTGCTGATACTTGATCACTTTTCAGCTGCAAAACTGGCAGTTTAATACGGTTCCACCAAATAGATTGCTTTCCAATGAAAAAATGAAGTGTCAAGGGGCTTGGCATAGGGATAGAAATAGATGTAATGGATATAATAAGATTAAATAGGCGTCACAAAAAATTAAATGATTTAGCAGTGCAGTCTGAGAAGTCATGGCAGGATTTACAGGTAAAGGATAAAGAGATTACGATTACTAATAAACACACACAAGACTTTATAATCCAAAAAGAAGGAATAAAGGAAAGAGAAATTAAAAGAACCTAATTTTAATAATTGCTAGCAGTGACATCATCAAAATGGTGATATAGATCATTCTGACTTCAGTTCCCCTCACAAGATCAGCCAGCAACTATCCACGGACGAGACATCACTGTCAGAATCCCAGGACCCGGAGGCGAGGCTGGAGCATCTCTCTGGACCAGAGAGACCGGAAGGGACCGCACCGGAAGGCGAAGAGCAGCTCAGCTCCCATCACGTCAGCCTCCACCAGGCGGGCACCGTGGCATGCAGAGGGGGCCCCGTGCGCCGAGGGCTTCTCCAGGGGAGGAGAGAACCCAGGGTGGACCCCTCAGCTCGCCCAGCACTGCACAAGCCCCCAGGGAGGCTCACGCGGGCCTCACTTCCCAAAAACCACCGAGGGAGCATGTAGCGTGCAGCCCCTGGGGGGTCTGATTGAGACGGGAGGGGAGGGGCGCTTACAGCCACCAGCGCTCAGAGGCGGGGGCCGCATCCTTGCCTGCGGCGGTGCTGCAGCGGGAATCCCCGCCAGCGGCTCTGCCCATCTGCGGAGCCGAGCTGGTGGCCACGTCGGCCAGGGAGCTCGACTGGCCGTTCTGCCTGATTTAGCTTCCCCGCCACCCCCGGAATGGGACGTACTAGCCGTGGAGCCCTTTTTACGGCCCCGCCCAGGCAGAGGAGCAAACTCTCGGTCTTTCCCAACCGCTCCGCAAAGCCTTCCGTCCCATCTGTCCAGGAAGCATGGCACCCCCGGAGCACATCCTGCAGCCTGCCTGGGTGGGGAGGCAAACCAGTAGCCACACATCACCAGCGAGGGAGCCGGAACGGGAGCCCTGAGAAAGCACGTAGCCCCGTCTAACTGCTGAAAAGAGCCTGTGGCCTTACCCAGGTAAGGAGTTCAGCCACTGATTTCATCCCTGTGTGGAGTCTGGCCAGAGGCCCCACCTGACCAGAGAACCTGGACAGTGACCTTGCACTACCACGGGGTACAGAGCCAGCCCCACCCAACTGCAGGGCACAGCCAGAGACACTGCTGGTTAGGAGAACCCGGCCAGTGACCTCACCGAGCCGACAGCCTATCTGATCATCTGATCGCAGAGCCCCGCCTGTGGGCCCACCCAATTTTCGGCACAGTCTATAGCCCCCACCTTTATAAAGAGTAAAGCCAGCAATAAAATGAGTCTTAATAAATTTAAGACTGAAATCCTATCAAGCATTCGTTCTGACCACAATGGTGTAAAAGTAGATATTACGAGAAAACTGAAAAATTCACAAATATGTGCAGATTAAACAACATGCTACTGAACAATCAATGGGTCAAATAAGAAAACAAAAAAAGTATATATATAAAAAAATACCCTGAAACAAACGAAAGTGGAAATGCAACATACCAAAATTTACGGAGTGCAGCAAAAGGAATTCTAAGAGGAAAGTTTACAGTAATAAATGCCTACGTTAAAAAATAAGAAAAATCTCAGATAAACAACCTAACTTTATACTTCGAGGAACTAGAAAAAAAAGAATAAAGCCCGAAGCTAGAATAAAAAAAATAACAAAGATTAGAATGGAAATATGTACAATAGAGACTAACAAGACACTAGAAAATTTCAATAAAACTAAAAGCTGATTTAAAATAAAAACAAACAAAATTGATGAATTTCTAGCTAGATTTGCCAGGACTAAAAGAGGACTCAAATAAAAAATCAGAAATGAAAGAAGCAATGTTACAACTGATACCAAAGAAACACAAAGAATAAGAAACTACTATAAACAATTGTACACCAACAAATTAAACAACCTACACAAAAAGGATAAATTCCTAGAAATACGGTTTATAAAGAACGACTCATGAAGAAAAACCACACTGATGACTCACGTGGAGACTGAATCAGCCATCAAAATCCTCTCAGCAAACAGAAGTCCACTTCACATCTAAAGAAAAACTAATACCAATTCTTCTCAAACTCATCTGAAAAACTGAAGAGGAAGGAACACTTCTGAACTATTTTACAAGGCCAGTGTTACCTTAATACCAAAACCGGACAAGGGTGCCACAAGAAAAGAAAGTTATAGGCCAATCTTCCTGACAAACAGAGATGCATCTGTCCTCAGCAAAATGTTAGCAAGCCGAATTTAACAATACATTGAAAAGATCATGTACCATGATCAAGTGGGATTTATTCCAGGGATACACGGATGTCTCAACACCCGCAAATCAGTTCATGTGATATGCCACATTAACAAAAAGGGAAAAAACCATATGACTTTCTCAACAGATGCAAAAAAGCATCTATGTTTAACATACAGTTATGATAAAAACTCAACAGCTTTGGTATTGGCATAAAACTCAATGTAATAAAGACCAGCCCACAACTAAAGTCATATTCAAATGTAAAAAGCTGATAGCTTTTCCTGTAAGATCAGGAAAAAGACAAGAATGCCCACTTCTGCCACTTTTATTTAACATAATATTGGAGAGAAATTAGGCAAGAAAAAGAAAAGGCATTCACATCAGAAGACATAAAATGGTCACAAATATTTAAAGATGGCAATCTTATATATTAAAAATGCTAAATACTCCACCAAAAAAAAAAAAACTCTTAGAATAAGTTAATTTAGTAAACTTGCAGGATACAGAATCAATATATAAAAAATTGTGGCATTTCTACATTAAAAACAAAAAAACAATCCCATTTAAAATTGCATAAAAAAATAAAATATCTATGAAGAGATTTAACCTAGGAGATGAAAACCTGTATGGTGATAACTATAAGACAATGAAAGAAATTGAAAAAGACACAAATAAATGAAAAGATATTCCATGCTCATAAATTGAAAAAATATTGTTAAAATGTCCATACTACCCAGAAAAGTCTACAGGTTCAATCCAATTGCTGTAAAAATTCCAATATCATTTTTCACAGAAATAAACAATCCTAAAACTTGCACGGAACCACAAAGGATCAAGAACAGCCAAAGCAATCTTGAGAAAGAAGAACAAAGCTGGAGGTAAGATACTGCCTGATTTTTAAACTACACTACAGTGCAATAGTAATGAAACAGTATGGCATTGGCATAAAAATAGACACATGGATCAAGCGAACAGAATGGAGAGCCTAGAAATAAACCCACACATATATAGGGAAAGAACAGTCACGTCAATAAATGGTGTTTGGGAAGTGGACTATCTTACATCACTCACAAAAATTAACTAAAAATGGATTAAAGAATTGAACATAAAATCTGGAAGCATAAAACTCCTAGAAGAAAGCATTGGTGGTAAGCTCCTTGACATCAGACTTGATATTTTGGATTTGACATAAAACCAAAGGCAACTAAAGCAAAAGTAAACAAGCAAGACTGCATCAAACTAAGAAACATCCCATAGCAAAGTAAACCATCAACAAAATGTAATGATGGCCTACTGAATGAGAGCAAACATTTGCAAATTATGTATCTGATAAGGGGTTAATATCCAATATAATTATTTTAAAAATCATACAACTTAATAGCAAAACATACACACAGAGTCTTATTTAAAAATGGACAGAAGCTCTAACTAGACAATTTTCCAAAGAAAATATGCTTATGGCCATTAAGTACATGAAAAGGTGCTCAACATCATTAATCAAAGAAATGCAAGTCAAAACTGGAAGCTATGACCTTCTACATGTTAGAATGGCTATTATCAAGATGACAAAAATAACATGCTTGATAGGATTGGTGAGGACGTGGAGGAAAGAACCCTTTATACTGGAAACTTAAATTGCAGCAGCTACTACGGACGACTGCATGAAGGTTCCTCAAAAAAATTTAACATAGTACTACCATATGGTCCAGCAATCCCACTTCTGGGTATTTATCCCAAGGAAACAAAAATATTAACTTGAAAAGATATCTGCAACCCCATGTTCACTGCAACATTGTTTACAATAGCAAGACGGGAAAGCAACCTAAGGGTCCTTCAATGGATGAATGGATAAAGAAGATGCAGTATTATATAGTAGAATATTACTTAGCCACAAAAGGAAGGAAAACTTGCCATTTTCAACAACACGGATGGACCTTGAGGGAATTGTACGAAATGAAATGTCAGAGAAACACAAACATTGTATGACCTCACTTACTGTGGATTCAGAGTGGGGGCAGGAATTGAACTCAGAGCGGATCTAGCTGATCTGGCAGCTGTGTCTGCAGGCTTGGGCAAAATGGGTGAAGGTGGTCAAAATGTAAAATCTTCCAAGTAATAAAATAAGTCATGGGGATGTAATGTACATTATGGTGAATGGAGTTAATGATACTGTGTCATACGTTTGAAAGTTGCTGAGAGAGATCTTCAAGCTATCATCACAAGAAAAGAAACTTACAACTAGATGTGGTGATGCAAGTTAACTAGATTTACTGTAGCGATCACTTCACAATATATGCAAATATTGAATCATTACGTTCTATACCTACAATAGGTCAACTGTGTCTCAGTAAAAAAATAATTTTGCTGAGCAAAAGTAGCCAGACCAAAAGCAAATATGCATGGTACATGATTTCATATAGATATAGATATATAGATGTATATAAAACTCTAAGAACAAAAAATGCAAAGTAACCAAGAGTGACAGGAAGCAAATAAGTTGCTACCCGGGGCATGGCAGGCATGCGGTTATGAAAGGTGTCATTTCTGGGAGTACGGGGAAAGTTTGGAGATAATACGTATGTATCACTCTCTGTTCTGTAGTTACGCTTAATGTCAAAACATCAGGTTGTACAATTTGAATATCTGCAAACTACTGTATGTCAACTAGACCTCAAACCTTTTAAAAAAGGAATCAATCCAGCTAACAAAGTTTTATTTCAAATAAATAAAAATAATTGTCTCCTTAATTGTCTTCTAGGCATTTTATAATTTTAGTAGCAACTAGTATATTAATGATATGTTTTTAACATAATTATATATGTGATTAATTTTTATAATCGTTAATGATTAAAAACGCTCAACAGATTAGGAATAGAAGGTAACTTGGATTTCATCAAATGCTTTTTCTGCAACAAAGCATAGGTTTTCTTTTTAGTCTGTTAATATGATGAATTAAATTGTTTTTCAACTATTAAACCAACCATGCATCGGGGATAAACTTTGCATGACCATGATGTATTATCCTTTTCATATGTCGTTGCATTCAATTTGCTAATATCTTAAGAACTTTTGCATTTATGTTAATAGATATCGGTCTGCAGTTAATTTTCTTCTAACATCTTTGTCTGGTTTTGGTATTAGGGCCATGCTGTGTTCACTGAGTGATATCTTCTGTTGCTATAATTTAAACGTATGATCGACATAAAGATTAATACAGTCAAGAAACCGAACTAGAAATACAAATGCTAAGTATGCTCCTGATTTTCCATTTTTCTGCAGAAGTTTGAAATTATTATTTCTTAAATATTTGGTAGAATTTATTAGTAAAGTCTATATAGGCCTGGAGATTTCTTTGCGAGAAAATTTAAACTGTGAATTCAACCTTTCTGATAAATTTAAGGGAATTCAGGTTATCTGTTTCTTCCTGAATGAGATTTGGTAGATTATATCTTTCAGGAATTTGTTCAATTCACTTAAGTTGTCTAATTTATGTTCTATGCTTAGTGCTATATATAAGTATACTCTTATCTTTTAATGTTTGTAGTGATGTCTTTATTTTCAGTAATAATAAAAAAAAATATGCAGATTACTGATATTATCTATGGGCTGTACCCATTGTTCTCAGCCAGGCATGATTTCGCCCTCTCTAGCAGACATTTGGCAACACCTGAAGACACTTTTGGTTGGCCGAACTGGGTTGGTGTTACTGGCATCTAATGGGTAGAGGCCAGGGATGCTGCCAAACATCCTACAATGCACAGGTAAGCCCCCCAAAATAAAGAATCACCCAGCCCAAGAATTCAATAGGAATTCTCAATAAATTAGTAATAGTAAGTAGCTTAAAATGTTTCTCTCTTCAACTGTCTCCTCTCCAAGATTTTGCTCCACAAATTCTAGCTACCTTGACTGTACTAAACGATGAACCAAGTCAAACTTCTGGATGCTGTTTGGGTTTTCTCTGCTTGTGTTGTGGCCTCAAAACTTTAAGCAGTGAGGTGTGGCTCTTAAAGGACTCACCTTGTTTTTTTTCTCTTGCTCTGAGGGATCGCTATACCATGCTCTCTGTTATCTAATATCTGAAACCCACCATTACCTCTTGAGTCTGACCCAGATTCTAGTAGTAAGAGAGGGAATTTAATTCTTTTCATTCCGTCATTCCTGATATATCAGACTTTAAATGGATTTGGGAAAGAAAATAACCAGAAGTATCCAAGATAGTCTTGAAAAGGCATCACCAGTCCTACCATCAAGACTTAAAACAAATAAATAGTAATTAAGAAATCTGGGTGTGATGAATAAATTGAAAATAAATTAAGAACCAAAAAACAAACAAACAAACAAGAAATACCTACATGTATACAGAAATTCAACAGATCTCTGGAGGAAGTATGAATTACTTCCTAAATAGTATTGGGATTTACTACCAACCTGGGAAAAAGATTGAATTTATCCCTACTTCATACCATATACAAAAATCCAATCCAGGTATGGTAATGACTCTTGCACTTAGCCCAGGCAACGTATGTCCAAGATTAGCAGCTTTGTTCACAATAACGAGTTAGAAATAACCGAAGTGTCCGCCAATAAGTGAATAGACAGGTGAGTGTGGTATAGTCACAGAAGGGAATGCTAGGCAGAGATACAAATAAATGAATTATAACTATGCTCATAAACATGAATGAATCTTTGGAATATAATTTGAGCGAAAAGTCACAGAAGAATATAGCAGTATGATACCATTTATACAAAGTCATAAACAAGGAAAATGAAACAGAGATACTACTTAAACACATATCTATATGTGACCAAAAAAATCTGTAATAAAAGCAGTGGAATGCTAAAAATTTCAGAATACTGTTTGCTCTAGTTGGTGGCTGATAGAGCACAAGAGAATTTGAATGGTTTCCGTAATGCTCAATTTTTTAAGTTGAGAAGTGGACTTATGTCTATTTCATGATTTGCTTCATGTTATATTATACATGTATTCTTCTGCCTAATGAACCTTATAAGAAACTGAAAAACGAACAAAAAAGAAACTGTCGTCACACCCTCGAGTGCCCCACAGCCTCTAGGAGCCCTTTGTACAGCTGGTCCTGAAGAAGTCCTCTGGCTTCAGATAAAACTCGTCTTCTACTTTTTTGTGGGATGGGCTCAGAACTCATCAAACCCCCCATCCCGCCGCTGCAGAAAATTCTTCACTTTGCCTGCTTTCCTTCCTAAAACTTGCCCTGGGATCATCAGAGCAGCAGAGGGGCCCACTGTCTTTTGGAAAAACCCAAACAGCACAAACTGAATACGGTGTTGGGCAGAAGGAAGAAGTAAAGGCTGCAAACATACACGTTCGCAACTGTCAAACGGTCCTCTGGAGAGAAGTCAGGGAAGCTGGGGATTCTGGCTAGGCGTTCGGGAAAGGCTTCGGGCAGAAGGCGACGCCGGAACTGGGCTTTGGAAAGTGGGTGGAATTTTGATAGATGACAGAATAAATGCCCCCTGCCAAGGCTTTGGCACACTGAGGCTTTTGGTTCAACTCATTCATAGGAGAAAAGAGTAAGTGACATAAACTGGGTTGAGGATGCAGCATGGAACTAGGGTGGCATGTTAAGGAGTTAGATCTTCATCCTTTAAAACATGAGAAGCCACTGAGACTTGCTCAGTAAATACTGAGATGAACAAACTTCCCTATGAAGATTTACATGATTACTTTTGAGCCTCTTTTATGGCCAAGCACTGCCTGTGTGTATGAGGCAAGGGGGTTCGAAAAACAAAACTAAAAGATTTAAGATACCATCCCCGCCTTTGTAATCCAGGTGGAGCTGCCCACCGTTACCAAGGGGGCAGGGTAGACCTATGGGACACTTCTCCACCTTCCCGGAAACGGCTCTTGAGAGTGTGGTTTGCTTAGGGTACTGACTCGGTTACAATCAGTGCGAATAACCAGAAGCATCCAAATTCAAGTACAAAAGCAAAGACTACATTGCTGCCTCGCTCAGCACAGTACAAGTTGAACCAGGTGAGAATGAGGTAGTATCATGCTGGGAGGGCGCTCATTACCAGGGGTTCTGGGGAAATACACCTTCTTTCAGACAGGAACCACCACCTGACCTTTGTCCACAAGTCCCGCGAAACCCATTTTCAAAGTACAGACCACATGGTGTGTGAATCAGAGCGCAGTGCTCATCAGAGGGTGGATTTGCCTTCCCTGGGGAGCGGGGTGGGGGGAGGTAGATCCAGGCGGGAATGCAGCCTCCCAGCCAGACAAGCAGCGAGTTCCTGATGCTGAATATGCCAGGCAGAATCCTCTTATGCATCCCTTCAGCCTGATGATCTTCCAGTTGCCTACACTGTGAAACCCCTCATCTATCAGCCTGAATAAATGCACCGGCCTGCCCCAGGGGGCGGCGAGGTGATCTATTTATGTTTACCCCGAATACTGACTGAGACCTCGTGACATGCAGCAAGTTGGGTCTCTCTCCCTCTCCATTTATCCGTCACCCCACCCCCCACCCCCAGAGCCAACACATCCTATTGAAAAGAGGCTGCCAAGACGTGTGCTAAAATTATATTGTATTTCATCTTACTTTGGGAGAAATGAGATCATTTAACATGAAGTGTAATTTAAAAGTGCAACGGGGCTTTTTTTTTTTTTTTCTTTTCTCGCTCCCTTGGTAATAGCATCAGACTCCACGTGCAGCTGAGTGACACATCAGTAACAGGTAAACCCATTCCTGTCAGAAAATCAGTGTCCGCTGAGAGAGCTGGGCAGAATGTGGGGATGACTCACACAGGTCTTTGAAGACTGCACCTGCGCCTCAGACTGAACCTGCCAACGGGTTTGGGGTGCGTCACTCTGAGTGCCACACAGAGCCGGACTCCTAGTGAAGAGAAGCCTTCAAACACACGCCTGTGAAACTAACTCCAAAATAAGACAGCGAGCGGCAACTTGAACCATCACCCTCCCTTCCTTCTTCCTCCCCTCGACGCTTTAGAGAAGGGAAGGCTTTCCTCCCAGGACACAGAAATACAACAGCTGATTCTGGTCAGGAGATGCCAGATACATGAACAGGTTCAGGTAAGCTTGTCACCACCCCCCCTCCACCCCAGGCAGGTAGCACGAAGAACTGGCCGCACCCACTGAGGCTGGAAACGTAACCTTCTGGGACAATTTCACGTTCAAGGTGAAGTCATATCTCATAAGGCAGCTAATAGTTTTAGGTTTACATATTTAAGAAGGCAGTGGTAATTGAATGATAAAATATTAGCAAAGCTGCAAAAATAGAGCTAGAACGGTGGGAATAGTACATGAGGTGTGCGAGGGGTTATAAATGTATCTGTAGGCATCAGTGATATCTTCTGTTGCTATAATTTAAACGTATGATCGACATAAAGATTACTACAGTCAAAAAAAACTGAACTAGAAATACAAATGCTAAGTATGTTAAAAGAACAGAACACAATGGCACCAGGAGACTGGATTTCGGCTGGCTTCATTATTATTACCTTTGAGGGTGTTTTAGCTTATTAAACACTCAAATCCATATATCAAAAGCAGTTAAAGAGTCACGTACCTGTTACTTGGCTCCTGCAGGAACTAGCTGTGCAAACTGGAGTGAGTTTCTTCATCTCTCATCCTCATTTTTTCTCACCTATAAAAGGGAGCTATTGTTAGTGCATACCTTAGAAGATGCTTATATAAAACACTTGGTATATATTTATTTTAAAGCTCATTAGGTGTTTTTTAAAACATGTTTAAATGCCCAGTCGAGCCTTATTATTCAAAGTGTGGTCCACAAACCAACAGCATCCACACCATCTAAGAGCTCACCCCATCAGATTCTGCATTTTAGCAAGGTTCAGGTGATTCATATTGATCTCATGAAAAATAATATAAATGGGGCCACTTCGAAATGGAGTCTTACCCTTAAAACCAGACTCCTTGCATGTCTGACTCCTAAAAACTTTAAAGTGTTTAAACTGGGCAAAATAACCTTTGGACTGGGTCAAAGCAACATAGCTTTGCGAACAGTTGTTTGGAACACAAACAGGAAAGCAGATGTTCTGATGACCAGACTGGAATTAAAGACATGCTGCAGAATTAGCACTACCATGCATAGCTTAAGGATAATTTAGCTTATTTGCACCTATAGAAATTTCTTCCTTCTATTCATGTAATGATTCCCCTTTTCTTTCTCACCAATGCCTTCACCTCCAGTCGGTACACTATTTGGGTTTCTGCATGAATCAGTTTTTCCTTGAATAACTAGTTATTCCTTTTGTATTTCAAACACTTGTTCCTCTCGCTTTGGCTGTTTCTTTTTCAGTTAATCCTCTTGAAATACAGATTCTGGTTCAGCAGGTCTGGAGAGAGCCTGAGGTTCTGCATTCCTAACAAGATCCGAGGGGATACAGGTGTTGCTGGCCCAAGAGAATCACTGGTCTACCAACTTAAGTAGCAAACATTATCTATGACAGGACAAGGAAAAAGATAATAAATTAGCACAGTATGAATTTTAGCTATAATCTACATGTTAACATCTAGAAAGGAAACGTATAGTAGAGATTGTTTTAAGGACTCAGGGCTATGGGAGAATTTGGAGATTTCCTCTGCTTGTCAAGTTTGACAGTAAAGATCATCCGTTATCAACCGGCTTCTTTCTTCCTGGGCTGCAGCTGCAGAAGCAGCAGATCTCCAGAGCCCCCGGCCCTTCCCAGTTACACAAAGAGCCTACTGGCTTTCCGAGCCAGGCAGGTTGATTCGGATGGAAAGAGAGAGGCGATTAAGAAGCACGGGAGAGGCAATGATGAAGAATGTAGGCATAACTGGGGAAACTGAGTGAGCGTGTCGAAGGCTGGGCATCCTCACAGATCCAGCAAGGTGGACACGTCCATTGTGTGTGTGTGTGTGTGTGTGTGTGTGTGGTATATGTGTGTGTGCATAAAATTTGTTATTTATGTCCCGCTGTGTTCCTAAATGTAGCCTGGCTTTATCAACACTAAGGTGATGAGTATGGGAATATCAGGTTTCTGCGGTACCCCAAAACCCCAGCACTGTCCCTGATCAGTGGTGGAGCTGTGAGCCAGGCGCCATCCTTTGCAGAGATGACTGTATGCACTGGGCACGGATGGTGTGAGACGCGGCAGGTCCAGCCCCAAGGGGCCCTGCCGCTTCAATGTGAAATCCCCCTCAGATCTGAGAAGGCCCTGACACCCCGCTTCCCGACTCCAACCCGGTAGACGACCAGAAAAGTTCTGTTGCACTCCCAAAAGTGGCTCCCCATCTCCTGAGGAGCTGGCTGCTCAGAATTGGGGGATCAAACAAATGCAAATGATCGTGATCCTCGTCGTTATACAAATATCGTACATGGTATCTTGGAATCTATCCTAAGAGAATGAGAGGTTTATTGTGGCCCTACTTAGTAAAGTGACAAACTGTTGACAACTGAATGCCCAGCATTTAATCAAGAGTACGCGATAAAACCATTAAAAATTATGTCTGTGCAGACCAAGCGATAATCACAGTATTATGGCAACAAACATTTTCTGGGTTCAGGGTTTTTTTTTTTTAAAAAAAAATGGATAAACATTGCATTTAGAACTTAAATACAGCTCAATTTTTAAAATTCTATGCCCGAGCAGCAGCTGCAAGAAAACACTGCAAACTGTAGGCGTTCGCTGTATTTGCAGCATAGTTCTTTTTTTCCCCAAATTTTGCTTTCTTTCACCCTTTTATTTAATAAGTATGTACTAAATTTATAATGACAAATGAACCATTTTTTTTTTAAATTACGGCTTTTAAAATCATGTATATTAATGCTGATAATAACATTAAGAGTAAAAGATAAAAATTATTACTCTATAATTACGGTTATGCTAAATTATCTGCATGTTAAAAAATAAGTCAATGTGTTATTGCTTTTACTGGGAATTAGGGCCATTGAGAAGGAGGGGGGCTGTCTAGTTGCCCGATTTATTCCATGTGCTTTGAGAATGAAACAAATGGAAAATATAAGGGGGAATGAAGGGTTGTGTAAGTAGCTTTGCCATGCGCACGCACAGGTCTCTCAAAGAAGCTCTTGAAATTGGGAAGACGGATCCTTATTTAAGAAGCAAGGTAAACCACAGCTTGCTCTTTGGCTGCCTTCTGCCATTGAAGAGCTGTCAGCCACGCCCATGCCTGAGCGTGGGTCCCCTCATCAGGGCAGTTTGGATGGGGGCCCGACGGTTTCTTCACTGGGATGTGAACCCAAGGGAGAAACTTCTCAGAGCTCCGAGAGTGGTCACAGCCCCCGTGGACGGGCATGCTGTTCCCGGCTCGGAGGCCAGGCTTTGTGCTCGTCAGCTATATAACACCTCGACTTCCTGTGACTGTGAGTGACCGTATATTTGGGGCTCAGGATGGGTGCAGAGAGGACTAAACAGCACTGTTTTTAAACCAGTCCTGCCAAAGTCGGGACCCCCTCCCTTCATCACATCCCAAAAAGCCACTGCCACGCTCCCCGGGGTTGGCCCATCCCCGGCAACGTAGTCAAAGACAGTCGAAATCTAGGACACAGACCTGCAGGAGAGCAGGGCTGGGATGCCTGACTATGAAATGTGTCTGCGTCCCTGGCCTCTGCTTGGCAGATCCAGGTGACAGCTGTGGGAAGGAAAAAGCAACACCTGCTTCGTTGCTGCACCTTTGACAGGCACTCCAAAGCCCCTTCTGCCCAAAAGACAGCAAAGCGTCATGGGCGCCCCCCATGAACAAGCCATGTTCCAAATGTTATGTGTCCTGAAGGACCCTCCATTGCAGCTGGTTACCCAGCCTCAGTGTTTACTGTTCTCACACCCTAACCAGCCCATAGACGGCTGCTGTCCTAGTCATTCACGTAGATAAACTCAGTATTCCCCACGCCTCCCCCAGCCCAGCAGCCTCCATCGATGGTCATTATGTTTGCCCTCTGCCAATTTTATTCATGCCTTTGTCCCATCTGATAAAAGGAATCACGTGAGCAGTGATCAACAATTAAAATTATGAGATATTTCCAGCTGAGTGCCTTGTGACACACATAATCGACCACAGGTAAAATGACATGTTGTTCATCAGGGACCACTGGCCCCACAGGAGAAACACACAATTCCATGACCAAATCTCCAACACAAGCAATAAAGAGTAACCCACCTTTTAAAACGTAGCCAATTAAATCTAGCAGCAAGGGGGCTGTTGAAGGAAACCAGCGTTATCATTACATACTGGCAGATTTAAACTGTGCTCGCAAAAGACTCAGATTTCTTTTTAAAGCTCTGATTTCTGAAGAGATTTTCACTTGAAAGTACATTGTATAAAAGAGAGAGAGAGAGAGAGAGAGAGAAAGAAAGAGAGAGAGAATGTCCTTTTAATTGAAGCGACGATGGTTAAGGTCCCAGGGCTAGTCAATATAATCCCGTTAACCCATAATTACACTGAAGAGCAATTCTGCCAAACTGTACCACTCACTGTTCTCAGTCTGCCTCCCCATCTCTGTCTCCTCTGGGTGCCCTTTGCTATGTCCACCGTGTCAAATCCTACCTCATTATCTAGACACAGAACAGGTACTTCTTCCTCCATGAAGTTTCTTTACAATCTCAGACAAAAGAAAGCTCTCTCTTGTTCTTTATCGATCCCTATAGCAGTTATCATGTTGTGTGCTATAATGCTTAAACCTTCTCTTCCCGATGTAGCTGGAAATTCCTTGTTGGGAGGGAGACAGTGGGTCTTCCTCATTTTGTATCCCACCCCCCTCCGCATTGGCTATCTTGATGTCTTCCAAAGACTAGTCCTCTTATAAAAGTGGTTTAATCAAAAAACGCATGCCTGGTGTTACACCTAAGAGAAAAATGAAGAATAAATGGAACTTGGAGAAAGTGATGGATCATGTTTGATCTACAGTTGGGTATATGGGAAAGGCTAATAGAATTTAAACCTAAAGAAAGAAGAAAGGTTTTTCTTCGCAAAGCATTCTATTGTATGACTGTGGCTGTCCTTGATTTAATCAGCCTCTAATTATTGAACATTCCCAGTTTTTTATTTTTTTATTTTTATTAAGAATCCTACGATGAGCATAAATGTTTTGTTTTGCTTTTTTTTCAATTTTGTAGATGTGATTACTAATTTAGAATAAACTGTTGGAAGACAAAGTGACCAATAAATGGGCACATGTGTGCTTAAGAGTTTATACAAACTGGTACTTCTAAGTGGGAATTCTTCTAGTGTTTCACAAATAGGTGTAATTTTTGCTTTCATTTTCATTCATAGTTAACAGTTTTGCCCTTGAACGTCTGCTGGATTTTATCCACTGTGGCATGCCCTGTGCTGAGTCTTCTCTGGGCTCTCCCTAATCCACCTTTTCTGCTCCGCTCTTGGTGGGCATTATAAAAGCCCACCTGCCCACCCAGCCACCCAAGATGCAAACAGAAGGGGACACCATGCTTCAGGCTACCTGCGTTCCACATCCGTGAATTCCTTTCTGCTTATTTGATCTTCCATCAACCTCAAGGCCAAGCTGAAGAACCTTCTACCCCATAAAACGCTATACCAGTGACTCTATCTACAAGGATCTGTCATCCCTGAAGTCACGAGGCATTCACAGCCTGAGTCACATCATTTCTCACTTGATTACACATCGGTCGATACTACCCTATTACACTACCTGTGATTCGTTCCCCTTCCCCCTCCCCCAAAAAAAACTACTCTTCTTGAAGTGAGAGATGGAAATTTTTACTTTGTAGTTTGTCTCCACCATACCTGGTACAGGTGTGGATATGGTAGACAATGAAAGAATAGTTGGATTATGCACAAGTTGAAAATCAGCACAGATTTAAAAGGCTCAACCAAACTCTCATCAAACACTCCTAAATACACGTAGCTCTAAAATTACATTTTGTTAAAGCAAAACACATAACAGCTATCCAACCACTTAGAAGCCCGTGGAGGAGAACCATAATTTCAACAATGGCCCCAAGTTGCAGAGACAATGTAGTGATGGGAAAAAAGGAAGGAGTGGGAGCAAGACTTGATTTGAAGTTGACCTTTATAAAGCATTCGAAGGATGCTCAGGAAAAGCTGAGGATGACAGCAGACAGTGAGCTCGGCCCCGCCTTATAAAGTGGAAGGATCACAAGTAAAACAAGCGCTAATTAGGAGGGACGGAGGCTCCGAGAGGGCACGCCCAGCAGGACAGAAAGATAAACGCTTTCTGCACAGGGCCACGAGAACCACGTTCCGTTCTGACAGCCTTCTTAGCCAAAAGATGTGGATGAATTCGAAGATGTGCAATGGTGAACAAAGCTGTCTGAACGATCGGGAAACTCACAAAGCATCCGAGGAGTCGTAGAAAAAAACCCAGCTACGAAATCTCTCATGATCCACCCTGGTGGTCTCTTTCTCCATCAACCCTTTTCTAGAACCGCCCACTAAGTGTTTTGGCACATACGACGTGCCTGGCACTAGGCCCCACACCGCCTGTAAGCTGCACGGCAACCTTGTTTACTCATTTACCCATTCAACAAGTACTTAGCGTGGGCTTACTTTGTGCTGGGAACAGGGTAGCCAGTGGTGATCAAGACAGCAAGTATGTGCCTACTGTCACAAAGCTCACATCCCAAAGCTCATGGTCAGACAGGCAGAGAGACTGAGGCTTGGACACTGTGTGATTCCAAACCTCCACACATAGCCTCATTTTTTCAGTTCTACCATAACAAAGAAAGCCTATAAGTTCTTTGTTTTTTTTTAAGACCTATCTTAACATAACATGGTTATAAAAATCTTTTGTCTCAATAACACTTATTGAAAAGACTGTTTAAACTATCACTGGGAATATGAAATATGTGGAGAAATCGGAAAGACTTCTCTCACCTTTTATTTACAAAAGCAATGCACGGGCAGCTTCTAGGAATGGGGTGGGTTGAGAAGACACAGAAGGTCTCCTTTCCATGATCAACGAATCGTGGGAAAGGCTTATCGAAAAACAAAACTGTGCTTGAAAAGGAACAAGACCTGAGATTCCAGAAATAAAAGGGGGCCTCCAAAGCTACGTGACTGTAGCAAGGGGTGGTTTGTGGACCTCAGTTCCCAGGGGGTACTGAGCCTACACAGAAAGTGGGAACTCTACGTCCCAGCCCCGTTTTGGAAGGCCCAGGAAAGCTGTGACTGACCTGGTGACACACAGCAAGACAGAAGCAAAGATGCAACCAGAACAATAGCATGACGAGTCCTCACAGATATCTGCCAAGTCTGCTTTGCGCCGACTGGCACATGGGTACTGTCAGATCTTATAAGAGGAGCAAGGACTTTATAAATTCAGGGACGGAACCCGTGTTTGCCAGCCCATGCCGAGCCTCGAGAGACCTGAGATCACATTTTCACCTCCAGGCTGACAGCCACAGAAGCAACCCCGCGCCTCAGTGCGCTCCCACGTGGGGATCCTCACGGAGGGTTTAATCCTTAATTTAAATCCTAATGATTATTCAGCCTCTTCAGGGTTTAACTCAGTCAAAGGTTAAACTGCCTTCAAGTTCTACGTGCAACAAGGTGGGGAATTAGTTCCTCGGCCCAGAATCCAAACAGAAATGAAGGTGGACGGGTGAGAAACTGACTTTTAAACAGAGGCCTCCTGCCACCCGCCCTCCCCAACCCCAGGACCTGTCTCTCCATCCCATGCAGAAAAGGGCGGGCAGTGAGGAGACTTTCATCTGTGGCAGCCCTGTAGCAAACAGCTTGCAGCATAAAGATTTCCCTGCGCCTCCTCAAAGCCGGGGGCAGGAACTGTTTTAAAGTAGACTCACCCTTGAAGCCTTCTGTCGCCCAGTGGGAGTAGCTCGTTTAACATGCCCATCGCAATGTTAAATCTAGAATGCTTTTCACTGAGCACCGGCCTCTCAGGCAGTTAAGTGGTTTATGTCCACGAGCACTCAGGGCTGGAAAAGTTGCAGGAAATGGAAGGGACAAGGAAGATAAAAGCGACAGCAGGGAGATCTGCCCTCTGACCCCTAAAACGCGAAAGTGATGTTTCTTCTCAAAAACTCCATCTTCCTAAATACGCGGATTAGGGCCCAGGTGAGCCACCCCAGGGGCCATTTCGCTAGGTGCTGGATTAAGGGAGACTTAGACGGGACAGAGTCAACACTCACTGGCTTTTTGCTGATTGACTGACCTGAGATAAAACCACTCCTCACCCAGCCACTTCTGGAGGCCGCGGCCACCCCCTCTCTTCCTCCCGCCCATCTGCAAGGCGTGTTCCAGGTTGCTCTTTCCTAGAGCAGTTTAAGTCTGCCCGCCTGCGCCTCATCTTTACTGACTCACTACCAGCACCCGAGCCCACTAGCTGGATCAGTTGGGAGTGTGAGGGCCTCAGGAGTCTTCCTCTCCCCCTCCCCCGCCCACCCGCACCCCCTGTCCCTACCGTCACTGTTGGTTTAGTGGGACACCCAAACATTGAATGACCTACGTTTTGGTTTTGTTTATATAATTGTATTTCCCCATAAAGGAACATCGCTGTATTGTTAAGTTTGGGGGAAATATGAAAAGTAGAAAGAAAATTCTCCTGCAAGTCAATTGTAACTCCACCAAAATAAAATTCTTGGTTCACTCTCCTTTTCAGTATTTTTACTATACATGTATTTACACAGGTATAGAAAACTAAGAGCTAACGTTTATTGAATGCTACAATATGTCCACTCCTTTTATAAGGGTTCAAATACATTATTTCATTTAATTCTTACAATTCTATATACTAAATTCCAGGTAGTGAATACTACTTCTTATCTCCATGTATTATATGCAATTTTGTTGGCTCATTTTTGTGGTTTTAGCTTTTGATATTAAAACAAGCATTTTGCACTTTACTAAAAGTTTTATGGTCATTTTTTATAATTTCCTATTTTTACTATGTTTAACATTTAAGAGAGTTTCTCGCAAGTGGAACTGCTAGATAAAAAAGGGTATAAATATTTTTAAAAGTTTGTTCAGTTTCTCACAGAACTCTTCCCTCTGATGAAGAAATTTTATGTAACTTAAAGAAATAACATCCATCACCATCTGAAGTTACTAAATTATTCTGCTAATAAGATAGCATTTAAAGCAATTTTAAAGCTCTAATAACCTTTCAGCTCAAACTTTCACCAAAACTAAAAATGCTACTTAATATAAACTATTAAAAATTTGTCCAAAGTACATTCATGTAGTGCAAGCTGTAACTGTTTGGCAAGCACAAAGAAGCAAAAAGCATCTAAAGTTCACCCGTGGTCCCAGTAGCACCTAGAAATTGTCCATTTTAGTATTTCAGTGGGTTTCTTTCCATTCCTTAATGGAGATTAAAGAGGGTAATCCATTTTGTATATTCTCCCACTGAATATTATACACTGTAAACTTAAAAGGTCTTTATCTTTCTACTCGAGTGTTTTCCAGACGTGTTGTACAAATGCACATGCCTTGTAGCCTTTTGGGAGCATGCCCGAGACTGCCCCAACAGCTAGAAAAATATCCTCGCAGATCTGCTAAGGGGCTGACATGTGTGGCGGGGGTGGGGGGTTGGGGGAGCAGTTGCTCTCCCCATGAGGGGCCAGATCACACACAGAGGAAGGTTCTCTAGTGGATGTCACTGGTGTCGCAGACCGGGCGGCTGAAATGTCACTCGTATTAAGCCAAATGCCCATCAGCCCTCTGTCGACTTGGGGAAGGTGACAGATTTCAAGAAAATGAAAGTTTGACGGAGAAGGGACTGCTGTGGGCTGAGCGGCAGGAACGTGGTGTTGGTGACTCTTACTTTGTCAAGCCCGTCAGGGGGAGTCTGCCGCCATGGAGGTATTTTTAGAAGCCTAAGCCAGCTGGGAGAGAGCGAAGGAAAAACCAGAGTTGCGCTTAGGTTCTGTGACAAGCAGTTTAACCTACTGAAATCATCTTCCGACCTCGGCTCTGGGCAGAGGACCCCCTATCGGTGGCTGGGGGCTCCCCCACACCCGGGAGGGTCTACCACAGCTGCAAATGCTTATCCGGAGCCTTCGCTCACAGTTCCCAGCTGTTGTCCCCATTTCCCCGTGTGCCGAGGCTGAGACACAGAGGACTTCTGGCTGCGCTGAGCTTCCTGCTTGAGAAGAGTAGGCTGCAGCCGCTGGGGCCAAGGCGAGTGAGCGTTTTCACCTGTGAAAGAACAGCGCCCGCCCGCGTGGAGCTCCCCAGGGCTTGGCACTGCCCGTGTGACTCTCCCGTGGACCCACCCCAGTTAACGACCCTTAGAAAGTTCGAGCTGGAAGAGATCTTAAGAATCACGTGAGTTCATTCAATCACAGGGTGCTGCCCTTCGCAGGCTGGGCATCGCCAACCAATGCCGTACCGTCCCCCGCCTCCCCCCGGACGTGGATCTGAAGACATCTGAATGTGTCACCAAAATGTAAAAGTCAGGAGGTTTCACGTGAACATCTGGATGTCTGGCTTACCTTGCAGAGCGAGGACGTCTTCCAGAGGCAGGCTTCCTTGCTTGCGTGGCACCGGGAGCTGCCCTCCTTCGGGGGTGCCCGGTCTCCGGTTTGCCAGTCTCCCCCGTTTCCTGCTGGAGTGCACGCTGCTTGTTTAGCAAGACGCCTCCCCCATACGAGCAAATCGACCTCCGGAGATACTTACGGCTTGTCCAGTGTCACACGACTGGCTCCTAGCCTCGTTCCCTGCCCCGCGTCTGGGCCACAGGCACACCTCGGCTCTCTCGACAACAGACTGTCCACAAGCGCCCCGTGCCCGCGTCTTCAGAGCGGCTTTTAGAAAAGCCACGGGGCTTCCCGACTTCCTTTGAGAGCCCAGCTGATCTCATTTCTGAACTGAAGTTCTTCCTCGAGCAGCGAAGTGCATCGGGCGCGGGAGGGGAGAACTCGGCCCGTAGGTCGAAGGTTTCATGCTCCGCGCCGCTCAACGTCGGCCCCACCCAGACCAACAAAATCCCAGCCTCTGGATCCAGGTGGCAGGACTGCTTTAGGCTCCTCGGCAGGCCGCTTTATGCCATCACGGTCTCTGATCCCTCTTCCTGCCTCGCACGCCTGAGTCCTCGTTAGGTAATTCATGTGAGTTTGAAGGTGCTGGAAAGTTTCTTCATCTGGAAAATGAGGAGAGATTAGATTAGCAGCTTCCAATTTGAGATGCTTGGCCCCTTTTGCATCCACGGATGAAATTATGAAGTCCTTGAGAGGCTTTCGATATTGCGAAATGTCAGGTAGAAATGGCACACTTAACCTCCGTGAAGGCTACACACGCCAATGAATGAAGGTGTTACGTTTCTTTGCTTTGGCCCGGAATTACATTTATGTGGTGTGGCGATGCTAGTTTCAAATGATAGGGTGGCTGGGAGAAGGGGGAAATGTTGTTGGTGATTAAAAATGGAAGGAGAGAGAGAGGATGTTGGGCCCTGTCACCGTGATTTTAACAGTTCTGTCTAGTGCCAGCGTTGTGTGATTCGATGATAACGCCCGGGAAGAGAAGAACGACTCCTGAGAAGGTACATGGTCTTTGACTACCCCCTTCCTGAAAGCATCATATTCTAACACGATCTTCTTTAAACGGGACTTCCATCCTAGCTCCCTTCTTTGTGGAATGTTCTAATACCTGGCAGCCAACACACCTGAAGAGAACTGGTCCGTAATTCAAGGACCTCTACCCGGGAGGCCTGGTTTACCTTAATGAGCCCAGCAATTTGACAGCCAGAACCAGGAACGCCGACAGGGACAAGGACAATGTTGTCAGGATACGCGTCAGTGGGCAGTGACAGAAAATAAAACGTTTTGCTACATGACAGATAAGTGCTCCCTGACAATCTGTCTGCTTTTATCTCTTTTAAGTCTTCCTCCTGCTCTACCCAGCTGTTAAATTATTCCAGCCGACACCGCTCTTTCCCCAGTTAAACATTTCCTCCGCCTAAAACGGGGAGGGATTTCATGAGGGAAGCGGAGGCTGTGTGCGTGAGGCTGGTTTTTCTCTTTGCCGTGTCTCTTGGGGAGACTCCCCCTCGAGTTTCCCTCTTGCCCGTGCAGGCAGAGCTGGTGACTATTGCTAAGCAACGTGTCATCATAAATATTTCATCGGGTGAAAGAAAGTCTGTCTCGGAGAGACCTTTCTTTGTTCTAGTACTTCAGCTCTCTTTTGCAAAAACAATAGAAAAAAAAAATAATAGAAATCCACTACCTGTAAGTTCCCTGACACCCATGATGAGGGACTGATGACAAAAGAAAAGTAAGAAACTCTTAAAATGCAGACAGTGCTATATAGTCTGTGTGGCTTAAACAACAGGCACAGATTTCTTATGCTTCCAGAGGCTGAAAGCCAAGATCAAGGTGCTGGGAGAGGCCCTTCCTGGTGAGGTCTCTCTTCCTGGCTGGGAGATGGCTGCCTTCTCGCTGTGTCTTCCTATGCGGGAGGGAGAGAGCTCCTGTGTCTCCTCCTCTTTCTATAAGGGTGCCAATCCCATTGTGGGGGCCTCACCCCCATGACCTCATCTAAACCTAATCTCCAAAGGCCCTGTCTTCAAATACCATCATATCGTGGCTTAGGGCTTCAGCGTATGATTTTGGAGGGCAGGGGGGCACACAGACAGAGTCTAACAAATACCGACCAAAATTCTCAAATAATCCTCATCGACATTTTGCAGGCACATACTGGCACATTATTATGAAGGGAATAAAGGATTCGATGTTGACTGCACACTATAATTACAACTATTCTTTTTTTTTTTTTTTTTTTAAGAAATACCTAAACATAGCGGTGATAAAAATCTAGAACATACCCAAAACATTGAGAGAGGTTTTCTTAGGAGCTTAGAATTATGGATGTAGTAGACAGAATTCTAAGGTGGCCCCTAAGACCCTCACCCCATGGCACACCCCTGCTGCAAAGTATGGACTGGACCTGTAAATATAATGGGATAGCACTCCTATGGTTACAGTGTGTTAAATGGCAAGAGGTCTTTAATTAAGGCTTCTTCATCAGATGAACCAAAAGGAAGGTTATCCTGGGTGGGCCTGACCTAATCAAGTGAGCTCTTAAAAGGGGGTACAGACAGCACCTACTAGCCTGGAAGAAAGCAGATCTGCATGCCATCAACGGCCTACAGAGACCACGTGACAAGGAGCTGTGAGCGGCCTTTGGGAGCTACGAGCAGCCTCCAGTTTACCCTTAGCAAGAGAATAGGGATACCAATCCTATAACAAGGAACTGAATTCAGCCAACAACCTGAATAAGCCTGAAAGAAGACTCCAGTTCCAAATGATAGCTGGAGAGCAGCTGATACCTTGACTGTGCCCTCGTGAGACACTGAGCCGAGGAACCAGCTAAATATACCCAGAAACTGAGACAATAAGTTCATGTTGTTTTAAGCTAAGTTTGTGATGATTTATTATGTAGCAATAGAAAACTACTACAATGGGTGACTGTCATTGTTTTTCTGTTTTCTTTTCTAAAAAAAAAAAAAAAATCCTCGTGTATTACTTGTATAACAAACAAACTGAAGACAAAGTCGAACGTTCCATTTGGAATCCAGGATTTTTTTAAGAAAATGAGCATCACTGTTGGCATTCTGAAGAAAGGGAGTCCTCCCTGAATTTCAGTGGGCTAAGAAAATAATTAGAAAAATACATGGGAACGTATATAAATGGATGACCATCACCGTCTTGCTTATATAGATAAATTCAGAATATGCGTAAAGGTCTAGTAAAAGAATGTTGATTGATTAACTAAAGTATGTTTCATTCATTCAATAGAATACTATGTACCATTTTAAAGATTATTAGCTCTGTGTTTATTAACACAGAAAGATGTTTATGATAACATGTTATAAGACGTCATATATAACAGGATCTCAATTTGTTTAAAAAATGAAAACTTTCAATCTTCCCTCCACCTTAAACTGATGTGTAGGTGATAATTCCACCCTTTGAGTTCTCAGTCTTCCTTCTTTGTTCTCTGTCAAAGTCATTAGCACAAAAGGCATTTCGAGTCATTGTACAACTACTCTGCTATGTTGACCAAGTAAAAAATGGCCAGCCTTTTTTACACATTACACATCCCCTTGCTCCTGGGGATGTGCCCTAAGGCTCTCACTCCTAAAAAGGTTATATGCACGTATATATTCACTAAAGCTTTGCTCACGACTGAAAAAAAAATTTTTGAAAATGACCTCGAGTCCCTCGAGTGAGGAAAGAAGCTGAGAAAATTGTGATACATGATCTCAAAGGAATAGCTCGTGCTTATTAAAACGACAATTAGGAAGAATATGCAACATAGACGGAGGCCTCAATTCTAATGGTAATCTTCAAAACTAAAATATAGTTTGTAAGTCGACTAAACGTAAAAATGTATGGTGTGGGCACACAGATGTATGCGTGTGTGTGATGATCCATCTGCAAATAGACAAGGGCGGAAAAGCAGCCAATTAAATGAGATCAATTTCATAGAGTTGTGGGATTAGAAGCAATATATTTTAGCCTTTAAATTTTCCATTAGAGTTGTTACAATAAAAACAGTGATTAAAGCGACACACACACAGCTCCGGTGTCACACCTAATCCGCTCAGAGGGCTTACACAGCCACCCACACTGTCTTACCACACTGAGCCTCTGGTGCCTTCCCGCGGCCTGGCCTTCACAGAGATCTTTCTCAGCAATGCTGTTAGCAATGTGTTTCCGAGAGCATCTTTACCGTTACATGCCCCGATGAGGGGCTGCCTCAGCCTACACTTGGCCTTAGGAAATAGGAGAAAAGGCCCTCAATCCCCAAAGGCCTTGCGTCTGTCAGCCGGGAGGGATATTTCCATCACTAAGTTCTTTCGCATCAAAGACGGAGCCAGTACTTATCCCGGTTACGAAGCTGGCGAGTGGATGAGGGGGTGCTCTGGGGCGTTTGTCATATCCCCGCAGCCTTTCCAATGCTCAGCGCTAATCGCACGGAGCATTCGTAGGTGCCACTCCTCTCTGCTGGGCACGATGCATACCTTATCCCATTTAATCGCCAAGTAATGGCATCATCCCGTTTGCTAGCCAAGCCTTGGAGAAGTCGAATAATTTGCACCATGTGACCTTGAACTGTAGTATTCGATTAATCAAGTAAATAAGTAGGTGCCATGTTCTCTCGCACCTAGGCAACCCCATCTCTCTTCTCAAAGGACTCCACCTGGAAGGTCTTCAGGTGTGTTGAAGGTGGGGTAGAGAAACCACCTTTTGTTCAGACACCCAAAAATATAAAACTCAGAAGGAAGTAACTTTCTTCTTGCATCTTAAAATAATTTTTTGGTCTTATTAGTGGCTTGCATTTGCCTTGGTGGAATCATTGCAACCGACTATCAATGTATGAAACAAAAACCTCTACCAGAGGAAGACATGGCACTGACGTGGTGGCAAACACCTGTAGGCCAAAGATTTGCGCAGATTTCAAAATGAGGGCATAGCTTCATCATTTAGAGGGCGGTGCTCATTTCTTTTACTCTGTTAGTCACTGTTTAATGGCAGATGAATCTGGTGTCAGAGAGATTCACGTTCACGTCGTGACTTAGCCCCTCTTGGCTGTATGTCTTTCGGCAAGTTGCTTGCTATCAGCAAGCATGCTCTCTCTCCTTCACGAAATGGAGGTGAAAATAATCACACACGCCCTCACCAACCTCCAGAATTGTTCTGCAGAAAACGCTGTGTGTGTGTGTAGGCACCACACGACTATCTGTGGGTGTTCTGAGAGAGTCTTACAGAGTCTTGGTTACCAAACTGAGCCTTTCAAGGCATGATGACCGCATAGGCAGTGGAAGGTCAGGTGCGCAAGAGCTTAACTCACAGTGGTGGCCTTCCCCTGGGAGCCCGGTTAAATAAGCTGCCATGTTAGGCAATGATGACAGGGAAAGAATTTGAGAGAATTCTTATCTTCCCTAATCCCTTTTCAAGGTATTGTAAGTGTCAGAGAAAATCCTGGCTCCTCCCTTTAGCATTCCAGCTGGAATGCAAAATAGACCCCCAAATGCTTCCTAACTCGCAGGAAACTCATGTGTACCTCCTATAAGGTTAGTCCATATCTCACGTTATAAATCGTGTGTTTATATTTTTCTACAGAGCCTCCTTCCTTCCTTTTCATTAGTGTAGTTTTAGTATTCACTTAGTAAACATTTGCTGCTCACCCACACTGGGCTGAGCCTTGGGCTAATGCTGATGCTATAGATCATGGAAGGCATGGAGACCAGCCCTGTGAATATCATGATCTACTAAAGGAAAAAAAGACCTAAGTCACCAAGTATAGCCATCACAGATGCAAGGAAAGCGTCTATGGGTGGGCGGAGAGTAACCCGGGCAGAGAGAAGAGCAAGGACACAGGTTCACAGGGGCGGGAAAGTGAAGGCTCGACGTGAGTGGTCCAGGTGATGGAGCTGCCGTGGTGCAGGCCACAGGCCGTGGCAATTATCCCAGCTGGGGACGTCCCTTGTGGGTCGAGCAAATGGCTTGGCACCTACATACATAGTCCCTGGAGCAACGTCCTGACATGTGTCAGAATGAAAATGACCACCTGGCTTGGTGCCACTTAAAAAACTCCGGCTAGAAAGAGCACCTCAGAGAGCAAATGCGTCGTCCAGGCAACAGGAAGGAGCCGTAAGAAGCAGGGAGGGAGATGGAAAAGAGAGATGGAAAACGAGGGGGCAAACGTTCCAAAAATCATCCTAGGCCGATGCCTACGTCCTTCCCAGGTGGAGGGAAAACCCGTAACTCACTTCGTGATAGCGCAGAGAATAACTCACAAAAATATCAGAAAGTTGAGGCAAGAAACAAACATATTCCCGAACCTCACAGGGGCCTCTGCCAGCAAAAATATACTTACAGACAGCTTTAGCAACCAACAGCCAGGTAAGTTAAAATCAGGTGGTTTACAACCGCCATTTGTCACTGTGCCTGAGGTGGCTTTAGAACCTTCGGAGCAGTGAGGATGGATACGCAGAGTTAGAAATGATAAGAGGACAGACTGGTAGGTTTGACAATCTAAAATGCAATACTCCTACATATATCAAATTCTACAGGTACATATCTGAAAGGTAAAGCCTGAGAAGAAGACCGTTTAGGCACAGAGCCACTCTTAATCATGTAATTTATTCTCATGGAAAACTGGAGACACACTAATCATCCAAAATCCCACTTTTAAGAGGGAGTTCTGAGCACCTGTAAATGCAGAAAGCACTTGCAAATAAATGCCTCCGGCCGAGTTATAAAAACAGACCAGGACATTTTGAACATATAGTATGATTTCGTCTATGTCATAATGCCATGCATAAGAAAAATCCAGAAAATTTGTCCAGTGTTGGTTGCTTCTTATTTCTTTGGGCAAAGGTTATCGACCCAAAGCCAATGGGAACGTTTCTGGACACGGGGGATCAGTGTTAACTGTCACACCCATCTAGTGGGGTGTCTGATCCCTTGGCACAGCTTGGGAAAAGCCATCTATAGAAATAAGTATGTCCTTAGACAGAGCGACGTGAATCTCTTTCTTTTTTTTCTTTTTTGGGGGCCAGTAGTAGACGTAGCCTACTTGAGCTCTCGACTGGGAATCCCTGAATGACAGACCCGGGCAGTTTCTCTCTCTCCTCTGGTACCTGCGTGGCCCTCGCCTTCTGTTCCATGAAGGCAGGTTTAGGAACTGTGTGTGTAGAGAAGACACATGGCATGCATTCAGGCAAACTTCAGCTTCCCAGAGGTGAAACCAAGACTCGTCCAGCTACTTAACCCTGTGAGTATCTAGCACAGAGCAGATGTTTTATAAATGCTGGTTAAATTGTATCAGAAACATAAACAAGTTATATGTTTAACCAGGCTCCCGGGGTAAAGCAAATGATGCCATATGAAAGCCAGAGCTTATTCCAAGGACCAAGAAAGACAAGACACGCTATTAGGCTCTTTTGTTTCTTTCCAGAAGGAAAAAGTTGTCACTTCTGCCAACGCAGCGAGCCCTCGCCTAACTCTCGTACCATATGCTCCAACTGGCTTGGGGAGCTTCAAAATGGCAGGTCCCTTTCTGGGGAGCAGCCCAGCCACACGCACAAGGTCAAGGACGGGAGGGTGAGCATGGACGACTGTGCAGCACGGCACCAGCCCCTGGGGAGCCCCGACACGTGATGGAGACGTGTCCGAGCAGTCTACGTGCCCAGGAGGGACAGGGTGCACTGCGTGCCACCAAAGCAAAGACTAAAGCACGGGAGAAGCAACATCTACGACGGAGCTAGGTAGAAACACAAGTGGACGCAAACCTCTCTGATTTTCTGCAGAAATGCCTACTGCAGGAGCCTGCATGTCACCTGCTTCCGGAAAAGAGCCCTCTGGGCGTATCCATGCTATTTACAACGAGGCTGCGTCCGCCTCTGCTGACACTGACGAAGGCACGGCGTGAGGGGACGTCTTAACGAGAGAAGCACAGAACAAACCTGCTCTCGGGAAGCGCCCAGTGTATAAAGGCAGCACGGGCCCCCTGGGCAGGCAGAATTCAGCTCCCAGGTCCCTGGACAACCCTTTGTCCGTAGGATGTCCCGACTCCTACCCCGACCTTATGGCATTGTGTATGGGTGGAGGCGATGCGCTTGGGATTCTGCTCCTCAGGGCTGCTGTGGGTACCAGTTAGCAGAGGGCTCTGACGACCTGGAAACCTGCTCCTGGAAGCCTGAGAACCCGGAGCACAGCCACTGAGCCTGCAGGGTGTCTGCCACCGCAGTCAGGGAAAGGAACACCCTGGGCACTCAGGGCTCCAGGAAGCGCAGAATGACCGCAGCCCCTCAACCTGCAATAAGTAATTTCATCAAAGGCTAAGCGTCGACCGAATCCGGAAGGTCACGGTGCGTGGTTTATCTATCCTTCCAACGTCCCCAGCGCAGCTCTCTAGACAGTGGGGGTAAAAATCCAGTTCATAAAACCCACGTTTGCAAGAAATGTAATTTTGTTTTGCCACAGCTCACCTTAAGTTCTACCCGAGGCCCGATTCTGTTTGAATCGGCACGATCTGTAATCTTAGTCGGGCGTGGGTAAACTTGGCGTTTTGGGTTTAAACGCAAACAGCGCAGGGCTTCCCCATCTGACCCTTTCCCTGGGAACAGCAGCCGAGGTCAGGGAGTCTCGGCTGGCGTCGCGGCTTCGGTCCTGGGCGGGAGACATGGCCCTCTCAGTGTTTCCCTCTCTTCGGGATCTGGTGACAGAAAGCGCCCATTTCACCCCGCCCCTCCCCAGGACGGGCTGCAGTGGCCTGTGCCTTCCGTGCACGGATCGGTCCCTGCAACACGAGCATGTGGCACTCCTGGGCCTGCTCTCCCCACTCAAGCCACTCACATCTCCTACCCTGTCTTTCTCCTATGAAGATGAGACTTGTGTTTATGACGACCTGACTTCTGCGTCCGTCTCTCAATTATTGCGGAACTTAGATGACGGACCAGGGATGACATTCATGAGCCCCCTCAAATCCTTACGGGCAGTGTCTGCCCGTGGAGGAATGTGCCGACGGCCCTGTTTTCCACTCCCTGCCCGGCCACAGCGTCCCAGCTGATGCGAAGCCCATTATGGCCAGGAGCCTCCCAGTGCCTGTTCTCTTGGCTAACTCCCTTCCTGAGGACACAGAAAACCCGTATTCCTTCCCACAGCCCTCTGAGAACTTCCGGACTCCCCCCGACGCTGACAGACAGGGGTCTTTCCTGCTCCCAGGTCGTGGTGGTATTAGGGTGCCGTCTCCGGGGCTAACCTGTACTCTCGGATGCTGAAACCCCTCTAGGAATTGTGTCGTTTTTCGAGGACCACCTGCGTAATCTCCCAGGGCTGCAGCAGCAAATTTACCACAAGTTGGGCGGCTTATAACGTTAGAAATTCAGTCCTGGAGGCTGGAAGTCTGAAATCAAGGTGTCGACACGGCCATGGTCTCTCTGAAGAGGCTGGAGGGGGACCCTGCCTTACCTCTTCTAGGCCCTGGTATGTGCCGGTAGTCCTTGGTGTCCGTCGGCTTGTAGACACGTCACTGTGACCTCTGCCTTTGCCTTCACGCTGCCACTTCCCCTGTGTCTGTGACTCTGTCCAGAATGTCTTCTTATTCTTAGGACACCAGCCACTGGATCCGATATGGCCTCACCTGAACTGGATTTCATCTGTGAATCAAAAATTTCTTATTCAGAAAATGAGGTCGCCCTCACAGGTAGCAGAGGTTGGGACTTCGGCGTAGGATTTTGGGAGACACAATTCAACTCGTGGCACAGATCCTGCCTTGGCATAAGTCTTAGGATGGTATCACCTGACTCTCTCGCTCACGCTTCACATGCAACTCTTCTTTCTCCTGCAAAGATATTTTAAACTCTTTTCAGATGCAGAAAACACTATCTTTGGTAGCTCTTCTACCGAATCTTTTTTCCCCTAGGTGCATACAGAATTTTTTTCATTTGTTTTATAAGAGCCAGGAATGGGGTGCCCTCTGTTTTCTGGCTTCTGGAGTGCCCATTCCTTGAAGCAACAGACATCTCCTGTCTAGTGGCAGAGGGGACTCAGAAAATGAGTGAGGTGGGAACTGACTATGACTCAATATTATCCTGACACACACGTTTCTTTCAGAATATTTTGAGTCTTTCCTGATGTTCATTAGTTTTTTTTTTCAGCTTACTGCCACCAATGGGATCCTGAGGCTCTGAAAATTCCTATTAGGAAGAAGATGAAAATGGGAGGACATGCCACATTTGCAAAACTGATCATCTTCCCTTGCAAAGGCTTTGCAGGCCGTCAGTGAGAAAGCTGGAGTTGGCATGCCCCTATTCAGAGACCTAATGGGGTAACTAGAAAGAAGAGAAAGAGCCACTCTGATAAGACTGTTCCCAGTGGAGCCCCAGATACCACTTCAAAGGTTTACTTGGAGGGTTTTGTCTCCACGTCTGCAAGAGTCCTTTGAAATACACATACCAAGAGCCACACAAACGCTTCTGATAGTTATATCACATTTTTTTCAATATTTCCAAATGGGAGCCAAAAAATCTCATGGCTTTCTTTAGAGTTATTTGGGATTTCGAAGTAAATGAAATATCGTGAAGAAAACCAGGGCAAAGCAATAGATCGTTCTGACTGCGCTTTTTCAATCTCCACGACTCTCCCTCATGCCCTGAGGTTCTGATCCCTCCCACTTGGGGGCACAGTTCCCCTCTTCCTGCTCAGTGATCATCTCTAATTGAGGGATTTGAAAATGCTGACTGTCCCTTGAGATTTAGAGAATAAGATCTTGAAAGAACGGACCCTGAACGGAGAGGTTTGGGTGATCCGTGATGGGGAAATGGCAAACTGAACTGGAGACTGGAGGACTTCTTATAGAGGGAAGCAGACCCTGCCACACACCACAGCAGACGTACGGGGCAGCTTAAAGATGCACTGGGTCTGGAGGAGGCCTTGGGGAGATAGAAACAGATTGGCCGTATGCAAAAGTAGAGAAAACAAGGAGACCTTGATTTGAGCCCAAGCCTGCTGCTTACAAGTCAGGTGGCTATGATCCAATCCTACAGGAAAAGCTGTCGTATGTAATGCAAGGCAGATGATTCAGAATTAACCTGAGATCAGGAGAGAGAACTTTATATGACACCGCTCGAGTCCCCGTTAAATTGATCGTTTCCTGTTCACCCCTTTCCCGATTCAGAGGAGCGTGTTAGCAACAATCCACTCACTGGCCGGAAGTAGAAGACAGGCTGAATCCAGTGCAGAGTTAGTCTGGTTGTTAGGTCATTTTATCCCTGACCTCTTCACGCAGGACCCAACCCACTCTGAGGCGGGCATGTCTCAAAGCCAATCCCATGCCATCCATCACCGGGGCGCGAGGAGGCTCTGTTCCAGAACTTTCATGTAACCCTGGGAGCTGGTGAGGATCTGATGACAAGAGACATTCATGGTCCGAAGTGGCAGTGTCTGTGGCACTGAATAACCAGCACGTGAGCTTCCGTGGTTTTTCGCCCATGCTGGAAGGCAGTCTACGCTCTCTCCCAGATGAAGACAGATTGCTGCCTGCATGGGTTTCCCTTCCTCCAGCAAAATGGATGAAGTAGATTCATTCAAAGGGAGAGGAAGGGACGAGCCCTTGGGACACTCATTACAAAGACAGTTTGGGGGCAAAGAGAGGAGTTAAGCTCTCTGTTAACTTTTAGAAGCAGGAGAAAGAAAGAAAGAAAAAAAACAGACGGGATATAAGGTTGAGGTCTCTAGTTAGTGGTTTTTATAATATCTGTCAGATTTAATTAAATCATCACAAATGCCTTTTAAAGGGCTCTGTGTGGTTGTCCTGCATGGTTGGAGAAACTCGATCGAAGAGACGGCCAGGGCTTTGGTGGCATGCCAACTTCTGTCCTTTCCCAGACAAAAAAAAAAAAACCACAAGTCGGCCCGGGAACACTCATCATTATGTGCACCCAGAAGGCCATCGGATGCAGAGCTGGGATCAGGTCTCGAGGCTCAGCATGGCATGGTGCGGGCACCTAGCCAGAAAGCCCAGTACCCTAAACTTTGTCTGCAGTGCGGTCTCTGCGTTGCGTGTACCGCGTCCCTAAGCTGTGGCTTCCCCTTTCTCGTGTGCCCCACAGGACCAGAGACACCATAAGCAGGGGTTTTATTTTTGTCATTTTAGGCGAGGCAGTCCTTGGTTGACCTCACAGATTTCAAGGACCTTGAAATCCCTTATTTTTTATTTTTATTTTTTATTTTTTTTTATGCCTACAGCACCTGGTCTCTGGTCTTCCTAGGTGGTCTCCCATCCAAGTACTAACCAGGCCTGACCCTGCTTAGCTTCTGAGATCAGACGAGGTAGGGTTTGTTCATGGTAGCATGGCCATAGACTATAAGCGGTGTTTAACTTCCATTCCCTCATTCAAGAGACAGGCATGAAATGAGAAGCATCTATCTATAAAAACACTGTCATGTGCATTATGACCTATAAAGTACTGTAGGTCAAAATGATAAGAAAGCCATTTAGGAGACAGACACGATTCTAGACACTTTGTGTATCTCCAAAATACGAGACATATCAAAAACTAAGTGCAAAACAGTGCGTGGCGATCCCCCCTGTTACTCGCTGGACGATCCTGGCTCGCCCCCTTCTGAGCGTGTGCTCGGTCCGACTTCCTGGCTGCACTATGGTCCGGAGCGGCCACATGGCTCATTCTGGCCAATGCGTTTTGGAGCAGAAGGGATGCCTGCCGCTTACGGGCTGGAGCATCTAACGGCCCGTGCAGAACCCTCCAGTTCTCGCTTCCCCCCTGGCACAGGGGGATCAGAGCCTCCTAATGACTCATGATGATGGGTCAGTGGCGTGAGTAAGAAATAAACCGACCTCCTTTGTCTTCCATTTCAAGGTGCTATTATTTGGGTGGCTGGCTAGTGTGGCCTCTTCTAGTCTACCTGATTAAACTTCGATGCACATAGATACTTTCTGAAAAGACAAACAGAAATTTGGCAATGAGGAGAGAAGTAGAATCAAGAGTGGGAGGGACTTTATACTTTCATTCTTCTTTCTGTTACATTTTTTTTGTTATTGTTTAGTATGTTCATGTACAAGTACCTTTCTCCCTCCTCTACCCTGAAATTTAAACAAATGAATGACACATACTGAGCAGGCACTATGAGCTAGGCATCACGCTAGGTAATAGGAGACAAAATTGCAAGCTATTCTATTTTTTTCTAGCTGAGATTCTATTAGGCTGATCTTCCTGCATCCTCTCTGGTCACATATATCTCGCTTAAATGCCGCTCCTCACCCCATACCACACAGTGCTCCTCTTCCATTTAGGGCCAAGGAGGCAGAGAGAGTGGAGCCAGAATCTTTCTGGCCCTGTCAGAGAAGTCTAATTGAGTCTCTCCCTCTCCATCGCCAATAGCTAGTTTGGAGTGAGCTCGGAACAGGCTGTGAGGATGCTCAAAGCCTCTCGGCTCCCTGAGTGGATGAGCTGCACTGCAGCTGGGATACTTACGGGGCCACTTCCTGGCCATTGGATGTGAGCCTGAAGCAGGCCGTGCCCTAAAAAAACCTTCTGTGATGAATGAGCCCATATATGGTTCTCCTTGCCGGAGGCTGGGGCCAGGGTACCAGTTAGCATTCATCATTTAGCTATACGAATCTAACCGTGGTTGGGTTTAACCAAGCAGAGGGCTTTTCCACCCCTAACGAGGAGCCCAGGGAAGGATTTCCAGAAGTGGTACAGCAGCCCAAGGTGTCAACGCTCCATCATCCTTAAAGTGTGGCTTCCATTCCTCACGATCGTCATCTCCCGCCCATCGGTACTGGGTAAGCTCTCAGCGACCCCTGCCACAGCCAATGAGATGATTGAGGTCCAGATTTCAAGACTGATGGGCGAGGTGACCAAGAGAGGAAAGAGCCAGAAGGTTATCTGAACTAAAATCCTTAGTCAGATTGGTGGCAGGGAGGGTGTGGGGGGGGGGCGGGGGTTGCTAGGAAACAAAAACCGGTCCACCAGCCCAGAGACACAGTCAGAGTGGGGATGAGTCCTAGAAGTGACAGGAAGAGAAGAGGAATACAACATAATACATAGTAAGGGCTCCCACTGATTGAACAGCCCTGCCTGCCGACACTTCATTAGGGCCTTCATTTATCGCTCACCTCGAACCTGGGAAGACACAGAATACTCCCCGTTTAACAGATGAGTAAACTGAGGTTCTACGTGGTTCCGTAACTTGCCTATGGTCCCTCAGCCCGTAAGTGGCAGCTCCAGCCCTGGAGCCTGTGTCTGTCAGCCCCTCAAGGCCTTGACCTTAACCCTCTCCACTCAGTGAGGACCTGCCAGTACCTGCGGTCACCCTACCTGACACTGCATTTGTCCTCACACAGAGGCGCCTAGCTGTCCAGGTATGCCACAGTTTCAGGCATGGCCTGGAAGGGAGGTTGAGCAGGAGACCAGAGTCCAGTGACCGGGAGGCCTAGCAAAGGAAGATGCCCTGAGGTGGTGCTAACCAGAGCACTGTGACGACACAGAACAGGTGTACCTGACAGTGGTATTTGGAGAAGTGTGGTCCATTAAATTCAAAGCAAGATCCTGGTCAAGACTGGAGGATGCAGGATGGGAGATGGGACATGGGGACAGAGCACAGGCCCCAGGGAGAAGAGGCAGGGCAGGGCTGGACGTGGGTCAGGCCCTGGCTTCGAAGACCACACCCATCCAAGCCAGGAACTAGAGGGCAAAACGAAGCTATTTGCAGAGACAGCCGGACTCACACACAGAGGGATACTGACCCTACATCGCTGGACCATGCTGGGGGGTCCGAGGGGATCCCAGAGAATGGGATGGAACAGCCAGGCAATGCGAGCACATTCTGACGACAGCAGGATTTTCCAACTTTCCTAGGAAAGCTTTTCAGTATTTTCACAGCTAGCATATCTGTACCAGTGCCATCTGGTTAAATGTCACCCCTGCACTCGCCAGCTAAATTCCAGACACTGTCCCCACCGCTGTGAGTACACGCTGCTGTAGGGCCGCTGTCCTCCTCAGAATGGCTGTGAAATCTGCAGGTCCCTGGTCTCGATGCTCACAGACCAAAAAATAGGCTTTCCCCTTCGTTCTTTCTTTAAAGAATTCCCCGGTCTAGAAACGGCAGGCTAGAAGTTGTCTGCGTTTTGTGTTCCACTTTGAGATATTTCTGGGGTTCAGGTTGCTATTTGGGGGTGTCCTCTCGCGCCCAGCCCAGATGGGGGCAGAGGGACAGGCACAGGTGAGTTCTGGAGCTCCCCACGCCCCCCGTCTTCCTGGAATGGGAGCCGCGAAAGCTACACAGCTCGCCCTCTGCAAAGTGCTCTGTTTCTTTAGTAGGATTTTTTACAAAAAACCAATTCTGCTTCTACCCTGTCGCCCTCCTCTCCACCCCCCACAAGCTGCTTTCTACCAACAACAGTTTCAAATTGATCTTTGAAACGACTCCTCACTTAAATCAGCTTCTGAGTTTTAAAGGGTAAGAAAATGCCTCTTACTCATTTAGACTAAAATAACGTGCCCATTAATCGTGTCAGAGACGGGCAAAGTCGACCGCCATAGATTATCCATTAGCCTCGATTCAGGCGTCTCCCACCTGCCAGCCAGCCTCCCGCACTGCCTCAGAGTTCTAAATCTCAGACTTCACCTTGGCGTGGCCCTCGTCCCAAGACTAACCTTCAATAGCTCTCCATTTGGGGTAAAATCCCAAATCCTCAGCCTGTACTCTAACTTTTTTTTTTTTTTTTTCACCTTGTCACCCCCTGCCTCACAGCCCAGGACTCCAAACTCCAGCCCCACCAGACACATCACAACGTCCTCCCACGTATTCTGTTCCTTCCACCTGGACAGACTTCACGCCATCTCCGCCCGTTAAATCTTAGCTGCCCTTCAAGGGAGTGACTTACCTCCCGCCTTCTCTGAGCCGTCTTTCCAAATCCTCCTGGCTTTGCGGATTAACCATCCTGGGCTCGCTCACTGCACTTTTGTTCTCATCTATCCCAGCGCTCACCTCATCTCTCCCAAGCCCCAGCTAATCCTTTTTCCTCCGACTATATCTACGCTTCGCTACTCCTTGAAAACTACTCGCTCTACCTTGTTTCTGTGCCTCTGTGTATGTTTATTCCTGGACCGTCTTCTCTCCTCTTATCTGTTTAGCAGACTCAAACTCATTGCCCTACAGCAGTGATTCTCACCCTTGGCTCCA
>CM053516.1:25443174-25474219 GCA_028627145.1 Eidolon dupreanum | reverse complement strand
TACTTAGCACGTACTAGATGCCAGGCACTGTGCCAGGGTTAATGGCACCACACGGACATGGTCTTTTCCCACAAGAAATTCACAATAAATATTTCCGTATCCCAGGATTCTCACAGGGTGTGCTATGATTTCCGGGAACCCCACCCCCTTGATGAAGTTAAGACTGCTGACATTTCGTGGCTCAACTGAATACAGATTGAATACAGTATATACGTACACTTAACTGTCCATTTAAACTGCTCGAGGTTGGTGAGTGAGCAGAGCCAGAGAAGGCATGGCCAGCCAGGCTGGGCTTGTACATCCTTCCTGGCCCCCCACTTTACTTTTGGGAGCTAGCTGTGGTACCCCTTCAAGATCTTGGCAGCTGCCACAATCAGGCCATTTTGCCCTTTCGCTCATAGGCCCCCCGATTCCCAGATCTCCCCAGATCCTGTGCTGATTGACCTCCCTCAATCACACCAGCAGGATTTCCACCTGCCATCTATACCCAGTGTGTTCTGGAAAGACACACACAATTTAAAGGTTAAAAAAGAACATAGGAAACAAGGTCACAGAAACTGTGAATCAACCAAGTGAGCGGGACGGAATTGTGAGCCGGGAAAATCTTGCCAAGCCCAGACTTCTCAGCCACCCCAGCTCCCAGCTCGCCCGAACCCGCTGTGAAGGTCCCTCGCAAGCCTGCTTTCCATTCTGATCTGGCCCCAGCCTTGCCCTTCTGGCCTCAGAAGGCCTAGCATTTCCATGTAGCTGCTCTCCCGTCCACAGGGCCAGAGAAAGCATGGCCAGCTAGATCCCATCTCCATCCCTCAGACCTACTCACTGTTTGCCTCCAAAGAGCCCAGCCCTGGACATCTGGTCTACTCAACATGCCTGTGCCAAGCCTGTCATTTCTCCCGAGATTCACATGGTATAGTTTCCGGGCCTCAGGACTGTTTTCCCAACTCATGGAACATTTGGTTTGTCTAAACCATTTACTGATCTGCTGTCCCACTTTAGCCTTTACCAAGCTAGATGCATTCATCTGTCGATCTTCCCGAGGCCCGTGCCTGCCCCTCTGGGGACTGAGGCAGCATCCCTGGTGGAAGTCACCTTGCCTCGGGGCTCCTCGCCACGGCCTCAGACCCCATAGAAAGTCTATCCTGATTCCAAAGGCCAGATACCACTGGGGCTCACTTAGAAAATTTCTGTGTTGCATGCGAGAGACAGACACTTCTAACTTCCAGCTGCGGGATGAAGCAGAAAGAGAAAAACAGGCCTGTCTTCGGCCAGCACGATGGTGAAGTGATTCTCGGAAGATTCATCACTGAATGGGAGAAAGGAATGGAATTTTCCAGAGTCCACTTGATTGTACTCTTATAGACTACGGCATTTTAAACATTAATACTCTGTAATAAAAGAAACTAGAAGGAGTTCGGATTAATCAAAGGCAGGAGCTGGAAGAGGGGATGCATTATGGAGATTGATGACTTGGGTTAGATAATCACAGAGAGCTATGCGTTTGTTCAAGGAAGTAATTTTTAAACTCCGGCTCTGAAATACTAGGGTCCCTGTGGGAATGTTCAGGTCTGCACGGGTCCCAGAGAAGTGTGATTCGGAAATTCTATATATTTAACTATTTCTCAAAGACCTAACTAAAACTTGCATTTTCAAAGGTTATGCTTCCCAAATTTTATTACTATTAGAGACCACTGGTGCTTTAATTTGTGTCCCAAGTCATCAACTTATAACAGGCATTATAAATGCAAACATCCAAATTTACCTATGTTACATACACACACACACACACACACACACACACACACACACACACACACACACACACACACACACACACACACAGACTAGGATATCAAAAATGTGGTGACAAAAACTGTGTTCATTTCCTTTACAGCTAGCTCCTGGATTCTTCTTACATACGGGACTGTCTTTATTTTAGTTTTTCCTTGCAAGCCCCCTGACACCATCTTTATATCTATGAGTTCTTTTTCTCCTTGGAGCCCATTAGTCAGGTGGCTGTCATTTGTCTCTCAAGATTCACTCCCACCAACACACTTCACCCCTCCTTCTGTCCGAGAGGCAGGCCGAGTGTGTTACATCAGCGGCCTCCTTTGCCCTCCGTCTTCCTGTCGAGCAGGAAGTGGGGAGCTCTGGAGGAGCTCATGGGAGGGAGGAGAGTGAGTCAGGGTGATGCATCCCTGATCTCCTCCCTCTGGGTCCCTCTGCAGCTGAAGGCCAATGCTGCTGTCCTGGTGATGCTGTCCTTACAGGTTTACACTGTAAGTCCCCGTGACCACTCCCTGCAGGGTCCTCAGGCTGGGTGGTGGTGATGTCTCCCCTTCCACTAGCTCTGGATTTCTGAACTACCTCGTATGGTTTCCCTACACCCTCCCACACCTTTGCAAACAAAACTGTCTTGAATCTTCTTAATTCGGGTGTACCATCTGCTTCCTGCTGGAACTTTGACCGTACCCCCTATTCCTGGTCTCCTTCCCACCATGGAAATCGCCCATGTGCACTCACATGCTTCTGTTTGCATATGTTCTCGCAAAAACCGTGTTATTTTATATGTATGTATTTGAACTTTCTCGTAAATGTTATTGAGTTATATATTTCATTCTGCTTCTTACCTTTCTCACTAATTACATTTTTTTAAAGTTCATCCATGTTGCTATGGTTACAGCTAATCTGTTGTCTCTAAACTGCTGCTCCCTGCTCTGCTGTGTGTGTGCCCTCCACGTTTACTTATCAGATCTCCAGATAACAGACACCCGGGTTGTCTCCAGCTTCCTGGCACCACAACTGTGCTGCAGTGAAGAGTCCTCTATTCGCCCCTTGGGGAGCCGTGGAAGGATTTCTTTGGATTGCATAGAGAGGGGTGGAATTGCTGAGTCATTCAATGTACATCTACTTAATGTGACTCAATTAAGAGAAGAACCAGCTGTGCCCTACAAACCACCCACGCCACCTGCCAACCTGGTGGCAGTGCCCAAGGGTGCCCGACCCCAAATCCCCACCAATACTTGGCGTTATCCAGCTTTCTAATTTTGTCCGTCTATTAACTAGAAAGTGGTATCTTCTTTTGTAATTTGTCTTTCTTTGGTTGTTAATAATTTTGTGCATGTCCTCAGAGGTACGTGGCTTCCTCCTCCATGAATTACATGTCCACATGCTTTGACTTATTCTATTGCTATTTTTCTTATTTATGCACAAGGAATCTTTTGTATGTTATTTTTTTAACACATGAATTTCAGTTAGCTAATACTTTGTATAAGATTTTTCTACATCGATATTAATAAATGAATGGGACTATAAATTTCTTTTCTCCCATTGTCCTCACCTGGAATAACTTTAATAATAGAGGAATTGATCCTTACATGAATCTGATGGCTTGTCACTATTTACACACTGGTCCATGTCACCAGTATTCCTCGCCTGGATTACCAATGAAGGACAACTCAGTGCAAGAGAGAAGGACATTGCGTTTTGGAATGGAGGTGGCCCATGTCATGAGCCCCCAGGTGTGGTGTGATGACTATCTGCTTGTGTATCAATTCCATTAGACTGTCTGCCAGTACCTGGCACAAGTGTGCATAAAATAAATGTTGGATTCATTGGTAAGTTGGAGACCAGTTCTTCTGCCGACTCTCTGTATGATTTGGAGACAGTCATGTGACCTCAGTTTTCTCATCTCTGTCATTAGGATAATAATGCTAAAACCAAGCATGCAGACGACACACATAGAGCGGCAGCCAGTCTCAGGACCTGATGCGTGGTGGGACGCATGTATGGGTGGAGGTCAGCTCAGGCGTAATCTCCAGCCTGTTCAAATAAAAGGGCTCAGGACACCCACCGGTCACAAGCAGGGCTGATGCTTCAGGCTGGAGGAAACCCATGTCTCGTGCATCTATCTGCCTACACAGGAGCACAAGTCCACAGGGAAATGCCCGCCCTAACTTTCCAGGATCCTAGCGCCCATCAGCATGCGAACAGGGCCCTAATTAGAACGGAACCCTGAAGGGAAGGGAGAGGGAGTCTCTCCTCAGGTCCCTGGGCCTGCTCCCCACCCCTCTCACGCCTATTTGTCTCCACTGATTAGCTCATGAAGGAGACGCTGATTACCAAGCCAACCTGTTGTGTTTTCCCTCTGCCTTGCTTTTAGCGAATCGTCTTGCTTTTTATTTCTCTGAAGGAATATAGCTATTCGAGAGAGGGTTCTCATCTTCCCATCATTAGACCTGCGTCCCCCCCACCCCCCGCACTGCATCTGTGCCCTTCTGTTCGGTTACATAGAACAGTTGTCCCTGAGCTTATTTTTTGTGCCCTTGAAGGAAGGAATTTAATGACTGCTGTGCCCCTAGTGTATCAGGACAGTTCCTTGCAGTTATTAAGTGCTCAGTAAAAATGTGCTAATGAACTACAGAATTGCTTTTAAGCAGGAGAATGACAAGGCACACTTTCTGTCTTAAGAGTTTACTCTGGCTGCTATGCAAAGGATGGGGTGTCAGTCAACTGGCATAAAAAGCAAAGAATGAGTTCAGAGGCAACTGCATCGATCGTGGCCTGGATTCGGGTCATAGTTTTGGTGAAGGAGAGAAGTGAATCAGTTCGGGATTTGTTCTGTAAATAGAACTAACTTTCTGATGAAGAATGTGGAAAGAATCAAGGAAGGATCCTAGGTTTCGCTTTAACAAATGAGAGGATGATGTGCCATATACAGAAATGAGTAGGACAGGAAAGAGCGTGTTTGGGGAGGGAGGGAAGTGAGAACTTGGTTTTGGACATGTGAATATGTTAATTTCGGGATGTCCTTTGAAGCTGTTCAGCTGGAGGAGTTACTTATGCTGTTAAATGTCAGGCTTTCGCTCCAGGGGGCTCTGAGGGCTGTCTCCCTCAGACCACCTGGCAGCGTGTCCACTGCAGGTCAGCAGGAGATTCTGTTCATCATAGTCACTCAGGGGCTCAGACTAAGAGAGGCTTCACTCGACATGTGCTCCCACTATTGGGGAATCGATGAAAAAATAATGTCACACACCACACACTTCTACTATCTAATAGAAGCTGGGAAACGGTGCCAAGAATTTGCCCCATTGATGTTTATCTGTTGGCCAAACATGATGGTTAATTTTATGTGTCAACTTGACTGGGCCACAGGATGCCCAGACGTTTGGTCGAATATTATTTTAAATGTGTCGGTGAGGGTGTTTCTAGACGAGATTAGCACTTGAATTGGTAGATCGAGTGAAGCAGATTGCCCTCCCCAATATGGGTGGGCCTCATCCAATCAGTTGAAGACTAATAGAACAAAAAGGCGGAGCAAGCGGGCACTCCTGCTGTCTGCCTAACTGAGCTGGGACATCAGTCTTTTTCTGTCCTTGGAATCACACTGAAAAATTAGCCCTGCTTTGTTCCTGAGCCTGCTGGCTTTTGGACTCAGGGCCTTGGACTCAAACTGAAACTACACATCAGCTCCCCTGGGTCTTCAGCTTCCTCTCGCTATCTCCTACTGGTTTTATGTCTCTGGAGAACCCTAACTAACACACTGATCGCAAAATGGCAGGTGCTTCCCACAAGTATTGGCCCTTGTGGCATTAACGTAAATGACTATCATGGCCCTTCCACGGGCAATTAAATAATAATAATAATACCCATTTATTGAGTGATCAGTACATGCCAGACTGTGGGCTAACTTATTTACATACAGTAAATCGCCTTATAAAGTCAGTTTTATTACTCCTATTACACAAATGAGAACGCTGCTTAAAGACGTTATTTAACTGGCCCCAGGTCATAAGTCTGGAGAGCTGTGAAGCTCGGGTTTGAGCCCAGGCATCTCCATCCTGAAAGCCTATGCTCGTAACCACTCCAGGAAAACTGAGTTGTGGAGACTGAAAACGACATCTTGAGAAGCCTATGGCGAACAATTCAGAAAGGCCCAACCTGAGGAGATCATTTCCTATAGAACCCATTTCTGCTTCCTGCCTTGGACTGGGGGGTATCACGCCAGCAACCCCCAGATTTGCTTCCTCAAGCGACTGAAAGGCGGGATGTCTCTGCCAACCGGTAACGGGGAATCACACCCCCCCCCCTTTCCAACGCCCTCGCACGTCGAAATAAATCACTAGCGTGCTCTATACTGAGTCATTTTGATGCCGATGAACCGGATATGTCCTCCTTTGGGAGGTCAGACACAAAATAAATTACTCATTATAAGATCAGGCCCACCCGGAAAACCCACGATAATCTCCCCATTTTAAGATTGTTAGCTCGATCGCACCTACAAACTCTCTTTGGCCATGTAAAGCAACAGCTTCTAGCAATTAGGACACAGACATATTACTCAACCCACCAACAGCAGCGCTTCAGAGGGGGCATCTAAACTGAAGAATCATATTTCTCCAGTAATTTCCTTGGCTCCTTCTGCCGATCCTGTCGCATTCAAAACACCATGTCACCATGTCTCGGCCATCTCAGACGTCCATTCAATAGTCATTCGTAATTGTGGGGGGGTCATACCCCTCACTGGTAAGACGCGGCATTCGAGATTTGATTCCGTCCCCCTGCCCCCCGCCCCGGCTTTATTTCCAAAACTAAAAACCGTAAATGTCGTTTTGCTAACGGGGTCTCGACATAAATCAGAGAACATTTGTTCTGCGCTAGGCTTAAATCGGGCCTTGACTTTCTAGACACTCGCTTCTGTCCCCTCTTTCCCTGATCAGCTCTGGCCGCCGTAGCGAGAACGAGAAGCAGAGCGAAGGCCAGGGCCGCAGACGACCACACGTCGGGCTCCGCTCACGGGGCTCGCTTCTGTGCCGCGGCTCGCAACAGCGAAACCCCACGGGCCGGACCATGATCGAACGCGTCAGAACTGACGATGCTCCGTGGCCGAGACACCCTCAGACCGCGGGGGGACTAGAAGCTGTCACTCTACCTTCTGGGTAGGCTACGGCATAGGGAAGAAGGGGACTGTAGGGGAGGTTAGTTAGGTTACGCCTACTGCATCCAGAGACAGTGAATTCGATCGATCAGTCACTCATTCATTCTTTACTAATTACAAGCCTGAGAGCACCCGCCACTGCGCTGGTGCTGGAGAGATAAGAGGCGATATCGTAGACGGGGATTTGCAGTGTCGTAAGACTTGCTGTCCTTTAGCTACACTTGCTATGGGCCAGTCACTCAAAGGAATTATTTGGAATGGAGCTCTTATACAGTCCTCCAATCGATACCCCAGAGAATTCAGACCAATCTTCCCATTCAGAAGGAACCGGGGGAGCAGAGTGAGTAGGGAGGGGATTCAAGTCAAGATCAAGTCAAGGGAAACCTGAGCCCCTGCACCGTGGGTTTTGTCAGTCCCCTGAACGTATTTGGGGACTTGGCGGTATGTGGACTGCATCACACCCTCCAGGGTTAGGCAGCTGCTGATGCAAATCACTTACTGAGAGGAGTAAATGACTGGACTGAGGCCATCTGCAGAGCAGCCTCACAATCAGTGTGTTTTGTAAAATTATTTTCATGGAGCCTTGTACCCAGCCTTCCAGAGACGGGCCATCATCGGAGGAGGGCCATTATCTCAGGTCAAAACTCATGTCTTGGAAAATGTGGTCCCGTCTCTTGGAGGCAGGAGGTAAACACACGATTCATTCTCATCACAGAGACAGGAAAATTCTCTTTTGGAGACAGCACTGCCGGGAGCTGGTGTGCAAAAAGCAGGGTGCTGACCCTTGCGGATCGCCGAGGCAGGAATGAAGACAGGGCCCGCTACCTTAAGCAGCAAAGTGTAGTTACTGCCGTGGATGGCCACCGATGATGGTAAATTAGACGAAGGCAACATGCGTCGTGATGCCTGGCCAAATTATACTTCTGATGTGATCAAATTCTGATCTGGGCATTGAAAAGCCCAGAGGAGGGGCTGGGGTGCCTGCTCTGCACTCAGTTACACTCCGCAGGACATGGGGCGTTTGGGAGGCACGGTGCTCTTTGGTCTCTGTCACTGAGCTCCCACTTTGAACTCTGTATCCAGCTTCGATTGATGGTGCCCCTTCCGGGTGGGGAGGGGGAGAGTTAACCAAGCCAGCCCCACCTGCAGACTTGACCTTGGGATGGAGTCTCAGGGGCCCAACGTGGGGCGACTAGAGAGTTTACCGGAAATGGCCAAAAGCAAAACGGATTTAGACTGGGTACAAAATACATGGAATAAAAAACTATGAGTGATGGGGATGAGAGGAAGCCTTTTCATTCATTCATTCATTCATTCATTCATTCAGCATTCCATAAATATATATTGAACATGTACTCTGGACCAGTCTCTGCAACCAGTGATGGGAATTCAGTGGTGAACAGAACATGGGTCCTGCTGGCAAGCTCTTCTGGGCTAGCGGGCAGCATGGTTCGGCAGGGAAAGCTTGGGCACGGTAGCCAGCTGGGTCTGGGCCCCCGTAGGGATGGCTGATGGTTAGCCCTTGGGCGTCTAGTCCCATCTCGTCCCTTCAATGCCATGCCCCACCGTACTCGGGCCTGGGGTCTGACCGGGTTGGATGCCACTTCCAGCTCTGGTGATGGGTCTCGCTAGCTGAGGCTAAACCCCATATCCAGATGCTGCTAATCACCGCAGTCGGGCAACAGGGCCCCTGCCCTGGGCCCCACACCTCAGAGTGCCCAGCTCCGACCCTTCTACAAGCACGCATTTTACTGCAAGGTGAGAGTCTGGGGTGGGGGACAGACCCCTAAGGAGCCTGCCCCTCCCCTTACAGACCACGCCCTTGGTATCCTGGCTCGACTTCCTGGCCCTACCCTATACGTCTGCCCTCCCAAGGGCAGATGGTGCTGCTAGTGTACACATGCCTAGGCCGGATGTGGAGTTTGCACACGAGGGCAGGGGTGCCCGCAGGCATGCGTGTGAAGTCCCTCAGGGTGGATGGAGCGATGCGTAGATGAGAAAAGAGGTGGGTCATCACCTGGAAGCCTCTATTTGCACACTTGCTTAGAAGCCACATAGGTGAGTGCATGCCTAAGCTCACCCACCTTCATCAACCCTACGCATGGTTCAGGAGCGGGCAAGGAGCTGAAGTCACTTCAGAGTGAACTTCAGGAATTTTGTGGAATGTGGAGGAAGGAAACTTCTAGAATTACTCTTGCCTAAAGGCAGTCCTACTGCTGAGGCTTTGGAGGTCAACCAGTTCCCTTTATCACTGAAGCCAGTTTAAATTGGATTTTCTGTTTCTTGCAACCCAAAACACTCCAATAGAATATCAATCCCATCTATTAACTACCAGCTGTGTTGTTATGAGCCAGCAAATCATTGTTATCTCAATGAGGCTCAGTTTACCTAAATGTACAATGAGGATGATAATCCAAATATTGTTGGGTGGCTGGGAGGAGGGAGTGAAAGCATGAGCGGAAAAAAAAAACAATGCCTAACATGGTACTGAGCATATACTAGATACTCAGTAAATGTCCCTTCTCTTTTGATCACTGTGGAAGAGAGGACTCAGGCAAAGCTTCTAGGGCCATCCATGGCCACCATCTTTCATGGCACAAACCTAGACCAGGCCCCTTCCAGGCATCAAGGCCCAGCTTACGGGCTGAAGATCCAAAGATGAATGAGTGAGAGGCTCTGCTGTTAAAGGCTCACAGAGAGAGGAAGAGACGATCCACAGCTTCCCCAGCATGAGATGAGGCTGCGCTCATCTGTCTTCATAGTCCTGGGACCCAACCAGGGCCCGGCTCAGGGGAGCTGCTCCCCAGTGTTTGTTAAATGAATAAGACATGAAACAAACCAGGCCTTAAAGAACAGGTTGCACCCATCCATATAAATAAAGAGAAATTTGGAAGGCATTTTAAGTTAGAAATTGCTTTTGGCTGTTATAACAGAAACCCAATTTCCACAGCTTCTGCACACAGGGATTTTTCTCTCTCCTATAAAATTCTGGGATTCCAGAATGGCTATGGTGGCTCCATGCGACCCTTGTTTTTTCTATCTTTCTATCTGGCTCTGTGTAGCTTCCCTGACCTCAAAGGTCCTAGAAGGCTGCTACAGCTTCAGCCATTGTGTCCATATCCCAGACAGCAGTCAGGAGGAAGAAGGAAAAAGTGGAAAAACGAAAAGGGACTCACTCAAGCTATCTGTCCTTCCTTCCTTCTCAGAGGTCCCTCCCTTTTAACCTCCACTTAAACTCAATAGCTAGAATCTAATTCTGTGACCACACCTAGTTGGAAAGGAAATGTGGTCAGATTGACACATAAGTCAGATCTATTGGTAATAAAGAAGGGTAGGATGAAGGTCGAGGAGACAACCAGCTGCTGCTGTCACCAGTGGGCACCACAGGAGCAGGCATGAAGAGGATAGACAAATAGCCCCCCGAGCAGGAGGAGGGGAGGGTCGATTTATTCAGCATGGAAGGTAACAAAGACACTGAAGATAGGCCACAGGTTCCTGAGCTTTAGCAAGAATGAGAAGTACCTGGAGGACTGGTTCCAATGCTGGACCCCACCCCCAGGACTTCTGGCTTGGTAGGTATGGAGTGGAGCCGTGAAATTCTGCGTTCCTAACAAGTCCCCAGGTCATACTGATGCTGCCGTCCGGGGGCCACACTTTCAGAACCACCTTTAGATGAACTAACTGATTTGTGAAGGCGTAAGACTTTATTCTCTAAGCAACATGGACCCCCTTCCGGCTTTCGAGTTGGGAAGAAAAAGGATGGACAGGAGACTTGTGAAGAAGACTCCTCTGCCAGAGGTCTGTGGAATGGGCCAGAGAGGGTGGAGATGGAGGCAGAAGCCAAGGCAGTGAAAAAGCAGAGCGAAGCCAGGATTTGGGATGTGCTCAACTAGGCTGAACTGTTATTTACACAAATCTCATGAAGATGCTGACCTCCAAACCCCAACCTTATCGGCTGTGAGCAAACCAATCACGCTAGCTGCCTCACGCCCAGGAGAACTCTGGTACTGAAGATGTATTAGCATTAATAATAGATTTAAAACTCTGTGTGTGTGTGTGCCCCTGTCCCCCTACCCTACCAAATTGCAGCCCAAAGAACATTATATTGAAAAATAAGCAGCTGGGTGGAACCCACAAATTATCAGGCCATGATTAAAAGAAAAAATACAGTAGGGAGAAAGTGGTCAATGGACCCCCACCCCTTCCAGCGCCGAGTCTCCCCGACTTTGTTTTGTCTTCGCCTCGCTTGGACCTCCTTCGAGTTCGAGGCAGGATAGCTAGCTGAGGATTGTACCCGAGCACAGTTTAACCCTGGTTGTGGCTGTGAGCAGGGAGGTGGCCAGCCTCTGGGAGACTTTTGAGATTTAGAAAAGGCACCTTCTGGGCACAACTAGAACGTGGCTAGATTTCAGACCTGGTTTGTCAGCTTGGCCTTGGCTGAGAGCCAGTCTGTAGGGCTGTAAGGGGTGGTCCTGCTGAGAGAAGGGACTTATCCTCGGGAGCCCGGGCTTTTCCTCTGCCCAGTGGGATGGGAGGCAGAGGCTCCTGAGCTGTTGGGCAGATTAAATGAGATCAGCTGCATAAAGCACCCGGCACATGGACGGTGTCCAGCCCCTGTCGGCTCCCTCCCAGACTTCCTTCTGAATCAGGGAGGACAGCCGGATGGGTGAAGCCTCTCGGGCTGCCAGGGTGTCATCTGCTCCTCCAAATCCTGGCACAGTTGTCCCTGCGTGGCGTTGGCAGCACCGTGCCTGCTGCTTCTCCGCCGGCATCTCATTGTCTGGCGCGAGGACACTGTGCCCGGCTCCCACTGCAACGTGGAGCGCGGCAGGGACTGGCTCTCTGCACACTGCCAGCTTCGAGGGGCGGCCGCGGCCCCAACTGCAAGCCTGAAACCCCAGTGACTTTCCTCCCTTGTCATTAATTGCCGAAGCTCCGATGTCACCGAGACGATGCCCTGCCAGGTGCAGGGACTTTCTCGAAACGCTTCGCCCGCCCATCCGACCCACCGCGGGGGCCCTGGACAGCTTGCTCGGGTGCTGAAGAGGCCAGGAAGGGCAGGGGCATCCTTTTCACAAGCCCCGTAGGTGTGAGGTGCTGTGGAGAGCTTTCAGGGCTGACGACTCTGTTTCTGGAGGGGCCAGTCAACAGGCTGAAGTGCAAAATCCCACTTCGAATCACAGAAGAAGAGGGAGCAGCCAGAGGATGAGGGGGTGGGAGGGGGAGAGGGAGGGAGGGAGCGAGGGAGGGAGGGAGGGAGGGAAGCGGCTGCAGCTGACTCTCTAAGGGCCATTTACCCCCCTTACCTGAGGCTGAGCAAGGCTTGCTGGATGGGCACTTTTCTCTGCTCGGAGCATGCATTATTGGAACAAACGCTGAGCACCATTATGGGCTGGGCATGGGCAATCGGTAGATGAATGAGGCCCGGGGAGCGAGCTCTCAGGTCAGTCTGGGAGGGGGGCATGGCCGTGTGATACGGCACATGCTCTCACAGAGATCCCATGAGGTGTTGTGAGTGTGCAAATGAGGCCATGTCCAGCTCTGCCTTGGGGTGGTGGGCAAGCTGCAGAAAGAAAGGGGTGTTGGAGCCGGGTCCCAACAAGCGGGCAGGAACTAGCCGGGCCGAGAAGGCGGGAACGACAGTTCAGGGGCAGGAACAGCACGCGGCAAGCGCTGGGTCCTGAAACAGTGCGGGTGGCAAGGAGGCCAGAGAAGTTGAGGAATGCGACAGAGGGGGGTCTTGTAGGCTGACAGCTGGTGGGTCGGGCGAAGTCCAAAGGAGCCAGCAGCCTTGCAGACCAGCGAGCAAAGAGGAAAAGCTTTAAACTATTGTCACACGATGCACACGTGCACTTTTCCCATCCCCATTTTGGGGAGTGGGGGGCTGGGGAACAGCAGGCGGCTAGGATGAAGAAGTTCTAGGCGTTGGGTGCCTGGTATGCCACCCAGATGAGCAAGAGGCAGAGGGTAAATCCTAAACTCTGAGAGGAAGGAATATTCTACCGTCTCTCCGGTGTCTGAACCCCTAGAGAGGGAGAGACTGGGTTAATACTGATCCAGGTTGCCCTGGATCAGCCGTACCATTGTTCAAATAGGAAAAACTGAATTGTTAAAACATTTCCATTCCAGCTGGTAAATAGCTGCTGTCCTCAAGCGCCCAAGGGCCACCATCCAGTGCCTTATGCTGATAGGTCAGTACCCAAGCCATACTCACTGATACATACTACTATCACCCTCAGAAGAGGAAAAGGAAGTCTCACGATGCTAGGATTGGCCACATATGTATCCATGCTACCTCGAGCTATTGATGGTTCTGTAACAGTCATTCTCTGGAACGTTAGTGAGACGACTCGTTTGAGAGCACAGAGCGTGATGCCTATAACATGTAGCAGGTGTTCACTAAGCATTAGCTGAACTAGCCTCTAAGTTATGTGATTAAAAGTGTCCACTGAGGGAGAGTTTGGAGCCTGACGATTCCCTGAGTCGATGGAAATGACACATATTCTTTTAAGAGGCAACCGAGGAGCAATTCTCATGTACGTCCCTGAAGTGGATGGAGATACAGATCGGATACGGCCAGAGCTGGCACATCTGGACGAGCTCGCAAAGCCATTGCCTGGCCGCCCAAAGCGCTGGACCTCGGCGGGCACTGGCTCATGGGCACACAGCAAAGTGAAGCAGGAACGAGATTCGTGCCAACAGCAGGAGCCAACTGCACTCACCACGGGGTCCCCCTCCCTGGACAGATGGGCCCTAACATTCACTGAGTGCTTTTTCCTCTCTGGATCCTCAAACTCACTCCAGAAAGAGTGGCGGCATTCCCACTCTTTTGAAATTCGGAAACTGGAGTTTAGAGAGGGCCGGGAACTTGCCCAAGGCCACACGGTACCGAGACACAGAGCTGGGAATCCCGTCCGTTCTCTCTGATCCTAAGGCGGCCCCCTGACACGCTGCTGTGGTTTGCTTTAGCGGACCCTTTACAGGGAAACCACAAAAGTAATGGTTCAGATATTCACCTGTTTCAAACTAGGTATGTTTTTACAGAACCCACCCGCAATCCAGAGAGAGCGGCAAGGTCTACAGCGACGGCAGGAAAGAGTCACGAGATACAAAGATCAAAACACGCCGGCCCTGACTGCCGACTGCCGAAGGGAACAGGAAGAGGAGGTGTCAGCTGACAGGCTAGTGACGATTAAAGGCCTCGCGAACGATTCCATTATGGGTGGAGAGCTGGCTGCTGCGTAGGGTACAGTGTGTCGGGTAGAGGCTTGCCCGGATGAGGGGGCTCGGCCTCGGCACGGGAGGGTGCCGAGCAGTGAGGCGCAGGGGTGTCCGCGGCGGGCCGGTGGCTGCACCGGGGCAGTGGGAGCCTGTGTCCCTGGACCGTGAATGTTTACCGCCGGCATCGGCACAGAAGGGCTGGGCGGGGTGCAGACAGGGGAGCAAGGGCAGCCTGGAGTCGGTCCTCACGCTCACGCGGCTCTTCATGGTTCTCAAAATTGCTCTCTCGGATGTGATGGGTTTTTAATCGGACGAGGATTTTGAAGACACTCGGATGATCTGGGTCACTGGAGCCCAGTCTTTCGATTAGGAGACAGATGAATGCATTTTTTTTTCTTCTTCTTCTTTCCCCTCCTCGGTAGAATTCGGTGCTTTCTCACTGGCCTCTCTGTCTCCAGGCTTGACATCCTTGTGTCCATCCTGGAATCCACTGCCTAAGAGGCCTTTGCAAACACGGGTTGGACGACGTTTGCAGCGTGCTGTTCAGCAAGTATCTGAGGGTCTCCACTGCCTGGTGGAGTCTGCCCTCAGATGAGTTTCTGAGTGCGGCCAAGTAAGTTTGGGAAATGCTGCAAATCAGATTTTCTCCCTGTGTTTCATGAGCGCACAGCGGCCTGTTTCCCTGTGGCTCGGGGGTCTTTTCCATGAACTGGGCTACAGAAATGGACTTTCTTGGCTCTCTGGAACATCAGCTAAAATCTAAAGACTCTACCTCATAGATAGAGTCTACAGATAATATCTGGACTCTTTAACTTGACATTCAAAACCTTCCAGAATCTTGACCTAATCTTCTCCAATAGTGGTAAGAGTTTAGGCCCAAGAATCAGCCAGATCCCAGTTCAAATCCCAACGCTGGCATTTAACTTTGGCCTTAGTTATCCTCCCATGCCGTGCCACAGGTTCCTTAGCTGTAAAGGGCATCGACTGCCCCCACCTTGCAAAGGATTGCTTGAGACAGCGAGAACGTAATGCTCATTGTAGAATATCCAGCCTACAGAAAAGGGCTGGATAAATGGAATTTTGATGATGATGATTATCTTTTAACGTCCCTTGGCCAACCTGCTGGGACTCACTCCAACCAATCTGCTTGCCTTTTCCCATATACTGCTCTAAGGTATCCGAATTTCTTTGGACTTTCCCTGTGGAATGAATTCCTTCTCTTCCCCATCTCCTTGAATCAAAGCTCCTCCCTGTTATTCAAAGCACAGCAAATGGCAACCAAGCATTCGGCTCCCCTACTGTGAGAATCAGGACCGCCCTTCCCATTCCTTCCATGCCTAGTTCCCATACCTACAGAGGTACTTAACCCTGCCTGCTAGTGCTGGCTGTTAGGTCTACACCTTTGCCCCCTGCTGGAGAGGCTTGAGGAAGCTTGTGATGTGTGGCGAGAGAGGCTCAGACTTTGCAGCCAGGGAGGTTGGAATGCCACCTCCCTGAAAGGCAGGCTCTGTGACATTGGCTAAGTATGTTTCCCCAACTAGAAGCTGGAATGAGGATTCTAATAGAATTGCCCTAAGGACTTAAGGAGACAGCATGTGATGACGCATCTAACGCTGGAGTTAACCTGCGTGTTCTTGCCCCAACATCCGCCTTATCCACATCATGCAGTTCTGCACATAAACCAGCACATGTCAAGGGTTCAAGAAATATTGAACTTACTGGTCAAGCAGCCTTGAGAAATCAATGATATCTTCTAAATCAACATGGTTGAACATTATCTATGTATCTGGCCTCCGATTTACCTTGCTTTGATCCAGAAATGAATTTAAGACCATTTCTGAGCACACAGTACCTGGCTTTCCTCTAAAACTTCTACAGAGTCAAAGACCCTTGACCAAAGCTACAGTGGAATTCCACTGTGCACCTCCCACAGGCTGGGCTTTTCTAGCATCTGTGCCTAGAAACCCAAAAATATGAAGGCAGGAGAAGACAGTGTGACGATGTCCTGGCTGGCCTGGGCTGCGTTCTCCCTGGTTTTAGGGAGAAGGGAGCCACCCATCGACCCATCGACCTGTCCAATCCGGCCTCTCACCCTGCCGCTAGCAAATGCTTGCCATGCCCAGGCTCTTTGCAGCCTTTCCAGACGAGTTTTCAAACCTAATTAAGCTTAGCATTATCATCGTTTTTATCACATTAAGTTCCCACTTGGCCCTCAGCAGCACAGACCACAAAGTCAGCGCTGCATCTTTAAACAGAAACAACAGATTTTGGTTCAATTAAAAATTCATTAAAATGCAAATTAGTTTGTAAATTTTTTTTTTTTTTTTTACCCCTCCTTCTGATGATTCCTCAACATGGCTTTTTAATCACAGCTGGCGCTGAAGGAGAGGTGAACCTGTGGCTGGAAAGGAAGAGACGGGGACCAGACGCAGGCCCCTCACCCCTGCAGCCTGAACAAGGACACCACCCTTCCTTCACCCCTCCAGGGGCCGTTTCTCCCCAGAGGGACTGGTTTCATGCCCATTGTTCCCCAGCGCTTGACAGATAAACGCAGGCATTTTTCTGATCTCGATTTCACTGAACCATGTTATCTTAAGGCAAACACCAAGGTAAAATGAATAATTAACCTTATCCACCTACGTGCCCTGGCCATTCCGTATTATTTTGATAATGCTTGCATAGGAGCTTTCTCTGCTCATAAGACACTGAAATTCGAGTAGGGGGATCCCGCGATGACCTCAAATGACAACTCTCCAAGCGCTTAGCCAGGTAACCTCTTTGCCCAAATCCTTCAAAACCACGGAGCCTACAGAGAGACGTCTAATCAAACTAATAATGATGTCTACTATACGCAGGACCTCGACTCTTACCAACCTGCCCAACGACCTTGCTGAGCTCCCTGTTTGTTTTTATGCCTAAGTTAGGAATGGGGAAACTGAGGCGCAGAGATCTGGAGGACACCTGCCCAAAGCCACATTCCTGGAAAGCAAGAGTCGAGACTGAACCCGTGTCCCCTGGGCCCCAAAGCCAGTGTTCTTTCCGTGACATTAATTCCGTGACTCTTGGTTTCTGCCTGTGCAGAGCTGGTCTAGACGAATGTTTCTGCGGATGGACCAGCTCTTCTGTACGATCCATCCTAAGACAGGTCGGACGTACGCGGCGATGCTTCCACGAAGGCAACGCCACATGGCCTCAGACCCGAGGAGCCCTTCTGCCTGCCGAGGGAAGCCAGCAGCCTACCTCAAGTTCATTAGATGCCCCTAATTGCTGAGAACACGTTCAGGAAGTATGGTAAATGCAACTTAATTGGGAACTAATTAACTTGTTGTAGTTATCTCATTTCGGGCCAATTAAATATCTACATATTCTTTGCTTCTCAGATAAAAGAATTAAAAAAAAAAAAAAAAAAAAAAAAAGGAAAATCGGTTGATGAAACTGGATCTCCAAGTGAGAGAATTCAGGTAAGTAAGTGTCAAGCCTGCGGGGGCAGCGATGGGACCCCGGGAAGAAGCAGTCAAGCTCATTAACACCGTTTTAAAGGAAGATGTTCAAAGGTGGCAGGCAGATTTTGACTTTCAGAAGAATTCTCCATTAAATCTGGTGTGAAATGGGATTTGGCCTCCAAAGCCCCCGAGAGACGGGACCTGACAAGGACGGTTCCTGCCAGCCCCGGCTTCTCTGCAGCTATTTAAGTTTGGGGCTTTTTATCCCTTTGTTTGCTTTTAATCTGCCCTTTTCTATGAAAATCCAGAGAGACCTTCCACCTAACTGGATGCTGTTAGCGGGGCTCAGCTTCAGCTCATCTCCCGAGTAACCTTTCCCTCTTAATCTGTGTTCAGTGGCAGTGTTGTTTAACTCTCTCCTCTGCCGAGTTTCTAGAAGGTCCTCCAAGAAGAAAGTGGGGAAGCTCAGAGGTGCCTCCTTAGGGGACCAGGAGAGAATGGAAAGCTAAGAGAATAAGTCCCTTCACAAGTCCTTGACTTGCAGCCCTGATGTTCCGTTCTAAATTCTGTTTACCTAAAATGCCGAGAAAAGCCAATTCTGTCGATTCCTGTCAGAACCCAAATCAATACCCCAGTCCTGGCAGATGAGGGCATCGAATCCCATCCTCACGGGCTCGTCGCCCACGCAACGGCTTGGCCGTTGGGGCCGGGCTGCCTTACTGAGATGGGCTGGCATTGCATGGGGAAAGGACGTATCTGGTTTTTCATCTTAATGAAAAAAAGCAGGCGCGGCTGCTTTGCACGCTCCACTTGGCCTTGTCAGCCTCAACAGTTTGAAACCTAGTGCCCTTTCCAGATCTTTCTGGCTCCTGTCTTGCTGAAAAAATGTCCCAACTACCTCATTCCCTCATTCCATTCTTCCTTCCTCACAGCCAGTGTTTATTCTCTGTTCTGGGGGCTATTATGCTAACACACTTGCAGCATTTCTAGAAATTAAAAAGGAGAGAGAGAGAATTAGAAATAAAAATGCCGGAGGCCCATTCTCTAAGGGGCCTTACTTACCGGGTCTGCCTCCAGGCTGGACATCCAAACCCCTCGATCCAGGCCCGTCTCGGTGAAGGAAACCTGTGGCATGCCTGCCGTCTGGCCTCCATTCGTGAGGACAACCGAAGAACCCATTGAAAACGACGAGCCGACCCTGCAGAATGAGGAGTGATAAACCACTTACTCTCCAGCCAGTTTAAGCTGCGGTGCATACCGCAAAGTATAAATAACACACAATGGGATTCTGACGTGAACGTCCAATTTCTTCTCGCTACAGAACCAGCGCACCCCAACCCCAGCATCGCCCAAAACCACCCGGGTTTTTGGCATTTCAGCTACGCGACGGCCACGGAGTCTGTAACCCCGTTCCACTTCCGTCTGTGCTGAGACATGCCCCCCTGTGTGAAGCTCTCGCCCGCTTCCGGCTGCAGAAGACGCTCGATCTCTGCTCGTGCGTGTGTTCGAAGTTCACTTTAAGTGCGGAGTATCCGCCGACGGCATTGCTCTGCAAAACGCCTGCTGCCCTTCACTCGCCGTGGGGAACGGCTTTGCATCCTGCAGGGCCCCCCAGCTCCCTGCCTGTCTCTCTCATTGGACCGCTCTCGTTTTCTTTGGCTTGGCCGCCTCTGTTGCCATCCTGTGACCTGGTGGTCGGTGGCGTATTTCAAAGGTACCCACCAGGTCGGGACTGACATCGGAAGAGCTGTTCTAGTACACGAAAACATGGCCACCGGGTTACAACCTCCTGGTGGAAGCCAGCTCTCCCGCGATCGAGGTTTATTTAGCCAAAGCTTCGGGGATGGAGGTGGCGGTGGTGGGGGCCCCAGGGAGGTGTGCTTTCTGCCCCAGAATGGTTCTCTCGACAATGACTGCCCCGGGTAGCGTTTGAAAATGATGATGCCTGTGTCTCACCCCAGAGATTCTTGTTGAATGATTGGGGAGAGGGAGTCTGAATCAAGGTTGTTTCAGATTTGTCAGGTGAGATTTGAGAAACCACTGGCTGAAGGTTTGAGCTCAGTCCAAGTCAGCAAGAAAAAGCTGACCTTCAAATTCAACTTCAAGTCCAAAGGACCAGCAGCAACATTAGAGTCCAGACTGCAAAGCCAGGAGTCCAAAGTGGAGCCCAGGAGGATAAAAAGCCAACCAGACAAGACCCTCGAGCCTCCAGAGCAACCTCCCCAAGGGCTGTGTCCTGATGGGGCCCACAGCTCAGCCTGAAGGTCAAGGTGCCTGGAGCCCCAGTTGGTCAGCTCTGCTTAATGTCTGAGTCAGGACCCACAGAGGTCTGTGACTTCCTGCTTGAGGTATTTAGGCAGCATCCTGCCTGCGGTAGCTAAGGCTAAACCATTTCAGACCATTGCTACACAGATTATAATGACAAAAACAATGGCGTGAAATCCTAGAGTGTTGGCACTGGGGGAAATAATGAAATCCGATCACCTCCATGGCATCAAAATGCCTCCCCCAGATCTCCACTATAACAACTTAAAAGAGCAAAGGCAGATGTTCACTGAGGCCAGCAGAAATGGTTTTAAATTTTAGTAAGAATCCTTCAAATGTCATCGACGGGGTGATGGGAAATGGGAGAGAATTCCTACATCGGCCTTTCCCAAACTTCGGTGCCCAAGGTGGAGCGTGGTAAGAAGGCAAAGTCCTGGGTCCACTCAGAGTCTCTCTCTCTGTTGGTCTGGGGTGGGGCCCAGGGATCTGCACCTTAACACGTGTGATGTCCCACTACCTACCCCAGGGATTCTGACGTGGGCGATTCCATAGTCAAGGTTTTCTAAAAAAAAAAACATCAGTTTGAGCAGTGGCACCATCACCTGACACCCGAGTAGAAAAGCAGTCTCCCAGATTGTCAGGTATCAACCCTGGCTGCACGGAATGGCAACCCAGGAATCACCTGGGCAGCATTTTGAAAGAGACTAATGCCTGGGCGATTGAGCAGAGGAAGGGTGATAGGCTTGCACCCTGTCTTGCCTGGCATTGGCACTAGGGTGGGGTTTCACTGGGCTGAAGACCCCTGGGGTCGGAATTACTCCCCAAGGATGAGGCCACCAAAGGCAAGGGCCTCAAGCCGAGAATAAACTTGGTGGCTGGCCCCCTTTCACTCACAGGGAAAAAAAATCAGGAGCAATGTTCTTTTTTTTATATAGGTGTTTTAGACCTCCTGAGTTCCCTGAGAAGCTGTCAATATGGCTCAGCCTTAAAATGTTTTTGCAAAATGCACGATCAACCCTGAACAAGCCTGGGGTGCACTTTCAACCAAGACTATTTTTTTTTTTTTGAAGGCAAAAATTAGGAAATAGTGAAAGAAAGACTTCTCTGTAAGGGGAAATTCTGCTGTTTAAGATGTTTTAGTAATTTCCGTGAAACAGAGTTTTATAGGACCCAGGGCCCTGTGTAATAGGTGGACTTCTGTGGATGAAAGAATTATTGATTATGAGCTCCTTCCTTTCAAAGGAAGGGAATTAAATGCCTCCCTTCAACCAGAAACTTAGGACGAGTTTAAACACCCCAAACTATCTTAAAACACATTACAGACTTCTCAGGGCAATTTGCATATGCCTTGTCATGAGTTATTTTACCATTATTGTGTGATGTCTTAATAGAACAGCATAACGAAAGCACAGATCATCCTGGAGAGGGGGCAGGGTACGTGGGAATGACCATGAGCGGGCTGTGGGCAGACAGACGTGGACTGAAACCCAGTGTCTTTGTCACTTGGGCTGACATGACAAAATGCCATGGACCAGGTAGCTAAATAACAGAAAGTTATTTTCTTACAGCTCTGGAGGCTGGAAGCCTGGAATCGGGGTGACGGCATGATCGGGTTGTGGCGAGGGACCTCTTCCTGGCTTGCAGAGGCCACCTTCTCGCCGTGTCCTCACCTAGAGAAGAGAAAAGGCAAGCTCTCTGACATCTCGTATAAAGACACTGAGCTCATTAGCAGGCCCATGCTCCTGTGACCTCGCCTAACCCTAATCACTTCCCGAAGATCTCACTTCGAATACATCGCATTAGGGGATGGGGCTTCAACATATGAATTGCCGAGTGTCAGACATTCAGTCCCCAATACCCAGCCTCGATACTCTCTAGTTGAGGGAGCTTGGCCAGGCCCAATAACCTTTCTGAGCCTCAGTTCTGGCACCTGCAACATTGAGAGGCTTGTTGACCAGTTGTCAAGATCAGATGAGATGCAGTCCATGGCATGGGAGGGTCCTTGGAAGCATCCCAGATACATTACTGGCAGCAGGAGTTGCTTCTGCTACGGCAGCCTTTCCACCTGGGCCTCCCGTATGCCTCGCCGGGACCCAGGACTTCACATACCACCGTTTTGGAGCCATCCGTCTGGCACGACTCTACCCACCACGCCTGCTGGGTGGTGACCTCGCCCTCAGTTCCAGACGTCCCAAACATAAAACACACCTTCACGCGAAGATACTGTCACAGCTCAGGCAAGCTTTTGGCTGCATTAGGTCAGGGTAGGTTTAGCTATAAGCAACAGTGAACCCAAAGCTGCCCTCTGAACCTGAATCGCACCCCAATGCCCTCTGTCCTCTCTTAGATGTCAGTACCGTCACCTCCTCTCCAAGCATGCGCTTAGAGGGAATTTGAGTCACCTTTCAGCAGACCTGTATATAACCACCACCACCCCCCCTCATACACACACAAAGGAAATGGGATCCAGAAGATTTATCTCTTTCACACTCCAGATTAAAAATTTGGAACGGCACAGTGTGTGTATGCACCCATGGGTCTCAGTTTAGACAAACTTGCTAGATTTAGGAGTCGTATTTTCCGTTAAGGAATTATACGGCAGGTTAAAAAGTGTATGACTCATAAGTTGTGCATTCATTAGTATCGTTTCGATGCTGCCAAATGCATAATTCTGACTCACAGTTCCCACCGAACCTCTAAGCCAAAGGATTTATTTTATCGTTTCCTTTTATGCATTGCTTTTCCTCCCCTTTTCAGTATTTCCATGGTAGCATCTCATGGGCAACATTTTCACCTGTGATTAGAGATGGGATTACGGTGCTGGGAGTTGGGAATCTGGGTACCGGTCTCCCTTCGGCTGGCTCCTACACCTGGGCGGGATAAGGATGTGTTTGAGGAGGGTCGTGGCCCCAGCCGACATGTTTCTTGGCCAGGATAGAGTCAAACCTTACTTTCCAGGAAGAGTCACACCTCTGATGTCAGTGTCTAAGCCTTCGCGCCACCGTATAAGGATCTCCTCCTTACCCTTCTGTCACTTTGCTCGGTAGCTTAGACAAATACTGTGTTCTCTCTTCAACCTCTTTTGAAATTCTTAAGTAGTCCCCATTATGAACGGGCAGTTCGCAGAAAAAGCATAAGAAAAGATGTTGACTCTCACTTATAATAAAATGATTTGCATTTGAAATAGCAAAATACCGATTTTTTTTTCCCCACCCAGCAGATGGCGAGTGGAGGATCCACAGGTTTGGTACAGCGTGCTGAATTAGCAGGTGTGGAGAAACGGTGGGAGCGGGGAGTACGTCTGCGTAGCGCCCTGGGCAATGGCCACCCACACGGAAGATGCGTGTGATGCTGGATTCGGGGATCCCGGCCCCGGGCCTCCGCCCTGGAGCTGCGGTGGGTGGCCCAGGTGACCGTCGCTGAGGGAAAACACAGACCTGCATGGTCTGAACTCGCTTTCAATCTCACCTCGGATCTCAGACAGGCACCTGACCCTCCTCAGGTCACGTGACTTCCTGCTCTTCCAAACGGCCCCGTCGTGTGTCCTCTCGCTTCTTAAACCTCCAACCCTTCAGCCAGAGAAGCATCTTCTAAGTTGTTTCCCCAATTCGAAAATCAGAGCAGGTCTATCACATGGAGAGGGGAGCTAGTACGCATTTGGCCACAGACCGCCTCGGAGGGAAGAGGGTTTAAGTGCTGCACCGTAATGTGAGACTTTGGACAAGTCGTACACAGCTCTCTAAAACTCAGGTTCTTCGTCTGAGTAATTAAGATCCTGGCCACAGCCACGAAGGAAGCGGAAGAATCAAAAACGACTCCTAGGTGTTTGGCCTCAGCAATTGCATAGACAGCACCGCCGTTACCTGTGACGGGTGAGGGTTTTAGATCGAAATAGTTCTCAAAGTGTGGCCCCCTGGGCAGCTGGCGTGGACGTCACCTCCCCTCCCACCCCAGACCTACTGAAAGTACGTTGCTATGCGAGATATTAGGAGACTCAGAACCAGGTCCTGGTTGTCCGGGGGAGGAGGAAATAGTCAGACACAAGAGAAGAAAGGGCCACTCAAGAGAGTGCTCCGTCCGGAAGCCTGGACGTGGCAATCGGACGCTGCGGGGACGTCTGGTAAGAGGGAGACAGGAAACGGGCCTCTCGATGGATCAGATGGAGGCTCCCGGGGAGGTAGATCAGAGCCACTTTAGAGGAACAGTAGGCAAAATGCTGTCTGGAATTGATGGAGGAAGGAATAAGCAAAAAGGGAATAGAGAACTCACAGCCCATTCAAGGACATTTTGCTATAGAAGGGGACAGAGAAATGGGCTGCTGCCAAGGTCTCGGTTAGTTTGGGGGGAGGAACTGAATTTCAGAGAGTTTATATGACTTGACCCAAACGTGGATAGGTGGCATTGAAACCCACTTACCCCTGAGCCTGACTGTCACCAAATCCTGTGCAGATCCCCCACATTTTTTTCAGGTTGTTGTTGTTGTTGTTGTTTTTTTTCCTCTGGGTTTGTTTTCCCAGAGTTACTGGAAAGAAACTAAGTTCTCCAGTTATTCCTCAAAGCCTGTTGTCAGGAGGTGACTTTTTTATATTATTATTATTGGAAAAGAGAGATCTTATTAGACAGAAGCAGGGTGAGCCCCCAGGCAAGTCTTTGTGTCTTCAAAAGCAAAGGCCTCCTACTAATTCTCTCCCGTAAGCACTTTCACAGGAGGAGAACATTCAAAGAGATAACGAGGAGAAGAAAGGTCGACACTCCTTCCTTTTGATTGTTTTGAGTTGATAAACCAGTGTGAGGGCAAATGGACTGACTCTGCTGGGCACGTCCGTCTGAGTCGGCCCAAAAAAGATAACCCCCAAAATGAGCACGACATGCACAAGTCAATGCCACACTGGGATGGGGTCGCAATCTACCTGCCACTCGCTGTCTTCCTAAGGGCATCGGATGGCATTATCTCCCAGGGTCTGGACCATCAGATTGGTTGTTAAATCGCAGTTCGTCCTGTGTGGATGTAAAATACACTTGATTTGGTCTACCCTAGAGAGGCTGAGAGCCAGCAGTGGACTCCACAAAGGTGTTAAAATTATCCGCTAACCAACAGGTTCGGCTGATTCTACCCCTTTCTAACAGGATGTTTGGAAACATGATCATACATGCTCCTTCACACCCTAGGAATTCTAACCAAATTAGATGAAACAAATAATCAAATTAATGAAACATAATCAAATAATAGTGACGCAATCGGAAAAGGAGACCTGACTTGATTTTCACCTTGAAATTAAAAAAAAAAAAAGTCTTATTTTCTTTCTTTGGTTAGAAAAATAATATATGAACATTGTAGGGGAAAAAATGAGGAATTACATTTCAGCAATATAGTAGACACATGGATGACCCACCTAGATTCCCATGCAAGGAGAGACTTGTCACCCCTGTGGGGATGGAGTCGGCAGAAGGCCCCAGATGTCAGGTCCTTTACCATCTGCCTCGGCTCCTGAGTGGTACCTCGCCCAGGAACCTCCCCTTCCCGGGGGATTCCATGTCCAGTGAGTCATCGCTGATGCCGGGCCATTTCAACCCGATAGGGTCATGCCTGTTTCAGAGCTCTCTGGGGGTTCAGGGAGGGCTTCATCAAGCCTACAGCCTAAGATTACTCCTTCCTTTGCCCAACCATGCTGCCTCTCACAAGGGTTGGGCCCCGTCAAAGCCCCATCGCAGCATCTGCTTCCAGAGAACCCAAACTGAGTAGCTATGTGGAATGGTCCAAGGAAACAACAATACGATGGAGGTTTAGAGGAGGATCGCTGGGTGCCTGGGTGGCGAGGAGGACCCCATCGCTGGTGGTCTGTGGAGTGCAGGCTGTTTTGTTGCTAAAATCCTCACCGTTGATGAACAGGGGATGGTGGACCAGCTGGAGGAAATGCATTTGCGAGTGTGACGTATCAGGTAAGTAGATTGGGGTGGGGGAGAGCAACTGGGAAGACCATAGATTTGACAGCTATCGTTAAGAACCATGGAGACTGCAAATCTGTCATCTGAGAAGGTGCTGACCCACCCTCAAGGAAGTACACACATCTGGGTTCTTTTTCCTAATAACAGGGTGAGCTTCACCTTGATCCAGTCCTCAGGGGTCCCTGGAGCCCACAGTGATCATGAGTGTGCAAGTCTGACCGGCTGGAAGGCAGCAGACTGTGCCGGACCCTGTTGAGAGCTGGACAGACTGTGGCCTTCAGACTGAAAACACTTATAAACGCTTTGCTGGCCCCAGAAAATATTTTGGGGGCTCGGGTCAAACTCAAGCTATGAGTTTAATTTATACATGAGAGACAGTTGCTGAAAAAATTGTCGCCTCGAATATGGAAAGGAAAAAAAAATATTCCATAAGCAAAGCCAACTGCCTGATACAGGTGACCTGAAAGCAATAAGTCTTTTTCTATTAAAAAAAAAAAAAAAAAATCAGAGGAAATGGACCAGCAGGAACTCCAAGATGGACAAAGTGCACAAAAAGTAATCGGCTTTCTCTTCCTGGGAAGCAAAACCAGGTGTCTTAAACAGTGTGAACAAATGAACGAATGGTGCCGGCTCCGGGCACGGTGTTCGCTGTCTCTTCACCTGCTCCCCGAGCAGAGCGCTGTCAGTTTCAGAACCTGGGAGTAACGAGAGATGCATTTATAAACACACCCACGCTTTGCTTGCCGAGAATCTCGGCGTCTTCGACTCTACCTCCCTGGAGGGCCGACTGGAGGAATCCATTAAGTTAATGAGGGGCTGGGTGCAGCTACGCCTTTGCGACTGTCGCTGCGTTACAAGCATCGCCCCAGAACTGAATTGTAGATCTTTTTTTTTTTTTTTTTTGCAAAGCTCTCGCTTCTGTTTCTTAAGTGTCAGAGCGCAGGGCACAGGCCTGAGCACGCAGGGGAAGATGGTTAATACCTTACGCGAGCTGCGAGGATGCAAATACTGGACCGGTGTCATCCTTGTCCTCTCTCCCCAAGGAACTGGTTTTCGTTTTTTTTTTGTTTGTTTTGTTTGTTTTGCTGTTTTATATGCTGTCTTTAGGAGAGGAGGAGGGCTCTTAAAGAAAAGACTGATTCTTAGCGTACTGTATGTCAGGATCACTGAGGGCAGTGGGGACGCTTCATATTTTTTCATTGTTGAATTTACATAGCGAGAAACACACATCTCCTTCGGTTGGACCCAAATCAGGGGCAGTGTGAGATATCTATCGATCTATCATTGACTTCCATTATTAATTATCTGAAGAACTGCTCAAATTTAATTTCTTCGCCAAGTCTAGAAGGGGGGCGTTAAAGAAAATGACCCTTCTGCAGAGGTAACTTGAATTTCCCAACCAGTTTTCGGGGGGCCACATCCATCTCTCCTTATTTGTTTGCCTTGAGTACTGACTTCCAGGGATACCGTGTCCACCCCTCAGCTCAGTCCCCATTATGTGGTGATTGAAACTGGCGTCTGTGAGTCTAGCAGAAACAAGAACAATGCAGGATTGTTGCCCTCCAAACAGCCCCGCCTTTTCTCGCAAATTCTCTTGGACCTTCTGGGACCAAGTCTTTACCTGGCACTGGCTTAATTAGCCTCAAAATTCCTGTTCATTTCCAGGCCCCTCTCTAGCAAAGTGCCACCTAGTGGCTCCCCTCCGCTATTACCACAGGACACCAGAAGCCTGGAAAAGCCTACCTAAAAAATGAGTGAAAATGAAAACATCCGGGACTGACCCCATAAAAGACACCAAATGGCTGAGAGAGAGGAAAAAAGAATCCCCCCCCTTCTGTGGAACGGCCCATAAATTCGCCAGTTGTGCGAGAGCAGAGTGAGGATTGATTCTGCGGAGACTATTTTATAAACATCAAAACTATATTATTCCAGTCCACGTCTTCTCTGAAAATACCTTTTATACTGTATTTTGTCAGTGGAAGAGAATGACTCTTGAGTGGTTAACCACTCCCTATGAAAGCCCTCTCTTTACCGGCTTCTGAAAGCAACTGCTGGAAGGTGGTTTGCTATTATCTAGCAAAGTATGATGAATCATCAATATTATTGATACTTAAGAGTTTATCTTTTCAAACGGCTGCAGGGCCCCCAGAACCATAACGGCTGTTTCCTACAGAGCGTCTCGTGCTCACAATAGCCAGCTGCCCACCACGGTCCTTGGTCCTGGCTGGCGTTTTGCCATGCGGAGAAAAAAGGACTTGAGTGGCAATTATCCGTTTTAGCAGTTATATTTTTTCCTTAGCTGAAAATGTTGAAAATGACAACAAAAATGTTTGTGGGATGTGATTTTTAAATTTCTCTATTTTTTTTTAAGTGGGTGCTGCTTAATGATTTCCACTCCATTGCTATTTGTGCTCGGTTCCTTTCTAGAAACCGAGAAAAAAGAATTTTTTTTTTCCTGCCAGCTTCATCTTTTCCATTGATTTCCTCACTCAGCGCATGACCCTAATGGAGCTTGAAATGAAGGCAGCTTTGCTTTTGTTTTTGTCCTCTGTGGGAACCCCTCTGCCAGAGGCCAGCTGTGGTCCAGGCCTTGGGCGCTCTGCCCTGCAGAAGGGGGCATCTCATCGGCCCCGCCCAGGCTGGCAAACGGAGGGTAAGGCAAGGGAGGGAAGACGTGGTCCCCTTAGCGAGGCCTGGAACCATAAGGAAACACGATCCTTCTAGATGGGCTGCGTGACAGAAAATAAGAGCTTTATAAGACCCATGTGAGCTGGGAAGGTCGCTAGTTATCCAGGTGGCAAAGCAGAATGGCAATGTCGGGAATGTGGGAGATCCTTACAAAAGGCCAGATGAAGTCCTCTGGACCTTAAAAAACTGCAGAGTAAGACTTAACGAAACACGCCCCAAACGGTCCAAATGGGAGTTATTCACACAGAGGACAAGGGGAGAGGAAGGACACCTTAAAGAAAATCGTCCAAGTCCTCCGGCCTTCTCTGACACACTCAAGAACCACAGTCTACACGAGCAGCTGAGACTGTGGACTTGAGCCAGTGAGGCCTTCGGGTAGAATCGGGAGAGTCTGGCTGAGGATCTTACTGGCACTAAGAGAGTTATAATAACCTACTCTGGGGCCTTTCTGGGTCTGAGACTTTTTCCCTTTGAAAGACAACTGAAAAATCAAGCTGGCCTTCCTAATCTCACTTGGACCTGCACACTGCTTTGCGGGGAAATCACACGGCATTTTTTCTGACTCAGATGTAACTTAAATGCTCCCAGGGGTTGCCATGATATGCCCGATCCACCCCTCGGTGATGTCAGAAGATTGGAAGCCACCACTGCTCCTAGGGCCACTCGGGAAAACTCCCCAAACTGCTTTCAGACCAAGAGTGACCCAACACTCATTTGTCATCTCAATGAATGTCCAGAAAACCAGCAAAATGGGCTGTGTTTACTCTACTGGATCAAGGCAATGACTGGAGGTGCTGTCACTGACCAAGCGCCTGGAAGCCAGCAAATCACAGCTATTACCAGTAATGTGTTGACATAAAGGCAGGTACACAGCTACAAATCTCTATAATCATTTAAATTGTCGAAATTATCTCCCTGTTGGTAAATATTTACTCTAAGCTTCAGTTATACATGGGATTCTAACGTACCATAGAGAATATTTATAACACAAAAACATGCAATACTACTAGGTTGTAAACATAGTCTTTCCAAAAAAAAAGAAAAAAAAAATGCTAACTCTAATGAATGTTAAGTAGTGATAATCCCCTTTTAAGTTTGGATGAGTTTAAGACAATGTGGGTTTCACAAATCTCTTAAAAAAATCTGTGTGGGGAAACTTAAATTACTGCCTTGTTTTTCACCTCAATAAATTTCCTCCTGGTACAAGAGGCTGGGGGCGGCGAGGGAGGGAGGGAGGGAGGGAGGGAGGGAGGGAGGGAGGGAGGGAGGGAGGAAGGAAGGAAGGAAGGAAGGAAGGAAGGAAGGAAGGAAGGAAGGAAGGAAGGAAGGAAGGAAGGAAGGAAGACAGACATCCCAAAATACATAGCGGTCACAGCTACATTCCAGGTGAGGACTATTTTTCTCCAGGAGGGTTATGCTCAGGGGGAAGTCTTGAAGTCCCATCGGTGAAGCGGAGAGCAGAAGTGACCGGTGGGATTTGGGATGCCACGTGGGCATGAAGCCACCACCTCCTCTCCCTGTGCATGGACCTCTGAATCACCCCTTCGCTCCCGAAGCTGAGCCTTGGCCATGACCCAGAGCAATCAACAGAGAAGTCTTGGTCGGGTGATGATCAGCTGACATGAGGTGAGACTATGAAAGAGAAACACCTCCTGGGTTTTTCAGACGCCGGTGGGGCAAAGCGAGGGTGTGTGTGGTTTTGTCATTATTTTTTAAAATCAGAAAATGCAATATGAATATTAGGTAGGTACTGGCAAAACATCAAAGAAAGGTGGGAAATTGTTTGCAAAACCAATTTTCTTTACTAAATTTGTGTGTTTATATTGGATTATTGAGAAAGAATATTAACTCTGGCAGGAAAAAAAAAATTCAGTGCAGAGAAAATAGGAACGACAAATTTTAATGACTTTTTTTCCTGATTACGGAGTAATTTATGATCATCGTAGAAGCATTTATAAAACGGAGGAAAGTAAGCAGAAAAATAAAGAACCTGATTCCACCATCCAGAGATAACCGCAGTTTGCATTTTAGATATTCCCCTTCTATTTTTGCATTATCCTAAACAGTAAACAAAAGTCCACATGTGCCGATTACTCACTTTATGCCAGCATTCCACTAAGTAGGCGAGGTGCCACTGGTTCATTCTTACTGACATTCATGAGTTCAGAAAATCATCTTCTCCATTTAACATCAAGGAAATCGAACCTTAGGTCAAGATCACACAAAAAGCTACATTCTGAACGGCGATCTTGGTGACCTCACGATGAACTCTAACCCAGCGCTGCTCACAGAGTGGTCCGTGGACCACTGTTAGGCGTGAACGGTGTGCGTGTTCCTGGCCCGTGCCGAGACAGGTACGGAAACTGAAGACAGGCATTTAGAAGCCGTCGTTACCGTGATCTGTGACTCCTCTTGATGAAGAGGGTTTGGGGGTGCCTGACGCATGAGTGGCACGAGATGTGAACCCGTACACTAGTCATGCAGTTAGGACGCGTACTGGCCAGCCATCGAGCGGACGTTTAAAAGCAAAAACCCTGGTCCTGCACCA
>CM053516.1:25385128-25442674 GCA_028627145.1 Eidolon dupreanum | reverse complement strand
GGGGGGGTGGGCACGCCCTGCCATGCAGGGCCACCGCGGGGACAGGGCTGTCAGGAGACGAAAAGAGTGGGAAGAAAATACGGGGAAGAAGCCTGAGTGTGGTTTCCATGGAAAGGAGCAGGTGAGACTGTGTGAGCCGCAGTAGGCTGTGGGCAAATCTCTATCTCTGGGTCTCGGAGTTCTTCTCCATCTGCAAAATCCCACAGGAATCTAAGCTCCACAAAGCGGGAACGGTGCCTGTGATTCACCACGGTATCCCGCTCCCCACCCCCCGGCCACCCCAGCATAATTCCAGGCACGGGTCAGCTGACGCACACCTGTCGACTCGGGAACGCACAATCTCTACCCTGTTCTTTCAGCTCTGAGACGGTGGAGGTCCACGATCGAACCCAAGGCTAACGGAAGAGACTCAGGACTGAGAGTCGGGGATGACGGACACAGACCGGCTTCCTCTGATGCCTCATGAGGAAGGAGGGGGGTGTCGTGCCGGGCCCTGGGCAACGTCAGACGAGCTGATTTAGAGGAATCACCAGTCGCAGTGATAAGTCCAAGGGAAGCACTGGGGGGAAATGGAAGGGGATGTTCCTTTTTCTTTATCTCTGCCACTTGGTACCTGACTTTGTGCTTTGGTTCAAAACTACCTTTAGTCCTGACTGAAGAGTCTGGAGAGAGCCCAGCAAAAAATTGACTCGTCCTCCATCTCCAGGATCCCCTCCAACCCCCTGTGGTGGGCATGCCCACCTCCCTCTCTGTAGGATCTCTGGCTGATAATCCCTGAAACATTTACAGCAATTGCCTGGGTGTGTTTCTTTCCTTTCTTTGGCTAATATACAATTTTGCCATTTACAAAAGCTACAAATAGAATGCAAATGTGCCCATTTACTTTTCCCTGTTACCGCTAGGATTCTGATTTTGAAGGCTAGGATTCTGATTTTGAAGGGGAGAACGGTGGCATTTGTGAGAAAAACTCAATTTTAGTGTGAATTTTGAAAGAGAAAGCAGGTTCCCGAAGTTATTGGAGGTGCAGAAACCCAATAGCCTATTAGCCTCTTCTGACTATGATATTCTACCTCCTTACACCCCACCCCCACACACCCCAGGTAGAGCCAGCTGTTCACAGTGCCTTCCTGACAGATGATGGAGAAGCAAGGCCATGGCCACTTTGTGGTTAACATTCTAAACCGCTTTCTGACCAAGTTCAAGGCTGTTAGGTACTAAGTCGGAATTTTAGATTAAAAGATTATTTATTATTATTATTATTATTATTATTATTATTATTATTATTATTATTTTAAGTTGGATTGACTGAAAGGACCAGTCTCTTCCATGTGGAAAGATGAAAATTGAGATTTATGATCACGGCCTCACTAGCGATGAGCAGTTGTTAAGCGAGTGAAGATAAATTTGTTCCCTGAATCCTGGCACACTGGAACTAAGGGGGTCCAGTCAGGATCAAAGGTAACCCCTGTTTACAAATACATTTAGAACGGCCCCAAACGCTGGAGAGGATCCTGGCCATCCCATGATCCCAGACGTTGCTGAGGCCAGGGGAGTCCGACGGAATTAAAATTCCCTCTCTGCCAACCAAGCCTTCCTGGGCAATTCAGCCTCTTTGAAGCCTCAGAATCCTCACGTGGAAAATGGGGACAACGGTCCCTCTACAAGCGTTGCTAGGAGGATTCTTCATGACTTCCAAGACATTCAGGTGAAAGCCCTTTATATCTGGGGGTGAGAGGTAGGGGTGGGGAGGGGTGGTTAGGAGACGTGTAAATGATAGATGCCATTTTGGGATTTCCATAAATCCCAGCTCTGAATGACAGCCCTCACTTGAGGCTGGGAGCTGGAATGAGAACCATGTCCTCAGCCATTGTCAGAGATAAGGACTGCCTGGTCACTGACCCCATTAGTAGCCTGACCCCATCGAGCCCCTTCGAGCCTCTGTAGAGCTTCCTGCTCCTCCATCCCTCACTGATTTGTGCTTCCCACAGCCTTATGAGTTGCCTGACTAGCTAACACAGCCTATTAATTAAGTTAAAATCTTGATGAATGGTAACGACTTTTAATTTATCACTCCCATATTAACTCCTCTGTCTTAACCCAAACTTTTAATCACTTCTGATGACTGTGGGACCTTCCAGTTTCCAAGAAGAGCCAAGGTAGGAAAAGGGGCGTGCTTCGACAGCGGCCGGAAAGAGGAGGTGTCAGGGCGGCGGAGCCGGGCGGGTGCCCATGTGTAAGGTTACCCGCCATCCGCAGATGTGGTACCTGCTGCCGATCTGATATCCTTCCCGTCCCAGATCACCAGCACAAATGCAGGTTTTGCAGACAGCTGCCGGGGCGGGAAACGTTTACGGGCCATCGTAAAAGTAGCTAGCCCACGTGGATTCCAACCTCAATTGCTTATAGGAAGTATTTCATGGTCAGCTATCACAAGGGTTCCTGAAAACACTCTGAGTAGAATCGCGTCTCAGCGACTCTCAGGGCAAGGACGGCCTCTACATTACAAAGCGAGCTCTGTTTCCCAGCAGACGTGTTCAGGGACACTGGGTCTGGTTACGAGGGTTTCGCTATAAGGGGTGGGACTGTTCAATACGTTTCCACTTTTCCTGGCTCCTCTTAATGACCCTTCACAAGCAGATCCAAGGAAGGAAGGCTCTGAGCCTGGGGTGAGAACATGGGCCCTAGGGGGTGATAACGTAGGAAATAGAAACAGACTCCAATGTAACAGTGCTTATAGCAATGAGGTTTACCTGGCCCGGGATAAATTTAGGATCACAGCAATCTCCCCGTGATGCTGAGGACAATGAGACTGTAATTGGTAGAGGAGCAGAGAGCAGGGGGGAGAAAAGCCAGCCAATTTCTTTTTGCTCCCCTGGGTGATCTTATTAATCAATTATAGACTACTCAGGGGACCAAAGCTGTACTGCAGCTCACACCCCATACCATAATTATGCCCTTACACATCTGTCTTCCTCCTGAACTGCGAGCCGCTGGAGGACAGAAAGTGTGTTTCTCTCTCTTCCTAGTATCTCTGGTCCCTCGCACAGAGCCTGGTGTGGGGTAGGTGCACAGCACTGCTGAGTGATGAGGTGGATAAATGAGTGAATGGAACATGGAGCAGTGTGACAGCTCCACCCTGTTCTTCTCTCTCCCTATTCAGATAGTCCAATAGTGCAACCAATTATCTCAGTAAAACCAGATAAAACCAAAACTAACACAGCTCCAAACTCCTAAACCGCTCATCAAACAAGACAGAGGGAAAGAGATCCAGGCACTAGGAAAACTCAGACTCGGCGGGATCCTTAGACCATGTGGCCGGCACCTCTGATGGACGGAGAGAGTGACATTCAAGACTGTGTTCCACGTGAGAAAGTCTCACCCCGAGATAAGTACGCGGTATTCTAGAGGCGCTCACTGCCATGGGTGCAGAGAGGCACGCATTTTGAAGTGCTATGGAGGAAACTGGTGCACCCACAGGAGGAGCTTTATTATTCCTTTGTGCTGCTTGCTTTTGTTTTCCTACATAGCAAGAGGCGGAAGAACTCAGGGCACTAACTCAATCCCCAGGGACCCTGTCATAAACCAGAGGATCATTTCCGGAGAGTTACGATTCCTGATTTCTGAATTGTTACAATGAGGGCAAGAAAAAGAAAAGTTACGTTTTGTAGCTGAGAGTTGCTACAAAGTGTAACTTAAGTTACACAGTGGAAGGCCGGAAAGCATAAGTATTTGGCAGGGGGGGCTGGGGGGCATTACTCCTGTGGGAGCCATGTTTTCTAGAAGTCCTTTAGATCAAGATAGGACTGGAGTGGAAGGATTAATTCTTGTCCAGGAGAGGGCAAGAGCTGGGGAGATGAAGTGCAGCCTCCAGAACCACGAGGGCCCAGCGGAGCGGGCGCTGGGTCCGCTGTGATGGGTACTGCAGCCACTCCAGGATGCGCCTAGGGTTCCAGCCAAGACTGCCAGGGACCTCAGGGAACTCAGGGAGGCTGGAGGGGGTGGTTTCTCGCAGGCTCAGCACCTCGCCCACAAACTGCAATCAGCATCTTTACCGAAGTTGGCCTGTCTTGGGTATTTCTTCTCTCCTCCCCTTCCTCCACCTTCTCTCCTCCTAATTCGTCAGCTGCTAACACATCTGCCTGGCTGAAACCACCTCCTCTGCGCTCGCTGGGGGCTGTCCCCAGGTGTTGGTCTTTGTGTTAGGAAAACTTTGCAAGGAAACGAAGGCGCTGGACAAAGAGCGGGCGAGGGAGGGCGTTTGCCAGCCGGCAGGGGTGCGCAGGGAGTTGCGCGCTCGGCTCTGGGCTCAGCTCGGTACCCGAACGCACGCAGTGCCCCGAGCTCAGCCGCCCGAGGCGGGGAGTGGCAGGTTCCGGCCACATCCCTGCGCCCTCGGGAGCTGAAAGGCGGCGGCCGGGAGAAGCCAAGGCGGGCGGCTGGACGGTGGAGTTGACCGGAGTGGGAGGAGGCGAGCAGAGGCGCGGAGCAAAGCTGTCAAACTGCGCGCGGAGCCCCACGCAGGGCGGGGAAAAGGGGGGGAGGAGAGAGGGGGGGAGAGGAGAAGAGGGGCGGGCGGGAGCCGAGAGGGAGCGAGCGGGCTCGCAGCGCCTGAGCAACCCCTGTCTGCCGCTGTCGCTGTCGCTGCCACCGCCACCGCCGGCCGGGACTCGCCAGGAGCGCAGGGTGTCTACCCTGCTGCGCGCCGCGCACCGAGGCTCGGGCGCCGGCTGCCGCGCCCTCCAGCCCCGCTCCTCGCGCCGGCCCGCGCGGGTCCCTGCGGGCGCGAAGCCACCATGCAGCTGCAGTTCCGGAGCTGGATGCTGGCTGCGCTCACGCTGCTCGTGGTCTTCCTCATCTTCGCAGACATCTCGGAGATCGAAGAAGAAATCGGGTAAATAGCTGCTGCGCCCAGCGCCGGCGCCGAGCCCTGGCGGGATCTCTCCTTCCCGGATACTCTGTGTCCCCCCGCCCCCCACAACCCCGCTTTGTGTGCACCGTGCCCCCCTCATCGCTCTGCTGGAGGGGTGGGGGTGGTTTTGGTCGCGGGTGGCGGTGCCGGGGGCCCGGGACGGTTTGGCGAGCGGAGGGTGGGGGCGCGGCTGCCGTGGGGTGTCCCCGGGCGGGGAGCACGGGCAGACTCCGGGTGGCTCGCGTCGGGGAGCAGACTCACCCACCCTGCCCCGCTTCCCCCCCGAGTGTCCGCGCGCGATGTCGCCAGGGTCGGGGGAGGGCGCCGGGGAGTGTCTGGGGCAGGCGGAGGAGCCGAGAGTGGAGGAGGCAGGAGTTTCTTTGTCTCCGGCTCGGCCGCTTTCTCGCCTTGGCAAAGTGGGCAGGGGACGCGCGGGGAATCTCTGTGTTGGGGGAGGGGACCCCCGAGCCCAAGCGGAGGGCGGGAGCTCTGCATGGGCTCGCGGGAAGGGGAGTGTCCCCAGTACACACAGACACGCACACGCGCCTCGCGCCGACCCGCGGAGACCCGGGAACCGGGCGTTGGGGCTCGCCCTGGAACCGCTAGAGGTGGAGCGCGCGGGGCTGCGCGGAGACCCCTCCCCCGCAGCGCCCTAGCCAGGCCCTGGACGCTCGGCTAACCCCACAGCTTCCCCTGTGCCCCCGTGTTCCCATGCGTTCTCAGCTGCAGATCGAGACCTTTCCGGAAAGTCTGTACCGCCGCCCGGTGGTCTTCGCGGCCGCAGCGCCAGGTCTCGCCCTCGCTTTTCTCCAGCGCTCTCCAGAGGTGGGGCGGGACCCCCAGGAGCGCGCACTTGGAATGCGGGACGCGGACACTCGCACCCCGCCCGGCAGCCGCCCGCAGGCCCCGCCCGGCCCCTCTCCGCTTCTGCGCCACAAAGAGCCTCCCACCCCGGTGGGCAGGTGGGGAGGCAGCAAGGGTTCTGAGGGGCGCGGAGAAGAGCTTCCTGGCCCTGGGCGGAGAGCAGGTGAGGTCTCAGAGTGGGCTAGCGCCAAGCCCGGCGACCTGCGCGAGTCCCGTGCCGTGTGCGCTCCTCCTTTGTCCCGTTCGTTTTTTCGTTCTGTCGGCGCGAGTTGAGGGCCCCTATGCTGACAGTTCCCTCGAAAGGGACGTGCCCGGTCCCGGCCCAGGATGCCAAGGCCCGAAGGCCCCAAACCTGGGGTCGGCGCCACTTCCTGCTCCCTCCTTACACCGTGCCCCCTCCCATCTGCTTGGCCCCTGAATTCCTTCTGTGAACTCCCCCGCACCTCGAGAGCCCTGCTCTGCCTCCGTCTCCTCCCCATCCTCGGTTTCCCCGAGCGCTCCGAAAACTTTCACGAATACTCCTCAGCTAATACACTGCGTGCCACCCGCTCCCACGCGGAGACACAGAAACACGCCACTTTCTATAGCTGTTCAACTCGAAGACGGTGGGTCGGAAAGGATATGGGGTTAGCTAAGCCTTGGGTGATGGAGATCGGAACGGGGAGGGCCTCCCTGCAGGCTCCCCCCTCTTCTCCCGGGTATGGGCTCTGCCTGGCCCAGACCACTTGCTGACCTTGACAGGTAACAGGGAAGGACCAAGCAGCGGCCCATTGTTCTGCTGTGAAATCGTAAGAGGTGCTTTGCTCCTCCATTCACTGAACTTTTTCTGAATACCTACTACCTGTCGCGGACTTTTCATTTTGAAAATGCAATCGGGACGTCGCTTTGCACATAAATGCTGCACTTGCCTGCCAGATGCATCTTGAGGCCACCGCTCCCCACACCAGGTTGTTCCCACAGGGGATCCAGGCGTAAGCTGCAAGTCCGAGCTAAGAGCGGCATGCATGCGTGTAAACACACACACACACACACACACACGCGCGGCTCTTATGATATGTGCGTGCCCCCTGGAACCCGTCTCATTCGTTGTCAAACAAGTCGAACATGTTATCTTCCATAACATTTGCTCTCTCTGGTGCCCATCCCCAGGATGACTCCTGACTTGACCAGTCCTAACCTGAGATAGCCGCCTCCCCAAGGACCCCCAAGTCTGTGCGACGTGTCTAACTAGGAGGAGTGGAGGCATAGCTGGGATCCGCCGTGGCTGGGGGAGGATGGGATAGGATATGGGGCAGAAAACAGGAACCCCAGCAGCCCCTTACCTCCCCGTATAAGCCAGATTTCAAGCTGCCACTTACGCAGTTCTTAGAACCGCCCCAACTTTGAGCCTGGGAGGGGGCTTTGGGCCCCAGCACAGCGACCAGTAGGGGGTGCTAGCTCTGTCTCCCTCACCACATGCCTCTCCAGGAAACCTCGAACCGCCCTCAAGACGGTGGTGCTATGGCACCAGCCCTGCCCACCCTTCCCTGACCCGATCTCCACCGGTGCCACAAACACCGGGCTGGCCTGGGTCCCTGGGACCCAGCGACGGCTCTGGAAGAGGATGGCTGTTTGTAGGAGACAGTGAAGTGCGGGACCCTGTGATCTATTAGACAGGAAGGAAGAAAGCTCTTTTCCGAGTACATTTTTCAAGCACTAAGGAAAGAGAAGTGAAAGAGGAAGGAGAATTACACCTCTATTGTCTGGAGGGAATGAGAAAAAACAGATACGCTTCTTAAGCTCATGATTCCCTTTCTTAGAAAATGAGGCTTTTCATACGGTGGCCTCAGGGGTCCTGCCCTGCCCGAGGAATCATACAAAGTGTTGTGAAGGTCAGGGCTGCTTCTTCTTCTTCTTTTTTTTTTTTTCTTTTTCCTGAGAGAAACATCTCTTTTCCCAAGTGGTGATTTTCAAAGTTACACGTCTAACTCATTTGCTCCTGGAAACGCCTGCTTGAGCCTGAGAAACGTAGAAAGACGAGTTCTCTGCACAGCACCCAAAGTCGGAGTGAACTGAAATCCTAAGTCAGATGTTGGGGGGTGGGGAGAGGAGGGCTTTGGAAAAAAACAACCCCTGATTAAGTCATGGAGCACCTCAAGTTTTAGGGCGCATTGGACCAAGTTATAAGCTAAGATCTTTTTCTGATATTTTTCCTTAGGCTTCAGTTTTGAGAGGCACCTCTAAGAGGGAGGTGTGGGCATTGCTGTGTTGCCTAGTATGGTGCCCCCATAGTAGAACCTGGCATGCAGAAGGCATTCAGTAAACATCTGTTGCCTGAATATCCTTCCCAGGTCTGGCCTAGTGATGGGCGCACATCATCCTTGGGCAAGGCTGAGACTCAGGATCGGGAAGGAGTATAGGATTCTCTCTAAGCAACTTCCTTTCTTTTTACAAGGAGGGTAAATTTGACCCTGAGAAGCAGTATCATTGACCAGGATCCCACCTGATGGTTAAGAACGGGGCAGGCTTTGCACAGGTCTCTTCATTTGTAACTCAACGCCCCGGTCCCCAGACGAGCTCCTCTAATCGTAAGAGTCACCGAATGCTGGTTAAAGAGGACGTCACCAGTAACAGTGATAGTGACCTAGATAATGGTAAAGATGGAGATGATGATGGTTGCTATCACTTATTAATTTACTGAGTGCCTGCCATGAGCCTAGGACCCAATGGTCACCTACCAGTGTCACCAAGAGTTTCTATTTGTTCATCTCATGTCCCTGAAACACCCCTCTGGTCCAGTCAAATTCAGCGTGATGCTGGAGGACAAAGTGCCACTCTCCCCTGGCTTCCCAGACAACCTCCCCCTGGGGAGGGAGAGCTTCCACACCACTGCAAGCCTGACCCTGATGTCCATCGAAGGCACCTCCCCTGCTCTACACGCCATTGGATGGAGCATCTGGGGTTCTAGATCAGGAGTGATAGTCAAAGATTTAACAGCTGGTCCCTCTTGCACACTGACCTGCTAGAATGCACATCCAACTGGCCAGAACCGACATCTTCCAGGACAGCGGGGCCAGGGATCCCAGCCAAACATCAAGCCCCCTCTGGGTAAGTGGCAGACAGGGAGGGGGCTAGCTGGGCTCATCAGCCGAGATGAGATTCCTGAGAAGGTAGCAACTACTGCTATTAGCTAAGAGCACGGTGAGGTGCACCTCTTAGTGGATGCGTCCAGGTGGACGCTAAAGACAATGAATGACCTTTTCTCTGAGCAGTTATGGCCAGACACCTTCTAAGGAGCAGACATATTTGTTTCAGACGATCCAACTTATTTTTTTTTTAAAGCCCATTCTTCTCTTCAGCCCTGGGTACTTCTCTCAAGTATAAACATGATTGGAGAATAAAATAGGAAAGAAAGAGGCTCTCGCTTTTTAACTCACTTGTTCCAAGTCCTTGCTGCCAACTGTTCTTAGCATCAAATTTAAATTGTAAATAGATATTCATCTTAGAAACCAATTCACCACTCAGGGTCTCTCTCCTGTTATAAAGCAGGGTTGCTAGGTTTTAAAATTGTTTAGGACTTACAAATTGGGGATGTCGTAAATTGCAAATTATAAATACTTCTCAGAGAGAGTGCAATTCCATAAAGGTTCCCGTTGTTTTGAGCACGGCGTACGAGGTAACACAGAACCTGGCCCCTGCCTCTCCCGTCAGTCTCCCTGGGCCCGAGCCATTCTCTGTCGCTCAGTTCCCGGAACGCACTGTGACTTCAGGCCTCGGTGCCTTTACACGTGTCTTCCTCCTTTCCGGAACGACCATCGGTCCTGACTCCCACCCCACCCTGTCCTTCCTTTTCCTGATTCCCTTCTTTGAGGCTAAGGGTTGGTATTGTGTTCTCTGCCAGACCCCAGGCCCTCGTGGGACGGTCGGGGGCCGCTGCCCCTCCTGTGTGTCCCCGTCTCACGCATTGTGCCAGAATCCTGTGCAAATGGGCTCAGTAACCGCTTTATGTTTTCCTTACCCCCAGCCCTTGGTGACAAGTCTACGGTTTAGTAAACGAAGCCCGTACAATATTTTTGAGTGAACTCAGGCCTAGGACACGACAAAAATAAACATGCAGCCTTTCCGCCCCCAAAGGTCGTTAACTAATAACAGTTACACACCGTCCACTTTCTCAGAAAGCCCACTGCTTCCCCCAACGTGGCGGGTGCCGCTCAGGCTCCCTGTCCTAGAATGTCGGGGAGCACGCCGGGGAAAATGGGAAACTGTCAAAAAAGGGGCATCCAGCGGTATATGTCCCACTGCCAGTTCAGATAAAGAACAGATGTAGAATTCCATTTCCAAGCCTCTGTCTGGCTGTCTATTTTCTAAGAGCCCTTCCCAGCCACCTGCCTTCTGCCTGGAGAAGACATGCCAGCCCTGTCCCTCTGTATCGCCTTAATGGCTTCCATGCTGGCTTTAGGAGCAGACTGAACTTGGGGTCAACTGTTTCCTTGCAAGGACTGGTCCCCGGAAAGGATGCTGGAGGTTGTGTGCCTGACACCTGGAAGGAGTGAGGAGCGTGAGGTCAGGTCGCTGTGCGTCGTCTCAAAGGTTTTCTCTATGAAGCACTTTTAAGCGGTATTTTGATTTTCGAACCAGTGGGCCGAGATGGATCTGCCAGTTCCATGGACCCCAGATAAGCCAAGGGGGCCTCACATCCCCCGGCTGTCTCAACCAAAGTGAGTTAGAGACACAGGGAAAGAACAGTGAAAGTGACTGAGGGAGGGGCAGGAGGGATGTGACCGCCACAGGTGGTGGTGCGGCAGGTGACACTTGCCAGGAGATGCAGACAGGTCCACCTCCCCAGGAGAAGCCCCGGGGCGAGATGCTAAGGTGCCACCTGTGACCAGGGACACCGTCCCCTGCGTCTGAGTGACTGCAGGTCTGGGGCTTGTCCTTAAGCGTTAAGATTCGTCACTCTCCTGGGTGGCAGCTGGGCTGGTTTCAGACTGTCCCTGGTCGCCTGCAATTCGTCAGTCAGCTAGGAAGCCGCCTGGTGTCCTGACGGGACCTGTTTGTCCCCACGTTTTCCCAGCTTCAGCTGTCACGGCCGTCGCCAGAGCAAAAGGAACTGCTCCGACTGCAGAGAGCAGCGGCCGGCAAGGCGTGCGTCTGTATTTAGAGGTCGGCGGGGAGCGAAGCGGCTCCTCCCAACAACGCCACGTCTACCCTGGGACCCCTGCTTCGCTGCTCTCAAACGCCCAGCAGCTGCCTTGTCCGGGGCGGGGGCAGGGGGGGATGTGTTTGAGTTCTGGAATCTTCATTCCGCCCTCGGCAGAGTTTCCCTGGCACTTTTTTGCTCCTATGGACAGGGCAGGGACACAGCCCGCTCTGCTTCCTGATCCCCGTTAAGGCTCAGGGCCACAAGTTCTCCTTTCTCTCGAACCTCTTGGTCGACAGCTGGAGCTTGAAACGACCCTTAGGTCTGTGGTTCCCCAACACTGATCTGCAGATGTGAGGGTGGGGTGGGGGTGGATCCAAAAGGAGCAAGAAAAGGCACAATGCAGCCGTCATAGTTATGTTGGTTCCTGGTTGCCAACGGTCGTTTCCTGGGACCTTGCCGGTGTTCCGAGGTGATATTCCCTTTCTTTTTCGTCTTTCGGTTAATGATGTTCTTTCTTTGCTGAACGAGGGGGATGGTAGAGAGCACTTGTGAGGGGTGGTCTTCCTTAGCTGCAGAGGTCGGTTACCCTATGCCTCCCCCCACTGCAATTTCCTGGAAATGTTACTGATCCCTAAAATCTAATCGTCCGGGTCTGAATTTACCTTGAAGGGGAAAGGGGGGAGAGGGGAGCGCTTCGGAAACACAGCCTCACTCCTGGCACATCTCTCCCCCCTCCCCCACTGCCATCAGACAATTGCAACAGTCATTTATTGCATGTCTGCTGTGTGCCCGGCGATACCCTAAGCCTTTCAGCCACAGTCACACCTGTCATCTTCCCGACAGCCTTGTGAGGTCTGTGGATCATTCTCTCCATTTCACAGATGAGGAAGCTGAGGCCCAGAGCCGTGAAGCAGCTCAGCCAAAGCCACACAGCTAGTGAGTCTGCAGTGCTGGGGTGTGAACCCAGGCTCCAGGGAGCGAGGGGAAGTATCTGAAAACGACGTGCTAAGTGACATCCAGTGCGGAAACTACGCACGCTCCTATTTCTAAGGGCTAAAGCTTGGACACACGGAGGTCTGAGGGAGAGAGCGAGCTGGGAAGAGGCAATGCTGGGAGGTCTAAGGGGACCGTGTGCCGGAACGGAGGCTGTAAGGGAATGTGGCAGCCCGGAAGAACCATACAATGCAGGCTCTGGATCACCTTCGGGCTCCATTTCACGACACACACACACACACACGCATGCACATGTACACTCACATGTACACATGTGCACACACGTGCATGCACTCGTACACACGCATGCATGCATGTGCATGCACACGCACACACTCTCTCCTCCTTCCTCTTTCCCCCTCCTCCAGCTACCTCCTGTCCCCACCGAGTCTCATCAGAATGGCTCTGGAGCATGGCATTTGTTTGACCGTCTCATTACGAGAGAGAGAGAGAGACACATACACACACAGACACACACACACACACACACACACACACACACACTAGAGAAAGAGTAGAACAACACCGTGATTAAGGCCTGGAGGAATTTCCTTCTGGGGAGAGACAGAAGGACTAGTGCTGTCAGCTTCCTCCGGCCCGGTGGAGCCTGGCAAGGAAGGAAGGAAGCCATCAGGGAGCGGACGGACTTCTGCAGGGAGACTGCACAAGCCCAGGGAGCCCCATTCCCCAAAGGGGGACACTGTCTGTGTCCGCTGTTCTGCCGAGAGCCCCAGGGGTCACTTGCTTAACCCTCATCACCACCCTGTTTGCCCATCTGCAGACAAGGAAACAGAGGCTCAGAGAGGTTGCAAGACTTGCTAAGGTCACACAGCTAGGAAACCGGGAGCTGGGGTTGCAGCTGGGTTGGCCTGACCCCACGGCCCACCCCGCTCTGAGCTGCCTTTGTGCACTGGGGCCACCGGGCTCCTGCTGCCCCGAGCCCTATGCTCTCAGTTCCACATTCTGTTCCACACGGAGAGTCTGTAAGGGGAAGCTGGAAACGCTGGAGGCCGAGGGGCCATCAAACACAGTGGAGGCCATCGCCTCGGGCGATGCTGAGGAAGGAGCAGCCACCCCCGGACTCTGCCCGGTGTGGTGTGGGGACTTGTATTATGTTGGCCTGTCTCTAGTTTCAAGAACACGAACATTGGCTGTGCTCTGAGGAGCGATACCCAGGATTAATTCGCACCTTCTTTCTCGGCAAATGCCAGCACAGCTTAAATAATGAAGGGAGGAGGCATAAGATATCCGGAGAAAACGAGTTGGTAAATTGATACCAGACCACCCCTCCCTCCCCTGCCCAGGCTCCTAGCTGCCCCTTTCCTTCCACCTGCACCAGAGTGTTGTTAGAATCCGTGCTGCTTCAACAGGTCTGGGTGGGGCCTAAGCCTTTGCAACACCGACTTCCAGTTGCCGAAGGCTACCTTCGGTCCTTCTGAGGGCCACACCCGGACACTCGTCACTCAAAGTGTGGATCCTCGGACCATCGGAGTGGCCATCATCTGGAGGTCTGGTAGAAATGCGAACTCGTAGGCCCCACCCCAGGCCCAGACCTGATAAAAATGAGCCTGCATCATAATAAGACCCCATAATAAGACTCCTTTAGTGGGAATAATTGATTTCCCGGATTTCTGCAGCGCTCCAGCCCAAGGCAGTGACCTTGGCCCATCAAGCAAGGGGAAACTTGTCTGAGGATCCCTGTTGCCCATCACAGACGTGGCCTACAGCGACCCTCAAATGAATGTCGGAAAAAAATAATAATTATTATGACATCCACTGGCTGGAGGCCTGTGTGCGTGCACCAGGATTTTTCCATAAATTATTTCACACCTTTATTATAAAACCCCTGCAAAACCCATTTTATAGAAAGGTCAGTAAAGAAACTCAGGCGAAGTCACTGCGTAATAAATACAGAAAAAAATAACTGAGTTTTATCAAGGTCTAGGCAGCTGTTTGGGTGGGGAGCAGGATTTAGTCCTGGGGACTAGGCTGCTTTCCCCGCTTCGTCTTTCCAAATGAGGCCCAGGCATGAGGTCAGGAAGTCAAGGGGCAATGTTAAGCGATGGTTAGATTGATTATCAAATGAGTTTACGAAGGCTGCAATGTGTCTGTACCGCAAACAACCTTGACTCAGGGCTAGGACGCGGGACAGAGATTTCCAGAGAAGCTGGTCGGCAAAGCACTCCTTGGCTGGGTCCTTAAACCCCCTCGTGAGCTTGGCTAAGATGTGATCATTCCCACGGCCGACGCCCCCACTTCCCAACTGGCAGGCACAGTAACAGTCCCCTGGAGTTCTTGGGGTTCCTGAGTGGTTTTGGTGGCCTGCCCAGCCTGCAGTCTCATTCCGAACTCTGCTCTCAGTGATGAAAAACAAGAGGAATTTGGGGGTGGGGAGGCCTCTAGGGGCGATCGAAGGTAAGTATAGGGGAGCCTTCTAGAAACCAATCTGCTCCTTCTAATAAAGGCAGCCTCCCGGCAGGCTGGAAGCCAAGAATGTAATGGTATTTATTTTAGCCATTACTTTCTATTTACGGCGAGGGATAGTGGTATTCTCTTTATATTAGTGATTACAAAGATTCCTTTTGTGATAAATTCATTTAAGTTTTCAAGTGAGTCAATCTAAAGAAAAGCACTAAGCCAATAAAGTGAAGTTAACCACACACATGCAGTCCTGGGTAATGACTGACGTCTGTGCAGCGCTGACATGCTAGCCTTACTTCTTCCCTGTGGCCACCACCTGTCCCCCCCTCTCCCACCACCACGGTAGCAAACCTGTGACAACGCCTTGCAAAACCTCTATGGAGAGTGACTTAATCTTCCCCAAAAGTACCTATTGCAGATTCGACTTCTCGCTGTATCTGTAACATTGCCCAGGGCACCGACGAAGCATCGTCATCCGGTGAAGCGATATTGTGGGTGACTCGAAACGCAAGAAGGGTTGAGGCCCAGGAGGCCCCACCCACCCACCTCAGCAACACCACTGGGTTAGACCCCCAGCCTACAGCCTCCTGGTGCCCTTTGTCTCTGCTCCACACACTTCCCACTTCTCATGGTGCCTCTCTCACCCGCTGAGGGGGCCAGGACCGTTTCAGATGTGTGCTGTGATGTGCCTCCAGCTCCTGGCATGGTGCCTGGCAGAGAGTAAGTGCTTGGAGAAGGAAGGAAGGAAGGAAGGAAGGAAGGAAGGAAGGAAGGAAGGAAGGAAGGAAGGAAGGAAGGAAGGAAGGAAGAGGAGGGAGGGCTGGCAGGAAGTGTTAACTTCTTGAGGCTCAGAAAGGCTCCTGTCACCTACATTCTGTGATCATTCATATACAGTTAACCTTGAACTACTTGGGGGTTAGGGGCACCGGTGCCCCGTGCCGTCGAAAATCCACATGTAACTTTTGACACCACCCTGCCCTACCAAAAAAAAAACTTAATTACTAATAGCCCACTATTGACCAGAAGCCTTCCTGATGATGTAAACGGTGGATAAACACACGTATTGTATGTTATACGTATTCTATACTATATTCTTACAATCGAATAAGTGAGAAGAAAATGTTATTAAGAAAATCATAAGGAAGAGACGTCCCCCCCCCATAATTGTCTGGTTTGAAACCCATTGAGTTCCATCTTATTTATAGATGAAGCCACTTTACGTTTTTCCGTGAAGCAAGACCACGCCACGGTTTAAGTAAGTACTGTTGGCAGGGTGCCCCGTGGTGCTACCCAGCCTCCATGAGCTGGTACACAGAGGCCAGGGGACTGGGGAGATATGGCCAGAATTGGGAATCAGGTGAGCTGGCTCCTGGCAGGCTAAGATCAAGCTGATAACAAGGAGATTAATAGGGGTCTATAACCTCCTCCATCCTATAGCGTCAAGGAGGGTTTTTAAATCAATGCTGGCCTGGCTGGCTTAATGGAACCTAATCTTAGCTTTTGAAGCTGGAACATTTGGGAGTTGAGATCAATTGAGATAAAATAAAGTAAAATGTATTGACTTTTGGATTTGGGGTCTTTATCAGAGCCCCATTGTGCGGTGTTGTTTTTATTTTCTCTCCTGGAAACAGGTGGGAGATTAGCCACCGGAGGGGCTTCTTCGGCCTGGACTAGGTGGTAGTGTATTTACTTTTGTTCTAATTTTTTTTTTTCATCTTCCACAAGACGACTTTCTCTGAGGGCAGGGGCCATTTCTGTCCTGTTCATCGCTGTATATACCAAGTGCATGGCGCCTGGCCAAGGCTCAGTAATTCTGTTTCGAAAGCAGCGTTTCAGCACAACCAGCTCACGCTGCCTGCCAGAGGCCAGTCCACTGGGAAAGTCCATCTGTTTCTGATTATGGGCAGAGACGGCAGCCTGACAAGGCACTCACAGGGGCCCTGGAGAATGGCCTCAGAACGGCCCCCCGGTACCTGGTGTCTGTGACAGTTACCGGGAGCTCCTGCAGCCACCACAAAGCTGCGTGAGTGAAATGCATCCGATTCATAATACACAGGTGCGTGCAGGCCCTGTGCTAGACACTAGGGACGTGCAGAGATGTGCACAGCCCAGAGAACGTGCCCGAGGGCCTCGTGGTCCGGCCAGGGCGCGAGTTCGTGTGCGATGATGAGAAACGTGTTCTGAGGTCAGAGTTCTGGGCTTGGTTGTGGGTCTGCCACCGGCAGGCCATCTATGACCTTCAAGTCAGGCTCTAGGCTTCCTGGGCCTCAGTTTCCCCCATCTTTGAAATGGAGGTTAGACAAATGCACAGGTGAGCGCCTCCCTCAATGAGTTTCCTTGTCTAGACTCGCTGGAAATAGCGCATCCTTTTGCTATGCCTCTAAATTCCCTGCCCTGCCTAAAATTTCAGAGCAGAGCAATAAATAGGTGCTGATCCATTTTCATCCACCACCTGCTCTACATTAAAAAGAAAAAAAAAAATAGCCACTTAAAAGAAGAGGGAGGCAAACCAGCACACTGAGCATCTGCTCCACGCCAGGTATTGCAGGAGATGCTCCCACATCTCACGAAACCGCTCGACAAACTTGCAAGAGAGGCTCGACAGCATGGCTGTTCTCCGCCTCTCGGCACCACTTGGAGAATCACTGTATTACAGCAGGATTGGTGTTCCAGATGAATTATGCTCAATATGCCGTGCTCTAGAAAAGCATGGGAGTGTGAGTAATAAACGTGGAAAAGCTATTATCCAACCTAGTTAAGTTGGGGGGTTTGGGAAGCCTTCTTCCTTTGGGTATCAGGAAGATCCCTTATCACTAAGGAAGATTCCTTAACACTAACAAATAGCCCGGTGGCAGTCTCTTTCCCCTTTGTAATAAGAACAGAAATGACACTATTATGCCAATGGTACTGATGATTCGTACTCTGAGATCTCCAAAGAGGGAGTCCCCACAAAGAACTGGGGACCAGAGAGACATTTTCTGGAAAAGGCAGGATCAGGATGGGACTTGCAGGAAGGGTCCAAGGACCTAGCTGGAAAAGGAATGAAGCTGGTGATCCGGACGGGGAGAATGACCTCAGCCAAAGAACATATGAGAACGCAAGGAGCTGTTCTTATTTTTGTGGCTTGGCTCGAATGGAAGCAGAGAAGCCGGGCAGAGGGCTCAGAGCAGACTGTGAGAGGCTGAAGAACTCACACTTGGTTCTCTGGGAGTTGCTTTGGTTCAACCCGGGGTCCAAAGACTTCTAAAGAGCCTGTGATGGATTTCAGGAGACCCATGAACCTCTTGAAATGTTAGACATTTTTTAGAGGATTCTCAAAGGGTTCCGCAACACAGAGGAGCTGTGACAAACAGTTGGGAGCCTTGAAGTGTCCTGAATGAGAATATGCAGATGACATATAAGTGGCCCAGAGGAAGCGGGAGCTGGGAGGACCACCCCCCCAAGTCATCTGCAGGAGCAGTACTGAGGGTCTGGGCTGGGGTGGCACAAACAGAAAGGGAGAGAGAATTCAGAGGGGGGAAGGTCCTGGGACAGTGGCTGAGCCTGCTGTGGGTGTCAGAATCCACAGGCTAAGCTGTGTCTTAAGGTCTGATGATGAGTCTGGTTTTAAACGTGATGATTTAAGGAGGACAGAGTTCATCTGTGTGGGAATGAAGACATGTCAAAATCACTGAATCACCAATTATTGCAGTGTAAGGACAAAAGAGGCAGGCTGCCCACTCCCCATTATTTTATAGGCACAGCTGGGAAGGGGCTTGTCCATGGTCATCTAGATGGTGGGCAACCGGGACCAGTTTGCAGGAGACCAGCATTTAGGAGAAAGGTCAGAGCTGGATATGAAGAGCGGAAGCCACTTGTGGGGAGACGTCAGCTAAAGCCACGAGTGTAGATGAAATACCTAAAGAAACAGAGTCCCCACGATTGAGCCTTGGTCTTTGCTCTGGTTTAGAAAGTGAGGGAGGAGAAACCAAGGTAGCAAACGCCACGGGGAAGGACAGTCAACGAGGCGAGAGGGGAACCAAGAGGCCAAAGCAGGGAGCAGGACAGGTGGGTGCAGGTGAAGATACTCCAGGGCCCGTGGGCGTGGTCGTCAGCGGGTCCCAGGTGGCACCTGAGACCTCCTTCCTTAGGATGGTGAGATGATGTGAGAGGAGTTGCGAGTCTAGTCTGGCCATGCTGAAGGTCTGAGAAGAAAGGAGAAGCAAGTCAGGGGTTGAGGCCAGGCAGGAGAAGGATATTTTACAAATAAAAGCGTGTATTTGTAAAAATGAGATGAAGAAACAATAAGAGAGAAGGTAAGAGGGAAAGGTGGTAGGATAAAACCACCATCTTGCATGAAAATGGGACCAATAATCAGAGGTGGGGAGGGATGAAGATTCAGAGATCATCGTGTGGGGATAGAGAGGCCCAGAAATATCATGAACATCAAATGAGGGAAGACTGGGATCTATTCTCGCATCGTGCCTCTGGGGCTGTGGCCTGTGGAGGCCCCTCTGCCTGACGCTCTTCCTACAGCCCTTAGTGAGGGGGGCTCCCCCTCATAATTTAGGGTTCTGACACAATGCTGTCCCCCCCCAAACAGCTCTTCCCTCTCCACTCTCCAGTACACCCCCAGTATGTAATCATCTACCACTTCTCGTTTCTTAGCACAGACGACGCCTGGATGGGTGTTCGTGACTGTTTCTTTGCTGCGTTATTCATCTTACTAGCATGTGAGAGTTTCCTGTCCCCAAATTTAGATCTCAAGCACTTTCACGAGGGACCCTGCTCCATCCCCACGGCGACACCAGTGCCCAGCTCGGGGGCTGTCACAAAGCAGGAGCAGCAATGGAAACCATGGTCCTGACATGGTTAATGTGATCCATTTCTTGCCATCCACCGATCCTTATTTCTCTCAAATGGACACCACTGTCAAAAGGCAACTTCCCTGTGGTCAGCTGCGCCACAGGGCAGTAGCCATCACCCTGGCTAACAACACTGCAGCTGGCATGCATGTCTGTCCAGCGCTTCTCACCGTAATCTCACGACGGAATCCTGATTTATCAAGAAGGACATCAAGACCTGGAAAAGTTAATGTCAGACGAAATAGACTTCGAAATTAAAAGAGGTAAAGAAAGATACTGAGGGACATGTCATAATGATAAAGGGAATCATGCACCAAGAAGACATCACACTTATTAATATCTATGTTCCCAATCAGGGAGCCCCGAAATATGTAAAGCAATTACTAACAGAACTAAAGGGAGAAACAGACCAAAACACGATCGTAGTCGGGGACCTAAATACCCCCCTGTCGGATATGGACAGATCATCCAAAAAGACCTAGAAAAGTCTAGGACTGCGAAGGTTTGCACCCGTCGGGAGCCAGAAAGCCAGTCCTCTCACCGATGGCCCTCGCTGTCTTCTTTGCAGAAGACATCGCTGGGCAGGAGGAGTGGACGTTTATCCGGGACCAGGCCAGTGGGGAAGGGGACACATCAAACACGCAGAAGAGAAGAGACTTCAAAGCCCTCTCCATCCTGGGTGCCCTCCGGGGGTTTTCCTCGGGAAAAGGCTGCAGCCGACGTTAATGGGGACAGTGCTTCTGAATGCCGCCAGTCAGGGAGTGAACAAAAGACAAGGAATGAAAGGCCGGCTCGAGGCAGAGGACTTTCAAGTCCCGGCCTGGCGGGTGCACGAGCGAAGCGCAGCTTGCGGGACCGGCGAGCCTGGCACTTGCTCTGCTTCTCTGTAAAGAGCAGATTCATCCATGCCGTGCCACGTGATTCAAACGAGAACTTTGCAGGGCCGCCGATGTCTCGGTTAAGGTTTCGCGGTCGTAGGTTCCTGAGGCAATGGAGGAGGGACCATGATGGCTGACGCTCACACTATGCCTGCAGCAGGAGGCCCAGTGACTGTCGAAGGTGGACACGAAGCAACCGGCCAGTGGAGATGCTAGGCCTTAAACGCTTGTGTCCCCCTCAGTTCACATGCTGGAATCCTAACCACCCCCTGCCATGCGACGGCTTAAGGAGGTGGGGCATTTGGGAGGTGACAAGGTCAGAAGGGTGGAGCCCCAATGAATGGGATTAGTGCCCTTATGAAAGAGAACTTTCAGAGCGCCCTCGCCTTGCAGCCCTGTGGGGACACAGGAGGCAGTCTGCAGCCCGGAAGACGGGCCTCAGCCAGCCATGCTGGTACCCCGATCTCAGGCTTCCTGCCCTCAGAACTGTGAGCAACAAATTTCTGTTGCTTATGAGCCACCCAGTTTGTGGTATTTCATACTAGCAGCCCAAACGGACCTCAACAGGGGAATTGAACTAATTTTCATATGAAACCATTCCCGAGCATAACTTTTAATGGCTGGATCACATTTTATCCTTACTGGTATGATGTAGGTGGAGGCTCTAACGTGAATACTTCTCCAATCAGCTCCCAACTGTCTCACAACTACCTGTTGAGTAACTTTTGCTTCCTCTTACTTCTCAGGTGCCTCTTCAACTCTGTAGTAAATCTTCACATGTAGCAGGTGAAGGGCAGGGTGCAGAGGCACAGGAAATCACGGCGACATGCAGTCCGTGACCTGAATCCCTGCTCTGATGGTTTACTCGCTGGGCGACCCTGGGAAAATCCCTTAACCCTTTTGGGCCTGTTGTGTCTCATTTCTAAAACCGAGCTGGAAATACAAAAATTATCACGCCGCTGGTACGGTGCCTGGGACAAGGCAGAGCTCATGCAAACAAAGTCATTAATGTCTTTCCTTGGTCTCTTGGAATCTGCGTCCACTTCCTAGGGATGCATTTTGTTAGCATGTCTGTCTGGGACAGCGATTGCCACCTGGGATGGTGAAGGTGTCACTCTTAGGAAGTAATTTTGTGGAGGGAAGAGAGACTGTTTCATCTGGGGACAAAAAAAAAATCTTCAACAATATTTTACATTTGGAAGTCTTATAAAACTAGTATTTTGTAAGAAAAACTGTAGAAAGTAATGCTGGACAAAATCTTGTTCATGTGAATATAGAAAAAAAATCGAGATTTTTTTTTTTTAATTGGGGGCACTGTCTGCCAGGGGATCAGTAAGAATCAAGGAAGGGTTTGATGTCATTGTACATGGAACTTAAAAGGTTGAGAGGAGATGATTTAAAATAATGTGGTTCTGAGCCAGAAGAAATCTTAACGGTGCCCCAAGGACCCTGACCTATCTCTTCACTTGGGATCGTGTGTCATGCTTCCTCCCAGTAGCATATTTTCTCTAGAGGGAGGATGTCTGTCCAGGGCCACCCCTGTGGTCAGACCTGGCTTTATGTAGACAAGAAGGAAAAAGGGGCCGCCATCGTCAAACGCCGACAGGGGTTGAATAAGGTGGGAAAGGAGAAATGTTCATTGCAAGGTGTTCACATAAGAGCTCTCTTGACAGAATGACGGGGACATAAACCTGATTGAGGTGGTGCCAGGAGAGGGTGCAGTGAGGAAACGGGCAGTTGGTGCGGAAGCATCTTTGAAGAGGTTTGCTAAGCACTGGCGAGAGACAGAGAAGTAGCTGAAGAGGGTGTGGAATTAAAGTTGCATTGCTTACTTAAGACGGGCAAAGCAAGTACCTATGTGTAAATGCCAGTTGGGGTGAGCTGGCGGTGAGAAGCCGGGTTCCTGAGCCAGTCTGTCGGTTCAAATGCTGGTGTCCCTACGGAGTTGTGTAGCCCGAGACAAGTGTTTCGCCTTCTCTGTGCCTCAGTTTCTTCTCGTGTAGAAACGGAGAGCTCTCCCTGCCTAACACGGCTGTGCGAGGCTTAAATGAACAATGTGAAGTGTGCAGAACGGACCTCGGCACATCCTAGGTCCAAGAGTATATCGGGATGATGGCGCCGCTAAACGGGAGCTGTTGACTAGGTGGAAGAGAAAAAGAAATAATTGATAGAACAGGAGTCACAAAAGGCAGGGATGCAATTCGGAGGTCAGGACAGGTGTCTCCTCGGCTGTCACAAAAGGAAGGGAGGGGGCGGATCCCACCTGTTCACAAATATTCGTTGACCCCTCGTGATGTCCTGGCACTGTGCTCGACAGACACGGCGCTTCCACCATGGAGCTTACGTTCCAGTGGCAAAGTCGGGCACGGCACGTTAATACATGAATGTGGAGACGAGAAGACAAGGGGAGGTGGGGGTGGGGAGCAGGAGAGCAAATGCTCTTTTAAATGGGATGGTCAGGGAAGGCTGGCTGCCCTGGGAAGGTGACATTTGAGCCAGTATTTGAAAAAAAAAAAGGGGGCAGTGAGCCCCCTCGGGAGGGAACGGCCAGAGCGAGGGCCCCGGGTCTGGAGCACACCTGGTGGGTACGGTCAGGTGGGCGGTGGCAGTGGGGCTGGCCTTTGCCTCCTTCCGCACCCAAGCCATGCTTCCGGGAGGCTGAATCCTCTTCTCCACAGTGGAGGGACGCCGTCAGCTTTTTTTGCCTCGTCTGTGTACTGACAGTCCTCTCTAAGCACGTTCGATGTGCAGGAGACACCCCGCACCCACGGCACAGCAGCGAGGGACAGGACCCCGTCCTGTGCTTGGCTCCAGTCTGAGGGGCCGGTGGTGAAGCCACGTGCTAGGTGAAGCTGCCAGCATCTCTGGTGCCACCAACAGCATACAGATCTACTGCCTTTGAGTTTTAACTGCTTTGATTTCAGGGTTTTTGAATGGCCAGGGTTTGGGGATGAAGCATTCTCAGAAGTCTTTGTATCGCGAAGTCTGTCTCCTTTATGAGATGGGTGTGGGTTGGAGGTCTGCAAGTCCCACACCAATTGGCAATCCCAGTTCTTGTATCCTCTCTGGCCAGTGCCTCCATTTACTCCAAAAGTGTTCTGGTGTGGATGGTGTATATTATTTGTCCCCACCCCAGTTGCAGGTGAAAGTTTCAACAACGAGAAAGGATTAGGAATAAATGTGGTGGGAGATGCCTGCCTTCCAAGGGGACTTGTTTACTTGCTTTTTTGATGTGCAGACGCATGGAAGCGCTCGGGGAATTGGCTGGAACAAAATCAAAGCCCTAAGTTCTCATGGAAGTTTTCTCAAATCAGAGGAGGGAAGAAGCGAGAGCGAACGGGCACCTTTTCGTACACTGATGGACGCTGATTAACAAGCTCAGGTTCGCTGAAATCAAAGCAAATGGCTAAATAAAATCAAGCTAATATTTAATGTGAAGCTGCTGCATTAATCCTCCCCATTGGTACCTGCGGTACCCACCCGGGAAGCCCGATGCCAGAGATGTCAGTTGTCATGGAAATGCCATTGTCAAGATCGAAACCTACACGGGTTTCTTCAGAGCTCCATGCCCAGTGCTGTCTCAGTACTGATGAAGTTCAAGAGCTTTGGTACAATGATAGCATTTGCTCTGCAGGACAAAGTGTCGCAGAGACTGTTGAGCGCTTAGGTAAAGGCCTGGTGAGCAAGAAGAAGTTGGTTGCATGGGTCGAACTAGAGAAGAGTCAGAAACTGGTGATATTCATGGGCGCCACTGGGAATAAAGCTAAATTTGGTGCAAGCATCATGCTAGAAGCGTTACTCGCTGCCCGCACAGCTGAGGCTGCTGTGACCTTTACGGTCACACCGAGTCGTGGCTGGCACTCCAGAAGCGACTGGCCGGTTCCAGCTCGTGTAAGCCCCAGGAGTTCTCGCACTGGTGACAAGCAAGGGTTTCATGGCCCTCCCTGGTGGAGCTGTGACTTCAGGAAAGCTGTGTTCCTGGGAGCAAAAAGCCTTCTGAAACTGCAAGGAAGTCATCAGGGAGAAGTATGACGACGGTGCCACCCGCGTGGAGGGCGAGGTGGCATTTTGCTCTTAACATCCTGGAGCAGGGGAGAGCAAAGGAGGTTCGCAGGTCATATCGGCCAGCCCTGTTGTCATGTGGCCCTCAAGCTGAGATGGTTTTACATTTTTAAAGTTAGGGGGAAACAATAATAAGAAGTATAACATTAACATTAATATGTCCTCCACTGTTCCAAATCTTTGCATTCATCAGCTCATGTGATCTTTACAACAACCCACGAAGTAGATTCTGTTACTCATTTTATAGATGAAGAAACAAAAAGGGAAGCTTTTAGACAGGTTGAGGAGGAGTCAGAGATCACACAGCTAGAATTCACATCCAGTCTTATCTCAGACCTGTTGCTCTTAAACTGCTTTCCCACACAAAAAGTTCTCCAACGCAATACAGGTAGGTAGAGCGTAAACCCAAAAGAGATATTTAGGGTAACACGTAAAACTACATTCTTCTCATTAATAAACCTGTTACTAAAAAAAAAGTCCTCAACTGTTATTATCATATTTTTAATTTCATCAATAAAAAATTTGTGGAAATGTGTTTGCTATCATTGCTTAAGCATCTGCGTCTGCATAAGATCTCCAATATCTTTTGGCCCACAAAGCCTAGAATATTTACTGCCTGGCCAGTTAAAGGAAAAGTTTGCTGACTCATAATCTACAGGACACAGAACCTTGGAGTCGCTGTGGAATGTGATTGGAAAGGCTGGTTGCACTTCTAAGCAGGTGGGGAATGGTGTGGGTGCAGAAGCCTCTCATTCTTAGAGTTTAGAAAACATGACCTTGAACTTTGGGTCTCCTGATGACCCCAGTCACTACATCACTCCTAACAGCTAGTGAATGGATACAAGTCTTTCATCCATATCTAACCAGAGGTGGCTACTGAAGATGCCTTAGACTGGGATGACTAGAAGTTCTCCACTGGTACAGCTGGTATCCAGGCAGCTGGGGGAGAGGGGTGGTCTCACGGTGACCAATAAGCCTGTGGACAAGAACTCTGCAACTGCCTCCTGCTAGAGACACCTGTGACAGTGTCCTCAGGAATGCGAATTGGCCCATGCCAGAGACAGGGCCCCATGCTTCCCACTGTGCTAGGGCTGTTGCAGACACTTTCATTGCCAGCCTCGTGCTGAGAGGCTCTGCCGTGGATCTACCAAGACTGGGCCCCTCGCCCATCTGAGCACTTGGCCAAGACCTACCAGCTCCTCAGATGGAGAAGGACATGGACAGCAAGGCTCAGTTTGCCAGCAACGACTTCAGGAAGCTCCTAGCCAAGGAAGCGCTGGGCAAGGAAGAGGCCCTTTCAAGCCCTGGTCAGCTGCTCCTGTGCTAATCACAGGTGCTCAAGGCTCCAGGTGCAACCCCTGGGAGGGGCTTGTCCCTCTCCCATCTCCCTAACGTCCTGCCTCCTTAGAGCTGCTACATCCAAAGCCAGGCTTCTGATACACGCTACAACGTGGAGGAACCCTGAAAACACTCTACTGCTAGGTGAAAGAAGTCAACACAAAGGACACATATTGTATAGTTCCGCTTACATAAAATATTTAGAATGGGCAGATTCATAGAGATAGAAAGTAGAGTAGAGTTAACCAAGAGCTGCGAAAAGGAGGGACTGGGGAGTTATTGTGTGATGGGTGTAGAGTTACCGTGTGGGGTGATAAAAAATGTTTTGAAGATGGTGGTGATGGCTACACAACATTGTGAATATACTTATGCCACGGAACTGTACACTTAGAAGGGGTAAAAATGGTAATTCTATGTTATGTATATTTTATCACAATAAACACACACACACACACACACACACACACACACACGAAAACCCTGTTGGAAGCCTCTGTTCATATGACTGCCCCCAAATAAGTCATCCCTTTGTTGCCTTTCCCCCCATCCTGTGTCTGTGGGGACGTATACTTATGGTGTGTCTTTGAGGGTCAATAGGCAGGAACCCCAGTGGTTTACACGCCAATTGGAAAAAAGCCCTTGGTATCTTCCCAAAACCATAAAGGAAGAACCAGCTGTAAATTCATGAACTGTGCTTTAGTTGAATCGTCTAGTCTCAGGATTACTCAATGGTTTAAGTTCGGTCCAGACTCTTAATTAAAGCTGTCAGCGCCTCAGAGTTCCTTTACTGAGCCTGACTCTCCGGTGAGAAACCGAGAACATGGGGAGATTCAGACCCAGCTATGAGACCCCCCAACATGCAGTGCGTTACCTAACCTATCAATAAACGGACTTGGGTGAAGAGGCCAAACAAATACAGTTTTCAAGTTCACTAATTGCTTTTTACTAAAAAAACAGGTCCAGCCATGCATGGGGTGTCTCTTTTTAGTGATTTGTAGACCTTTAAAGTAGTCAGCCTCCGTCGTCACTGTCTGAGAATCCTTATCCGGGTCCAGCGGATACTGGTTATTACCGATATTATACCTTGTTTTATAGACTTCTTTATAGTGTGCTCAGTGCTCTCCCGTGTATTTTCTCGTTTGGATGATCTAAGCATCTATGTTTCTGTGATTTCAGCACGTTGTGAATTATCTTTAGCAACTTTTTCTCACTTAATCATCTTCTTCTGTCACTCAAACCACAGAGGTATCAGCCTTTCCCCATCACGAGGAATGGAAGCTTATTTTAATAACACCGAAGGCAAACCATAATTAGGGAGAAGAAATCCTTTGCCAATTGATGTGATTCGTTTTGAGCCAAACGTCTGCAGACTGAGGAGAGTCTCTGGATTTGATGGTCTGCCTCGTTCCGTGGCGATCTGAGAGGCGGGATGTGTCTTGGACAGGTGTAAATGACAGGCGGGACCGGGGCATGGAAACTAACTGCAGGGAGGACTTTGGAAGGAGAGTCTCACGTAATGTTGGTGTCAGGATGGAGTCGCTGTGCCCCAGGTGGGCAAGGCATGATGCGAGGCTGAAAAGGTGAACAAGACCCCTTTGTTTGAAGAGAGGTTTTAGTATTATTTAGTTACGGTCAGGCCAACAGATGAGGAGGAGACTGCCGCTGCAAAGAGGGTTTGTTGGCCTCCTCGATCACAAGAGGCGGGGGCACGCCTCGCCATCCAGGGGCCACCTGGAGAAACACCAGGTCACTCAGGAGATGAGGTGGGGGGCGAGTGGGGGGCAAGAGCCTCTTCTGTGGTGTCCATGAGAAGGAAAGGTGAGGTAGGGTGAGTGGGCTTAGGATTAGTGGGTTTGGATAATTTCGGGGGCTCTGGGACATTAGGGTCTGCCCCTGGTTGCTAGTACCTGGCTCTGGGGTGATTAGAGCAGGGGACTAATGGCCCAGAGTGTGAGCCCCCGGTAAAGGAGATGGCAGGGGTGTGGGCTCTGGATTGGTTCGTTCGCCTTAGAGAGGTGCCCTTCAAGGCCCATTGTTTACTGCATTTAGGACCTGGCCAAGCCGGGTTACCTGAAACCAGACAGAGGCATGGATGCGGGCCTGTCCTCACCTGAAGTCCTCTTAGATTTCATGAAAGACAATGAGCAGAATTTGTTCAGGTTTGCTTTTCATATAAGCAGAGTTTTAAATTTTTATGATGTCAAATCTATCTACATTTTCTCTCACAGTTTTTTCTGAATTTAAAAAGTCCTTCACTCATGTCATCAAAGATTTGACAAATATTCTCTTCCATTTTCTTATTTTCTTATCAATTTCTTATGAGTTGCCTTCTTTAAATATTTTTTATTTATAATTTTTATAGCTTAAACAATTTTTTAAACAAATTTTTAATGTGTGAAATTTTATATTGTTAGTATATAATATATAATAATATATATTAATATATGGTACGTGATATACTAATTACATATTATATGCAATGAAAATTCTAATATGCATATAATATATGATATATCAATAATTTTATTTATAATTTTTTAATTTTTATTTATAATTTAAAAATTATTTAATTCAGTCTTTCCCAGAGGGAGCTATAAGTATTCTTGGTGATAACGTAAGATGATTTTAGGAATTCCTTCGATAAAAGTTTTTTCTGTTAATGATGTTCTGGGTTTTTTTGTTTGTTTGTTTTGTTTTTTTTTTAAATGGGTATAAAATCATGGTACCAAACTTGTATTTTCACAGATGACATAGCTTAAAAGAAGGGTGCATTTCTAAAGAGCCATTTTTAAAACTAAGTAGATAACAGGGTAGGGGACTAACAAATACTGCAAATTGGGACAGGGATGGGTAAATTGCTGATGCTTGGGAAACACTAGTTAAAGCCACTTGAAATTTATTTTGCTGTCTCGAGTCGGGTAACACAGATAACGCTCAACTGATTCCCCCAAACCACCTCCAGACCGAACCAACTACTCCAAACCATTTACCAAATTTCTCATTGATAATGATTTATAAAAATCACGTATCAATTCTTGTCCGCAGCACTTCTGGATGACATTTTTTGCTCTATTAACCTTTCATTAGTCTTGAGCTATTTTAATTACTGTTCTTGACTTAATGTCTGGCCCAGCTGGTCTTCTCTCCCTGCAAAGGGTGCTGACCTTGAGGGATGGGGTCGGGGCAGGGGATGTCAAAGGTCAGTGACATGTGGACAGCACAGAGCCCAGGAAAGCCCTTGGGGTCTGACCTAAGTGGATTATGGTTATGAGGCCAGGGCCGGCCAGATATTCGTAGACTCCAAGTTAGAAGTCAAGAGCTCAGCCATCCCACGGGGAGATGGGAGGAACCAAAAAAAAAAAAAAAAAAAAAAAAAAAGAAAAGAAATATTAGGCATTGATGTTGAAGTGTCAAGATTAGATGATAGTTTATGTAGTTAAGAGCTGGACTAGAAGTGATGAAATTTGAGGGCTGGAGGGAGCTGTGGGATGGGACACTGGGCATAGCATCCTTCCTGCTGTCTGGTCGTCAGGCTGTGAAATGGGAGGATACTGTCTGCTCCAAATAATGTTTAAACGACATTTCAGTCTATCGGGAAAAGATATGTATGTGTGTTTATACACACACATGCGCGCACACACACACACACACACAATTTGATCTGTAAGTATGCTAATCCTAAAGAGAGCTGATTAAAAAAAAAAAAATCTAGACTTAAAGCCAGTTTGGAGATAGACATTAACTTTCCCCGCAAGGTTCTCATTAAGTCATATTATTACCTCAAATATTCAGCTTTCCCAGGAATTTTAATCGTTTCTTTGGCGTGCATCAACGCCTTGATCAAAAGGTTAGATGGAACTTAAAAAAAAAAAAAAAGCACAAAGAAATACCTCCTCAAACCACACACCCTATAAGCAGTAGGAAAAGTGATTTCCCTCAATCAAAACAATTAGTCTCACATACGACTTTGTAAAAACACTACCTAGAGCGCAGAGTGAGCTAGGTACCAGGGGATGATAGGTCCATCTAAACCCCGGCCCAGCATGACAGCAAAGCCGGGTGAGGCTTCATGGCCCGAGAGCCCGAGTCCAGAATGGAATCTGACGGCACCGAGTGGACGGCAGGGCTGGAAAGGGCCTTAGAATGCTTTTCCTCCAAAAGCTCTCCCTCCAGAGGGAAGAGCAAAGGGCCCCATTCGTCACTCCCCACAAAGTGACACCACTTCTGATTATTTCTCCTACCACCAAACACACACGGCCACCACATTTGGTCAGAGGCACTGTTAAGTCGCTCTTGCTGCCTGGGTTGATCTCCTAGTGTCTCAGGTTTGGAGGGGATGTGCGGGATAACATCTCGACAGGTGTGGGTGAAAGCAGGCGCACCCAGGGAGAAGACGCTGAGCCACGCCAAGTCATGCTATCCTGTGAGACAGATGGGGGTTAGGGGTGTTAATCCCAGTGGGTGAATCTTTGTCTCAAGACTCAAATGGAAGTCGCCAGTGGACATCTCGGTGCAAACTGGATGGGTGTCCGAGTGGGAGGTGGGGGAGGCTCTGGGAGGCCTCCTTCCCCACGGAGTGCTTGGGTTGGCCCCTGGATCAGGATGGTGCCCATTCTCAAGTGGCCACAGGAAGATCCCATCTGCCCTCTGAGGTTGCCCAAGGCCGGCTGTGGGATCTCCTGGCGATCGAGGAGGGCTTTGCGAAGGAGAGGAGGGCTTTGCGAAGGAGAGCAGGGTTTATAAATAATGCATTTCCTTTGTCTTGCAGGAATTCTGGAGGCAGAGGTACAATCAGATCGGCTGTGAACAGCTTATATAGCAAATCTAATAGGTTTGTAAATTAGATTTTGTGTTCATTTGTTTTTGCTGTAAGGCAGCTATTAATCTGCTTCTCCTCTTTTGCTGGATGGTGCCCTTCTTACTTAGCAAATAGATCTGTGTCGTTTCACTTTGGCTTTGCCTTTCCCTAGTTACTTTGTGTGTGGGAGGTGGGGGATCGGGGTGGCTGTCAGTAGAGGGGTTCATGAAATGGCCCCAGGTCTAGAGGCTGCAGAGGTGGAAAGCTCAGATGCTAAGAGTCACTCTCTGAAAAAAGAGTCCACCCACTTTGAAGCACTTAGGCCACCAATGAGCTTATTCATAACTTGTATTTCTGCTGAGTGGTGGAGACTCTGAAGGGAATCAGGGCATTCACCCAATTTCGTCATGGTAGATGGCTAGTCCAGGAAGTGAAGAGGGAAATCGAGCATTCAGAAACTTTGCTGAGACCTCTTGAAAACGGGGAGTCAGCTCAGTAGCGTGAACCTCGATAAGTGGATGCGCACTCTAAACCCTGAGCATTTCCTCACATGACAACCCTTGGCCAAGGGACAGCTTGATGCAGGAGAGTGAGCAAATACTTTGGAAGCCAACAGACCCAGGCTTGTCACTGGCTGTGGCTGGACCATGCCTCTAAGTCCCCATTCGCCACCAGTGACAACTGTCCCGTAGCGCTAAGCCCAAGCTCACGGAGCAGTGGAAGGAAGAAGATGTCAAGTTATTGGACATAAACAGAGGTCACTACGCAAAATAAAGGACTTGCTTTCACTTTCTAAATATCCTATTTCGGTCGATCTGGGAAAGAGAGGCCCAAATTATTTGGAGTGAGGTCTGTTATGTGCCCTTCCATATTTTGGGGGGTGGTCTCTTGACCATATGAGACCGTGTGTCCATTCCTGACCCTACTGGACTGATTCAGGAAACTGCCCCCTGTGTCTGCCATCGTTGACCTCTTAATCACTTGGGAGCTACAAACGGAGCTTATGCTATGCCGGAGAAATACAGCTGTGCTTTGTGTCTCTCTCCAACTTTTGGAGAAAGAAGATTGTGCCCCCGGAGCAGGAATCCCCAAGCTCTGCAGTCACTTGGGGTGGGGTGGGGGCTGTGGTCTTCTCGGGAGCCAAGCAGACCTGGATTCAATCCCAGTGCTTACTAGCTGGGACTGTGGGCAAAGTTATCTCAACCCCTCTAAGCCCCATTTCCCTCACTCATGCAACATCGTGCAACATCGAGGGGCATTCCGAGGATGAAGACCTCTGACTGCGAGGCTCTTGCCCAGCCTGATTTTAAAAGCACATCCCTGTGGATGTACCCGCAGCATCGGAAGGTGGCCACTGAGGAGGGCAAAGAAACATGTCCCTGGAGTAGACAGGATGCTGGGGACATACGGGCACACTCACTGAAGATGATCTCAACTCCGCAGTCCATCTGTGTCCGTGCGACACAGAGCATGTACGACCAGCGGGCAGAAGTGGTCCCTGGAATTATCTAATCGTCTCTCGATTTTACAGAGAAGAAGGCAGAGATCAGAAACCCGAAGCGACTTTCCCAAGTCCCCAGCTAGAGAGCGACAGAGCCAGGGTACAAGTCCAGGAAGACCATCCAAGATTTCACTAGGAAGTGGAGACAGAAATGCAATTTCACTACTGTCTGTGCAACATTTCTGTCTTTTTCTCTCCTCCCTCCATCACCTCGTGTCCCAGAGAAGCCTGGAAGCCCTTCTACAAGCACCCCTGTTAGAATGCCTCTGCAAATCCTTACGTCTTGAGAGATCCCAGGGCACCCAGTATGCTCATTTCTGAGGACCACCACCCAAAACTGAATTCACCCTGAGCCGTGAGAGTCCCTAGTCACTGGTCAGCTCGCCTCCTAGGAAGACGATTCCTCATCACAAATATTAGTGTTTCTAGCACATATGCCTATGGATATAAGCCGTGTGGAAACTTGGGGTCTTGGGGTGTGGCAGCTAAATCATGGCCCTGAGGGTCTCCGTTCCCACCGGCAGCTTACACGGACAGCGGCCGTGCCACGGGGTACAGCCACAGCCAGCTCCTCCTGGAGCCTCATGAGGTGGCCGCCAGTGACAGGGAGAGGACGTTGTGGTCCTTTTAGGATTCTAGAACCTTAGCACTGGAGAGCGTCCTCTTCTGCACCCACTTTCTATAAATGGGGAACCTGAGACTCGGACAGATTAAAGTGGTTCGCCCACAGTCACACAGCTTGTGAAGTCTTGCCACTACACCCTCCGCTGCTTTTCGCGAAAGCAGCAAAAATTCCAAAGGGTCAGGTCGTCTGGCCCCATCACAGCCTTCCCTGAAGTCTACGTGCTAGAGGAGTCCGTCTGCCTCACTCCAAACCCTTCAACTTTCCATCCTCTGCAAAAGTCGCTCATACTTGAGTCTGAGACAAGTGACATCATCTACGGGAGCCAAGAATGTTGAAGGATGGACGTGTATGGGGAGAATGTGCACAGACAAGGTGCACCCCCAAACGAATGTCTTCTCTACCTATGGAAAGCAAAATAGATCATTGGGTTCAAACACCGTTAAAAGGATTTTTTTTTTTTTTTTTAACGTGGCTGTTCCAAGCTAAATGCCAAGGACGTAGATGTTTGCTCTGGATTCTTTAAAGCTCCAGACAGAGTTGGGCGTCACCCACGCAGTTATCACTGCGACTGGGGGGACAGGCTGTGAGCCCAAACAAAAGGAGCTTCTTTGTGACCCGCGTGGATGGGTGTGCCGCCCGCAGGGGCGGTCTGGCTCCTGCCTTCAGAGATGTAGCTGTAACCTAGTTTCTTAGACACCTACTAGCATAGATCTCAAGCCTCTGCATTCAAGTGGGTCCAGTCACGCCCAGGGTTCCCGAGTCCGGCGGGAAGATGCTGGGCGCCCGGAATGGCGATCCGCCCCAGGCTCCCCCGAGACGAAATTTGAATGCGAATGCGGCAAATGCTTATTTATTGAGCACCTGCTGTGTTAGGCCACTGGGGAGTAGAGACATAAGTGAGGGTGCTCCCCCTGCTTTTAGTCTAGTGCGAGAGAGACGCGGCACGGACAACTCCGGAGCGAGGCGGGTGTTATTTTAGGGGGCACCTGTGACGAAGCAGACAGTGATGGGGTCGGGAGGAGGGAGAAGCACCGGCTACGTCGCCCTGCCCTGATAAGCTTTTATTTTCTGCTGAGTTTCTAAACCATCATGTGGTGATACTTGGCCGCAATGCAACTGCCATTTGGAGCTTTGCGAAAGGAACTTGGAGAAGTATTACTATTCTGACAGTGACTGCTAGGTTTCTCTGGGAGGTGGGAGAGGAGAGAAGGAGTTTGATCACCCCCTTCCTGTCTCCAGGAATGTATGTGGGTTATACCTCAGGGAGAGAGTCTGTGCCTTCCAGAAGATAAATAGACTCCCTTCCCTTGTCAGGTAATAACTGCAATTTTGCTCTCCTGAAGAAGTTTACATTCAAGCCTGAGCAAAAACAGAACTATTAGACTTGTCATTGGCATGCTAACAGATCCTGTCTACCCTCTTCCTTTTTTTTTCCCCCCTCCCCTTCCAGAGCTGAAGTTGTAATAAATGGCTCCTCGTCACCAGCTGTTGTTGACAGAAGTAATGAAAGCATTAAGCACAACATCCAGCCAGCCTCAGCCAAGTGGAGGCACAACCAGACTCTGTCTCTGAGGATCAGGTAGTGGTGATTATCTCTATGAAGGGAGACAGGCTTGGCCTTCTTCGGCATGAGCCGGCAAATTGCCGCTCTCTATCATCGGAAGGAGTCAGGGTAGAAATAAAACGTTCGCCTCCCACTGAGGCGGTTTTCATCTGTAAGCGATCAATTGGAAAGAAAAAACCCAGGGCGGGCCCAGCAGCCCCGCATGTGTGGGCAGCGACCGGGCCATGGGGGAGGATGGTGGCAGCACCTTGCTGAGGTTCTGGGGTCGGAGGGAGTGGGGCGCTTGGGTCGGCAGCAGCGAGAGCCTGGGGTGGCGGGGAGGGGTGTGTGGAGGCCACAGGTGGCTTCTCCCAGGGGACCAGGGAAGCAGTCCTTCCCTTGCATCAAGAGACGTTCCTGCTTGGGCCTGTCATCCATGCTCCCTTTCTGTGGTGACGGTTCCCCCATTTGGAGTCTTTGGGGAGCTTCCGCCCCAAGAGAGAGAGAGACAGAGAGAGAGACAGACAGACAGACAGACACACACACACACACACACACAGTCCTTGCAGCTTGAGAAGGCTGCCCCTTCTCTGACAACATAAAAATGAAAAGCCACAGCTCGGCAACGGGTGACCAGAAGCCGGTAATGACACCCGACTGCAAAGTGGGGGCCCTGCGGCTCCTGTCGGGTGGCAGGAACGGGGAACTGCAGAGTAGGAATTGCAACTTCAGCACTTCGGCCATTTGCCTTTGAGATGCCGACACTGACCCCGCAAAGACTGGTCAGTACGATCCAGCCATTCACCCCTCGGCACGGCGCTGGGGACCCCAGGGGCTCATAGAAATCAAGTCCGTTAGTGGGGAGACGCCCCGTGAGCAAAGTCAGGACTGTGCGGTGTGACAGACGCACGTCGGGCGGCACCGCGTCTTACGAATCGGTGGAGACGACGCGGTCAGCTGAGGAGAGCGCCCTCCGTTTTGTGAGGGGACCGAGAGGGCTGGCCAGGGAAGGAGCCCTGGGTTTTGAAGGATGATTAGGAGTTTGCCGGGCACACCAAGCTACGCTGGGCTGGCCCTCGGTCGCAAGTGCGGCGTCTGCTCTCGCTGCAGCTGGAGCGTGAAGCGGGAGGGAGGGAATGGGGGGGACTGGGTTGGTGCGCCAGGACAGATGGGGACAGCCGTGATTACAGGGGTCCACATCCCCAGGCCATCGCCCTGGGGAGGCGGCAGGGAACTAGGGGTAAGGGCACAGCGATCAGCCTTGGCCGCAGCTAACCGAAAGTGCCGCCGCGTGGAGCGGGGAGGTGTCCCCTCCAGGTAGGCTCACTGTCAAAGTGGAAATGCCTTACCCCCTAATTTAAAAAGGCTTCATTTTAAAGGGACAGGGCAGGGGGCGGGAGGGAGAGAGAGGGTGGTGATCTGGGCCCGGCAGCTGAGCCTATCTGAACAAGCTGACTCCCGTCACCACCACTCCGCCACCCCTTAGTGCCTCTTCTGAGGCCCCTGGGGTGGACGCTCCACCCTGGGTGTGCTGCGCTGACATCTGCAGGCCCGCGTCCCTGACCCCTGGGTCAGTGGCACTGTGGAGTCAGGATGAACACCTGCACCTGTTCCCTGGGGCTGCCGTGGGAATTTCCCACCGACTTGGTGGCTTCAAAATAACAGAAACGTATTCTCTCTCAGTTCCGGGGACCAGAATCCGAGCGCTCCCTCTGAAGGCCTAGGGAGGACCCTTCCTTCTCCCTTCCCGCTTCGGGTGGCTCCAGGTGGCCCTTGCCTTGCTTCACTCCAACCCCTGCCTCTGTGGTGTTGCATGGCCTTCCCCTCTGTATCTGTGTATCCCCTTTCCTGTCTCTTATAAGGACACTTGTCATTAGATGTGGGGCCCGCCCGGGTAACCCAGGATGATCTCATCTCAAGACGCTTAATTTAAGAACATCTGCAAAGATGCTTTTTTTTTTTTTTTCTAAAGAAAGCCGCATCACAGGTTTCAGGGGGTCAGGAGGTGGATATATACTTGGGGAAGGGGGAGCATCATTCATCCTACTATGCCACCTGTGAGTGAAATCCTCCGCCAGCCTACCTGCGGTGCCCACTGGCCTTTCTCCTGCCACTGGGTAGAGAGATGCGCCCCCCTTTTCAGAGAAGACCAGACTGTGGCCTTCGTAGGCCACCTGCAAACAAAGCCATCTGGGTAGGAATGATGTGCCTTCGCCCAGGGGGAAAAAGAATCCTCTTCCCCTTCCTTCAATTAACTCCCAAAATTATTCATCATAAAAGATTCCATAAATGATTTGGAACGATGTTTAATAATTGATAGCAATTCCTCATAATTAGTTAGAAATTAATCTGCTCACAGAGGTGTTTACTTATGGGCTTTCTGGGGGCTCTCTTTGCTTTTCAATACTTTGGGGTAAGTCGCTGCAAAGGTTTTAGCAATTTCCAAACTGTATCAGTTTGTCAAGTTGTATAACCTTTAGTAAAACACAATAAATAAAAGCAGTGCCTCTGTTTTCCATCAAGAGATACAAATTAGCAAGAGATACAAATTAGCAACGGGGCCTTCCCCGGCATGAGGGCAAGAGGTCCAGGCCATTGATAAGGAAAGATGAATGGAAGAAGAATATGGTGCCTCAGATTCCTGGGGGCCAGGCCTGCAGGGTTTGAGTAAAATGGCCCTGTTGATTCCTAGAGAACGCCCATTCTTTTTGTGACTATACTCCACCCCATCTGTGTGCTTTGCTGGATGATTCTAGAACTTTCCCCCTAAATCAAAGTCACCCCTGGGGCCGAGAGAGCTGTCCTTCGATCGCCTTTGTTTTGAAACAACACAACATGTTCTGTGGGACCAGGGAGGCATCGCTATTTATAAACCCAGAGTGGACAGGCGAAAGGGGGCCGGGAGAGCACACTCTGCGAAACAGACTCCCTCACGGACTCGCCTCTCAAAGGCGGAGCGGTGGGCACACCTCACCGTGCCCACACTCATATGCACGCCCTGCGAGGCCCTGTGCCCACACTCACACGCACGCCCTGCGAGGCCCTGTGCCCAGGGAAGGCTGCCACGGGAGAAGAAAGACCCCCTGAGGAATGAGGGACACATGTCATTCTGCTTTCCTGTTCCCAGTCCAGGACTCCCTGTCCCCAAGGCCTGCTAAGAGAGGGGAACGTGACACGGGGTGACCCCTGTCTGGGTTTGCCCAAGTCTGGGGGCTTTCCTGGGACGTGCTGAAGCCAGTCCTGGGCAAACCGGGATGGCGGGTCACCCTCCTCCCCGACGAGCTCCTGCCATGTCTTCATGGAGTCATCTCCCCTGGCAGTTTGCACACCTCATAGGAAGAAGGCGTAGCCACGGCAACCAGACTAGCCACCACCATAGCCGCCTCTGGGCCATTTCTGACAGTCCCTGCCTGGAACCTCAGAGGGCACCTGAACTCTTAGCTCCACCCGTGTGCCGGCCTCCAGCAGCCCTGCAGGGTGACGCCGGACAGGAAAAGCGGGGTGGGCAAAGGGCAGCTGGCGACAGGGGGACTTATCCTCCTGCGTGTTTGCTATTTTTGTAGGAAACAAATCTTAAAGTTCTTGGATGCAGAAAAGGACATTTCTGTCCTCAAGGGGACCCTGAAGCCTGGAGACATCATTCATTACATCTTCGACCGAGACAGCACGATGAACGTGTCCCAGAACCTCTACGAGCTCCTCCCCAGAACCTCCCCGCTGAAGAACAAGCACTTCCGGACCTGTGCCATCGTGGGCAACTCGGGGGTCCTGCTGAACAGTGGCTGTGGGCGGGAGATCGACACGCACAGCTTTGTCATCAGGTAACCGCAGCCGGGAGGCATGCTGACCCGAGCTTTGCCAGTTACTGCAGGAGGCTGAAGTAGGACAGACTGCCTGGGTTGGTCCCCATTCTCAACCTGGACTGCGCATTAGAATATTTCTAGAAGTCCCAGTGTCTAGACTAACTAAATCAATCTGAGGGGGCAGAGGGGGTATGTGGTCCAGGGAGCCCAGCGATCCTGGTATCCAGCTGAGGTTAGGAACTCCCGGTCTAGGGCATACGAGGTAGGCAGACTCTGGCTCACAGCCCGTTTCTATCAATAAAGTTTTCTTGGCCTCCCCAGCCACACCCATTCATTCTCATATCGTCGATGGCTGCTTTGTCACTACAACGTAGAGCTGAGTAGTTGGGCAGAGTTCAAGAGTTGCAACAGAGAGAGTATGTAGCCCGCAAAGCCTAAAATATTCATCTGACCCTTTACAGAAAAAGTTTACTGACCCCGGGATAGAGCCTGCTATAAAAGGTTAGTAAGAGACTCTCCCGGGCTGGCCAGAGCGTTTGCAGAACTCTTTTCAGTACTCTGGAAAGTCATACTCTGCGAGGAACTTTATATCCCGGAGTCAAAACCCGAGAGAGCAACAGAGAAAAATGGGTTTTGTACTCAGCTGTGATTCTCGCTGAAATAAGCGCCTCTCATTTTTCGGTCGCCTGGGGACGCACTGGGAGTTACCCAGGGCCCTGACACCTGACCCCCAAGCCCGTCAGACTCAGAAACAAGGCCTCGCTGTCCCCTGATCAAAAGCAGGGCGCGCAGAGCCTCGAGTTTCATCCCCGGCAGTTCTCCGGCCCCGGCAGGACGCAGGACGCATGCCGTGTCTCCGGTTGCTGCTGGGGGCTGTGCGAGGCAGAGGGAGCCTCGTGTGGGGGGCTTGGAGAAGTGGCCTTATCCCTGAGCTCCCTGAGCCTCGGGACGGGGGACGAGACAGCGTGCTTCCTCCTGTGTCCGCCGGGATTGCAGAGTTGCTGCAGCCCAACTGCCCAACTGCAACGTGCTCAAGTTTTGTCATCTTTTGCCAGGTTCTGTCTGTGCCTGGCTTATCCAAGGGCTCAGCCCCCACTTCTCAAAGCCCTCCAGTCAAAAGTGGAGGGAGGGAGAGAAGGAGAAGAGGGAAGAAAAGTATGGCAGGTTTGTCTGACTGAATTCCAGAGAAGGGGCAAGGTTAGGGTGAGGTAGGGGTCCAAGGTTAAAGATTGGGGAAGAGGGGAAAAGCCACCAGATGGGCTCCGATCACCGCCTGGGGTGCCAGGCAGCATTGAGAGTGGCCTTTCTGACCTGTTGTCATGCATATATGCAGTGAGCTCTCCTGCCCCAGGCACTTCCAGAGGGGACGGCAGGCGGATTCTGGCCAGCATGGTCATTGCTGGACACCTCCGCAGCCAGGCCAGCCCTGTGGTGTCCAGATTCCACTCTTGGCTCCGCTGCCTGTTTGCCAGGCGACTTGGCAGGCATGACTCCCCTTTGCTGGGCCTCCGTTTCACCATCTGAAAAATGGACGGGTTGGGCTGGCCGCCTTCGAGGTCCTTCCAGTAAGAATGCTGCAGCCCAGGGCCTCGAAAACGTCAGGGAGCATAACGAACCACCCGAGCCTGTTAGGACGCAGAGTCGTCAGCTGGGGAGCGGGGCCTGAGCCCCTCAGGTCTGACCGTACTTGGAGAGGCGTGGCCGGAGCTAGCTTTGCCTTTCCGCTGGGAGTCCTGCCCACGCAGGCAAGGAGGGAGCCGCTCGCAACAGCGCAACGTCGCTCTTGGGCATCCAGGTCTGGCCCTCGCCGGTCTGCACGTCTGCGGGTCGATTCGAGTGGTGTGCCAGGACAGGATTCCACGGACTCTCCGTGTGCAGACCCCGCGTCTGAGGCTGAGTGGCAGCCCCGGCTCTGTCACTCCCTCGGGCCCACCCTGCGGGGGTCCTCCCACCTGGGGGATCATCCGTGACCCCTAGCGTGGGGGCGGGGGAGGTCCCACGAGCCAAAACTCCGCACAAAGAGTGAAGCTGAGCGTGACGCTGTGCGTGCTGCACCAGATGGTGTGTGTGAGTGTGACCAAGACAATGTCTTCCCAGCAGGGCACAGGGAGGGTTCATTCCCTCCCCTGCCTCTCCCTGAGGTCCACAGAGATCACCCCACTATTTGGCACCACCTCGCCTATAGCGTTTGCCCCACTGAACAGTAGCTCTCTGTGGGCCGCATGTCCCCACCCCAGCCACCTGACCCCAGCTGTGAGCTCTTGCAAAGCAGAGTGGCCGTGTCCGCCTCTGGGCTCCAGCCCACGCTGTGGCCAGCCCAGGGGAGGGGCTCTGTGAGGCTTTGCTGGGTCCTGACGGGCTGGTCTCGGCCTCTGTCGACCCGAGTCTTCAATTGGCCCACCTTGCTCCGTGTTTACGGGGCCCCTTCTCTGTGTGGGAGATGCATGAGACCTCAACCCCATCTCAGGAAACCGTATGAATCACTGTAGGATGCGCTGCGCCAAACGCAATAAGCTCGCAAAAAAAAAAAAAAAAAAAAAAACGTGCAGCCCCCTGGGCGAGTTTAGGGCTGGCCTTGGGCGGAAGTGCGGTGGCAGGTGGCTGGCTTTGGCAGGGACGAGGTGAGGAAGTGATGAAGGAAACGGCATGAGGCGGGGCATGGAAGCAGGACGGCAGATGCATGGGTCAGGGGAGTCGCCTGACCACACATAAGTTGTATTAGGTGCTGCTGGAAACTGGGGCCAGACGGAATGGCTGGTGGCCCCCGGGTCCCCATGAGCCTGCAATGCCAGGTTGAGGAGACTGCCTAACTCAGGGTCATAGGTGTACAGAGTCGATTTCCACGTGCTTGGGGAATAAAACTTCACTGTGTTCACACACACACACACACACACCCTTTCTTTCCTAGGGAGAATCGTACGAACAGATGCCCTGTCTCAGATAAACCACCGCGGCTATTGTCACTGCTTAACGTGACTGGGCACTCAGTATGTGCCAGGTACAGTCTACGTGCTTCGTGCTTATTAACTTACTTAACTCTCACGGCGACCCTGTCAGGAATGTGCTATTTCGTCCTGGCTTTTACAATGAGGAAAACTGAGGTACAGAGAGTCAGAGGTCACACTGCCAGTTTGGGCCAGGGGAAGGCCGGGGCGCAAGCTGCCTCGTCTCACCTGCCGACCTGCCCTCCGATGCCTCGTTCCATCCCCTCCAACACATACCACACCTTATTTCACCTTACTGCTGTCCGACCGTTGTCTAAAATGCAAACCTATCCAAGTCCCTCTTCTGCTCAAGAACCTTCGGTGGCTCCCTATGGCTTTTGGAGCCAAGCCTCCGACACACAGACCCTGTGATCGTCCACCCTCTGTGCCTCTCCTGCTGCATCTCCTCCACACAACATGCTCCCGTCAGACCAAAGCACTTGCCTTCGCCTGCATTCCCACACTGCCTGCCACCTCTGTGCCCCGGACACATTTCTTGCACCTAAAATGCCACAGTGTGATGTTTCCTAAACTGCCTGGTTATGACTTACCTAAAGGACGTATAAAAATAAAACGTATCAATTCCTAGGCTCGCCTGCTGAATCTGGATCTCCAGGTGACAGACCTGGGGAATCTGTATTTTTATCAAGTACTTGGGGGGGGGATTCTTCTGACCTGGCAAGCGGGAGAAATGCTTCCCTAATATACCTTTTCCACTAATGGACTTCTGCTCACCCAGCTTTCTAGATGGTCACCGCCTCCAGGAAGACCACCTGATGCTCCTCCTTCCCATAATAACATCTATCGAGTTCTTACTGTGGTCCTGCAGTGTTCTAAGAACTGGGCGTGTAGTCACTCCTCCTCTTCCTGGGAGGGGTGCTGTTGTGCTCACCGTCACTGTGGATGTTCCTTAGCCAGCGGAAGCTCTCAGGAAGCCCAGAGAGGCTGAGCAGGCAGAAAGGATTCTGAACCTAGGAGTGTGCCTTGGGAGCCCTCACTCTGTCACCTAATGTGGCCAGATCACACGTACCACTAGCGTGGTCATCCTATGGGCGGAGGGCTGGCTGTCTGGCTGGCTGGCTGCCTGGCTTCCTTTCTCCTCTGCTAAATAGTGAATCCCGGAAGGCGGGCGTTCGACGTCCCCATGTTAACGCCCAGGAAACGTGTGGAAGGAGGAGAAAGAGAAAGGACGACAGGAGGGGCGGGCGAGTGCAGGAAGACGCCCCCCGTGTTTGGGGACGAGGAGGAAGGCAGGGGAGGGAAAGGGGGCGGGTGGGGACGCAGGGAATTACACGCAGCGCTGCCTTTTTCTCCGGCAGGTGCAACCTGGCCCCGGTGCAGGAGTACGCCCGGGACGTGGGGCTCAAGACAGACCTGGTGACCATGAACCCCTCGGTCATCCAGCGGGCCTTCGAGGACTTGGTCAACGCCACGTGGCGGGAGAAGCTGCTGCAGCGGCTGCACGGCCTCAACGGCAGCATCCTGTGGATCCCCGCCTTCATGGCCAGGGGCGGCAAGGAGCGCGTCGAGTGGGTCCACGAGCTCATCCTGAAGCACCGCGTGGACGTGCGCACCGCGTACCCCTCCCTGCGCCTGCTGCACGCCGTCCGCGGGTGAGCGGCGTCCCTCCCCCGCACCCCGCGCCTTGCTCCTCCCCCCATCCCCCTTACTCCTCCGCCCCCCCCCCCCGCCCCGGGCAAGGGTGCTGTCACGTTCTCCATCTCACCTTAGCAAGTCACCTGGCCTTTCCGAGCCTCCCTTCTCAGAGAAATGGGGTGGGGGGACGGGGGAGGAGGGCAAGTACTTTCAGCTGGCATGATGATTTTGACCGATTTTGACCATTCGGGGTGAGCATAAACCCTAAGGGGGCCACGGGGACGCAGCAGGAAGGAATACCTGCTGGGAAGCTGTGGCGAGCGTCCAAGCAGGAAATAAGGCGGGGCTTGGACCGGGACAGCGTGGTCAGGTGTGCCATACAGTCTGGAGCAGACGCGGCAGGCCTGGCTGATGGAGCCTGTTCAAGGACCCCGCGGAGCGGGGGAAAGAGAAAAAGCCAGGCCGACTGTGAGGGTCGAAGCCTGAGCAAATGGAGGGACAGTGATAGGAGAGCGCGGGAGGGGCCCCCCCACACGTGTGGGGGTGCCGAGGGAGAGAGCTCTTGGGGTGCTTATTAAGTGTGAGATGCCTGTTATAAATACACCCCACGCACTCCTGACCTCCCAGCTTGGGGCCAGGCCCCGTCGCCAGATGTCCATCTGACCACACGACGGTTCACAGTCCTACTCCAGGGACGCGAGAGAACCCACTGTGCGGCCTCCCTAGTGACCAAGGGACATTGGGACGCTCTTCCCTCGGGCCTTCACGTAACCCAGAGTGACCCTGGGAAGCCCTCTGAGTCACCACCAAGGACGTGGGTTCTCATAAAGGTGACACGCAAGCCCGTGTCCAGCACTGGTCTCGTTTGGGTGGATATGCACACAGGAACCTACCCAAGAAAGACCTAGAGATGCATTTAATAAAAAGCAGCCACGCTCACCCCGCCCCATCCTGGAGGGTGACCTGTCCAGACTCCCTTCAGCATCCTTCACGTCATCCCTGTCTCAGAGTGGGTCTGCCACGGCAACCCCTAGCTGATGGATATAAGATCCGTTCCTTAAATGCTGTTTCTTCCTAGAAAGAGGAAATACTACATGGTTTGGGGGTCAGAGGGGATAAGAGAAAGAGAAGGACTGCCCTTTGGTAAAGAGAGAAAAGGTCCCTTGGCGGGGAATGGGCAACCACCTGGAAGAAATGTATGCAGCCGGAGCTATTTCCAGCTATAATTAACTCACTTTTATCTGTCAAAATAGCATTAAGCACCAGTAATAAGCCCTTTAAACAAACAGGCTCTTCATCCCCAGAAGTACCATCTTCCCTTGCAGGAATTCCCCAGAGGGGATGCTAACAGGGGAGGCGGGTGGGGCCGGTCTCAGCTTGTACCAAGGGGAGCGGGGGAATGGATTGAACGGGATGTCGTGAGCCTTGGCCCTCTCCCTCTCGGAGGCCACTGGTTCTTCTTATAGGGTCCAGGGTCCGGTAGGGCTTTGGAGTTGAAGCCAAATTTCTTTGGACAGGCTGATGCCATGAGCTCATCGAAGAGGAAGAAATTTAGTGTGGACAAACGCAAGGTTCTGCACTTAGGTTCTAAACAACCGAACGGAGAGGCGAGCAGTACCAGCTGTCAGCGGGTGTGTGGCCGCTCAAAGGGATGTGTGATCTCAGATCACAGTGGTGGACAGCTCACATCTTTGAGAGTCAGGGAGGTCAGCGATGGCCTTGTTTTACTCTCCCCAGTCAAATCCCACTGAGAAAAATCACAGTCAGGGTTATCGGGCTGGAGAGGGACCAGAGTGGCAGAGAAATTCAAAAGTTGAAAGGTTGAGGAAGGGAAGGAGTCTCTGAGGAGTGTGAGAGCCATCCTCCTTGGTTCGGCGAATCCTGACAGACTCCTAGAGGGATTCGGGGCTGCGCAAAAATCCATAACACAAGGCGTCTGTCGTTGCGGGGTTCACAGATTCGCCCTGGGAGGCTCCAGGTACAGAACTAGGGCTGGGGGAAGATGGACAAGGAGTCCGGCGTCATCTGGACACTGGGCAGAACCTCCCAACAAGTGAAGACCCCCCTGAAATGAGCTGGGTCGCCCCTTAGGACGTCGGCCTCCTTGGGGATGTCCAGGCAGCAGCGGATGCCCCTTGCGGGGCCGTGGAGCGGGAAATCCATCCGCGCCACACGGCACGGCTGTATCAGTTTGCTAGAGCTGCTGTGACAAAGTACCACAGGCTGGGTGGCCTAAGCAACGTATGACTTCGTCACGTGAACTTTGAGGGGACACGATTGGACCCATGATGTTTGGGCTAGCTAGCCGCCTTTCCTACTCAGACCCTTTGATCCGATGGGCCTTGTGCTAGAACAGTCTCGAACCAGCATGTGTGCCCTCAAGATCCCGGCCCGTCTGGGGCAGAGCTCTGGCCCGGGCACTGCAGGGAGCTGGCAGCGTGGTGCGGAGTCGGCGAGCAGAAGGCTGCACAGCCACCCCCTGCCCCAGCCTGGGCAGCTCTTGCAGGGGACGTCTGGCCCTGCAGGCCTGCAGAGTGGCAGAGTGCCCTGGCTGGCTGCTGGCAAGGGTGGTGAGCAGCCGAGGGGAGGAACACCCAGGCAATCCAGTGTGGCTGTGAGGAGTGGGGAAACGGTGGTCGGCAACTGGCAGGGGATGGCTCTGATTCACTTACAACCACGGGGATGGCCGCGACCCACAAAGAGGACAGGGCGGCCCTCGGGCGGGAAAGGAGGCCCGTTCAGCCGCCCAGCCCACCGGCCTGGTGCAGAGGAGGCCTGTGAATCGGTGCTTAATTAGACACCAGAAGGTCTGAGCCAAGGCCACAGGATGGCACTGACCCAGTGGGCATCTCCTTCAGGGCTGGAGCAGCGGATCAGCAAAGCAGGCCCTGTTACCTATCGGGGGGGCGGGGAGCACGTTGTAAGCGCGATGCCTTGCTAAACTCCGGAAATTATCCCCTATCGACAGGCACCAGCTCGTTCTTCGCAGCCGCCTGGCCTTCCACTGAGTCTGCACCAGAGTTTATGGGAAGCGGGAACCATCGGGGAGGCTTCACGGGTGCTCTCATCTTTCGCTAGTGTGACCAGTGCTCCCGTGAGCGTCTCGTACGGACATCTGCACGCACATGCGTGTCTGATGTTTAGACGTGTCACCGCTAAAAGGAAAGACGGATATCTGTGCATTGTTAATTTTTATAGATCTTTCCAAGTTACACACCTGCCGATGAGTATTGAAAATGCCTGTTTTCCCACAACCTCACCAACGTGGTGTATCTTCAACATGTGTTCTTTTTGCTGATCCAGGGGAAAATGGCATCTGATTGTTGTTTGAAATTGGGCTCCTTTATTTATGAATGAGGTTGAGTGTAATTTTTTCTGTTGGGAGTGGCATTAGGTTGAATTCCAAAAATGCAGCCAGAAGGTTTAAGCCCCCAAGAAATGTTCTTGCCGCATCTCTGCTGGGCCTCTAGGGACAGAGGTGATACCTGTGTGAGCAGCAGTCTCTCAACAACCTGGGGGGCCAACTGTAGCGGAAGGAACCCCTCAAGTGACCTCCGTCATGTTTTTTCCCTTTTTCATTGGGCAGCAGGCTGTCTGGGTGGCTGTTTGCCTGCCTTTCACATATGCGGGCCTGGCGGCCACCTAGAAAGATTGAGAGTGAGGCCAGGCTCCTTCACCTCTCCTGCTGGGGTCCCCGAAGGGAGCCCCTAGCCTCTGCTTGCTCTTTTTCATTCATTGCTTCACTAAGTAAAGATTCGTGAAGCTGAGCCACTTGGTGCACGTGCTGTGCTAGGCTCTGAAGCTATATAGAAGCCAATCCACTTGCTCCCAGAATTTTAAATTAGAAGGGAGGAGAAAGACAAGCGAACGAGTGATTACAGCGTCGCGTGATCAGTGCTGTGACGGGGCCAGGACAATATATGGGACACGAAACCCTCGGGGAAGTCCCGGGAAGGCTTCCTGCAGGAAGTGACTTTGGAACTGAGACCATGAGGAGGAGCTGCCAGCCAGGAGACATGGGAGGTGGTGATGTCCCGGAAGAAACCAAGACGTTCTTCCGGGTGTAACCATTGCATAACCATAGTTACACTAAACCATAGTGTGGCTGTGCATGCCCGGTGGCGGGAAGGACTTCAGGCCCAGACCTCCAGGGCTTCACTGGCCCACCTGAGGCTGTGAGATGTTATCCTGCAGCGTCCGGGAGTCGTCTGGCGTTTGGCGGCAACTGGTCAGACTCGAGGTTAGAGCACTGGCTGGAGGGAGCATGGGAGCCTGGGGACCCGGGATTGGCCTCGGGCATCCTCAGGGCGACACCCCAAGCTCTCCTTTACTGCAAAGCTGGGCGACCAGGCCTGAGATGTCCCCCAAAGTCCTAAACAGGGTCCCGAGGAAAGGATAGCAATGGGCTGTGGAGCCCCAGCTCGGGGTCAAGGCCACCGATGGGGATGATGGGAAACCAGGAGCCTGAGAGTTCCGTTGCTGGCTTTGTTGCTGATCTTGCACGGGGTGTCACCAAGCATCCCCTGACAGCCACCCAGAAGGCGGACCTGCTCCTTAAGGCGAAATAAGCTGTACCCAACAAAAGGCTTCTCGCTTCTCGGAGAAAATCCTTTTGGTCCCTTTTCCCAACGTTGGCAGCCACCATCCTGCCACATACCGAGCCCAGAATTCAGGAAGAAGGAAGGACAAATGTGCTTTCGGGATGATTTTGGCAATCCTCATTTATCGCTGTCCGTGCTCATAAAACACAGTGCTTAGTCGTCTTGGCAATTGGGGTAACCAATCTGAAAAACAATTACTGCCTTCTTTTAAATGACTTTACCTCCTCATTAAAATCTCGAGCCTGGGATGCTAAAGGGACGTTGTCGATACAATGCCCCAGTTGCACCCGGCTAACCTCGTTTGCGAAGGCAAAAATTAGATAGTGTTTTAACACCCAGCTGTGATCCTCAGGAAAGAAAGAGCCTGCAAGTCGGCCAGGCACACAGGCTCTAAATTGGCCAGAGCGACGGCGGAGATGTAAAGGAAATCGAGAGCGATTTGTTCCCGCATAACTCAGCCAAGCCTCCGTTGCAAGCTGCTCATTAAACGGCGCCCCTGTGTTTCTGTCAGACGTCTCCCAGGAGCTCTTGTTTACCCGGGCAGGCGGACCAGGAAATAAGTGGGCTCCTCCGTGCCACCGACTCCTCACTTTATTCTGCAGCCTCATCTGCTATTGACACTTTTCCCAGTGAGCGGTTCTGGGGGAAAGGCCTGGCGCCGGATCCGAGAGGTGGGGCGTTTCCATTTTGGTCCCGGCCGGCCACCATGACGCAGCTACCCGCCTGGCTTCCTCCTCTCTCCACGGCTGCTGCTCCCCATATTTCAATTCCATTTGAGTCGAACGTTTGCAGAGAGCGACAGAAGGCAGGGGAATCGATTCGGTGCTACGCTGTGACAACAAGCCGCGGCCCCCTCGTGGTTCAGCACCCCCCCCCAAGGCCCTTTCTCCTCCTTGCAGAGGGACTGACGCAGGTTGGCAGGGGCTCTCTTCCAACCAGGGACGCGGGGATCTGGGTCTCGTCCGTCTCAGGCTGACCCCACTTTCATAAGCAGCTTCGATGTTCTCCAAGGCAGGGGAAGAGGGAGCGTGGGGACAGCCCGAGCAACGTCGGGCCAGCAGGGACACAGTCCCCGTCCAAGCCCGTTGGCCGGAACTGGTCACGTGACCCCCAGCCCCGTGACAAGGGGCACCGGAAGACGCAGGAGAGCGCGAGGCGCATTCCCTCCGCGCCGCCGTCTGTCACGGCGCCAGCTGCCTCCGCACTCCCTGCCCGGGAGGGGGAGGCGTGGCCCCTGCTCCTCGTGTGGGAGACCAACCCGCACGGTCACGGGTTGTCGTCGGCCCCGGGCGAGACGCACGCTGGGAGAAGTGGAAACGCAGCTCCCGGTGACACAGCACACAGCGGGAGTGACTGAGTCGGTGTGAGCTGGAGGAGAAGAGGGCGGAGCCAAGGGAACATCTCCCGGAAGACGTGATGCACGCGCTCAGTTCTTGGGGGGAAGACAGAGTTCACCCCAGGGACACGACGAGGGGAAAAGCACATGATCACATGAGCGGGGAGGGCGCGGCGCCTGTCTGTGTGACCTCAGCCTCGCCTACGAGCTCCTTGGATGGTTCGCCACTGAGTAAAGGCCCCCTTCTCCCCCTCTCTGGACATAGCACTGATGGCCTGCGAAGAAATTCGTTTCTGGAAGCCACCCCCCCAACCCCCGCTAAGGCCAACTGTCAGAAAACAGACCGACCATGAACCCCTAAGGTGGCACACGGCCTGTGCTGGGGCTTGGTTTGAACTGGCTCAGGGAGAGAATGGTCGGTGAGATGGCATCATGCGGAGACGCTGCCGGGGGCTCGCGTGTCCCTGGACGGTGCCATCCTGACGGTCCCAGGACCGCCTTGGGGAGAAATCGGCCCGGGGGCCGGGTGTGGGGAGGCTGCCAGTTACCAGCTCTGTCTAACCAGCAGCAGGAGAAGTTTGCCTCCTCACAGGAAGTCACCCTGGACCCCCGCGTCTGAAAGGGGGCGCCCGCGGGTGACCACAGGCGTGGTCTGTCTGACTCACCCCAGAGGGCCTCACGTGGTGTTTTTAGAGCTTTTAAGAATGAGCGGTCGACATTTTAAAAATCTGGAAAATTTGCATAGAAATCCGGATTTCTGATACTCGGAAAAAAATCGGAAACTCTGACACCACCCTACTGGGTACCCCTTTGATGCCACAGTCTCCGCCACTCCCTACTGCCCTGGCGACGCCGAGGCCAGTGCCGGCTTCCCTTACACACGGCCCGACCCCCAGCTCACGTAGGTGCACCCCTGCCAGGCCCAGTCGTCTTTAACGCTCTGTGACTATTCCATATGCTCGCCATGTTTTCCCTCTTTTCATCTAAATATGCCTCATTCTTGGGTTCTTTTGGCAGAACCATCTACCAGTTAGAGCAAAGGTTCATAGCCTTGGCTACATAGTTGAATTACTGTGGGGGGCGGGGGGAGTTTTAAAAATCCACGTGCAGGCTGCAGCTGGAGGTAGGACCCAGGCATCGGTCTTCTTAAAGCTCCAGATGGCTCCAGCGAGCAGCCGAGGCTGAGAACGACTAAGCTAGAACTGATAATGCAATGGCCTGCTCGTGAGGGGGTGAGCCCCCTGTCACTGGAGGTGGCTAAGCCACGGTGGATGAACACTTTGCTGGTATGCATGAGAGGGGCTTAGCAGAAGCTGCTGTTCTTCTGGCCTCATCCATCTCCGTGCATTCTCCCTGGCTTTGCCCCCAGGGTCCTCCCAAGCCCAGCTTAGCCCCCACTGAGCGTGCTGAGTATTGAGCTGGTCTAAGGGAGGGCTTCTTCTCTGACGAGCCCCAACTAGAGCATCGAGCACCCCGCTCCCTGCCAGCTGCACCACGCCTCCTGCGTATTAGCTGGGACTAAGCAGGGGGTGACATGGGGTAGACCTATGCAGTCCATTAGGCCAGCCACACTCCCCTCTTTGGACTGCATCACGAAGGAAAACGAATAGGAACTTGAAATCAGAAAGTCTGGAGGGGAGTCCTGGCCCCGTACATTGAAGCTTGGGGTCACCTAGGTGACCTTGGGTGTGCCGCTTTTAGTCTCTGAGCCTCATTTCTGCATCCACATCTCCTAAGATCTTGTCTTATTTTCATTAAGTCGTGTGTGTGTGGAAGCTCCTGGCATAAGGGGCAGCTCCACTCCTTAATAAGTGGTGGCCGTCAGTCCTCTGTGAAGGGGACCCAGCATCGGTCACTCGAGTGGTCTCCACAGGTCCTAGCATGGCAGGAGGCAGGTCGTGGGGTAGGAGAACATTTCTCTCTGCCTGGAACGGATAATTCACAAACTCATGGGTTTTGTTGTTGTTGTTGTTGTTTGTTTGCTTGTTTCTTTTATCACCTTTTTCCCCTCCCTTTTTTCAGATACTGGCTGACCAACAAAGTCCACATCAAAAGACCCACCACCGGCCTCTTGATGTACACCCTGGCCACACGTTTCTGCAACCAGATCTACCTCTACGGCTTCTGGCCCTTCCCGCTCGATCAGAACCAGAACCCTGTCAAGTACCACTACTATGACAGCCTCAAGTACGGCTACACCTCCCAGGCCAGCCCCCACACCATGCCCTTGGAATTCAAGGCCCTCAAGAGCCTGCATGAGCAGGGGGCTTTGAAACTGACTGTCGGCCAGTGCGACGGGGCCACGTAATCGGGCGCGTGGCGGGGACTCAGTGGCTCACATTTCCTGCCAGCTACACCACGGGCAGATGGGAGTCGGGGTGGCACAAAATATAGAACAAGCAGGCTAGTGGTTTTCTTTGTTAAAGTGTAAAACAGTGACCAGAATATATATATCTATATCTGCATATATATATTGACCTGAGTATTTATAACTGTGTGGTGTTCATCTAGCATTAGGCAGATAAGCCACAGGAAGAAGGTGTGGAGAACCCACCGGAATTCAGACTCGGTCCACCTTTGGGGGCAGAAGGACTTGGCATGGAAAGAAGCCAGTCCCGTGACTTTGGATGACAAGCTGTCCCCTGGGCTGGCGGGAATCTTTGGGCTCGTGGATGGATAGAGTGGCAGCCGCCCCAGGCCTCTGAGGAATGTGGATTCCAGGGGAGCCGAGACTCAGAGGGGACAATCTGACCCGAGCCCACAATGGTGCTGTTCACGGAGGAGACGGAGGTGACGGAGGTTGGGGCGGTCCGCCGGGCCGAGGAACATAAGGACCCCGAGAAGCGGGGGCCACGTCGGAGCTGAGGGCCTTTCCACGAACTAAGACTTTAACTGCCCAAGGGATGCACTGCGGTTGAGCCACCTGGGCCAGGAGGGTCTCCATGGCGACAGAGAGGTGGCTAGGGAAGACACGACAGACAGTGCATACTCTGGCTTGGCGAGACCCCCCCCAAGAGCCTGAGACAGCACAGGCAGAGGACATGACAGAGCTCGGGCGGGGGGGGTTGCGGGGGGGTTCCGGATGGCGCCTCTGAAAAATTACGACCCTCCGCACCCCAAAACGAGGCAGGAGAGTGTTCAAATGTGGTTGTGGCGGGTGTTCTCCAAAGCAGCCCGAGTCCGCCAAGGAAGAAGGGACCCCGGGGAAGGCGCCCGCAGGGTCAGCGTCCTTCCTGCCTGGTAGGACGTCACGTGAGCGACGGCGCTGTGCACGTCTGTCGCCGGGGGAGCCACAGCGAAAGCTCGAAAGGTCACAGCCGAGATCAGTGTCATCACGTTTCACTACGTGCGTACGACGGCCTTGGTGGGTGCCTCCGCGCCCCGGAGCGTGGGGCCCCAAAGAATGGGAAGCATTTAGCTTCGTGTCCCTGCGACCACTCCCCGTTTGCTGTCTCCTGCGCTGTGCACACAGCCAGGCCTCTGCGGCAGGACTGCCCTGCCGTGTGACTGTCACTTTCCTGTCCCTCCCCTCTCCCGATGGTCAGGCTGTCGAGCACCGAGCTCCAATACTGAAAGGTTTTCAACTCTGCGGGGCCAGCAGCCAACATCCACCTCCGGCCCCTTCTCCGCCAGGCGCAATGATTTTAGAATTTTGCAAAATTGATTCCTCTCTCCCTCTCCTGTCTCCCCCCATTAAGATAAATAGTTAAGACTTTTTTTTTGTTTTTTAACCCAAAGCCAAATCCAGTATCCAAACGCTGGATGTAATCTCCCCAGGAGAAATCTGGGCTCCGTTCCAATCACTGAGGGGCTGGAATCAAGTCACCCATCGACAAGCATTCGCCAGCTCGATGTGTCAGAGGGAGCCCCTTGCCTGATAAATAACTGTGCTTTAAAACGCATTTGAAAGATACGTTAAAACAAACAAACAATGTTATCTTGAAGGTGAAGGGAGTTAAGAAAAGTAATCAAGATCTGCTCCCCAAGCATAGGAGACCGAGCATAACTAATCAATGGCGATTCGGAACGGGACATCTGGTCTAAAGCAATGGCTGATGGGAAGCCGGCGGGGGCAGCCGGAGGGTGTTTGGAGCCATCTACCCGACACGTGGATGCTGTCGCTGCGAACGACAATTACGACTCCTCATCTCTCCGTGACTCTGTCCTTGCTGCTCTTGTCGAGGATGCTTGGAGTCTGAGACGCAGGATGCGCATTACAAAGTGAATATTTTTAAACAGGCCACGGTCCCTAACGGCCTTTGTGGGAGTGAAGTGGTCTGGACACGCATCACGAGGAGTAGGAATAACTGGTACCGTGTTTTACATTTCTCCGGGGCCCTGGGAGACGGCTGATTTCTGCAGCTAGCGGTACAGTACCCTGGGGGAGTGGAAGGGACGGCCAGCAGGGCCTCGGCCGGTCGGCCAAGGCCCTGGATTCTAGAACAGTCCGGCGGCGAGCCCCGCGGGGAGCCCTGGCATCAGGCCCTCGAGTCGGCTCTTTCTCCCCTCCGGCACCCTCCGTGGGGGAGTTCACGAGCCAGAGCTCTTTGGAAAACATGATTTTCTTTCTGTCCCTTCCTGGTTCCCGAAACTGAGACCCATGGGGGCTGAAGTGGAGAAGCCCTTACAGCCTGCGAGCAGCTCCCCGCCAGACCCTAGGTGATCCACACGTCGCCATCCCCCGGCCCCTGGCCCCTCGTTACAGCTCAGTCTGAATGAGATCTCACTGCAGCACGTGCCCCCCGTGCCCAGTGGCCACGGCCATCCCGGGAGCAGGCGGTCGGCCAGCCTCAGCCAGGTGGCCCTGTCCATCACCTTCCCAGCTGTCCTGCCATCACGCGCCCTGAGGCCCCTCAGACCGCCTCCACTCTCCGCCAGCCCCCAGTGACCCCCGCCGTCTGCCTCCTCGTTTGCTGGAGGTGGAGCTGGCTGGAACCGTGAGGTCTTCCCTCCCTCTCACCGGCTTCCTCCCGTTTCTGAAGAGGCAGCATCCAACCCCTTGCCAGCGCTGTTTTCCCTGACGCCCTCAGCCACTCCTGTGCCACCTCCGTCCTCTCTGTCCACCAGCTCGTGCTCACTCCCTCCGTCCTGGCTCCTGCGGCCTCTTCGCTCACCTTCCCTGCACCACCAGACCTAGGGCAGGGGCTCGGGGCTCGCCCGGCCTTCCCTCCTGACCCCCACTCGGCCTCCCTGCCCCTGGGACCAGTAACTCTGCACCCTCCACCTGGCCACATCGAAAGGCCCCTGCTCATCTCCCCAGTGACCGCTGCTGGACACTCCCTGTCTCTCCGGTGCCCTAGTCGCCATGTCATTGTGGTTTTTCTCCTCCCTTCCCAACATCTCTTGCTTTATTTATATATTTGTTTATTTACGTATTTATGGTTTATTTATTGACACCCTTACCTTGATCTAAAAAAGAAGCGGGAGTGGAGCTGACCGTTATTTCCCTCTTTCCTCCTCTCTCACAACACGGCCAGTCCCCACCCGGCGACCTCCCCACACGCTCCACCGGCAGCCTCGCCCCTCCTTTGCGTCCACCTGCAGCCCAGCCAAGCCCAGCCCAGCCCCGCCCCGCATTCCAGGCTCGGACTGCACGCTGCCCGCTGCCCGCTGGGCATGCACCCCGCCCGCTCCAGCAGCCCCTGCGCTCAGCACATCCGCGGCCAACTCGGTCATCTCTGCCTCCCCTGCCTCCAGAGGATCTGTGATCCTCTTGGCCACCCACTTCTGAGACCCTAAAGTCATCTCCGACTCCTCTCCCTGTACGTCCTTGCCACTCCCTCCACCTTGGCCTTCCTGTCACGTGGGCAACGTCAGCGCATTTCCTGCAGGCATACTCGCAACTTGTCCTGAACGTGCACAGCAATTTTTCTCTCCAGCCATTTGCAAACTTTTGAAAGTCCCCTCGGCACCCCCCCAAATGACGTGCAAGTCATCGTGACCTTACACTCCGCCCGATGAGGTCCCATTCTTCCTTTGTGCCCTGTCGCCATTCCTGGAAGGGACGCCTGGTCTCCTGGTCTCTGTGCCTTTGGTCTTGCTGTTCTCACCTCCTGGAATGTTCTCTTCTGTTCCCTTCAAGGCCCACGCAGAAACTGCTTCTCTCGGGAAGCCCTCCCTGATCTGCCGACCCCCGGGATCTCGCTCCGCTGAACCACCGTAGCACTTTATTTGTACCTTTGTCACGGCACTTACCATGTTCTGCCTTGTATTATAGTTACCGTGCGCTTGTCCTATGACTGTCCTTAGATTGTAAGCTCGCCAAAGGCAGGGACTGTGTTCGATTCATCTGTGTCCACCACGGCACCGGGAGTGGTGCATAGCACACAGCAGTTGCTCAATAAATGTTTGTTGGATTAAATCCATAATGCCTGTCGAGGGCTGCATAATTAACGAAGTCCCTTGGCATCTATGATGTCACAAGAACCTCCAAAAAAAATCACGTGAGCTGGACAGATGGAGCAATCATCATCTCTACTGTATAGGTCATAGAACTGAGGGGGAAAAAAAATATGAAGCCCCATAGCTCACTGGCAGAATTTGCATGCAGGTCTCCTTATCCCCAAACCGGGGCTTTTTCTATTAATCCTTGTGGTGGGGTTACTGTAAACTAGACGCTGACCCTAAGCCCAGTGCCGGCTGCCGTGGGCCTGGGCATCACCTTCACAGAGTCAGGCGAACCTCAGTGCGAAGCTCAGCTCATGTGTCCATTAACGCAGGCAAAATCTAGCTCCTTGTAGGGGAGAACAAAAGCCATTCGGATTTTACCATGTCCAGGGGGTGGAGCTGTGGGACCTCATACATCATTCCCCCTGCTGTTGTCACAGATGGCACAGAGACCAACAGCCCCCGAGCACTACTATTTGATAAATCTCTTCGTGCTGAATCGAGGCTCCCTTCCAAAATGAATGGAGTGGGAGCAGGAGCGGGAGCAGGAATGCACGATGCTGGTCGGATGGGACTCTCGACGCGTGTGCTGCCACCTGAACGCCCTTTAAAATGCCTCCAGTGACCCGGGTCGCCGGCCTCCGTGTCTCACCAGAGCTGCCGGATGTCACCCTCTCCCCCCCATCTCCATTTGCCTTTTTTGCTTTCGCTCTCCGGGGCTCCTCCCCTTGGCGTCCGCCGTGAACCGGGTGAGCTCAGAGAACTGCAGCTCCTCCTCTGGGGTACCTGAGCCCTGACATGGGGCCACGTGGTGAGATGGTTAGAAGGGGGGGCCCTGGGGAGTGCTCTATGCCAGCCCTCCAGGAAGCACAACACGAGAGGCTGTGTTCTGATGGCGGGCCCTCCGCGGCAGTGGGAGGTGTCCGTGGCTACTTACTGCCTGGGAGCGATGTTTTCGGCGCCTTTGGGCTTCGTGCTGAGGGGAGGAGTTTCATTTCTATCCTTAGAAGTCCAGGTGGAGGGCAGCGAGCCGCCCAGCCCGAGATCATCCAGTTTGTCTAGAATCGCCCTGGTTGTCTTCGGCCAGAACCCAATAGAACCACCCAGAAGGACACTCGAGGTCCCTTGTAGCCCTTCTCCGTCGCCCTCAACACTTCCTCAGCCATCTCACCTCCCCCTAGAACCAGGGGCGGGAAATAGGGCTCCCAAGAGGTTCTAAGAACCGTGTCGAGCAAGACCCAGACGCCCCAGCCACGACGACATGTTCAAATACCGAAGAGGCTTCTCCAAAGCTGACCCAGCACCAGCTGTGAGCAGCCAATCCTTGGCAAAGTCCTTGAAAACGGGACGACGACTGCCAAGCTGTGGGCAAACCGCCCTGCGGCCCACGTGGACCCTCGTGGGGCGGGCCCGGCCGACGAGGAGTAGGGACTCCAGTGCCAAACGCTGCGGTGGGCCTGGCCGGGGTCGGCTCTGCCAGACTCCCCTTCACTTTCGTCCACGGTGCCTTTAATTTCAAAAACGAGGTTGTCCCAGGGCAGCTGCTGGACAGAGTCCGAAGGGATGGCCGGATCGCCAGACGGCTTAGCACTTCACGGAAGCTGGGTATTGCAGAGACCGCCGCTCTGGGGGGAGCTGTTTGGCGCGAGAGAAGCCGAGAGGGCGTTTTCCCCACCCCAACAGCCGGGGCCGGCGAGAACCGAAATCGCTGTGATGACAATCGTGGCTGTTTCTGGTGCTACCGAGCACCTCTGGGCAAGAGCCCTGGGGTGGGTGCCAGGTGACCCAGGAGCCTGCCACTCAAGAGCCTGGGGGACACGGATGAGCCACCTCTCGGCTGTATGGTGGAGAAGACGCATACCCACCCTGTCACAAAGTTATTGTGAACATGCAAATAAAGGGTGGGGTAGGAGGAAGGGGGAAGCAGGGGAGCTCAGTGCTAGGGGGCCAGCGAAATGCCGCTGTGAGTTTTCCAGATTCTGCTCCCGCGATTATCCTGCTCACACCTGTCAGGGGCTCTTCCTCACCCTAGGAAGACAATTCCAAGCCTCTCACCATGTCTCGCAAGGTCTTCGACCCTCCACCCCGTGGTCTCACTGCATTCCAGCCACACAGACCTCTTTGCTCCTCCTGGAACTGCCCAGACTCAGTCCAGCCCCAGGGCCTTTGCACTCACTGTGTCCACTGACTGCAAACCTTCTTCCCTGGCTCCTTGCCTGCTGCCTCGTCCCCATCACCCACGTCTCAGGCGGAATGGCATCTCCTAAGGAGTCCATTCCCTGGTCACCCTCGGCTAATCGCTTTCTACTGATTATCACATTATTCCGCTTGCTGGTCGTTATAAACTATCTGAATTACTTTATTTCTTTTATAGTTCTCAACCCTGGCCACACTGGAGATGAGTTTAATCACTGTCTCTGGAAACCGATCAGAGACGTCCGTATTTTTTTGTTTTTTTTTTTTTAAATCTCCTTCTACTACACAGCCAGGATCTCACTAGAAACACTGACTGTTGCTCCCTTGTTTATGTTCTGCCTGCCCTTCTAGAATGTTCTGTGGGGACTGAGTTTTCCGTCCCAGTGTTCTGTGTCCTGGGTGGCAGAAGTGACGCCCTCCAGCGTTATGGCTAACGTCTGTGCTTGGGGCACTTGGGGCGCTGGCAACAGATGGGCCATGTGACCACTTCCCTGGCAGTCTCCAGAGGCACAGGCTGGCTCCGGATTCTCATGGGTCATACTTCGTCCTCTGGGGCCCCCGTAGATGGCCAGCATTTTACCGCTTTAGCCAAGCTGGTGGGTAGGGTCTGCCTGTAGCCCTTCCACCTACTCAGAGAATGTCACGACTCTTGCCCTACACAGGAGGCTCATCCCGGCCTGAGCAGGCATCGGAACCTCAGCTCCACCCCAAAGACCTTGGCTAGCTCAGCTGCACATTGGTGCCA
>CM053516.1:25289771-25384628 GCA_028627145.1 Eidolon dupreanum | reverse complement strand
GCTGGCCAGGAGTTGGCACAGGAGGCAACGGCATTTGAGCCTCAGAGGAAACTAGAAGATCAAATAGGAGGAGCCACCTGGACCACAGATCCCCCTAAAATTGCTTCTCTCAAACCCGATCACGGACAGCTCATGGAAGAGACTCCTCCCTGTTACCCCACGAAGTCTCCCTTTGTACTTACTCCCTCATCTGGATCGAGCGCGTTGTGCAAAATAAGATAACAGACCCCAAGTTCAGAATAAAGCTTTGCCTTTTAACCGAAACCTGCATGGAAGAGGCTTAAAAAGCGCTCGCACGTCAAAGCAGGCTGACAACCACACCTCCAGTGCTGAATGCATCAGAATTACAGGCTTTCTCCTTATACCAGGATGCAGCCTGAGATCCTTTCTGAGAAAGTGCCTTGTGGGCTGCAGGGGAGGGGGCCCTTCGCGCTTCTCCTCAGATAAGAGAAAGACAAATCTTATCATTTAACCAGACTCCAAAGGGGCTATTTTGAATGGGCCGCAGATGACATTCATTTAAAAGGGGTCGGAAGGTTTGTCCAGAAGAACATCAGAGAGACATTATTTCATTGTGATTATAGATCGCTTCCTCTCGCCATGGGTTACATGGGTACACCTCTGTCTATTGCGGAGTAAATCTTTATTTCAATCATCTCTTCTCCACCCACAGTCTCACAGGCATCAATATTAGAAAGATAATTTTTCCATTCTGGTTACATTTCTCATCGTTCAATTTATTCTGCTTGAGGTTGATCATTCTACTGTCAAGAATTCCTTGTCTAGTAGCAGGGGGAAAGAAAGAATTTTGAAATCTCACTTCTCACCCAGATGTCTGTGCCTTCCCATCCTTTCTTCCTCAAGCTCTCCTGGCTGAACCTGAGCCAGGTTTTCCCAAATCTCAAATTGACCCCAATTATTACAATTCAAGACTCCACTATCTATCTTTCAGATTTGTAAGTGTTCCTCTCTCTTACTAAGAAAACCCAAGACCATTTATTCTCATCAATTTTTTCTGTGTTTTAAAAACTCAGAGATGTTAGCAAGATCCAGCCAGAAAAATGGAAACCTTTCTAGGTATTTCCAATAGGAAGGTATTTAATGTAGGGAATTAGAGCCTTAGAACACTATTGCAGAAACAAAGAGGATAGAGTCAAGGAAAGCAACGTGTAAACTTTAGGAAACTAGAAAGTGCGGGGACCCCGGAAACTGCAGCTGATGATCTGTGCTCCCCACAGCTCCAAAGTGGATAAACTTTAGGAAAGACCTCAGAAGCCACTGGCAAAACCTCATGCCTACAATCTCCTGAAGTTCACATGACAGCCACCAACCTGCAGAAACACTAATGACCTCTGTTTTTCTTCTCCTTCCAAATCGTACCTGAGTGCCTCTTACGGGTGGAATCCAAATCAGAATCCTGAAGGTCATCCAGAAATCCATCGCAATTTCATTCCTCAGTTACAAAAAAAGGAGGGTGGGGGTGAGGGAGACTAACAAGAAGGTCTGCCCTGAATCATATCTGGAGATGGGAGGAGAGGACAGAGAAGCCAATTCTACAAAGTGGTGCCTATTCAGAAATCTTTAGGGTAACAGGTTGCCATGACAATCGCTAAGGCTGATGGAAGACGTTAGAAGAAACAAGGTGGAATCGAGGTGGAGAGACACGTAGTTAGTGAAGTGCTGCTCCTAGCCTGGCCCCAGCAACGCAGATACCAACAACGACGGCCTGAGTCACTCCCGAACAGAGACTCGAGCTACACTTCTGCCTGCACCAGATGGTGACTTTGGACTCAGCCTCTTTAAAAAGACAGCATGCACAATGTGACGTCCAGCTCCTTCTCAAGAGCTGGAGTACAAAGAGGAGCCCCGCCTGCTTTTGATTCAGGCACTGTCCTTGCCAATCCCGAGAGAGAATTTTAAGAACAAAGTGACTTCCACGAACGGAATTGCAATGAGGTTTCCCAAGGAAATGCAAAACCACGTGCCAGATTCAAACCAAATGTTTTCTCCTTCATGTGCTGGAGGCGGGAGGCTGGCCCTGTAATTCTAGCCCATGGCTCCTATGCATGACACCAGGCAGCTGCCAACAAAGCTTAATTCAGAAGGGCCTCAGCTCTGCCCCGGGGGACCAGATAACGTCAAATGTTTACAGGAAACCTGATGTAGTCATCCCGAGATGACTCATAGGTACCCAGAGTAAATTTAAAAGCAGTGTTAATTAACTAAGTCCCGGTAACATTGTAAACCCTATACCAGAATCAGAAGTCAAACCTCAAGCATAAAACATTTGTCTTGTCATCTCTTTGGGAAGCACAAACAATGGCCCATTTCTAGTGAACACAAAGCCTGTAAGAGCCTATTCCAGGCTGTGTCTTCAACCAACTCTCCCTGTGTCCCACATATACCACCCTCTCACCCTGCCCCCGCCCACGTCTCCCTTCATTCTGTCATATTCTTCAAGAGAAGAGAAAAAATAGCTAAATTACAATGTGTTTCTGGAAATCAGGTCTTTTATGACTTTCTACAAAGAGAACAAAGTGGGAACTCATCAAGCTTTAAACAAACCATTAAATAAACTCTCGAAACATTAAGAGTCATTATGCCTCTTCGAAGCTGAAAAAGTCCATCATGACAAAGCCATCATACACTGTTTGTTCACTCTGAAGGTTCGTGGTGGCAAAGTCACAGCACAGCAGTTTTCAGTCTTGAGGGGATACTTAGTGAATAAATGTGTGTTCTGGATGATGAGAAAGAAAAGTTCCTTTCTACATTCGGTAGTCCTATTCTACCAAGCTTCCTCGAATTAACCGTGGTCTGTCATCTGCAAAAATGCTCCAAAGCTAAGAAATCTATTTGTCACTCTTGCTAAAGAGGAGGAAGACAGGGTGAGTAAAATGCCCTTTTGTGCCTTGTGAATGGCAGTGGGACAGAATTGTCCCAAGTTCCGGTAAAAACAATTTGAAGTGATAAGATTCCAGACATAGTCATCCAACAGGAAAAGAGGTGTTCTAAAAATTGTGAGAACAGTTCTCCTGCATAAAGATGAGGATTAAAAGCATCCATTTCCCTCCACTTCCTTCAGAAATCCTATTAAAATGATAAAAAGAGATGCAAAATTTCCTTGCACATAAAGAATGGGACAGAGAACAAGAGAAATTTGGAAGATGAAAAGCAGATGGATGAATGGGAACTGACTTGGCTACATTGTAAACACTGTCTAGTCTCACTTGACTAACAGTAAACACCACTTTGGTGTACAGTGCGAAAATACAAGCACTCAAGGATCACCATACATCTGGTCTACCACCTTTCCAATTCACCCTCTTAGACAAAGTTCCTTTTAAGGAACCTCTAGGCCAGATCTCCTCCTCACATCCATTTGATTCATGGGACTTTCATGGCATCGCCTCCCAGCAGCCCCAGTCTTCCCAGCTCTGGTGCCTGAATTTCTAACTCTAGACATATGTCTGGCCACAGTCCACGATGTCCCCCAATTCCAGGGAAGAGTAGCTTTCCAGGTGGTCCTCCAGATGGCTTCTCTCACTTCTTTTGCCTCCTCTTCCCTACAACGTGCGGATTGGGGTGGGTCATAATGCATACCAATAACTCTCCCTCAAAATATCTTGTCCTTCCAATTGCCAGTTTTAATGATTTTGCACCCTTTCAGATGCATGATGGACAATGGTTTTAGGTCCATCCCCTTTGCAAGGTCTGCATGGATGTCCAGCTCCTGGCTTTGGAATGGGAGGGTGCTTGTCTGCTTTTGTTTTACTCTCGGCCTTTCACATCTCAGCTTGAAAAGAGACAGAAAGTCCTGTGTTTAATATGCTGTCACAGGTTAACAGTCCAAGCGGTTTGCTCGAAAGGCCATCCTACAGGGCCAGGTAATTTCGGACGCCTAGATTTCTTGGAGCCCAATCTCTAAGGACCCGGAAAAATAGACATCTGATAACTCAAGGGCCATGATTACGGCTGACTGAAACTTAAAGAACTGCAAGACGATGGGCAATCTAGACAAGACGAAATTCCAAGTGTCTGCCCCCTGCCTCTGGTTTACAACCTCCTTAAAATCAGAATTCCAGATTAGCTGTACCTGCGTTCCCATGACATCAAACGGGATGTCGCTAGAACTGTTCCCTAGCCAGGAAGTTGCACTTTACGGCAATAGGCAGATGGACCTAGGAGTGTGTGCAGCGTCTCTCCCGGCGTTAGAGAAGGGTTCGGAGGCCGACGTGCTCTTCTTCGGTCACGAAGAGGCTTTCACCTGGTGTCCAGGCTTCTTAAGGCCAACTGTTGAACGGACTTGATTACAGCTGGAAGGAAACTTGGAGACACTCGAGTCTGAACCAAGAAAGTCGTGAGCAAGCTCGCTCCCAGGGCTTGGGCTCACGTCGAATTCATCTCGCCGCCCCGCCCGCTAAGCCCGGCCTCAGCCAGCACCCGCCAGTGCAAGATGGCACGAGAGATGAAATCTATTTGTCATCGCCAGGTCTACCTAATTCCCTTATTTTGTAGGTGAGGAACATCTTAGCATCTGCTCATGGTCGTACAGCTAGTCAACAATAGAGAGAAGACTAGAACTCTGTCTGATGTTCTTTCAATCACCCCGACCTGAATTAATGGGGAAAATGAGCCATTCCTTCTTGTTTACCTGTGACTTATCCCTCCCATCAAGTCTCTCCAAAGACTCAAGGTTTATTCTACTTGTAGATATGATCCAGATACCATACCTGTCAGCCTCTTCTGAGCCACAGCACTTCTGCTTTTCCATTCTGAGATGCCCCAAGAAGCATCAATTTAAGTTTAAATGCCTTTGAATGGACCAGAACCACTTATCTCATTATTTGTAGAGCCTCCTGACCTTAACGGAAAGTCAAATGTTATGCTTTCAAGTTAAATGGCCTAACATATTCCTGAAAAAGTGAAAATGGGATACTTCCAAGGGCCATATTATGGATGAACTCTTGGAACTGATTGCAGTTGAGGTCTTGAGTCTGGAAGGGGCCAGAGAAAACAAACCGATCCCTTCAGACTCTTAGCATCTTTCTGAATCTTTTCCAGATGAACTTTTCTGCCTCTGTCCAGAAGGGAGAGTGCTTGTGGGTTAGAGGTGACCGGAAATGCAAATGTAGAGAAATGGTGCATTCTATTCTTGGATTGCATGTTACTTTTCCATATGAGGAGGGGGTGGGGGGTGAGCCAAAGCATATGGCATTCTATCTGCAAGATGGGGCTGGCTGGGTCCCATTAATGGCTTTTAATGCAAGTGGATTCAGCCCGATTTGGTCTGACTCCAAAGAAGAAGAAAAGCCGGTGATTCAAATATTGTGTAAAACCATTGAAATTAATGGCACAAAACAAGACTCATTTGTATTCCGCCTAATTTAAAAGATGTCTGCTTGGTGTAAAGTAATGAATTAGTTACGGGGATGTTTGGACTGAGTGTTTGAAAGTCTCCTTGAAAGAACAAAATGCCTTTTTTCCCCCTTCTCTTAAGCCACTCTGTTATTTTGTGCCATTTCCCTCAAGGAAATCCAGTAAGCATTTTGGCTTCTGTAATGGGCCAGATTTCACAAAGTTCACAGCACCAGGAACAGCTGATGCCACTTCAACTCCCCAAGACCAGTGTGGGAGGGAGAATTCAAAAAGATGCTCTTTTAAAAGCGGCCTGATGGAGTCATCGTGTTCATGTCCCTCCAGGAAATCTCCAAGGACTACTTGTCACCAGCAGACCCAGTGGGAGAGAACTTGGGGCTCATCCTTGAACGACTGCACTGTGCTTCCGTGTCACACGTTCCACCGCAATGTGGCCAAGGTCGCACGTGCCGCCCCAGCCCTGCTCAGTCACAGGATGGCCGACACCCCACCCACCCCCCGGGACGATGACGACAATGACAGTGAGGACTGTGACGAGGCGAGATCCTACTCTGTGCCAGGCATCGCCTGACTCCATTCTGACGATAATTTCATGAGACAGGCTCTGTCCTCCCCACGTTTCGGACATAGAGGCTGAAGTTCAGGGGGTGAGTTGTCAAGGTCACAGAGCTCGTGAATGGCTGACCAAGGACACAGGCGTTTCTGTCCCAAAGCCTGTGCTGAGATCGAACACGAAAAAGCGGCACAGCTGCCCTGGCCCCTCTGAACGCCCCTCTCCACCGCTGCGTCTCTCAGGGGGACAGCCCAGCTCGTTTCAAGTACTAGTTAACCCAACTCGGGCTGACGAGAAAAGCAACTACCCCCTGGTCATGACCCCTCGTCAAAGCGTCGTGTCTGGTGCATGGGGAGAGCTAAGGACGCAGAGAATTCAGCCGATTCCACCGAGGGGCGCGGGCCTCAGTTGTCCCTGTCCCCAGGGAGGCCCTGTCTCTATGACCTGACCCGCTAGGCCCTGTTTCTGTCCCAAGTTTGTGGAGTGAAGGGAGTGGGTTCTGGAACCCTCTCTTCCTCCCCACTCCACTGCGCCTCTTCGCGGGACAAGTTCCGGGTCGCCCGGGGAAGTGCCAGGGGCCAAAGGCCACATTGCTTCTGTGCAAGCCGCTCCTCGCCGGGCCATCTTACCGCCCTTTGCTATAAGCCGAGCCTTCCAGGCCCATCTACTGCCCCTTAGTGCCCTAGAGTATCACCTTAGCCCTAGACATCTACAAAACAAGGATCTCAGACACTGAACCCCAGTATTTCTGGGACTCGGATAACTAGACGTCAAAGTCCGGAGCCCTCATTTCTAATGGCTTTGGGACAGAAGTCGTGGTTATTCTTTGGGACGGGAGCTCCCTGGTGCTGGGAAAGACCACTCTAGGGGCTCTTCTGCAGGGTATAGGCACAAGTCCCCAAGTGTCCTGAAGCAGGCTGTGCTGAGCCCAACGAATGGCCCAGGGGCAAATGCTCCCACTGGGCCATGGCTCTTCAGGTTGGATGATGCAGCATGAGGTATTCGCAGGAGTTAGGGGCTATCTCCCCAAAAAAGATTTGGATGCTTAAGAAGGGGCAACGGGGACGGGCCTGGGGGCTAAATTTAGACCTTGGGTAAGAGTGGGGGTGAGCTATGGAAGGAGAAACCTCCAGAAAAAAGATTGCTACGGGGAGGAGGGAGTGGGCGGAATCTGGAGCCCCGTGAGACCTCGGAGGTGATGTGCTTTGAAGGAAGTGAAACCCCAGGGCCAATTTTAAGGGTTTATTTCCCTTAACGTAATTCCTTCAAGCCTTGAAGTTTTTCTCACAGATCAACGTTTGTGTCAGTACCTTAGGAAACATAGGGAAGGACTAGTGTTTGACTCTGGGGCCAAGGCAGGCTGCTGGAGGAGGTGGGGACCCCGCGCCCCGTCAGCTCCTAGGAGTCGATTTTCTAGAGGTACACGGGAGCTGGACACTGACTTGCCGGACAAGCCGCTGATGCGGTGGGCATTTGTTTCCTAATAGCAAGAGAAGAATGCATAAAAATGTATTTATTCCCTGTGCAGTGTGGTGAGGGTACCGGGTGAAGGAAACAGTTGTGGTTTTTTTGCCGGGATGGAACTTCCACCACCAGGAATGGATGAACCACAAACTATTAATTCTGCAAGCAAGGTATTAATTAGGGCTCTGCTGGGTGCAAGGAAAGAGCAGAACAGACAGCCATGAGAGAATATAACGGGTGACCTAACCCACGACTCTATTGGAACAGTATATTTTTAACGGCGGATTAGCGTATTATTTAAACGTCCAATTTTATTGGCGTTCCACCTAGTAAAAATGAGGTTCCAGACACTCTTCTCATTTGCCTGCCTCTGAGACATGTTTCCAGAATGGAATTTTAGCTGCTCTCCCCTTTACACACACACGCACACACACACACACACACACACACACACAGACTCAGCATGGGGCAAGACTGGCCCAGAAAGAGGGCTGGGCAGGAGCAGGTGACTGAACTGAGCCCCACCAAGATGCGTGTGCTGCAGTCCTATGCACGGGGACCCGAGAGGGTGGAAGTATTCGGAGACAGGGTCCTCAAAGAGGTGATTCAGGTAAAACAGGGCCACTGGGGTGGGCCCTAATCCGATAGGACGGCGTCTTTATGAGAAGAAGAGATGAGGACACAGACATACTCGGAGAGTGGAAGCCATTGAGGACACAGAGGGAACACAGCGGCCATGTGCGAGCCGAGAAACCAACCGTGCTGACGTCTTGGTCTCAGACTTCTAACCTCCAAAAACAGGGAGGAAATAAGTGTCCAGTGGTTAAACCACCCAGTCTGTGGTACTTCGCGATGGAGGCCCCGGCAAACTCACACGGTGGGAAAGACCTACAGGAAGGAGGCAGGGTGTCCCGACTCCACCCAACGGAGCCCTCTCTCTGCCTGCCCAGCACCCCCACCCCTCCTCCCTGGGTGCCGGTCAGAGGGTCAGGCCTCTGCTGTCCCCTCCTCTCAGAGGGGACGTGGGCCTCTGCTGCTCAAGACCCGGGGGCAGGGACTGATGGCAGCAGCTGCCCTTTCCAAGGGTGGCCTTTATCCTCCCTGATGCCCAGTCATCCTTTTGCCAGACTGACTATTAGCAGAAGATTGAGAGCCTGATCTATTCTCTCACAGACTCTGTGAGCGTCACATTTTTTTTCTTTTTTCTTTTTTGTCTTCTCCCCTCTTTTAACCACGCAGTGAATACAAAACAACCTCCTGGAAGTTCCTGGCAGCAATTGTGCATTCCAGGTCCTCTCCCAGAACAAGGATCCCCGAGCTTGTAGTTTAAAGGAGATTATCTCCTCAGATTTAATAAGAGTCACTGCGAAAACAGAGTCTCCGGGAAAAGCGGAGAAATGTCACAATAAAAAAATTAAAAGAGAGAGAGAGAGAGGAGGAAAAGAACGAAAAAGAATGTCCATCCAATTAGTGTCTCTAACAAGGCCTCGTTATGCATCCGCTTCTGACATTTGCCAGCACTGTGAGACTGGAGTTGCAAAAATGCCTTTCAAAAGGCGAACTGACATTTGGCATGACCATCCCCCATTCCTTTACCCCCTAAAATGTAAGCATTTGCCGTGACAGCTAGAATTTGAAAAGGCGGAGCGGGGTCACGACGTTACTCATGGCAGAGGAGGAGAGGCTGGGAATCGGGGCCGGGGTCAGGGGGAGGGCGGGAGACCATTATAGGTCCACGCGAACGACCGCCATCTTCATGTCTCCGTGTGGTTTCCTTTTTAGGGAACAGTTAATAAGATACAGAAGGCAGATTTGGATGAGCGGAATGCAGGATCGCCATGGCAACCTTCCTTTGGAGGTTATCCAAGTCAGGTAGTGACAGCAACAGCTGAGCTAAAAGGTCACCCCTGCCGAGAGAGATGGGCATTGATAAAGCATTTTAACAAGACCCAGAGGAGCTGGTCTTTGAAAGCTACCTACCGAGGATCCAGCTAGGTGCTGGAATGGGAAGCAAACAACAGCAGAGAGAGGGAGGCGCCCTGTGCGCGCGCGCGCGTGCGTGCGTGTGTGTGTGTGTGTGTGTGTGTGTAGGGTGGGGGGGGGGTCCACCAGAACCCCAGGGCCTGGAACTGTAAATATCACCCTGCAGACAGAGAGCTCAGGTCTCCACCAGAAACTCGGACTTGACACGATTCATAATTGTTCAATGGAAGGGTCCCCAGCCGTTTCAGTCAGGCACCTGGATAACAAAGTAATGTGCTTGTGTCACTGTGCCCAAGACGTGCATTCCTGAAGAGTGGTGAGAAGCCAAATTTTTTGCACATGGAACGACACTGACCTTCTTTATCTCTCCCAAAATGCCTCATTTAATCTCTTTTCTATTAGAACATTAGTTTAAAATCATAGAGTTGAGAAAACCCTTTCTTTCCAGGATACTGAAGCCAGAGAGCTTGGAGGAAACCACAGAAATCTGAATGTCTGTGTGGCTGGGCCCTCCAAAGAGGCAGAAATGAATTTTAAGCATAAGACAACATGACAAAGTAATCCGACCTTCCTCCTACGTAAGTAAATGCCCATTTAAGTGAGAGATTTTAGCATGTCCATTAAAATAATGTTTTTCCTTATCAGATAAGTAAAAATCTGGAAGTGTGCTAATACCTAGAGTTGGTGGGACATGGGTCCCCCACACTGCTGGTAGGAATATAAACTGGTGGCACTCCAGTGGGGGACCATTTGCGCATACCTATTGAAATTGAAAATGGACCTCCCTTTGAGCTGGAAATTCCACTTGCTCACATCCACTCTCACGCGAAGCTATGTGAACACAGATGTTCACTGTAGCATTGTTTATATATTAGCAGAAAATTAGAAAGAACTTAAAGGGCCGTCAGTAGGAGACAGAGAGAATAAAATATGAAACATTCGCAAACTGGAATCATTTACAGCTTTTAGAAGGAATGAAAGAGGTTTATGGGCACATAAGACAATCTCCCTGATATACTGGATGGAAAAAGCAAGCACAGAATCATGAACAGCGTACGCCCACCTACCCCTTTCCACAATTAGAAAATTTTACTATGTGCGTACATGACCTTTTCAATTGAAAAAGCTGGGCTTTCAAGGTCATCTGGGCTTTGAATTCTGGGCCATTTGCCCCATGTAGTGGACACTGGTACCTTGCAGCGCCCATTTCTCCCTTCCTCCCTCACGGAACCTCAGGTTTGTTCTGGGGGCCATCCCTCCCTTAACCAGCCCACGTGAATCAAGGGACATAACGCAACTAGTCTCCCATGATGGGCCCTGAGCCAATGGGTCTCAGACTCGAGGGGCCGCTGGAACCAGCTGGAGGGCTTATTAATTCAGAGCTTCTGATTCACTGGACCTCAAGTGGGGCCCTACGAGCTTTCATTTCAAAGAAGGGCTAACACTACTGGTCTACAGCCTATGCTTTGAACCGAGTGCATAAAACCCCTCCTTTTGCCAATGATCGTTTCAGAGAGGAGGCACCAACGGCTTCTGAGATATGGTGAGACGTTTTATGGGGCTTCTTAGGAAGAATACTTCCTTAAGAGACAGCCACGGGGCAGGCCATACTTTCTTTTCTTCTCTTTTCCCCCTAAACATAGACAAGGGGCAGAGAATGAAGCCCTGTTACTGGCAGGTGTCCGATAACAACGAGAGAAATCGACCTTACGACGTCACTGGCGCTCTGAAAAGTGGAACAAAAGACCCAGTGAGCTGAGTCTTGATCTGAGGCCCGGGCCACTGCTAGGCTTCCTTCGACAGGAGCCGATACGTTTGATTATGGCTTAAGCCCCTCTGTGTGGTGTCTTTTGCTGCCTGCAGACAAGTATATCATCACTGACACAAGCGTAGGAGACACTATTTTTAAATATTTAAAGTTAAAACAATCTTTCCCTTAGTGGAAAATGCCAGAAAGGAAGCTTAGTACCTAAACTTAGAACCTAAAGACGAATAACAGATTAAGAAAACTATTTGACAAATGCAACTCACTCACATACCCCACCTCAGTTAATCCTTGGTCAAGTGAACCTTCTTTAAATCCAGTGTCACACACAGAAGTAAACACTAAAGAAATATGGTTCTGAATCAAAGCTCAGAAAAAGAATGTTATTTAATAAATAGCTCGGGGAGAGGGGGACAGGAAATCAGAGCATCAGTGTCTACAAAGGAAAGGTTACAACACCCAGAAGAAATTCCTTTAACAACAACAACAAAAAAAATGTTTAGCCCATCTCTCTTCCGTCATCCCACAGAGTAGAACAGCTGCCCTCAATCTTCTACATCCGCCCTTCAAAGTGTTGCCTGGTTCTTCTCTTTATGATCCCTGCCCTCCTGGACATGTCACTACTGTGTAAAGACATCCCGTCCTCTTGGCTGTTATCAGTACTGCCTCCCTCGGCTCTCCCTGGAAGAGTGTGCTTGAGGTGGGAGTGTGAGAGGGGAAGGCTGTTATTTCATACCTATGAAATATGAACCAAGTAAGAGATGCAGAAGTGACGGATGAAGGAGTTTCAGTTAGCTTAGTCAAAAGTCACATCTGGAAAAGTCAGGCTCTCAATAAGTACACTAACCTGCCATCAACAAAGGACTGAGGTCCCTGACACAAAAAATAACTCTTACGAATCAAAGAGGAAGGAAAAACCACCCTAATGGAAAATTTCCCCAAGAACACGCACAGGCAAATTAAAGAAGAAAAACAAATTGAAGAAGATGCACAAGCTCACTAGTAATAAAACGAATGGAAATTAAAACAATATTTCAGCTAGCAGATGAGCAAAGACTTTTTAAAAGTTAATTATAGCCAGTGTTGGCTACGGTATGGAGGAAAAGGAACTCCCACACTCTGCCAATGAGCGAGTAACTGAAGAAAAATTAGGTACTACCTCTCCACATTTAAAATCAGCATGCGTCTGACCCAGCGATTCTAATTTTGGTAATTTATCCTAATGGGTTCGTCAGATAAGCAGGACAGAAATATGTACAAAAATGTTTACGAAGCCCGCGTTTAAATAGTAAAACATGGAAACAACTTAATGACCATCCATAGGGGATTAAACAATAAATGAGAGGGAGGGAAGGAGAAAGAGAAAAAATACTTATCCTGGGCTTCCCAGTACAGAGCCCCACAACTAGACTGCCTTGCTTGCTCGGTCACAGGTGACACTGGACAAACACAGGTCCCCTCAGTAAGACCAGATCTAGTCCCTGTACAACTCATAGTAGGGGGGCCCAAAGGCAGCATGGGGGCCCTCTGCAGACCTCGGGGAAGTGGGCCGTGCTGAGCTCTCCAGGCCCAGCGTCTTCTCCAAGCCCCTGACTCCTCTGCAGTCTTCGGAGGGTGAAGTGAGGCTTTAGAGAAAGGCTAGCATGTCACCCTAGTGGAGGAAACACCAAGGCAGGAGAAAGAAGATTCCACCAACCCCAACCCTGACCCTAAAACACATACGCCTTCACAGAAGGAAGTCTAGAGGCAGATGTCTATCAGACAAGGGGAAGTGGTTATCTCTGAGCAGCCGAACTATTTCTTCTTCCTGTTTAATGTGCTTTTCCAGCATATTTGGGTTGGATGGAGGATCAGAGCCAGACATACAGCTCCCTACTGCGGAAGGAGAAGGGATGGGAACCCGATGTCTTTTGTGCCCCTACTATGTGCTGGGCTGGACGGCTCATCTGCCTTGCCTCAGCGTATGTTAGCAGGGACACTCTGGGGATGTTCCCCGAGTGAGAGAGCCGCCAGGGGCCTCACACTGGCCTCGCACAGAGAGAGGCAGGAAGTAGGAGTGTGTCCTGGGTCGGCAGGCCTGGAGCGAGACTACCATGCGAGGGGCGAGGTGAGCCCACTGAGGCGAGGGTTTCAGAGGGGCTGACCCAGGTGGAAGGTGTGGCGAGACTGAAGGTCTTCAAGGCAAACGAGAACCTAGATGGGGCCTGGACATTGGGGGTTGGGGGTAGAACAGGCACCCCCTCCCTTTGACAGACGTAGGCAACAGATGACAGTAAGATGCCCGGTGAGCAGTCAGGACAAAAAAACCTCTCCAGGGGAGTCATCAGAGCACAGCAAAAAGTCCTCTCCATGAACCAGTCGCCTACCTCACTGCCATGAAATCACCCCTACACCTGTACCCAAACACCATCTTGAAAAGATGGACAAAATAGAGAAAGCATTTGAAAGAAATAAAACTGGCCCAGTAGGGGTTCAGACTTTGAATTTAATTGTATACTGACAGATGAGAGTTAGGACTAACTTATACAAACTAACTGTTACAAGACTACAAAAGACTATGCAGAAATTGAAAAAAAAAAAAAAAAATGATGTCCGGTGTTGACTAGAGTATGAAGGGAAAAGAACTCCCACACCCTGCTAATACGAGACCAACTGAAGAAAAATTAGGGAATACCTCTTCAACGTTAAAATCAGCATACATTCGACCTCACGATTCTACTTCTAGTAATTTATCCTAGCGAGTTCATCAGACAGCAAGCAAGCAATACAAGAACGCCTACAGAACAGTTTCAGTGAAAGAGTCCACAGTCTCTGCCAGCCTGGTCAATAACCGACACTCCCAGATGTTTTCTCCCATCTGAGTTAGAGTGCGTTAATTTCTACCATATTATTTCCATCATACACTAGTGATATTAAAAAAAAAAAAAAAAAAAAAAGGAGAGGAATGAAATGCTCTGCTAGTTGACCTCTACCAGCACGCAGCAGAGAACACAAGCACATTTCTAGAATGAGAAAACGATGTGTGAATCTTGACGCAGGAAAAGATCTGTAAGGCCTTAGAGTCAACTTGTGGTGTGTCTTTAGGTAAACCTGTAGTGATTTAGTTCCTACACCTTTGCCCTTGCTTTTCCTCACCTTGGGGTGTGTTTACATTCCTTACTTTGATGTGACTTTCATTTTGGATAGTGTTTGTAGTTGACAGGGATAGTTGTCTGCCCCAGTTTCATTTTCTTTCTGTCTTTCCTGCTGGTGGAGCAAAGCCCAGGGCCCCCTCAAAGTAGATTGTGTAATCGGCAATGACCAACAAAAAGCTGGGAACCTAAAAGCTATTCCTTCAGTGTGAGAGTGAACCCAAGAATAAACCCACCATCCTCCAAGGATTGCAAGAAAATGACCTGTCTGAAACCTCTGCAATGAGTAAGGGAGGAAAAACCATCTCCTCTGAGAGTTTGTCATCTCAAGTCAGACTCCTGCAGATTCAGAGGCTGAATTCAAACTACCTGGTTAATTCGAAATCCTCAAGCTGAGAATTTAGTTCAAATAGTCCGGGGCTGGTAATTCCCCAGACATCTGAGAGCAAGCAACACCTTCCCTTATTGAAGGAAGTCGTTTTCAGTGCAGCCCTCAGATAAAGTTCCAAGTAGTATGAGCTCACAATCAACAAGAAGAAATCATGAATCAGACTCGGGTGGAAAAATAGATAGCAGAATGAGACCTGAAACAATATTATTCTGGGATGGTCGGACATAGAATATAACGTAAGTTTAATATGTTTTTTCAATCTAAAGGCTTACATTCTAAAAATGACGAAGCAGATTTAAAAAAAAAAATGAAGACGACCTTTGGAAATGAAAAATATAATAACTGAAATTGAAAATGTCCTTCAGAAACATTGTACACCCATTACAATGGCTAAACTTAAAAGGACTGGCAATATCAAGTGCTGGCAAAGATATAAAGCAACTGGAGCTCTCATACATGGCTGGCAGGACTTGTATGGAAACTTTGAGAAAGTTTTGGCAGTGTTTTACAAAGTTAAACATACATTTGCCATGTGATCCAGCAATCCTACTCCTAGGTATTTACTCACAGTAAATGAAACATGTGTCCACACAAAGACCCATAAGCAAATGTTCATAGCATTTTTATTCATAAGAGCCCAAACTGGAAACAATGCAAATTCTATCAAATGGTGAATGGATAAGTAAATGGTGGTACATTCATATAGTAGAATACTATGCAGCAATACAATGGAATAAAGTGCCAATACATAAATTGTATGATACATGGATTAATCACAAACGCCTTATGCTAAGTGAAAAAAAGCCAAACACAAAAGGATACATACTATCTGATTCCATTTAGAAGACATTCTGGAAAAAACAAAACTATAAAGACAGAATATAGAGCAATGGTTGCCAGGAGCTGGGAGAGGATGGAACTAATTATGAAGGATCATGAGGAAAATTTTTAAGGGGATTGAAATGAACCATATGTTGATTGTGGCGATCGTTACACTATTGAATAATTTTGTCAGAACTGATCAAGCTATACAATTAAAAATGGTGAATTTTATTGTCCATAGATTCTATCTCAATAAACCTGCCTTTAAAAAGAAAGATAATACGGGGGGAATTCTTTTCTAAAAACACACTGAATCACCTTAGACATAGCTGAAGTGAGAATTAAGTGGCAATGATGGCTAAAAAATTATCCAAAAGACAGCACATAGAAAAACAGGTGGAAAGTACAAAAGATTAAGAATCCTAAGACTAGAGTGGTCTTACATACATTTAATCAGAGCCCAGAAGAGAGGTTTAACCTATAAGACTCATTGGCTTATGTCCACACAACCTAACCGACAGAAAATATAATTTGTAAAAAAAGAAAATATTTCACCAAACATAGATAAGACATCTATGAAGAAACTTTAAAATTCAATAAAAAACTTCTGAAGTAGCTAAATAAATACGAAGGCATTTCATTTTATGGAATGGCATAACTTAACATTATAAACACATACATTTTGCCCAAATTCATGTACAAATCCTATGTAATCAAAATTCTGTTTGGATTTTTTGAGAAACTCAATAAATTTACTTTAAAATGTACATACGAGAATAGATTCATGAATAGGTAAGCCACCCTTTAAAAGTAAAGAAAGGGTCTTTTCTCAAGATAGAGTGAGGCAATCTACAAAGCCATACTGACATGTTAATAAAAAATATTTTGGTAGTAGAGAAAAACTAAATAAGTAGACCGATAGAAGAGAATAGACAGCTCAGGGTCAAAGCTATAAGTTTTTAATTCGAACCTTTGTATACACACACGTGCACACACACTCACATACACACACACAAATGCACAAACGTGTGTGTATAGCAGTTGAATACATGACAAAGCAGACACTATGAATCAACTGGAAAACAATGTGTCATTAAATCTTAATTTAAATCTGCTACTACATACAAAGGTGGATTTCTGATGAATCAAAGACCTAAATATGAAAGGTAATATGAAAATAAAATTAATCAAAGAAAATGCAGGAGAACATTTCTGTGATTCGGGGCAACAAAGGACTTTGTAAACGAAATTTCAAAATCATAAGGCAAAAAATGTATAAGACTGATTGCATCAAAATTAAATGTTTCTGTTCAGTGTAGCCAGAAACTTAATAGAAAGTAGACAGACTAGAAAAAGATATGTGCAATAACTAAAATCAACGAGGGAATATCTAGAATATACAAAGAACATTTGCAAATCAACAAGATAGAAACCCAACAGAAAAATGAGAAAAATATAAGCAAGCATTCTACAAAAGTGAAACCCCAAAACTAACAAGTACACAGAAGTGATGCTCAAACGCATTAGGAATCAGAGAAATGCAAATTAAAATAACAATGAAATATCTATTTATATTTATTAGACTGGCAAAAAGTATGAAAATGGCTAACGCCAAGTGTTGGAGGAGATGCAGAGACACAGAAACACCAGGTACTGCTGATGAGAGCTGTTCTGAAATGCCATGGGAACTATTTCATCAAATTATAAATATGCATTTCCTATGAGCACACAGTTCCACCCCTAATGATCGACCCCAGGTATACTCTTATGCAGATTTATAAGGGGATGTATACAAAGATATTTACTGTAATCTTCTTTGTGTGGCAGAGGTTGTCTAGGTATCCATTACTGAGAGAATGAGGAGGCAAAATAGAATACATTTACTTCGAAGCAGAAACGATAATGTATTCACATATTGCTGAATATAAAAATAAACAGAATAATCGATATAACGCAACATATTTGTGTAAATTAAAAACCTATTCCTAGAAAACAATACTGTCTATCCTCTAAGAATGCATACAAATGAAAATACATACATTAAACATATTGGAGTTGTTGCCTCTGGAGCAGGAAGAGGGCAGTGGGAGGCAAGAGCGTTAGCAATGAGAAATAAATAAATGATGTAAGAGAGGTGCCTTGTGTGAGTAATTATGATGATGCACCATGCACTGAGAAGCATAATTAACTTGGCTCTCTGCTCTTGAGGCCAAACACACACACACACACACTCACACACACACCAGAAAACAAACAAACAAAAAAAAAAAAAACAAAGAATAAACACATGAACAAAAATTTCCCTTTGAGAAAGAAAATAAATAAGGATTCGGAAGGAATAAACAAAGCTAACATTGTTGGGAGATCATACTATTAAGTACATAGGAAATCCAAAAGCATCTACGGACAATTAGAATTAAGAGATTAAGAAGGTTACTAGGCATAAAATTAAAATATAAAAATATTTTCCATTTCTATAAACCAGCAAAAACTGTTCAAAATATAATTTTTAAAATATACAATTTAGAACAGCACACAATTTACAACATATACACAGTATCTAAGAACAAATCTAATTAAAATTGTGCAAGACCGACAATGAAAGTTATTAAAGAATACCTAAATAGATGGAGAGGCGTACCATGTCGATGGATTGAGAGACTTACTGCCATATAAAGGTCAATTATCTCCAAATTCACCTTAAGATTTAATAAAATTCTAATCAAATTCCACGCGTTTTTTATTTAACTAGAACTTGCCGAGCTGATTTCTGTATGCTTATATACGGAAGAACAAAGGGCCAAGAAAAATCGAGACATTAGAGCGAGTTGGAGTCATTTGTCTTTGCAGATACCAAACGGAACAATGGCGGCACAATTGCATTGGCACAAAGTGGACAAATAGACCAATAAAACAGAGCAGGGAGCTGGAATCAAACCTTCCCATATATGGAAAACTGATGTATAGCAGAGGTGGCATTTCAGTAGCAAAGGAAGACTAATCAACATGTGGTGCTGGGATAATTGGTTATTTACGTAGGAACAAAGGAAAGTGGGCTCTTCCCTCAAATTGTACATGAAAGCAAATTCCAGGTAGAGAGTAAATGTTTAAATGCAAACATCAAAATTTTAAATTAAGACAGGGTAAGAATTAATTTCTTATGCAAGACCTAGAAAACACCAACCACAGAGAAAAAGATTAATGAACACTACTATGTCAAAATTCTTCAAAAGACATCACAATAAAAGTGGCAAGTCAAGACAGAAACTAATATCATGCATATATAATCAATAAGAAAACAACAGCTTTGATTCTATTGATTTTAACAGGGGGAAAAAAATGAGCAAAACAGATAAGCAGGCACGTTATAAGAGAGAAAAACTGAGTGACCAATAGCTACATGAAAAGACGTCCAATCTCTTTGGGGAAAAGGGAACATTCAAATTAAAACCACAGCAAGAAAGCAATGGTCCCCGCCACTTGCTGGGCGGGGAGTAACCGGGCCAACACTTGTAAAGTACTGATGGGGTGACAACTGGAAAACGACTTGGCAGTAATTCCACTCGTAGGTGTGCATCCTTGTGCGGCTGCACCCCTCGACTCAGTGAACTGCAACACGGTTCTCACACTAACCAATCGGAGTCAGTGGTGACCCTACAGGTTAAGGACAAAGCCCCCCACAGGACCGCGCTCAATTCAGACGCCACCCACGCTTCTGATTGACTGGCTGTAAACTCAAGGGTTCTCAACAGCTCCCCTCAGGTTCAAGAATTTGCTGGAGTGGCTTACAATTACAGTTTCTCATAAAGGGTACACACGGGGCAGGGTCCAGGAGGGTCCCAGACCCAGAGCTCCTGTGACACGCCCATGGAGTCCGGGGCAGGTCATCCTCCTCCCTCTTCATCAGTGTGTTTCCCCAGCCAGGAAGCTCCACCAAGCTTCAGCATCCAGAGTTTTGGTTGGGGTTTCATTAGATAGGGATGATTGATTGATTGATTGATTGATTAAATCATTGGCCACATGACCGAATTCAATCTCCAGCCCCCCACATCTCCCCAGAGGTCAGGCAGCTAAAAATCCCAACCCTCAATGCAGGGTCTTTCTCATAGGCAGCCCCCATCCTGAAGCTACCTAGGACTCTTGTTAGCATAACAAAGACACTCCTACCATTCTGGAATTTACAAGAGTTTTTGAATCTCTGTGCCAGGAACTCAGGGATAAAGACCAGACAATTCTTTCTTGCAAAACAACCCTAGAGAAACTCTTACAAATGTGCCCCAGGAATCATGTACAACAATGTTCAAGGAGCACTTTTTGTATAAAGAAAAACATTTAAAAACCTACATGTTCTTGAATGTATTATGACAAGTCCATATTTATCACAATGCTGTAGATACTGTGCAATATTGTATATACAGTGACGATGGAGGACAGTAGGGGAAACAGAGTCACCGATTAGAAAAAGGAGGGTATGAACCAGGTGCCCCTCCCACTATAGAGTGATGAATCGGATATAAGGGTGACTCTGAATACAGAATAGTTGTGCCTTCCCCTTGATTTCAGATTCCTGAGCGGCCCCCTCAACAGCAAGAATGAGAGGGTAGACTATCTCTATCGTTATAACCATTAATCCTCTGGGGGGCGAGGCCATGGAAAGGGACCCAGCATGTCTCAGGTGTCCCAAGGGCTCCGTGGTTAGCTAGAGGGTAAAAGCCAGCTAGTAGTGCCTCATTCGACACTGTCATACGCCAAAGGAGCCAAGGCTGGGCCTCGGAGAGGCACCTGCAAGAGGAAGTCGGCGTGAAGCCAACGTGGCTCAAGGGAACCTAGTGAGACCACCGCTTAGGGACAGACCCCATTACCAGGCCTATCTGGATCAAACAGCGGGGGACGGTGCCATCTACCCCCCAGCCCAGCTACAGGAGGCCCAGGACAGAGCTGGCAGAGAAACTCCGTGACCAGATACACGGCCCACACCCTCCCACCAGGACGTTCCCCAGGCCTCATCCTTAAGAGAATGTCAAGGTGAGAACCTTAAATTAATTGACATCTCTCCGGACAGAGCAAAGTTCAGACCAGCAAGGAGTTAAGTGCCCATGGTGGCAACTTTACAGGTTTTCTACCCTTGGAGAAATGGGGATTCCGCTTCAAAGCTGAGTTTGGATGTGGAGAGGAAAGAAAATTCATTTTTATAAACTGAAAAACTGAGTTTTACAAACTGCCCCACTTCTGGAACAGTACATCATGTGTGTGTGTGTGTGTGTGTGTGTGTGTGTGTGTGTGCATGTGAGTACACACACGTGCACACATACAGATGTATCCTTGTTACTATTTCTGCACAGAATATGAGAACACACACTAAGCATACCGTTCTGCAACTCGCTTCTCTCAATTCGCAGTGCATCATGGGCTCCTCCCCCAGCAATTTGCATAGCATTCCACTCTATGAATTATATATAACATTGATTTGAAGGCGGTTACCTTGGACTCCTGAGTCTTCTCTTGAGAGCAAAGACCTCCAGCTCCTTTGATGGCACACGTCCAGACCTGTGTTTGGCTTGCTCCTGAAAGCTCCAGCTCGTCACTGTCTCCACCGAAGCGCGTTGCCCACGGACGTTCTCGTCAGGCCTGGCAAGTAAGAAGAGGCAGTTACAGAGGTGATTTTCCATGGCACAGCACTCAGCAACGACGCTCTGGCAAGGATGCGGCCCTTGCCACAACTTTTTCTGAACCCCGGCTTGAAAGTCTCTTTAAGCGGATGACGAGAGTTCAAAGGCGCTGTCTTTTTTGACCTTGCATTCTGACCAACGCACTCAGCCACCTGCCCAGAACGGGCCTTGCAACTGAGACTTAACTTTCTCTGGACCAAAATCGAACTCCCTGGCCTTAGGTGCTTAGGTTCGGTGTGACCTCCAGAACCCCTCCAGTGCCGTTTGTAATAAAGTGCTCCCGATCAAGTGTTAGCATCCACTGTTTAATAAAAAGAGAAGGGCTAAGATGTTAAATGTTATGTTGCTGTAGTCGCTCCTCATTCGTGGTTCTGCTTTCTGCGGTTTCAGTTACCCACGGTCAACTGCAGTCTGAGAATATCAAATGGAAAATTCCAGAAATAAACAAGTTATGAGTTTTAAATTGCACACATGCCTCTGAGCACGCGCAATGAAATCTCGCATGCCCCACTCCACTAGCCCGGGGCGTGAATCACTTCTTTGGTGTCCTCACACTGTAGATGCTTCCTACCCCTTAGTCGCTTATTAGCCGTCTTGGTGGTCAGATTGACAGTCGTATCACAAGGACTGCATCCTTTTCTTTTTCTTCCTTCCTTTCTCCTTCCGTCCCTCCTTCCTTCTTTCTTTCCCTTCCTCCCTCCCTTTTACTGTCAAAAAAAATATTATATACATACACACACACACACACACGTACAGTGCTCCCCCTTATTCTCAGGGGATAAGTTCCAAGAACCCATGGATGCCTGAAACCATGGATAGTACCAAACCCTATATATTATAGATATAGATATAGATATAGATGATATAGATATAGATATAGATAGATATAGATATATAGATATATAAAATACATAATGGTTTTTTTACACATATATACCTATGATAAAATTTAATTTATAAATTTGGCTCAGTATAAGATTAACAGCAGCAAATAATAGAATAATAAAATACCATAATAAAAATTGTATGGATGTGGTCTCTCTAAGTATCTTATTTTCCTATACTCATCCTTATGATGATGATGTGAGATGAGACAATACCCACACGATGAGACAAAGTGAGGCGAATGACGTATGCACTGCAACTTGGCGTTAGGCTCTTACTGACCTCATGACGATGCACAACAAGCCCCTTGCGGCTTCTCTTTGCCATGTCCGAATTGCCAGCGTTGCCACTCTTAAGCTTTGAGGCCATCATTAAGTAAAGGAAAGGTTACTTGAACATGAGCACTGAGATACCTCAAAAGTCCACCTGACAACCAAGACGGCCACCACGTGACTAGTGGCAGAAATGCCACACACAGAGGGGCGAATCACGAACCAAGCAGGACGGAGCAGGCCACGCCAGACTTCATCATGCTACTCAGAACGGCTGCGATTTAAAACTTATAAATTGCTCATTTTTGGAGTTTTCCATTTAGTATTTTTGGACAATAGTTGACTTCGGGTAACCAAAGAAAGTGAAACCGCGATTAACGGAAGGACTGCTGTGTGGGCAGGAGAGTGCAATGGCGGGAGAGTAAAGGCCAGATCAGGCCTGAGAGGCCACGCTTGCATTCTGTCTGGAAAGCAACAGAGAACCACGAACAGTTTTATGCTCAGGGAAAATGTGATCAGATGTGTATTTTAAAGGGGCAGCGAGCGCTCTGCCATCAAGGAAAACAACAGAACAGAAAATGGACACAAACAAAAGATAATGGCTGGGAAAATATAGCCTGCTGAGAGCCGATGTTGTAGAAAGCAGAAGGCAAAAACAGGGGTCATAGGACAGGGTGGGAGGCAGCCCATGGGAGGACACGCCACAGAGTGGACTTCAGACCAGAGCTGGATCCAAGTCCTCACTGTGGAGGAAACTGACAACATCGCTTGACCTCCCTGAGCCTCAGTTTCCTTCGTCTTTAAAACAGTAAATCGATATCCTGAGAGAATTCAGGTGAGCGTTAACAGAATATAAATTGCCCAGGCAAGCCAGACTCACTGGGGGTGCTCAGAAATGGGGAGCTCCCCACGGAAGACTTCTGAAGAGTTTCCACAGAGGGCTGGCTATAGGAGACAGCAGAAGGGCTAAGAAGAAAAGCATCAATCGTTTCACAATTTTGTTGAAAAAAAAAAATATGAGCGGAAAGGGAGACAAAGAAAGAAATAGAAAGACAGACAGGCTGGAGCGTTACAAAAATGTAGAGGCTGGGACAAGCCTGGAGGAGACACTCCATGCTTCTTTGACAAGCACCTGCTGGGTGCTCTAGAACCTGCTGGGAGCGAAATGGAAACAGCTTTAATTCATTAAGAGCACAATTTTGTGAGGCCTGGGAGAACCGCCAAACCCTAAGGCGCCAACAGCGACTCCAGCCCACCCGTCCGCATCAGGAAACACACTTCCAGGGCACTGAAATGTGTCAGTTCGTTAAGTTTCCCCAAACTAGCTTCCCAAGAAGCTATTCCTATGGGGACAATCAGAGTCTCAGTTTATTAGCGAACAAGGGAGCCCCTAACTCCCAGTGACCGGGTCAGGTAAAACAGGACAGTTTTAAGGCGGGCACCGATAAAAACTGGGAGTAACAATACAGACAGAAATCAAACAACTGGGATAAGCCATTCATCAGTTTTTCTTTTTAACCTCTACATACGGAATGCCTTCCTCAAGAAGTAACAGTTAGACTTCCGATCAAGATGGTGGAGTAGGGAGAGCCTGTGCTCACCTCCTTTCCTGACCCCATCAACTAAACTACATAACAGCCATCAATGCGACTCTCCATAAAGTCTAGCTGAACGGAAGTCCTACAACTGAGGACGTACAGAGGCGGCCGCCTCAAGACTGGTAGAAGGATGTGGACCCAGGTGGTCCCATGCCCACGTGCGGAGGCTGATAATCAGGAGGGCTGCGTCAGGTGTGGAGGTCCCACAGCGGAGCGAGGGACTCAGCCCCACACCAGGCTCCCCAGCCAGGGCTCCAAGTGCTGGGAAGAAGTCCCCACGACGTCTGGCTGTGAAAGCCAGCAGAGACTGTGGCTGAGACGGAGGGTAGCTCCAGTCCCAAGTGTTCTCTTAAAGGGCCTACCTGGACTTACTTGCTGACGGACTCACTCGCTCGGCACTCCAGCCCTGAGGCAGCTGCTTGCAAAGCACCAGGGACACACGAGGAGGGACTGAGTTGTCCGGCTTCAGGGAGAGCACTGGAAGGGCACCTTTCTCCCAAACAGTAGTGTTGGCAGAGGCCACTGCTGAGCCCTCCCAGCCGTAGACCCTGGCGCCGCCATACTGAGTTTCCATCAACTGGCTATCAGGCTTCGCCCTGCCCAGGTGATTCCCGGAAGCCCCGCCCCTCCCAACCTGCAGGCCCACCCAAGCCGCCTCTAGAGGCTCTTCCGTACAAACGGCCTGTCTTGGCTCACGCTGCAAATTTTTCTAAAATCTCTCAAAGGTTTACCAAACCCAAACAAGCAGCATCTGGCCTCCATGTTCCCCGCACCTCTTGCTGAGCAGCCTCGAGCCTGTTGCTAGAGGCAGCTGGTCTCAGATCACGGCTTAGCTTCTTGAGGCGCCTCTAAGCCCAGCGCAGGTGGTAGCCATCTGTGGATTGCTTGGTAACCCTTGACAGGTGGGCCAGGGCAGGGCATACTCTACAGCTGAATTTGGCCTGTGGCAGGGCCCTCCTGGGAGCCCCTGGGGCCGGCACACCCAGTAGCCAGCTTTTGAATGAGCAGGAGCATGACCCGAGGCTGTATCAGAGGACAACACACCTAAAGGGCACATTGGGCAGGCACCAGAGCCCTGCTAAAGCACCTCTTGCTCCATAAGGTCAGCCCCTCACAGGCCAGTCTTCACAACCAATCAGGCTGAGGGTCAGTCCCTCCCGCTGACATGCAAACAGCAACCAAGGCTCAACCACAATAGGAGGGCACACACAACCCATACGAGGGGCACACCTGGAGCACCCAGCTCAAGTGACCAGGGAAGACTGTGTCCCTGGGCTCCATAGGACACCTAAATGGATCAAATGCTCCAATCAAAAGACATAGGGTGGCTGAATGTATAAGAAAACAAGACCCTTACATAGGCTGCCTACAAGAGACTCACTTCAGATCAAAAGACATACGTGGACCAAAAGTAAAGGGATGGAAAAAGATGCTTCATGAAAATGGGAACAGAAAAAAAATAAAAGGTAGGGTAGCAATACTCATACTAGATAAAACAGACTTTAAAACAAAGGCTATATATAACAAGAGACAAAGAAGGATCCACTAATCTCACTTTTGGGTATTTATCAAAACATTACTTCAAAGGGACATGTGCATCCATGTGTCCATTGCAGTATTATTTGCAAAAGCCAAGATATGGAGGCAACCTGGGTGTCCACCAGTAAATGAACGGATAAAGAAGAGGTGGTATGTGTACACACATACACACACACACAATGGACTAGTACTCAGCCATAAAAAAGAATGAGATCTTGCCATGTGCAACAACATGGATGGACTAGAGGGTATTGTGCTGAGTGGAGTGAATCAGACAAAGACAAATGCCATATGATTTTATTTACACGTGGAATATAAAGAACACGATAAAACAAAACAGAAACAAACTCATTGATGCAGAGTTTGGGGTATGGGCACCAAAGTTAAAGGGATTATGAAGAATAAAGTGGTAGTTGCAAAACAGTCGTGGGGATATAAAGTATAGCTTAAGGAATATAATCAATAATATTGTAATAATTATGTATGGTGTCAATAGGCACTAGATTTATTGGGGTGATCATAAGTTACGTAAATGTCTCTAATCACTATGTTGTATACCTGCAACTAATATTGTATGCCAACTGTAATTAAATAATAAATAATAAATTATTTTTTCAAATGCAAAGATCTGAAATAAACATGGTAAAAATGGAAAAAAAGAAATAACATTTATAGTGATAGACAATAGATGGTAAAACCCCATTAAATGTAAATCAGTTCATCACCAGGCTGCAGCCATTTAATTTGGGCCGAGTTCAAGCTTACCCTTAACCTGTGGTGACAGGGCTTCCCCACTGTAATGTAAGTAGGATGTCAAAAGACATGGAAAACCATCACCCACAGCTGCTCCCTCAATGTCGTTGTAGTTATATGTGCCAAACACACATTCTTTTGACCTCGTGGGGTGACACCCCAGGCAAAATTACCTTAAAAGCAGGACCCACCACCTGATCTAGCAGTAACGGCCTCTTCTGTGTTCGAATGTCTTGTTATTCACCATTGCAGGGGTGACCAACACGCAGCACACACACTACCTCTCATCCAGCTCAAGCCCTCTGCAGATGTGACGAGCCAATCAGAGCTTAAGGATCCTGGTCAACCCAGTGCTCCAAAAGAAGCAAGGCCTTCTAAGTGTCCCTTCCTGCCAGATAACAAACTTGTCGTCCACCTTCCCACGAGAAAATATCTGTTCTGTGCCCACGGTTTGAAGCCCTGAGGGAACTGACCTAGTGGAACTATCTTTTCTATTGGGGGAAGAACTGGCAAGCAGGTGGCAAAATAGTGCTTTCTAGGTGGGAAGAGAGGAGAGATGTCCAGCTGCCCATTCAACTGAGAGTCAGCCCAGCATCGGGTTAAGCGCATGGCTCCGAGTTCAAATCCTGCCTCCATTTGGCTTGCTGCGTGCCCTTGGGCTTGTTACTTAACCTCTCTGTACCTTGGTTTCTTCACCTGTAAAGTGGAAATAACAATGATATCGGCCTCATAGCACTGTTGTGAGAATTAACTGAGATAGCCAGCACGTGCTAGGTACTCAACGAATGCTACTTTATTGTTGTTAGAATTCCCGTCGTCAGACGGCGTGCCATCGGTGTCCTTGACACCAGAGTCAGGAAGAGGCATTGGTGAGCGGGCCGTGAGTTCAGAGGCAGGGCGGTCCAGGCACCGCTGGTCACATAACGGCTACTCCCGTCCTTTTGTCCTGAGCCTCCGGGAGGTCGAGGGGGCGTTTCCAGCACGGGAGACAGAAGAAGATGGCTGCTGGGGATGGGAACCCATAGCGTATGGCTCAGAGTGAATTCAGCGGGGAGAGGAAGTCTTCCCACGCACAGACGAACTCCACGTGTTCGTGTTGGTTACGGAGCCACGCCTGCACGCCTTCCAGGCATGGTGGGACATAGCAGTTCCACGGGCGCCCCACCCATCCTGTCCTGGGGCCGTTTCCCATCATCTTGTCTCTGGCTAGACCTCTCAGCAGCATAGCAAAGCCTTCTGCCGGATTTAACCAGGTCGCTTTGCTCTTGAGTAATCAGTTGCTTTGAGGAATCCATAGGCTGTGATGCATCAGGTGCAAGGGGCTGGTCACTGCAAGTGGAATTTAACCTGGGAACAATATCGTACGAAAACGAAGCTGCCCGAAACCACGTATGTACAACTCGGGGCAATAATGCAAGTAGGCAGACTTTCCCTGCGTCGACTATAAAGTGCTTTAGAAGCAGAAGGGTTCCAGCAATCTTTCAAGCAACAGTGGTTTAGAGAAAATGCCACTTATTTGGAGGTGTATGTACGTATATACACATATAGAATTCCACAGGCTTAGGAATAAGACCTGGGTGTATCTTCTGGCTCCCACCATTGTGTAACCTTGGAAAAGTCACTTAGCCCGCCTCAGTTTCTCTGTCTTTAGAACGGGCACAATATACCTACTTCAGAGGCTTGATGGGAGAATAGTCAGGTAAAACCTGAGCTTAACCCGCCTGGCCTGGTGGCTGGCACTGGGGAAGTATTCACGTAGTGGGTTGAGTGGTGGCCTCCAGAACCTGCAAATGTGACCTTATTTGGAAAAAGGGTCTTTGCAGATGCAAATTAGAATCTTGAGTTCATCCTAGATAACCAGGTAAACCCTAAGGACAAGTATCCTTGTAAGAGAAAGGCAGAGGGAACTTTGAGAGGCACAGAGCAGGAGGCCATGCGATGGTGGAGTGGTGCAGACACGGGAATGCCCACGGAAGCTGGAAGAAGCAAGAAAGGATTCTCCCCAAGGGCCTTAAAAGGGAGTTCAGCCCTGCTGGTACTTCGGTTTCTGGCCTCCAAAACTGTGAAAGAAAAGAAATTCCTGTTGCTTTAAGCCACTAAGTTTGTGGTAACTGGCTACAGCAGCCCCAGGAAATGATACATCCCGATACACATGCCCAATACCCGTGGATTCCCTGCATTTCCACACAAGCTCCAGGAGAGTGGAGGCTGGGTCCGCGTCATGCCTGCTGCGTCTCCAGCAACAAGCACATTCATCCCTTTCTTTGTTTTGCTTAGGTTTTTCCTTCTGATTTTTTTAGGGAATATGACAAAGAGTCTAACGCGGTTTCAGTAATAAGTTGATACGACCCCGCCTCAGGGCAGACTTACAGACCGCCCCCAGGTTCAGTCGCACCGACAACAAGAGATTATTTCTCACTCTCGCTATCTGTCCAGCCGGGGTTGGGCTTGGGGAGGTTCTGCTCCCTGACGTCCTCGCTTTGGGACCCAGGCTGCCAGAGGATGTTCCCTCCCGTGATGCCGACGTCTGTGTGAGGTGGCTGAGTTTAGTGTGGCAGCACAGGGATGCCCAGGGGTCTAGCCTCAGTGTTTAAAGGCATATGCCCATCAAGTCACTTCTGCTACAGCACAATGACTCGAGTGCTCAGTGAACCAGAATTAGGACAGACCTAGATGGTGGGGAATATTACAAATACCTACTGCAGATGTGGATTCAGTGACCTCTCTGCCTCTACATTCGAACAATTATAGAGAACCCTGGTATGAATGGACGGTGGATGAAATGATCGCAGGCCTGGGTGTTTTTCCCCTCTAGTTATCACCATCCAAATGTTGGCCCTAACCCCCCAGACTCTGCAGTGAGGCAGCTATGGAAAACAAGAAGCACTACGCACAGCTGTCATTTTATTTTTCTCTCTCTGGATGACCACTCACCCCCACCACCAAGATTCATGGGCACTCGGGCCCCAGGAGCCTATTAACCTTAGATGCTCCACAGGGTGTCAGTGGAAAGAGCCCAGATCGATGAGATCAAGCAAACTGGCTTCTCAGAAGTCTATAACAGAAAGCAGACGGCTGGCGGTCAGCATGAGACACCAAGACCCATCTTTGTGGGCTGCTGGCGGGGGCCCGGGGAAGCTGTCATTTTCCTAACAGGCCTCAGAGTGGGAATGGATTTTTTTTTTTCCCCTGCTGAAGGAGCCACCGTTAGCAAACACTGCTCTTCCAGGAAAACAAATACACAGCTGGGACACTCATTTTTCTTCCATTATTATATATTGTTAGCTTGGTTAAAAAGATTTCAAACATGGAAACTCTTTTAGATTCCCTCCCTCCCTTTCTTCCTCCCTTTCTCCTTCACCTCGCCCTTTGATGGAGTTTCAGTGGCCGCATGCAGCCCTAACTAACAATATTTCATCTTAAATTTCTATAGCAGGAAATGTAGGTCACTGATTTTAGAAGTGGCCTAGTTTCCCAGCTCTAAATAGAAACCTTTCCCCAGGTTGAGGTTTTTTTTCTAGGTTTCTGTCTAATAAAAGTACAACCTGCTTGGCCTGGCCAGGCCAGACTAACTGGGCCCTGGCCTCTCCTCTCCACCCAGCTGTGGGCCTGGGAGATTGAAAGGATGACCTGCAAGGCTTGTGGCCTGAGGAGTGGCCAAGGCTACAGCTTTCCCTGGAAGGGACACAAGGGCCTCTGAGGGAACAGATGACGAGGCCTCATGGGGAGATCGTGACAGCATCTCCTCGACCAGGACAGAGCAGCTGAGATTCGTCAGACGCCCACCTGTGCTGGATACCTCTCTTCTTCCCATTTCATCCCTGCCCAGTCGGCTAGGGACTCTTCTCTTGCTTTCTCTCTCCTTCTTCCTTCCTCCTTCCTTTCCTCCTACCTTCTTTCCCTCCCTCTCTCTCTCCCTCCTTCTCTTCCCTCTCTTTCTTTTTTCCTTCTTTTCTCTCTTTCCTTTCTTATTTTTAATCCAAGTCCCTTGTAGAAAATCGAAAAACACAGATGAGCGAGAAGAAAAATAAAAATTATCCATACTGTTACTAGAGAAAAAAACCTGCCAACATGTCTTCATGCATCTTTCCAGTTATTATTCTACGCACATATACTGACATAGACCTATTTTTAACAAAATTGAGATCGTAACATTCCATGGCCTGGTTTTCTCCCTTAACCTATGTTGTAAATGTAAACGTCTGGTCGACTCACGTGTGCGTGCACGCGCGCAGGTACAGAGAGAGGGTGCAGTCAGCCAATGGGAAGCATTATCGGAGGAGCGGGAGGCCAGAGGGAGTAGCCAGAGTGTTTCCTCGCATCCCTGTCTGCCTTGGGTGGCTTCTCTGGAAAGATCTGCACCTTCCGCAAGGCTCCAGCTAACCAGACAGGCCCTCTGTCGTCTCGGCTTCTGCCTGGTGGCCTCAGCTCCAGGCTCGGGAACCACCACCCTCTCTCTGTCCCTCCAGCCTAGGGGTCAGGGAGCTTCCTGCTGGTGCCACCACCCATGTGGGTCTCAGCAATCCCACCCCCCGTGTAACCACTCCCCTGTGTTAAATCGCCTTGCTTTCAAATATTTAGAGTGGCTTCTGTTTTGCTGGTGGGACTCTGGTACACTCCTAAATACATATGAATTAAGGCCAGGTATAAATCCTATAACCATATGGCCCTTGTGCAACTAACTGTAAGAACAGTAAACTTCAGAACAGCATTAACTCAGCACGTTAGGCCAAATAGACTGTAGTATTTTGCTAAACTGAATTCTCTCTTGGAATGTGAATATAATTATGCCCATCCACTCCGGTGCAGGCGCCTTCTGAGTTCAGCAAGCATGTTACACAGGCCGATCTGATTTTCCCTCAGTGGTTTTATATTTGAATTTCTATAAAACATTCATTTATAGACTATCAACATTGATTGCTGGCTTTCACATCATACGGATATTCCAAAATTTATATGTATATATAAATTTTCTATTATTAAAATAAAAGCATAACATTGTTAAATTTACAGTGAAAGAAAGACTAGCGTGTTTTCACATAGATACCAGTAGATGAGGAAAAGCCCTGGGCCAAATTTCACAGCTCCTGGAATAACATTGTTGTACTCAGAGTTTGTGCTAGGAACACCCTCATTAATCTTAATGACAATCCTTCCACCCAGGCATTATAACTTTATTTTACAGATGAGAAAACAAGCTTAAAGCAATGAAGCCAGTCGACTAAAGTCTCTCATCTACAATGAGACAGTCTCGCTCCTTCTAAAACCCATACCTCCTCATTTGCCTCATTCATCCAGTGGTCCCGTGGATCACTCATCCAATAAATATTTACTGAACACCTACTATGTGCCAGGCGCTGCTCTGCGCACTGGGGTATAATAGTGAACGACACAGACAAAAACCTGCCCAGCAGAGCATACCTTCTAGTAGAGGAATCAGAAAATAAACGACACTAATCACAGAGTACGTGGATAGTGACAAGTGTCAGGAAAGCAGGGAAGGGAAGTGTGGAATATGGTGCGGGGGGGGGGGGGACTGAAATTCTAGGGAAGGCTTTTGAGCAAAGACCTGAAGGAAGTGAAGAAACAAGACATACAGGTATCTGGGAGAAGAGTCTCTCAGGAAGTATGGCTGGAGGCCAGTGTGGCTGGAGCAGAAAAAACCAGGGGGCTGTCTGAGGTATGATGGAGAGTCAGACACATGGCGCCATGGAGACAGATCACTGTCAGGGCGCTGGCTTTTACTCCAAGTGAGACACAAAGCTTCTGGAAGATCCTGAGCAAGCTCACTCTTGCTGTTACGTGAAGAGATTGTGGGAACTCAGGCCGGAAGCTGGGAAAGGAAGTAGGAGGCTGTTGCAATAAATCCAGGTGAGAGTTGACAGTAATGGGGCCAGGTTACAGGTAGTTAGAGTAATCGAATTCTGAATATATGCAGGATTTGAAATACAACCGGGCATATCTTAACACCGCCCAGCCCCCTGCCTCCCCACCCCGACTTACTGGCCAATCAGTTTATAAGAACCACACTCTGTTAATTCGGGGAACCACAAAGGGACCCTAGCACCAACACAGTCCAGGGCAGTGCCGCCCAGGAGTTTTCTGCGAGGCTGGACGCGTCCTGCGCTCTCCAGTACGGTGGCCACTAACCACATGTAGCTACTGAGAATTTGCAATGTGGCTGGTGTGGCTGAGGAACTGGATTTTTTATTTTACTTAACTGTAAAGTTTTGCAAAACCACACTGGGCAGAGCAGGCCTAGCGAGAGAACCAGTCTGATAAAATTGTGCCCCGGCAACTCTCGCCTCTCCTTTGGACCGTGCTTTCCATACGTGAGACCAAATCTCCACTCCTCTGACATGAGGCAGAGCGCCTTTGAGAACTGGCTGCGATGTGAATAGAGTGCCAATTTTATCCCAGAAATGGCCCGTTAATAAATAACAAAGTGTTTATAAATATGCAAAACACACAATTAGTCAGTTCCACAAAGTCTCTGTGATGGGAACATTAAAACATGTCCTAGAGTGAAGGGTGGAGGAATCAAAATAAATTTAGTTTCTCTTTAAACCCTACAAGCAATGAATACGGAATAATTTACTTCTGAGGGTTGTAACACAAAAGCAAGTCATTTATTGGTTCCTCTGAGCATGAGCCACACATTCTAACTCAATTCATATATGTGGAAACCCATTATAAGAAGTAAATGAGTTACCAGTGAGAGCAATGGCAGATGGCAGCTGTTCCTGCAGTACTTCATGGACCCTGAATTACTCTAATCATCATTTTATTTAAGCCCAGAAGGCCATAAGAAATAAGTTACTGACTCCACTGAAATATGTCTCCCTTGAACATAAAAACTCAGACCTGAAATAGGTACATTATTCAAACAATTTCTTGCAGCGACAGGCACCAGCCCACAGGCCAAAGGAGCTAAGAGTTCCTACAGTCCTTCTCAGGATACGCCGAGACCTACCTTCTCAAGATAATTTAGAAGGAACCGTCTTTAGCAAATAAGATGCTCTCTAGCCCAACAGAGTGACTGCCTTTTCTAGCATGCTTGTGTTTTCTGCTGTATTCCCTCTCCCAGGAAAATAACACTGTGAGGACCCCTGTTGCACAAACAGAAATCCAGATGTTACATTTTGGATTTTATCCCCCAGTTTTATGGAGATAGAACTGACATATAATATTATATAAGTTTAAGGTATACAAAGTGTTGGTTTCATACATTTATGTATTGCAAAATGATTGCCACCATAGTGTTAGCTAACACCTCTCTCTGGCCATCCAATCACCATTTCTTTTTTTGTGCTGAGACCTGCAAGTGAATGTTACAGTATTATTAGTTGGAATCACCATGCTGTGCATTTAGGTCTCCAGCACTTGTTAATCTTATAATCGGAAGTTCGTATCCTTTGACCAACATCTCCCCATTTCCCCCACTCCCCACCCCCAGCCCCTGGTAACCACTGTTCTACTCTCTGTTTCCAAGTTCAGCTTTTTCAGATTCCACATGTATGTGAGGTCATATAATATCTTTCTCTGTTTAACTTATCTCACTTAGTATAATGCTGACCATTTACCTTTTACCCTTCTTCCTCCTCAATTCCAATGCAGTTGATTCGCGGGACTAAGCGAGACTTGTACATGGTCTCCCTACACTCTGTCCTGGCGTCTTGTCCCAACCCATTCTTCACACAGCAGTGTGAAATGTACGTGTACTAAGAAAGGTCTCTGGCTCCTCACGGATCTTCAGCAATACGTGCAGAGTGGATGAATGTGGTGTGAGTGGCAGGCAGAGTCACGTGACGGAGGTGCCGGAGACTTGATTTTGACTCTGAGAGTCACAGGGAGCCACTGAAGTGTTCTGCATAGGAAAACATTACGATGTCAGTGTGTGTCTGTCCACATCCTCCAGCCCACGACCACCAGGGAAACGCCTCGTGGTCAAGCGAGTCGCGTTGACAGTGAGTAAGAACAGGCGTCACGGGAACTGCGGCGGTATCTCAGCCGAAGGGTGTTAGAAACGATAGCATTTGAGCTTGCTTCGGGTGATTCTGCAGGAGATTCAGGCAAGTGGGGCTCACTCTGGATTCGATGCTGTCGGGAAGCAGAAGAAATTCCGTGATCGGACTTCTTAATAAATCTTATCTCGAAGGTGGGAGGAACAGAGAGAAGCTAAAGCTGTGATTGGTAAAGAAGCGGCAGTAACTCATATCGGCCAGCAGGGGAGGCTCTTTGGGTCACTTCTGTGGTTCTGGACATTGTTTGCATCGTTGTCTCTGTTCAGATATGATTACAGAGTGGTCTTGTTTTCGTCTTCCATGTGTCAGGGTCACCGAGTGGCCTTGCCTGGTTTCGTGGTTCTATGACGTGTTTATGCTGGACAGAAGGGCACTGCGGCTCAGCTGTGAATGCCAGACCAGCTCTTGCCTGCCAGGGGCTGCTCTTCTCGCCCTCAGCATTAACAGGCTACACAGTAGAAGCAGGGAGTCCAGGTAAGAAGGGTGCTGCAGTGGTCCAGGAGAGTGGTGATGGCCTCCTGCACCGCCGTGACGGCGGTCAAGCTGCTGAGAAGTGACTGAATTCAGGATGCAGGCGTGGTCACGCTCCGTACTCAAACCATGCTGAGCTTTCCAGCTCCTTGGAAGAATGCTGGCCCCTCGTGCCTCCGGGTCCTTCCTGGAACTCTCTCCCTCTGCCCACTTCCCCACCTCCACCACCACCCACGCCCTGTTCCCGGACACACTCCTCTCTATCCTGCTCAAATGTTCCTTCCACCAGGAAGCCTTGGCCAGACCTCCCGTCCCACATCTGGTTACCTGTCCCTCTGTGCTTCCATAATATCTCGTCGCACTATTATTGTTTACTTAATCTGTGTCCCCACGAAGGCTGGAAGCAACACCCAGGAAGGATGGATGTCCTGTTCACTGTGTGCCCCCAGGTTTCATCACATAATAGATGCTTAATGAATACATGTTAAATGAATCAATGCTTGACTGATATGTAGAGGCTTCTCTACACTGGCCTCCAGCAATTTATTATTCAACCCTGACTCTACCAAGTCACAACGCCATTCCAAAACTAAGCCGCCTTTCCTTTCGAGCATACCCACCAAATAACAGGATGTTCCTGGCACTGCGGAGTATGTTCAGATTTCCTGAAAATCGCATCTATAAAGCACAGAAATAGCAGACGCTACCACGGGATGCTATCATTAAGGGGCAGTAAGTGCGTTTGTTGTGAATGGTTTTGACTGAATTTGTTAGTAGAGTGGAAAGACATTTGTAAGCTTCCTATCCTTCACAATTTTATATGCCAGAAGTAGAAGTTTTTTTGTATGTTTTCTTGACTCATTTAACAACTGATTTTTAAGAGTCAGTGCCAGGCATTGTTCCAGAAGCTGGAGCTACAGGAGTTGCGGCGGGGGGGGGGGGGAAATGAACATCTCTAACCCACTGGGGCTTACATTATAATGAATGGGGCAGACCAGAAACACGGAAAGAGAATGTTAAATAGCAACCTACGCTAATGAGAACAAAAGCAGGGAGGGGGACATTGAATGCTGTAGGAGTTGGAGGGTCTTACGCAGAGTCTCCGGGAAAAGAAAGGATTCACTGAGAAGGTAGTTTGGAGGAAAAGACTGAAGGAGGTGAAGGTGCCAGGCTCCGCACACGTCTGGGGGGAGCCTGGGGCACAGCCAGTGCCTAGGCCCTGGGGCAGGAGAGCCCCCCGGCTTTTACCGAGGATCCTGGCTTCTGTCTGGGTGATGGGGGGACCTCTCGAGGGGTCGGATGACAGCTGAACATTTAAAATATTATCGAGCACTAAAATTATCTGTTGTTTTCTAAGATTAAAAGGAGATTAAAATTGCATCTTTTGTTTTTTTATCATTTCCCTGCAATATGGTTTTTAAATTCCTGTTGTCAATATAGTATGCTCCTTATAAACGATGTAGAAAATACAAATGTGATAAATAAGAAAATTAAAAACTACTGCTCTCCTACCACCCAGTGATAATCATTGTTATTTTTGGTGCATTTTCTATCGTGTCTCTCCTATCTCTCTCTCTCTCTCTCTCTCTCTCTATATATATATATATATATGTGTGTATGTATACATATTTATGCATGTGCTTTTTGAGCCTTTTTACCCTCATTAATCATGACCATATTTGCAACGTCACTGAGAATTCTTTCAAACAACATTTTCAACGTCTCCAAAGTATTTCGTCATGTGAACCATAACTTCCTTATTGTGCATTTCCCTCCTTTTCTCTCCCATGCAGCAACTCTACTTAGAAAACATAAGTTTCTAAAACAAAAACAAAAACAAAAAAATTTCCAACTGTCCTTGTTTTTCCTACACTGGGACCACACACAAGCGACAGCTTGGGTCATCTGAGGGGTCGGACTGGACCAGCCTGTGGTGGTACGCAGTGACCTCTCCTGCGGGAACAGCCTCAGGTTGTTCTGGGGTGCGGGTATCCTGCGGTTGGATTCGCTCAGAGGCGATTACCGTCGCCTTGAAAACACAAATCTGGCAACATTTCCACAAAAGCAGGGGAGCCCCGTCCTTCCCTCAGCCCCTGCTCCCCGGTGCCACGTCAGATTCGGTCAGTCAGGAAGGAAGACAGAAGTGCTGCCCTCCTGCCTGGCTCAGGGGTCCCTGACGTGAGGCCACTGGCCTGCCCCTGCCTCTGCCTGAGACCTGCTGGCACCCACCCCCTGCTCTCACATCCTGACAGACTTCTCACTCCCCAGGGCTCAAGGAGCCTCGCCACACACACCCCTCCCCGCTTCCTGCACTGCCAGGCCACACATTGTAGAAGCTGGCAAGAAATCTCAGGGCAGTGATGGAAGATCAATCAAGTTGTCACTTATGGTGTGTAGTAATTAACACCAAGAGCCCTAAAAGGTCCCCCCGATTTCAGCTCCTCACAGCCCAGGTACCCATTGAGGCGCACGACCACTTCCCAGCCCAGAAAGGCCAAGTCAGAGAATGTCAGGGGCTCAAGGTCCATATCTTCCCATCCATGAGGCAGAAATAGAACCCAGCCTCCAACCGACCCCACCCCATAATGAGACTGATCCTCACCCTTATCATTTCAGGGTGAGCTGGGCACAACTGTGATGGCTTAAGACAGTGCTTTTCACCCGTAGGCACTCAGAGCCTGTCTGACATGTAGAATCTTGGGCTTCACTAATGAATCAACTTATAACTCAGTTAATGAATCAGAACCTACATTTTAACAAGTTCCCCAAGTGATTTCGGTGAACAGTACAATTTGAGAAGCAGCGCTCTAGGTCAGTGGTTCTCAAACTAGAGCAGGCATCAGAACCGCCTGCAGTGCTTGTTAAAACACAGGCTGCTTATTATTCAGCCATATAAAGAAAAGAAATTTTGATATATGCCACAACACAACATGGACAGATCTTGAGAATATTATGCTAGATAGCAAGACAGATAGAGAAGCACAAACATTACACGATTCTACTTATATGAGGAACCTGGGGGTGGGGCGGGGAGGAGGGAGGAAAGAAAGATCCTTCACTGAGATTTCCAAAAAATCCCCCAAAACTTCCAGAAGTAAGCAGTCCACAGAAGCCGACCTCTAACGCGAGGTATTCAGAAAGAACCAATGACCACGTGAAGACAGCAGTTCCGGCCCACGATGATCAGAACGAGATTTTTCTATCTGCTATGCTCTCCTTTACATACTCTTCCTCGTTATGCTTTGATCATACTTCTCATTACTATTTAACATTATACACTTCTGACTTAGCTTGCCACGTCCTATGTCTACACCTTACTAAAGGTAGTCCCCTAATCTCCATAGCATAAGTTCTCCTGGTTACTGCTAGTGTGGCCATCTCCTAGAAACCCCCAAATAACAGCCAGACACACAACTGACCCTACTAAAGAGAATTCTGCTCCAGAATATCCTAACCCACAAAGAGCCTTAATAGAATGAGCCTGACATTAACGAACACCCACGACAGGATTGCTACAGCTATACCTATGTAATGACCATGACATGACCTGATCATATAAAGTGGTCCTGCCCGCTTCTTTCGTAGCTGTTTGTGATGTTTCTTCAGTATCAATATTTCAGATCAAATTCCTCAATAGATAAAAATATTTAAAACCGTTGATCCTATAAATAGGCCAAAAATTATATTAACTGTACCAATAACAGTAATCCTGATAGACGATAAACTTCCTGGCAGAATAAACAGAAAGCCCAGAAGCTGATCATTCTTGGGCATAACTCTGGTGCGTGAAAGAGAGGGCACAGCTGATGATAGAGACTATTTGGTAAAAAGAACTGTACAGAAAACTAGACATCACGTGGCAAAATATGAAACTGAAATCATACCTTACAACACATGTAAAAATCAACTCAAGGTGAATGAAGGACTTTAAAAATCAAGAAGTGAATTTTAGGACTTCTAGAAAAAAAATCAGGAGAATACTAGTTGACAAGGATTCTTTTAAGAAGGCAGAAAACACTCTATAAAAGAATAACTTGTCTATATTGAAATTAAGAACTTTTCAGCTTAGATAGGAGACAGGGGACCTCCTTATAATGGGCAGGCACCGAGCAAAGGTGGGTCTGCAGTTTTGACACCTGGCAATGAGGACCAACCATTTCATGACTTCTGCCTCCTCTGCGACACAGAGAGTACGTTCATGCTTGCGACGGGAGTAGGAGGAATCGTGTTGCGGGCAAGGAGCGGGGTGGGAAGGGGAGACCGAGCCAGACATCTGAGGAGTGTGGACACAGCACATGTGAGTCACTGAGTACGGCAGGAGAGGGGGCGGAGCCGAGAAACCGCGGGGCGGCCCGGCCTGGCCGAGGCCCCCATCGGATCAGGGCCCCTGCTAGTGGCCCGGTCTGCCCAGGGTTGTGGCCGCTCTGGCAGCATGTGGCTATGGGAGGTCGGGCATTTGTTCCCCAGCCAGTCGCACCGACCCGCCTTACGATTAGCCACAAGCTCTCCTTAACTCAGTCCCTGGGTGGATCGCAATCCCGGCCTCCCCCAGCGCGATGACTTTTCGTCTCTTTCCACCGCTTGTGGATAATTCACTAAGGAAAGGTGACTGTGGGGACAGTTAGCCAGGTGCCATCTAAAACCCTCTCCTTCTAATTCTTAACTACTGATTGGTCATGGTTTCAACCTAGCCTTCTGTCCGAAACTGGTTGGGAAGCTCCTAACCAGCGGACGGCTGTAGGGTGTCAGCCGGCAGCCCGCTTGCCTGTCTGCCAGCTCAGGAGCCAGCTTCCCCGTGGTCTCAAAAAACAGGCATCGCCCGGCTCACACGCTCAGACGCCAATGTTCCTTGCTAGCTGCAAGGCACAACACTCTGGTTTCTCTACTTTTCTTTTCTTTTTTCTTTTCTTTTCTCTCTCGAGTTCCCAACTCGAAAGAAAAATTACTACAGCCACATGGATGCTACACACACCAGGCACGACAGACTCTGAGGGCTTCCCTCATTTCTTCATAACCGTTTGTTGAGTTCGCCCATGGTTTTCACATCTGGAGAAGTCCTCCCGCTGCCCCCACACGTGTGACAAGTTCCCTCGGGGAACAACGTGCAATCTTGCCCCTGATGTACTCTGTTGTCCAAGGCCTGATATTCACCACAGGACATTTTTAGATCATTTGAACAGAAAACATAACAAGGTTTTCCCCATAAGGATGCTCAGCTGCCTCTCTCCTGTGGAGGTAGGGTGACAATTCTAGGCCTGGTTCTGCCACTCATTAGTCAGCTAGTTAGGTAAGTATCTTTCTGTAAGTCATTTCCTTCTCTGTGGCTTTTCCTTTTCCAATATATAAAAAAAAAAAGAAAAAAAAAAGGAAAAAAAAAAAAGAATGGCCATGCCAAGCTGCCTCCTTCCCTACAGAGGTATTGCATATATTAAATATGATAATAAATGCCGAAGTACTTTGCAAACTGAAAATCTAAGGTGTTATTATTCCCTTGGTGAAAGTAAATATAGCCCGTGCATCTTCCCTGCAGGAGTATAAATGTTTGAAGTTTTCATTAAAGGCAAATTCACAATATTTATTGAACCCCTTTTGTTTGCATGCATTTACAAGGCCCTTGTATATAAATCATCTCATTTTGTCTTCTTAGTAAGCCAGTGGAGCAACTAGTATTAAAACCCACTTCACAGATAAGGAAACTAAGATTCAAAAACATAAAGCAATTCGCCCAATATCACGCAGCCAGCGAGTGCTGGCCTCCGTGCTGCACCGGCACTGCACCCCTTCCCCGCGAAATCCTCCTTGCAGCTCACGACCTTGCCATCCCGGGGGGCGGCCCTTGTCCTCGTCATCTAAGATGGACGACAGCATCACATCCGAGTCAGGAGAATACAAAAAGGGGCAAAGGAGAGAGGCTAAGCCTAAAGGGAGGGTCGCAGGAGATTCCATGTGACAGACACTTTGCCAACATCTCTTCGGCCAGAATATAGATAGTCACATGACGACTGTTTGGCTGGTGAGATACGGATGGAGCCCTTGAACAGAGCCACTGTAGAGTTCAATGAGAGAATCGCATTCAAAGGCGTGGGTACATTTAAGAGAAACATACAGGGGTGATACCAGGGCTCATGTGGGGTCTGGTATGACAGCAGGAGCTCGAGTTGCAGCCACAAGAGGGGCTACCCCAGCTGAGCTGTGGCCTTTGGTAGAGGACAACCCTCCTGTAGCCAATTTCCCCCTGCCCTATCTAGATATCTAGATATATAGATATATGCCAACCACAGACAACAAAAGCCCCCAACAAAAACCTACCCTCTCTAACCAAAGGACCAGGAGAGGGGCATCCCAACAAGACCAAAAACTTTTAGACAAGAACCCAGCCAGCCAAACAAACGGCCCTACCCCGGCCATGCCAGCAAAGGCCACATGAGCGGCCTCGGTGGCCCCTCTCAAAAGTCTATAATGAGATGCTCCAACCACCATTCCTTCCAACTGGGGTGGTAACTTTTTACAGCTGCTGCAGCAAAAAAAAATGTGCGGCATACAGTCAGTGGCAGAAAATATTGTATTGTCTGAGTCGACAAATAAAAGCAGAAAGTGTCTTAATCATTTTGGAGTCACTGGGCTAAAATAAATGTTTCAGGATTCTGAGCCAAATGTAGGCTCGGCGAGAGCAGGTGCTGTGGCTATTCAGGGATTGTAGTCATCTAGTTAGGCTACATTCATAACAACTTAACTCTCAAGTAAATTGTTTTGTCTCTGTACTGTGTCTGGTGTCTATTAGCATCCTTTGGCTTGTAGTCACATCACTCCAGTCTCTCCCTTTGTGGTCTCATTGCCTCCTCTTCTGTCTTTTACTCTGTGTGTCTCTTATAAGGACACTTAGCATTGGATTCATGACCTATCCAGATAATACAGGATGATCTCCACATCTCAAAACCTTATTTACATCTGCAAAGACTTTTTCCAAATAAAACCACACTCACAGGTTACAGGGATTCGGGCACGGACATGTCTTTTGAGGGAACCACTCTTCAACCCTTACAGTAGGCACGGTGCTAGACGGTGGGAATATTAAGTGGTAAACCAAACAAAATGCTTGTGGCACTTACGGTCTCATTAAGGAAATAATTAATCAAATAATTTCCCTAATGAATGCTTAATTCGAGTGTTAGAAAAGAAAAATGCAGGAGCCGAGCCTGGGTGGATCGAGGAAGACTTCCACTAGGAGGTGAGGGCTGAGCTAAGACCTAAAAGGTGAATAGGCATTAAGGAGATGAAGTTGCAGATAAAAACCTCCTACAGGAGGCTTCTACCCAGAGCTCCTCAGTGAGGGGGGTGGGGCTAAATCTCACAGAGCGAGAGAAGGAAGTTTAGGCCTTGGCTCTAAAAACACTCCACGCTAAGTAGCAACGACAAATCCGGGAGATGAGGGAGAATCTGGTGTTCAGCGTTACCACATTCTAGTATTCAAAATGTCCACTTTCCAGCAACGACAACAAAAGACACATGTAAAGAAACCAGAGAACACAGCCCATTCGCCAGAAAAGAAAAAAAAGAAGTTGAAAGAAACCATCCCTGAGGAAGGCCAAACACTGGATTTACCAGAAAAAGACTCAAAAGAAATGGCTACATATGCTCAAAGAACTAAAGGAGACCACGTGGAGAGAAATAGAGAAAACAGGGGGAACGATGCCTGAACAAAGTTTGTGTCACATTCGAAATCCTCTGTCGTCATTTCAACAATCTTTACGGCATCTCCGCCAGGAGTGAATGCCATCTCCAGAAGGCACTTCTTCTTCTTTTTTTTTTTTTTCTCATTCATAGCAAGCAGCTCCTCGCTGAGCCCAGTCGTGTGGAGACTGCAGCGATGCAGTCACATCTTCAGGCACCACTCCTAATTCCAGCTCTCTTGCTGTTTCTGCCACACCTGCGGCACCTTCCCCCACTGAAGTCCGGAACTTTGCTCAGAGTCATCCGTGAGGGTTGGAGTCAACTTCTTGCAAACTCCTCTTCATGTCCTTGTGACCTCTCCCCCATGAATTATACATGTTCTTAATGGCATCTAGCATGGTGAATCCTGTTCAGGTTTTCGATTTACCTTGCCCAGATCCATCAGAGGAATCACTGTCTGAGGCAACTATAGCCTTATGAAATGTATATCTTAAAATGGGAAAACTTGAAGGTCAAAATCACTCCTGGGCTGCAGAATGGATGTTGTGTTAGCTGCAGAATGGACGTGAAAACAATCTCCATCCGAGCTTCGGGTGACCAGGCTCATTGTCAATGAGCAGCAATATTTTGAGAGGATTTTTTTTTTAAGCAGTAGGTCTCAACAGTGGACCTAAAATATTCAGTAAACCATGATTGATGCAAACAGATGTGCTGTCATCCAGGCTTTGTTGTTGCATTTGTAGATCACAGGCAGAGTAGATTTAGCATAATTCCTAAGGGCCCTAGGATTTTCAAAATGGTAAGTGAACACTATCTTCAACTTAAAGTCGCCAGCTGCATTAGGCCCTAACAAGAGGGCCGGCCTGTCTTTTGAAGCTTTGAAGCCAGGCATCAACTTCTCCTTTCTAGCTATGAAAGTCCTAGGTGGCATCTTCTTCTGATATAAACCTTTTCATCTACACTGAGAATCTGTCGTCTAATTATCTCAGCTAGATCTTCTGGGTAACTGGCTGCAGCTTCCACATCAGCACTTGCTGCTTCGCCTTGCATTTTGATGTTGTAGAGATATCTCCTTTCCTTAAACCTCGTGGACCAACCTCTGCAGCTTCCTCACTTCTCCCAGCCTTCTTAGAACCGAACAGAGTTAGGGCCTTGCTCTGGATTAGGTTTTTAGCTTAAGGGAAAGTTCTGGCTGGTTGTATCATCAATCTAGACGACTAAAGCTTTCTCCACATCGGCGATAAGGCTGTTTCTCGTTTTCTTTCTCATCACTCAAGTAGCACTTTTCATGTTTTTAAAAAACTTTACCTTTGCTTTCCCAACTTGGCTGTTTGGCACGAGAGGCCTAGATATTGACCCGTCTTGGCTTTCGACATGCCTTCCTCAGGAAGCTTCGTCATCTCCAGCTTCTGAGTTAAAGCGAGAGATGTGTAACCCTTCCTTTCACTTGAACACCTAGAGGCCCTTGTAGCGTTGCTAATTGGCCTAACTTCAATATTGTTGTGTCTCAGAAAAATAGGGAAGCCTGAGGACAAGGAGAGAGATGAGGGGATGGACAGTCAGTGGGGCCGTTGGAACACACACACGTTTATCAGTTAAGTTTGCTGTCTTATATGGGCATGGTCTGTGGTGCCTCAAAACGATTACAATAGCAACATCAAAGATCACTGATCACAGATCGCCGTAACAATTAGCAACGCAGAAGTCTGAAATAGTGCGAGAATTATCAAAATGCGACACAGGGACACGAAGGAAGCAAATGTCACTGGGAAAATGGTGTCGATAGACTCACTCAAGAAAGGGTTGCTGCCAACTTTCGCTTTATAAAAAAAAAAAAAAAAAAAAAAGGCGTTATCTGCAAAGTGCAGTAAAGCAAGGTATACCTGTACTTAAAAATTATTAAAGTGGTGAACTTTATGTGTATTTTACCAGAATTTTTAAAAGAGCAGGTCTTAGTGGTGCGTGAAACCAAGGATAAGGAAAACAGAAGGGGCAGAGATGACTGTCAGATCTCCAGCTACCTGGACCCGATGGAAGAGGCTTGTCGCAGTTTTAAAGGGACGGCAGCAAAATTTGTTGCCACTCCTCTCGCTGACAAGTAGCGTCTCCGACCCCTCCACCTGAATCTGGGCTCTGTGACGGATGGACCAACAAAGTACAGCGGACGTGCTGCTGTGCCAGTTTGCAGGCTCAGGTCTTAAGAAACTGTCAGTGGCTCCCTTCTGACCACCGGGGCGCTTGCCTTGGAACCCAGACGCCACGCTGTGAGGAAGCACAACCTGCTCCGTGGAGAGAGAGGTGTGGAGAGGGACGGAAGGCTGGCACCGACTTGCCAGCCCCGTGAGTGCATGGTCCCAAAGTGAAACTTCCGGCCCCTGGTGAGCCAGCCATCTGAGCACAGACGAGCCATTCCCACTGAACCCTGCCCAAACTGCAGACTTCTCAGCAAAATAAATGACTGCTGTTATTCTAGGTGGCTAAGTTTCTCGGAGTGGTTTGTTGCACAAGGGTAGTAACTTCCTGATTTGGAGGCAGAACTGCTACCACCCAAAGCAGCTCTATGAAGTACTTCACTGGTAGGTTCCTCTATCTTTGTCACTTTTTTTTTTTTTTAAATCAGCTTTTACCCTTAGAGTCGGGCCTTCAATAGCATTTCATTATTTATCGATGGTATTCGTGTCGCCTGTTGCCTGGTTCCTTTGTGGTAGAGGCCAGTCCATGGCTACCATGAACAGTATTTATCAGGGCTCATCCAGGGACCTGTCTTTGTTCTAGGTCCTGGTCACCCAGCCCAATGGGCACTAGGCAAATCAGTAATGCTTCTGGGTGGGAGGCTTTTCACGAAAGGTTGTCATAATTATAGAACTCCTCTACATGTGGACCACTAGACAAGCAAGATCTAACCCCTGGCATTCCCTCTACTACAGCTCAGATTGAGGAAGAACCAGTGACTTAGGCCAGGTTGCCCGGAAGCGGACCCTAAGCCAAAGCTTTGTGTGCAAACACTGTCTTAAGGCAGAGCTCTGAGGACAAAACCCAAAGGGAACAGGGTAAGCAAGGTAGAGACTAGAAGAAGCCAGGCAGGGGTGCAAGTTCAGGCTAAGCCCACAGGGGGCAGCTCTCGGGCTGCTCCTGCCGGGCGATTCTGGAGTGTAAGTCTCACCCCAGAGTGGTCCCAGCTGCAGGCTTCTCACAGTGGCTGAAGGCCTCCCAGCCCAGGGTCTGCCCTGACTCCGGCATCTTCCTCAGCTGTTCTCCTTGTGACACAGGTACATCCTCCCCAACTCTCCTCCTACAGCGTCATGTGAATCTTCCTTTCTCATTTTCTTGATTCACCACCTTTGTTGGTTTTTATTTGGGGACTGACTGAGTCGAAGGGTCAAAAAATCCACCACCCTTTGCCTCCGTCCCTTGGCATTCTGGTTTGCGTTCATTCATAATTTTGAATTTTTCCATTTAATTTTTCTATTAAATCCTTAGTTGATGGGGGCGGGGGAGACGTGGGGGTCAGCGAAGACCCTGGGCCGGGAGAGGGAACGTAAAGTCCCACGCACACCAAAGCACAGGAGGGGTGCGAAGGATGCACAGAAACAGCTGAAGGGATCCGAAGGCGTAAGGGCGGTGCATTGGAAGTGTCTACTACACTCCATTTGAACCTGGGGGAAGGAAGAATTTAGCAACCTATACCCATCAAATGTATTCAATTGATGCCCATGGAACTTTGGAGAAGTCCGTGAAATGTCACACTAGTCTGAATTTTCTAGGTTGGTGGCAAAACACTGGCACCCAGCCAGTGAGGGGCTGCTCTTGCCATGGAACCCCAATCTGCTTGCCCAGTCTCAGGGGAAAATGCAATCTGTCTTTGGCTTGCCCTTCCGGCAAGCCTTCTCAATCCCCTCCTCCTGCCATCCCCTCTTGCCATCCCCTCAGAAAAATCCATTCAGACATCAGCCATAATCAGCCCGGGGGACCTCAGAGACACCGCACCCTGCCCTCAAGCGTGACCTGTCACTGGATGAAAATCAACTTATTCTACCCGCCACTATGGTGCCCGGGTTCATTCAAGCCCTTCCGTCTTCCTTATGACACACACGCCAATAATCATTTATAAGAAGAAATCTTAGAAGGAGGAAATAAACATTAAGTTAATAAATGAAAGAAATCCAGTGCTGCCGGCCTCTCCTTCCTGGGACAAGGATAGGAAAAACTGCCCAGTTCCCTTAATAGTCCTGTTATATACACTTCACGCCTGCATTCTTCAATAGTACATACTATTGCAGAAGCTAAACCCTTAGGCTAAAGTAAAAAAAAAAAAAAATACCACATTTTTCTCAATGGCAGAGAGAAAATTTTCAAAAATTTAATATCGGAACATAAGACGTTTCCCACCAAAAACCAGATTGAGTTATTAAAAGATGTCTGTACATTGGATGAAGAACTCAAAACACGTTTTCCCGAAGAAATAACACAGTCAGTTGTGTTAAGTTTCCAAGTCCAGCCCACAGTAACCTATTAAACTAATAATATAACAAAGAGTGCATTTGAGGAGTAAAAAAACAACACTGTGGAAATTAGTAACAGTCGCAACATCACAGAATTAGGTGAGAAATCATTAAGTTGAACGCCACCGAAAGGAAGGTCTACTCAGAGGGTGCAGACCGAGGGTTTCGGAACTTCTGGATCCTCTGAGGCCTGTTAAGGAGATCCCTAGGGAAGTCTGGAGAATTGCTATTTTTAAAAAAATTTAACCATTATATTTACTTTCAGAGGAGCTCTGAAGCATGAGGAAAAGCTTCAGGCACCATAATACTGCCCCTAAAAAGAGAATACCTGCATTCATTTTGGGGATCAGCGCCTGGTGGAGAGCAGAGACCAGGAGGAGCTCAAGTGGAAGGGTCCTAGACCTAAACCCCACCTCTGCCATTTACCAACTCGTGACAGTGGACAAACGTGCTCCCCCTGTACGCGTCTCAGCTTTGCGGGTCACAGAACAGGGAGGCGGCAAACACTTCAGGACAGCTGAAGCAGTGAGAATGTGCACGTGACACATAGGACTGAAAATATTGGTCCCTGCGTCTTAACTGCCACTCCTCTCTGCCCGGGCAGTGTCCACTCCCTGCCCTCAGGCCAAATTGTCAGAGACAGGATGAAAAGAGAAACCAGTGTCTTTGCAGAGGACTGGAAGGCCAAGTTCTGGCATAACAAGTAGGCCTGGAGGAAGATTTGCTGGAAACACCCGGTTCTGGCTCCCTGCCACAGGCATGCCTTAGAGAGGGAGGTGTTGCCGGGGCAAGGCCAGCACCTAAGCTGGGAGAAAAGCGAGAGGGCTAGACTTTGCGGAGCGACTCCGAGGCCCACCCTGGCTCAGCGGGGCCCGGGCAAGCGATGAGGCCCCAGAACTTGCCCACCAGCCTATAAGGGAAGGCAGCCCAACACAAAACTGTCCCAGGGCTGCAACCGGCTAGGGGGCCTGCAGCCTTGTGAGAATTAAAGAGAAAGAAGCTGAGAGGCCACAAATAGCAGTGGCGGGGAGAAGACTCATAGCCGCCCAAATCATCGGGATGGACCCCAAGGGAACTAGCTCCCAGGACCACCACCCCCTGCCTCACGACCCCCACCCTCAATGTCTGTTAAGTCCCCCAGATCTTAGATGCAAACCCCTGGGGAAAGGGTGATGGGCTATGAAAGAATAAAGTTGCCAAGTTCCAAGCATGCTAAGGAAATTCAGACACGTCGAATTATCCCAAACTAAGTTCCGACGCTAGTATGAAATGGAAACCTGGATAGTAATCGAGTTACAGGAAGAGTTTCATGGACACCAGGTTCGTGGCTTGGGAAACCCATACCCAGTTGGAGCAACTAGCCAACTCCAGAGAGATAAAAAAGCACTCAAAACAACAGGCATCGTTATCCCCTAAGCCACAGCCCCACGTTCGCCGTCGCTTGGATGGAGCTAGCTTTCCCGACCCCTTTCCAGTCCCCTCTTTCCCCCCCACAGCCCTTTGTGCTTTCCCTCACAATCTCCCCCTCTTTCAAAAGCGAGGGTGAGGGGGGGAGGGGAAGCACAGAGCACAAACCCCGTGTATGTCTAAATCCTTTAGCCCTCTGTCCAAGGCAACCCTGGGAGTTGGAGGGTAAAAGTTCCCTCAAACCGTCATCCCTTTCCCACTGCCACCCCACACCCCACTGGTGCCACTGGAGAAGCAGAGCCTACGTTTCCTATAATGGAGTGGGTCTTTGGGGTCAACCACGACTGCTGGAGAGCCCTGATGCCAGAGAGATCCCATGCCAGACTGAGCTCTTGGCCAGTTTTTGCACGCGACCCTTAAGGTCACCCCCCTCCAGCCATCAGAGGCTCCGGGGTTGTACTTCCTGAAGCTCTGACAGCCCCTTCATTCAAAGAAGCAGCTAGCAGCCCAGGGGTGTAGAGGAGGGAAACTAACAGGTTGAGATCTGGGAGTTGGAACAGGAGGACCAGCTGCTCCACCACGGGCACCCTACCTCTCTTGGCAGGCGAGATACGGGTACCCACGGTAGATGCAAACTCATCAGAAGCTCTATACAAATAAAAGGTTCTTTGTAAATTATGGTAACAACCCCCCTCAGATCACAGTAAAACATTTAAGACTGTGTGAATGCAACACAGCCTTTGCCCCCTCAGAACAAAACCCTAGGGATTGCTTTGTTCCGGGCAAGTTTAACTTTTAGGATAGGTGACATCAAGTTCTGTTTATCACGGAGACCAATCTGCCACTTTGCATGCTTTCAAAACATTTTTGCAGGCACTATCCCATCAATTGGAAGAAATAGCCAGTGAGATGGCTATGGCAGTTTTTATTATTCTCCTTTTAACAGATGCCAAGTGTCCCCACGGAAACCTCAGGGCTGGCTAGGAAGACGCAGGCCTCAGGCTAGAATGGATGCTACTATATTCTTCAGTGTTGATAGGACAGCAGGCAGGCTCTACCAGAGAGCAGTAGACAGAATTTCAAATGAAACACTGCAGCTTTACAACCTTGGTTCTGATTATTTTTTTAAACCAACTTCCCAGCTCTAGAGAATACCAGAGAATGAGAGGGTGGAAGGGACTCTCTGGGGTCTCCACGCTGGCTACTTTCCAGAGATATTTCTCGCGGACTCTGGAACTAGAATCGACCCAAAATTATTTGGTGACTGTACTGAAAGTATTTATCAAGGATTTACCAAGTCCACACTGTTGTAAAGAGCACAGGGCTGGCTGCTGGGTATAGATTAATGGTACAGAAGACTCCTTCCCCATATACTGTTCCTAACATCTTTCCAGAATCATCTGTCCCAAAACATAAGCCATCTTATTTCCCGGGTATGCTGTCAGGACAGGAAAAGGAAAAACTAAATTTTCCTCCAAAAAAAAAAAAAAATTGCAAAATCCACACGAAAGAACATTTTTCAAAGAACTAAAATACAATGAGAGATAAGAGAAGATAACATTTGAGTCCTTAGTACACGCCAAGCACAGTTCTACATACTTTACATCTATTAACTCATTTAATCTTCATAATAACCCTATGAGTAAAATACTACTTTATCCCCATTTTACAGATGAGGAAACTGAGGGACAGAGAGATTAAGGGGATTGCCTGAGGCAAAGTAGAAGGGGCAAAGTAGAAACCCTCAGCCCCGCCCCGGCCTTAGAGTCTACGCTCTTAACCACTCACTACCCGCTATTGCCTTTCTACACTAGCCGCTCTTAATTGAAAAATTCTAGGATCCAATGACGATAGCTTTACTGAGTGAATCCACAAGCTGAATGTGGTCACAGGTAATGCTGATGGCTACAGTATAGACCTTGACAAGTCGTGTTAGGACTCGTCCAGAACGAGAGCCAACTGGGTACATTGCATAACTTCCCGGTAAGGACAATGGCCCGGTCACACCAGGCTTTCAAACACGTTACTTGATGGCCATCACCAAACTCCCGGGCCGACTGGGCTGAAAACAGAAACCTAACCAGTGTTTTTTGAACAGAACTTCTAGAAATGACTCGATTCCTCGTCCTCTAAGTTCTCGGTTTCCAGTAAACTGGAAGTAACTTGAGAATGCCATGTCGACCCCCAGGGTTTCGGGACCAGGCCCACCCCAGCTCCCAGAAGCGCCCGACTCCCTTCACGCATCTTGGGGCGTTCTCCTGGCTCCAGAGCCTACAGGACTTCCTCTGCTCAAGGTCCAATCTTCGCTCATAGGCTGTAACGCGACGGGGGCCACCAGGGTGCCTCTGAGAAACACAAACTTGGCCGTATTCAGTCCAAGCTCATCAGTTCCAAAGGGGGCTGCCCCTTCCCCAAAACAGTGAGCTTTCTTGGATGGGCTCCTGACGACGCTCCAGCTCTCACCCCCAGGAAGAGGGGCTAGCAGGCTGCTCCTGCACCCTTGTTTCAGGCCCAAGCACCTTGACTCCTGCCTCTCCCTCCACTTCTGCGAGGTTCTCTTATTCCAGTCTTTACATCTCAGAAGCTGCCCGGAGCCCCAGGAGAAGACAAAAGGCCCAGCATGGGTCATTCTACATTTTCCAGCTGAACGCTGATTTCCCAAAAGAAGACCCTCGTTCTCAGCCTTGCCATCCAGGAACTCCTGTCAGGACAGCCCAGGGCCCAGCAAGGTACCTGGCGGCTGCTACCCAGTCCCTGGAGAAGAGGTTCGGAGGGTGCTGGAGCATCAACTGGCTACAGGTGTCATGCAGTTCCGCTGCTTGCCAGCTGCCTGCCATCTGCCTTCCCTTGGGCCGCCCACGCCCTAGAGAGCTCGCCTCCTGAAGCGTTGGCTGTGAAGCCTGTAAGGCCCTGGCAGCAAGGAGCTAGGAGCCTCCCCAGGGCCGGAAGCTGCTGTATTTCTGAACTGACTCTTCCTTGGAAGAGGAAGGTGCCCTGCCTTCTGGTCTGCGGCAGAGGGTGTAGACAAAGTGTGTTAGGCCTCTCTCCTGCCCAGGGCCTGCCGGCTGTTGGCACCGCTGTGGGCCAGGGCAGCGTCCTCACTCTCCAGTCATCTCCCCCCAGCAACACCTGCCCCGGCCCTGTTCTTCCTTGCTGTTGGGTCTCCTCAGAAATGCAACCTGCTCACCCTGCCCCACCTCCACACCACTAGAACAAGCGACCCCGGCCTTGGCCGAATGCCTGGCCCATTTCGGCTTGTTCTCTCCAGTCTTGTCCATACACGTTTTCCTGGACCCCAAGCTCCCTCTCTCTCAGAGAACACTGGGTCTTGGTCAGGAATGTTGTGCTAAAGACTTTCTCTTAATAGTAGGAGAGTCTGCTTGTGGTAGCCCCAGTTCCCCCAGGCCCTCAGCCATAGGGCTTGACCTCTCTCGCCTGGGTGGGGAACACCTTGCCTCGCTTTCTCCAGTCCCCCGTGGGGGCCAGGGTTTTTTTCTCCACCTGTCAGTTGCTCAGGACAGAGGGTAACTCTGTAGTGCTGTGCTGAGGTGACTTTGCCAGCTAGAACCCAGCTGTCCCCTGGGGCCCCACGCCCTCCCAGAGCCAGTCAGCCTCCTCCAGAGGGTGGAGCTGCCTTCCTCAGCCGTCCCAACTGTCTCCCCGCAGTGCCTCATCTTCCTTCCCAGACTGGCTGCAGAGTTCGGAGGAATCCACTTTCCCAGGCCCTGGGCCCTTGTGTCCTTGGCCAGGGACCAGGTTCTTGTTCACGTCCGTCTCTAGGTACATCAGTGCAGGTGAAGGGCTGGCCAGCTACACAGAATGGAGTGACATGGAAGGAGGGGACTTTAGGAACGAGACCAGACTCCCCACCCTAAGGATCTGCTCCCCTAGATCATGCTTTGCTCTTTCCAAGTAAATGTCTCATGCAGTAAGTTCTCCTGTGTCTTCTCCTCTGGCCCTGACCTTGATGGGAGACCTGCTGTCGTGCCTCCTGCTGACTTACACTTGGGCTCTGATACCAGAATCACCAGCATCTCCTCAGAGGACACCCAGCAGCTGAAACCCTCCTGTGCCAGGAGCCAGCCCTGGTCTGACAGGGTCTCCAGACTGAGAGACCCACAGCAGCTGCCCAGGCAGCAAAGGCCACGGTCGGTTATGAGCCAGTTAGCTGGGGTTCACCCTCTTGCTCCCCCCTCTGGGGACCTCCCAGAAAAGAAACTTCAGGGTTTCCGTAAGTTCAGCGTCTACGGCCGGGTGTTTGGCAGTTTCCTCTCTCAGAGTTAATACTTCTGCTAAACAATAAGGTTCTTACGGATGGATCAGATCCATTCTCTGACCCCATGAAATGGCCACTCTCCATTCAGTCTGGACACGCACGGGTCAGACATACCTCCCAGCCCCTGACATGCCCCTCGGCACCCTCCTGAGTGGGGCAGGAAAGCCATGAGGCACAGGTGTAGAAGGAAGAACTGGAGGAAGAGGAAGCCAGCGGCTTCCTGCTGAGTCTGGCTTAGGGTTCAGGGTATAGGTGGTCCAGCCTCAGAGGGAATTTACCTGTGGAGAAAACAGTTGGAATTCACAGAAACTCTCACAGCCCAAATTCCCTCAAGTGTAGAATGAGGACGCTGGACCCTATGACCTCCAAGTGCCCCTCTGTAGTAGACAGAATAACGCGTGTCCTACTCCCCAGAACCAGTGAATATGTTATGTTACATGGCAAGGGGGAATTAAAGTTGCAGGTGTGAATTTAGGCTGCTAATCAGGTGACCTTGAGATGGGGAGGTTATCCTGGATTATCTGGATGAGCCCGATGTAATCTCAAAGGGTCCTTAGGAAAGTGAAAGATCAAGACGGGACGGCCAGTGTCAGAGTCAGAGAGACACTGAAGATGCTGGCTTTGAAGATGGAGGAAGGGCCGTGAGCCAGAGGGTGCAAGAGGTCTCTAAAAACGGGAAAAGAGACGGAGATTCTTCTCTTCTAGAGCCTCCTAAAGGAGCACAGCCCTGCCAACACCTTGATTTTAGTCCAGTGGGACCCGTTTTGAACTTCTGACCTCCAGAAGAGTAAGATACTAGATTTGCGTCGTTCTGCCACTCGTCTTGTTGTCATTTGTTACGGCAGCAACAGGACACTTGGTTCACCCTGCACCCCTAGCATCTGCACCGCAATTGCCCATCGGCGCCACCCTTTTCACAGGGGCCCCGGCTCCTCTGGCCTCTCAGTCACAGAGTCCCGGGTACCAGCCCTACTGTGAGTCAGGATCCCGGTTCTGGGGCAACGTCATAGCAAATATGTGCACGCTCTGGAGGAAAACAGGTGCAGAATGTCATGCATTCACAGAGGGCCTGGCTATTTTTAAACCACTGTCATTCAAAAAACAATATACATATATATGCATCAGGGTGTTCACGGGCCAGTTACTGAGCTGGGTTGGGTCCCTGCAGATGCAAAGCCAAGTGGGTGTCATCCTTTCCCTCAAGGAATTCACTGTCTAGTTGGAAAAAGAAACGCAGAAGCAGCTACCTGGAATCCTTGCTGTTTCTGAAGTCAGACGGGAGCTGAAGGAGCCCGGTCTCTCCTCAATGGAAACAGCAAATGGAGCTAAGGAGCGACGTTAATTGGCCACGTCTGCCCCAACCTCCTGACGTCGGACAGTGGCGCCAGGCTCAGCGGCAGAGCCTACCTGGGCACACGTATCTTTTAAAAACCCAAACGGCCAATTCTGAGTCACAGCCGGGACGCCGAACCATTGAAAGATCTTTTCCAGTTTTACTTTTTGTCAAGTGTTCTTTACACTTTTGTTGGGGGCGGGGCGGGGGGGAGGTGGAAAACTCGAGTCATAGGGAGAGGTAGAGAAAAATCACAGCTTAAAAGGAGAGTCACAAATGATCCATCCTTTACCTCATGTGTCCCCTCCCCTTCCTGATTCGCAGGACATTTCAAATGCACGTATATTCTTTACATAGATGGATAAGATTAACTCAGACTTGAGTCATTCCTTTTTGCTTGGCTCTTTTTGTTTTTTGCTTTTTTTTTTTTTTTTTTTTTTTTTTTTACGTTTTGTTCAAGACTAAGCAGAATTGCTGTTGGGACCCAAAAAATATGTTGCCCAGAAGACTTACTGACAAAGGAAATTTGAATAATCCCCCCTCTTGTTAAATACTGACTGCTGAAATACTCAGATCGACAACTTATCAGAAAGAAAACTAGCAAACCTTTTAAATCTCTAAGAAACTATAACTTTTGTTGGAGTTGGGGGCTGCCTGTTTTTACAATAATATAAGTATTTCCCGAATGCAACCAGCTAAGACCACATATGTCGAGTTATGAGTCAACTAGGCAAGGATCAGAGCTACCATTACAAGCTGTCTATAGACATTTCCAGAGGCAAGCATGCCCCCTCGGGTGTTGTCTTTAGCTCAAGTCTCTAAACCTATAACATGGAGTATTGCCAAGACGCAGCAAGAAAGGGCCCTGGCGGCTTCAACGATTTCGATGTTGGAAACTTGTCCTGGTACATCGGAAATGCAGAATGGCACATGTCAGTGGGGCTGAGCCTGGAGCCCACACCTGTAGCATCTGCCCAGAATTCTCCTCCTCATTCCTTATGCTCCAACCCTTCTTTCTTGAGATGGACCACACCTCTTTATCCCCAATGGACAATGGCTGTGGATCTCAGAGGCAACACGGGCATCATCAGATAGAAAGGGCAGAGTGTGCGAGGCAAGCAGTTTAGAGGAAACCTTTGAACTAAGTGCCTCGTATGTCCCCACAGAGACTCAGCGCTTTGGAAGAGAGCTGGCTGCCAGTGGTCAATCACTGCCAATTGGGAGGGGGTAGCAAAAGACACTCATAATCTTTGGAATCAAAACTTGGTGGCCTTCAAGTTTCCAGGGCATCTATTAAAACTGGTAGGGGAGGGTGCTGCTACCTTCCCCACTCGTCACACTACCTGCCTCCCTCCCAGGCCCTACGCCTGCCCCCACGTTGCTCACCGATTCCCCATCGGGGAGGGTGGGGAAGGGCATCCCCCAAGATTTTGTTATAAGCGTCCCCACGCCCCTCGGCAGCCGGGCTTGAGGGCTCGCTTCTCCTGCAGCGATTCTGCCAGTCCACTCTTCCTTTGAAAGACCACGCCCTTGGCTCTCAGAGGAGCAACCATTCTCTCCTTTCCCCTCATTTCATCTCAGCACAGGGCTCTTCATCCGCTGGAGACATCGCAGGGCTGTAGGCATGGAGTGCTTCGGTTCATGCCTTGAAAACACGAGAGCCCTAACTGCTGCGAGTCTGAATCGAACCCCTCACACACGCCCGCAGCAACGTCCACAGTCGTTTACCATGAAGCCACGTGGCTCAGGGCACCACTTTCAAGTCTACGGGCCCAAGTGAGTATAAGACACAGGCCGCTTCTTGGGGCGAAAATTCAATTCCAGCCTAGCGACAGCATCACTCCGGACTGAGGAGCGCTGAGGAGTGTGGCATCAAGCCCACCTGTGAGCGGAGGTGAGCCCTTCCGCCTCGGCGGCCAGGAAGGGTGCTCACGAGAGAGGACAGGTACGCTCTGGCGTGGCCGTTTGAGAAGGAGAGCATCTTGGCAAGGGACAGAGGACCGGGTGGGAGGTGAGAGCGCCTACAACATGTTCAACAATGTAGAAGACTCTTCAGAGGTGACCGGAGGGTGTGAGGAGGAGGACTGAAGAAATGGAATGTGAAAAAGATCCTGTTGGGACCAGACTATGGTGCGTCCTCTCTAAAACTGAGCTAAAGAGATAGGACTTTATTCTGTTGGCAGCGGGAAGTCAATGAAGGGTTATGGAGCGAGGGCGAGGTGCTCTATCTTCACTTGGCTTGAGAAAAATGGTTCTGACACAGGACAGGTGGGTGGAAGTGTCTGAAAGCAGAGAGGCTGCCGTGGTTTCAACGGTACCCGCCCCCCCCTCCCCACACACAAAAAATATATCACGTCCACCCAGAACCTCGGAATGTGACCTAATTTGGAAATAGGGTCTTTGCAAATGTAACGGCGCCCAAGATGAGGTCATACGGGATTCGCGTGGGCCCTGAACCCCACGGCTGGCGTCCTCATGCGAGGAGGAGAGGGCACACACAGACACGTGCAGGGAGGAGAACACCAAGCGGTGGGGGGGGCGGGGACTGGAGCGGAGCATCTACAAGCCAAGGACCGGCAGGGGCTGCGGACCACCACCACCCGGACCAGGGCGGAGGCAGGGAACGCATTCTCCCTCGGGAGCCTCCCAGAGGGGAGCTGGCCCTGCCAGACGCCTTGATTTCTGGCTTCTTGTCGCCGGAGGTGTGAGACAAGGCATTTGTCATTTTAGGCCCACCCAGTCTGTGCTCAGTGTGTTGCAACCGCCCTCGGAAACTAGTACAGAGACCGATAAAAAAAAATAAAAAATAAATAAAAACCCAGCTGGAGTGCGGGCTCTACCGAGACGTGATGCCTGAGACAAAAACGAGGCCTCGGGTTAAATATTTGAAAGAATACTGGGAGTTAATAACTGGGGGACAAGCAATCTGCAGCAGGGAGATGGGACTCCAAATTCACACGCGTGAGGACTCCCATTTCACTTTGGGATGGGAATTCCAAGGAAGCTTATAGTCCAGAAGCTTCCCTGAAATCGAAGGTGCTCCTGCAGGGTAGGGGTTCAATCTGGCCTCCCGAACTTGAACTTGGAGTCAGACCAGAAGCAGTGCAGGGCAAGCACCAGCAGTCCAAACCCAAAGACAGGTAGATACATCCTGTCAACCGAATCATCTTGTTTCTCTCTCTCCCCCCCCCCCCGCCTCTCTCTCTCTCTCTCTCTCTCTCTCTCTCTCTTATATTTTTAGGGGGAAAAAAAAACTCTAGAGATTAGTCTAGTGTCTACAGTGTACAAAAAAGCCAAAGAGAGGTTGAAGCAGGAACTTTTGAGAGAGCCTCAAAGGGAAGAGGAATGCAGAGAGTGGTCCTGCATATCCTGACATCCAGGCTTACCCTCCAACTTTGCAGGACCCGGGGTTTGCAGATGAGGGGGTAGTGGATCTCCTCCGTGTTTCCTCTGCCTCGCCTCTTAGCTGCAGGCCTGCTGCCAAGCAGCCCTTAGCCTCCCTTCCCCAATCAGGAATCCTGCAGTCCTACACGGGGAGGGGGGACACAAGGACAGATGTTCTCAACCCAGAGGCCTGTGCCTGGGGCAGACTCTGGAGAGAGGAAGCTTTCGCTCATTCAAGAGCAGTTTAGCCCCCTCTTCACTGCTCTTGGAAGTCCTCCCAGTGTAGCTGGAAGCTGTCCGTGAAGAACCCACAGGACTAACTCTTAAAAAGGGAAAAAGTAAACAAACAAATGTCGGGCCTGCGTACCCACCGCACCCACCGTCCCTGGACCTCGCCTATGGGTTCCTGGCCTTTTCAAAGCCCTCCTGCTTCTCATGGCCTGGGGCCCTCCTTTCTGCCTGGAGATTTCTGGAAACAAAGCAGGGCCTTGTCCCCTGGGCCTGGCACTCACTGACAACCCCGGCCACCTTGCCCACCGCAAGGCTTCGTCTCCGCTCTTCAGCCAGGTGGGCAAGCGGAGCCACCCGCCTCGACACCTCGTCTCCTCTTGCATCCCAGGGTGCCATTCGTTTCTCCTCAAGAGCAAGTCACAGTGAGGGTTAGAGGTACTCGCTCACGTTTCTATCTTTCACGCCACTCAGTTGGGACTGTTGGGGGAAGCACGGTTTTAATAACACTGCTGGAGGGCTGGGGAGGGGACAGGAACACTCATGCTTTGCTATGCAAGTGTCAGTTGAAAGCAATTTCCTTGGAGGTCAAATCTGGTATTGAACCTTTTTTTTTTTTTTTCCTAATTTGTTCTACCTTCTGACCCAGAAATTCTACTTTTAGAATTTTTATTCTAAGAAAATAAAGTATGTGTGCAAAGGTTGAACTAGGAGGGTATTCCTAATAGCAAAATAAAACTAAATGGCATCTAAATATACAAGATGGAAAGTTATTTTAATAAATTTTGGAAGATTCATACATTTAAATATTATCTAACTGTCAATTTAGCTATCATAAGGCCATCAATGACCTCCAGGGACAAGAACAAGGTAGCTCAGAGACAAGTGATAAAAGGCACCTTTTTACCAAATGCTCTTTACCTATTGCATTTTGAACTAATTGAATTGTACATGTTAGACAGGCAAGGTAAACAACATTTTAAAGGATGTTTTGGAAGAATAATAGCTCAGACAGAGAAAGGTATTCAAGAAATATTCAGTGAAAATGATATATGGCAAATTAAGAATATACTACTACATGATGCCATTTCTAGCAAAAAAAAAAACCACGTCTGGAAGGAAATAACTCGAAGGTTTAATAGTATATATTTCTAATGAATAAAAATTACAGGTAATTTTTATTTTCTTCTTCCTTATATGTTTTCCCTAGCTTTTATACAAAGAACATGCAATATTTTAGGTGGTTTTTTTTGGGGGGGGGGCACTAAAAGTTATTTTTCATTTTTAAAAATTGCCCCAACTGTAAATCTTACACTTTCTCTCCTTCCCAGCTTAAGGTCAAACTTCTAAAAAGAAAAGAGAGATTCACTGTTTTCTATTTGCCCACTCTCCTACCCTACTCATCTCACCCACTTCCAAAAAACTGCCTCCTCCATCCCTCGGTCCGCTAAAATTGGCTTCTACTTCCACCTCTCCCTAGAAAGTGTCTGTCCAGTGCTCCGCCCCCACGACCCAATCCCTTGGATGTTTTCGGCCCTCCCCTTCCTGGCCTCCGGGCAGTGTGTTGCGTTCAGTGGATGCAACAAACATTAGTGAAGTACCTATTTGTATGTCAAGCATAGCGTTAGGCAGAGGGGAGAAGCGTCAACCCTGAAGGCTCCGGTCACTGCCTGGGGGCAGTTCCTTCACAAGCGCAAGGCTGACAGCCCTCCTTACAGTGCTCTCTAGATTCCCAAACTGCGCCCCACCCCACCCCACCCCACAGCCCCCTCTGCCTTTGTGTGATTCCTCTGCCCGTCCCGTACACATCTGTCCTCAGAGATCTCTCCAGCCTGCTGTGTCTCAAGCACACCTTTCAATGGGCTCTTATTAAAGATGCTTCGAGAACGCCGGGGCCCAGCAGCCCAGCGTGGCCAGAAGCAGCGGGCATCTTCCCTCCCCTTTTTCCTCGAGGCCACAAGGGACCTTGTCTGCTCTTTAGTCACTTCAGCTCTTCCAGGAGCTCCGAGCTATCCCCTGATCCAACGCCTCGTTCCCTGCCGTACTCCGAGGCACCATTTGTTTCTCCTGAAAAGCAATTGTCACCCTCACCTCCCAATTCGGTTCCTTTCTTAGCTGTTGGCATGCACCCAGGGCAGCCGCCCGTCTCCTCCACTCAAGCCCTCCTCTCGCTTGCCCACGCTCAGGGTTTCGTCCTCTGCCTGCACGCTTGCCCTTACCCTAGACATCACTTAAAACCTGGCCCCGGCAGACTGCAGCCAAAGAATCCCACCCAATGAGCACACAGCGGCATACACGAGTATCGAATTATAATTATAATGAAATTTATATAATGTTATTAACCAATGTTATCTCAATAAATTTAATGTTAAAAAAAAAGAAGAAGAAGAATTTCACCCAAAATACTAGTCTGACGACTTCGTTGCCAGCGGCTCAGGGTCTCTGGGGGATAACACCCTCTGCCACTTACATTCCCCCCGCACACCCACCTCCCACTCGTGCCCTCGACCCTCGGGAGCCCCAGCATCCCCGTCCTTGCACCATCACTGCTCGGTGCCTTTGCCCAAGCTGGGTGCCCCCCCCCACCCCATGGTCTGTGTCATAACCTCGTCCTGGCCGGGCAAAGCCCTTTCTTCATCAGTCCTCAGCTCAGGGTCCCCCCCGCTTCCGAACCTTCTCAGGAGCCTGGACCCTGGGAGGGCAGCCCCCGCTCTGCGATCCTGTCACAAGCATGGCAGCGGGCGCCCTTCGCTGTGTGGCTTCTGTGGCCGTGATTCAGCGGTCAGCCCCTTTAGGGCAGCCACTGTGAATGGTCACGGTCCTTGCACCTCTTAGCACAGCAGCCAGCCAATGTGGGTGCACCACAAAGTGAGCCCACGGCCGCTACCGACCGCAGAAAGAACCAGCAAACAGTCAGTCCTGAGGGCGGAGCTGTCCTTTAGGTCTGGAAGGGCCATAGGATGAGAGAAAGCTCTCCTAGACGTTCTTTGAACCAGCTGCAATGAGGGTCCAGCCAGATGACCCAGTGACGGGCCAGCTGGGAGGAAGAGGAGGGGATGCCATGTCCCAGGCACTGCCTTGGCGTGTCCCCTTCCCTGCTCCGCATCCCAACCCAGCAAAGACACCCTCCCTGCAGCAGGCCGGGCCCGGCCCCCTTGAGGGCTCCATTTCCTGCCCAGGAGCTCAGAGTTTGTCTGTAGGCTTTGGTCCACCAGGAGAATGGGGCTCTGGGTGCTTTGGCAGCAGACCCCCCAAAGGAGCCCGGGCCTTACACGAAGGGTGAAGGGGAGCAGGGCACTAAGACGGCTATGTGTTCTGAACCTCATTCACCAAGGGCCTCAAACCACAGGCCGGAAACCTCCCACATGAGGAGCTGCCTCACCATCATACCTTTCTGTGGCAAAGAGCATTCATGTGTTCAGCATTTAGATAGAACATACCACCTACATTTTTGTACTGATTTTTGGCATTTTCCTTTTTCGATTTGTTTTTTTTTTAACATTCAAAGTCCTCACAAAATGGAAAAGACCAGGGTCTCTTTCCATCTTTAAAACGCCCTCTCATGCTGACACAGGGTGGGAGGGTGGGTGTCCAGGTGTGTCGAAGGCAGGGGTGGCCTCTTCTCCAGTGCCTTCCCAGCCCCTGCACACACTTGGTGAGTCCCAAGGCTCCCCACGGTGGGATGTGGGCACCTCCACCTTGGAAGACAGTGGGTCTCCTCCCACTGTCACCATGAGATGGGAAGAGATGATTGCCTCCAGCATATGCATCCCCATTCAGCCCTGCCCCCTCCCTGTGGGCTGCATGCCCTTGGCCATCTGCATAGAAAGACACAAGAGCCAAGAGAGCGGGGGCTGCAGCAAGGAGCCAGCACCCCCCAGCCACCACCCTCCGCTGGGCCTGCCAAGCCTCTCCCAGCAAGTGTTTTTTCAGCTGAGGAAGGGAGAGCCCCTGGAAAGTGACCAGGTAGCAACAAGAGGATCTCAGGTACAATCGTGATGGGCCTAGAACCTGTTCTGAGAATCAAGTCATTAAACTGATTCATGCCATGTTCGCCAGGCACTTCGACTGCGTCAGCTGCCGCCCCTCCACACAGAGGTCTGGACCGAGTCTTGAAAACCAGAGGGTCCACCCAAGCTGCAGAATCTGGGCCCCAACCACTGAGAATTTTAGCGACGGAACATTCCGACGGCAGTTGAAAGCAACGGTCGAGGGAAGGCCCTGGACGTCAGAATCCACAGTCCTGGGAGGGGTGCACAGGGGGACAGGGCAGTTGGGGCCTGCGAGGGGGTGAGCTGACAGGAGGGAGGAAAAGGGTTAGTCGAGATCATCATGCTAGCGACCTACGGGGAAGAACTGACAGGGGCCAGAGGGACGGGGCACGAGCATCATCATCAGAGAGTATAAAGGCAGACTCTGCCAGCCTCGGTGTGGCCGTCGGCAGGCCCGCCCCAGTGGTGAAAACTCACAGCCTTTGCCGTAGCCACTGAGCAGACTGGCTCTTTCTTAGCCTGAAAGTCAGGAGTCATGGCCGCCCCGGGGAGCGAGCCACAGACAGGCACTATGAAACACGATCGAGCCCAGGCCTCGTGCGCAACGACTTTACAAAAACAAATCGACAAGGGCAAGACTGAGGAGGGGCACACAAGAGAGGTGTCTGTGAGCGGGCACGCGGCCACGTGGCCATCCGACCATGTGTGTACACGCTGGCACCACGCTGGAGCCGCCAAGGGTGGCTGAACCTTCTTAGCTGAAGCCATCCGCATTGTCTCAATCAGCCTTTGCCGTGGCCCCTGGCCTAAGCACCTGATCGTTCCATGAATAGGTAGCTAGGTCTAAACTTCAGAGCGCGCTGCCTGGCAGATGCCACTGTGTTTGCTTAGAAATTTTTTTTTTTAATATGCTGCAGTGCTCTGGGGCCCCTCGGAGCAGAAGTTGGGAACCACAGGCTCAAACCGTTGATTTACGAATCCTGGCTGAGTTCTTCAGTCCTTAACTCCCGGAGCGAGAGAGGTTCGCTTTGCATTTTTGTAAAACTTATTTAAAAAAAAAAAGAGACACTGTGTTGCCGGTACGATTTCTGGGGTGCTTATTTCTCGAGAACCCTCGCCCAGGAGGCATAGTGTTTGTTGACTCGAGGGCACACTGTGAAAGTGGGAGCCCTGGAGAGGATGCTCCTCGGGGTCTCACCACGTGCCCCCCCGTGAACACAGAAGTTGCGTTGTCGAAAAGCACCGTGTCTTAAAGCAACGACAGCAGTGAAATCCCGTCGCCGAGAGTTACGCCCTTGATCTCATCCTAAGCTGTCACTGTTCTTTGTCCGTGTCCCTGTTCCCCTGCCCTACGAGACAGGAGACCTCAAGAAGGCATGGTTCTGGCCTCATCCTTCTCAGATCCGCCCCTGCCACACACACACACCCCACAGCCAGGCACAGTCACGGGGCCCTCAGGAGTGCCTGTGAAATTAGTCTTGAGAAATGGCCAGTAATGGGCAGCTCCCTGCTGCTTCAGGGTGTCCCCAGGGATGAGGAAAATGACAACGACAAGGCGAACGCCATACAGATCTTTTTTGTTCTCTCACACCAGCTCCGTAATAAAACGGAGGCTGGCGGGATCCTTCTAATTCCCGAATGGGAGTAAACGGACGTTACCTCCAGCTGAGAAGCAACCTAGACTAGAGCCAGCACCGGAATCCACACCTTCTCTTTAGCCCTCTTCATGGGGTCTTGAAAGCCAGGGAAATAGGTAGCCCTGGGAAGCGGGGAGGGGTGGGAACAGGAAGGGGGGCGGAGAGGGAAATGAGGAGGAAAAGGAAGGGTCTCTATCAGTGGGGAAATAAAAGGGGTTCTGAAAGAAGCAAAGAACAAGGCACACGTTATCTGAGCTGCGAAAGCCGGAGCTTCTGTCGAATGCTGGAATCCCCATTTTAGTTTCTCCTGACTGCTGCCCACACCCAGAGCACCACCACCTTGAATCATCTTGGTTTTCACAGCAATTACAAGTGCAAATAATCCCGAACTCTTGAGTGAGATTATTCTAAGTAAATTAAGCATGCAGTATATATTCAAGTCAGTGTGCTAGAGGATGCGATATGTTGTTCTTCTGTCACCACTAGATAGCACTCAGGGGCATCACGTGTGCACACGCGCGCGCACACACGTGCACACACACACGCGCGCTCACACACCACGCGTATTCTTTCTCTCTCAGCATTCTGGAAGCTATTCTCTAATCCTCAGCAATCTGCGAAGCACTTCTGCGGCGAACGATCGAAGTCTTGCCCTCTTGCCTCTCTGTAACGTAGCTTGCAGCTCGCAGAGGCGCCTGTCCTGGCTGCAGAATTGGCAGGCACCGTCCCCTCCCCAGCCCCCCGGGCTCTCTGCAACGGCCTCCCAGCACAGCTGGGCGTCCAGTCCCCCAGGAAGAAGCGCCCCTGGCCTTTCCACTTTTCTGGCGAATCTTGGATTCCATACTTTTAGCAAAGACAAGTGCTTGCTCCTGCTCACCCCCAAGGCGAATGGATCAGCAGGTCCCGTGAGGCCGCTGACCACTTCCTGACAGGGTGCCGCTTTCCTGTTCTGCCGAGTTCCGGCGGGCTCTTCCTCCAGTCTGTACATCTCAGAAGCTAATGTGAGCCCCGAAGCGACGGGGAGCCGCCGCGTGTAGAGATACACTCACAATCCTCCAGGAGATTTCTCATCACAGTCCTTGCCATCCAGGTGTCCCCAGCGTGTCCTTTCCCCAGGAAGAGACAGGGCCTAATGGGGGGGTCCCCTAATCCTCAGTCCACGAGGCCAAAAAGGCCCCAAGCCTGAGGCTCCATCTCTCTCTCTCTTTCTCTCTCTCTCTGCGATACTGCAAGACCAGCTGGGTCCAGCTGGTGATGTTCTAGTTTAGGCTACTGTTTTTTGATTTTTTTTTTGGTGGGCGGGGGACCTACGCCACCATAATAAGTATAATTTTTCACAATTACCCTGTACAGATATTTAGATATAATATAGGTGTAGGTATAGATACAGAAAGATGTAGACAGACACAGAACAGGTAAAAAAACAAAACACCCTTTCTGTAAGCAGTACACTGAAGCTTTGGTTTTTAATCTGTTTTAAAATGTTGGCTGTAAACCACTAAATTGATTTCACAACCCACTAATGGTCTGCAACCCGCAGTGTGATCAACGCTGGGGGCGGGGGATAGGTGGTCTCTTAGATGGCCGTGCACCCCAGCAGGCGACCTTTCATTCTCAAGGGATGCCAAGGAATGTTCCGCATCTGAATGGATGCGAGAGCCCCCCCCCCCCTGTCTGCCCGCCACGCCCCCCTGGGGCAGCCGCACGGAGTCCGGCGCTCTGCTGCCCAGCGGGCGTCTGCTCCCGGCCGGCCCAGTCTCACAGAGGCCGGGCTGGGAGTGGGCAGGGCTCGCCCGCACCCCTCCACAGCCATCTTCCCTGGGCCTCCCCACTCTCGTCTTCTCTCTTCCCTGCACTTACAAGATTATGGGGTGTCCGGCAGCTCGAGTTGGGGGGAATGGGCTGGGAGAAGTGGGCACGAGGTCAAGGAGGGGAGAAGGTCAGACTCCTCCCCAGAAGGGGCTGCCTTCATCCCACAGGTCAGGGACTGGCTGGCCCCTCAGCCCACACAGGCTGCAGGCACCGGCCTTGGCCCGCCTTCCTCCTGCTGGGCAGGGGACCCCGTCTTCCAGCTCACATCCCCTTTTCTCCACTCAGAAAACCTTTTTCATAGTAGAGACCATCCCTGACCCTGACAATCCAGCAGAGGGTGGGCTGTCGTCCACGCCCCAAATGGCTGGCGCTTGGGACCATCTACGATGGCATCCGGTTCCGGCTTAAAGAGGGGGAGACCCTGGGAATCACTTGACAGAGTCTTTTAGTTTTGACAGAAAAAATTTGCAGTCTTCTGACCCTCCCCACACGGCCACCGCCAGCGCCCCTGGGGCGGGCCGAGACGGAACGGGCAAGGGGCCTTTGCCGCCCCCAGCCCAAAAGCTCTGTGTCCGTGGCCACATTTCTTTTCTTCGTTCCTCTCTGGATGGTGACGGTCACTCTGTGTCAGTTTGAAACATTTGCTCCCCCAAAACGGATGACGTTAGTCGTGTCTGCGACACTATTCCCAGCCCCGCCGGCTCCTCCGCGGACCCACGGCCAGGTGGCCGGGCCCCCGTGGCGAGTCCAGGGAGCCTGGGTGCGTGTGACAGTGACAAATGCTCTGCGCAGGGACAGCGATTTCTGGGCAGGCCACTGGGGGGCGTGGGCAGCGTTAGGGCGTATTCTTTGTTGATGGGTGAAGAGAGCTTCCCCTTTTCCCTTGGGAATGCAGAAGCTACCTTTCGTCTCCTCTTTCCTCTTTCCTTTTCTCCCTGCTCATTTCATCTCAGCCCAGGTGTCTTCCAGCCCACGCCGGACCTTCGCGTTGAGTCAGCGAACGTGCGTCCTCAACCAAAGGTTCTAATTAACCCTAGACCTTGTCCTGGGGGTGGTGGGGAAAAAAAAAAGCCGTGACCCATAAACCAGGAGGAGGGCGAGCAAGTGCCTACGGTCCGTCAGGCCCTTTGTTTAAGTCAGAGGCTCCTGAGAGCCATAAAAGTGCAACCCCCACCCTCAAGGAATTTACAGTGTCTTTGGAGGGAAAGACGGACAAATGTAGGCCACCGTGCAAGGTGGCAGGAAGGAACGTCATCAATTCACACATTCCCTCAAGGGTGCCGGGTAACTGCAGGGGTAGGGGGCTGTAAGCTGGAATCTGAATGAAATTTGAGGCTCTGGCCGGGCAGCGGAGGTGGGAGTGTGTGGGAAGCGCGCGGGGACACCTGAGGAGACCTTTGGACAAGAACAGAAGATGCCTCCAGAAGACGAGTAAGGGGCAAAGCCAGGGAGTCGGGGGGCGGGCCCCCCGCCGGGCCTCTGGTGCCGCAGCGCACGTTAGCGAGTTTGGACTTTGATCTGCGGGCAATGGAAAGCTGTTGAAGGTTTTGTGAGCCAAGAAGAGGCGGGGTGCCAAGCGGCGTCGGGGGGACAATCACTTGCCAGTGGTGCATGGAAAGGGCCGGAAGGGCTGAGCCTGGAGCCTGGGAGACGGGCGGGGGCCCCGTGGAGAAGTGCGGGTGACGGGCGGCCAGGACGCGGGCGAGCGTGAGGGGGCGGATACCTCTGCGGAGGGGCTGGGGCGCGGGCAGGGCCATGATTTGTTGGCTGACTGTTTTGGGGTCAAAGATGACATCCAGACTTTTCAATTTGGGTGAACTGGGTGCTGTTCCACAAGGCGGCGGTGGGGGCGGCAAGATCTGCCACCGTCGAAAGCGGTCCTTTGCGGGAGGACGAAGCACGCAGGGTTACACATCCAGGCTGCATCCTCGACGACGCAGCCTCCCAGAAATCCTACCCGAGGGATGAGCCATGTGCTTCTTTTCTCTTGTCTCTCCCGCATCTCTTCAGGCATTTCAGAATGTTTTCCTTGGACCTGGGTGTCATTCTTCCCTGAGCAATACCTGGTGTTTCTCAGGTGACAGATTTGCAACCAACCGTCCCCACTGTCCCCACCGATGGGGCTGGCTGAGCAGAGGTGGAGCCGCACCTTCTGGAGGGCGGGGCCTGGCAGTCCACATCGTGGGACAACCGGCGAGCCGCCTGGTGCTCCCCGGGGTGCTTCCCCTGGGGCTCCCCCGGGTGCTCCCCCGGGTGCTCCCCCGGGCCCCCGAACTGACTTGCCCTTGGGAAACAATAGTGCCACTTCTCTTTCTGTTGACTCAGTGGAGTGAGCAAGAGCCCCGCGGGCCACACTTCCTGTGCTCTGGGACTTCTTCTTGACCAGGGGCCACGGAGGGGCACAGCAACCTCTGCAGCGACGTGCGTCAGGACCAGGGACGAGGCTGTGCGCTCCACTCCTCGCAGCGCACAGAGCCAAGCCCACCTCTGCCCAGACGCCAGGGCCGCTCCTGGCGCCCCTGTGGGCGCTGTCCCCTGAGGTGCCGCTGCTCTGCGCACGCGGTGGGCAGAGCAGGTCCCTGCTCTCCTCTCCTCTTTGATATTGCCAGACCCCCTCCCAAGGTCCTGGGCCTCTGCCCCTGGAATTAGCACCACCGGGGGCAGCAGTCAGAACACCCGACCCGGCATTCTGGCCCCCCCCCCCCCCCGTGCCGCCCCGGTGGGAGAGCCGGCCGTGTGGCAGTCAGCAGGGGTGGGAGCAGGGCGGGGTTTGCTGCAGAAGGTGACCGGCGGGGAGGACCCCGGCCCGGCCTCTGAGGGCACTTCCCCCACTCCCGGGCTTGCTCTTCAGACCGTGAAGTGCTGTGGAGTGAGCCCTCCTGTGTCTTTCCCTCTGTGCTTTTGGCCTTGATGGCCGTTGGTGTGCCACCTAAGGTGACCCGCCCCTGCTGACGCCGGGCATCAAGTCCCTAAGTGCCTGGGCCCTCGCAGCCGGAACGTTCTTTGGTCCAACCGGGAAGTCGTCATGCAGAGCAGCCGCGTGAGCCACAGAAGCCACTGCAGGCTGTAGTCACCTGGTCACAGTGACCGTCCCTCCGGCCCACGCCACGTATACAAGCACACCAGACTCAGCCTCAGAAAGGCCAGCGCGAAGCAAAGGGGAGGCACAGGGCCGGCCCTCCAGGCCACCGCTGCCTCCAACGTAAAATGAGGCCTTTGGACTCGGGGGACGAGAGGTGGCCCTCAAGCGCGGGCGGCCCCTGATGTCCTGAAACCCCATCAGCTTTCCCTTCTTCGCCCCAACTCAATTGTTCCTGCCCCCGACACGCCGAGGACGCCGGCAGGAGTCGGCCGACCCGACCCGGATCCGCGTCGCCGCGCTCCCGTCATGACGTGATGACCGGACTGCCCTTGGCCTGAATAGAAACCAGGCGGCAGCACCAGCGGGACCCCCCACTTGGAAGGTCCTTTCACGCGCTAGGCATGGACTAAAGGCTCCCGGTGGGGGCAGGGCAGCAGCCCAGGGAACACGAAGTGAACAAACAAGGCAGACCCTGACCCCCCACCCCCCCCCCACCCCCGCGCTCCCACCCGCACAGGAGAGACAAACAAGCGGCAGTCGAAACTCTGCCGCCTCCACCGGTGGGTGGTGGGGCGGGGCTGGGCCCACGTCCCTGCTCTCCCCCAAACGAGCAGGGGCTTCTGAATCCAGCCCTGGGGAGAAGGTGAGAGTGTTTGTTTGCCCGGGTTCAACCTGACAGTACCCACACCCTTTCTGCTTCTTTGCTTTCTTTGTTTTTTGGTTTACAGGGGATTAGAATCTTTTGATATTTAAAAGACAAAAAAAAAGAAAAAAAAACTTATAAATTCAGCTGATGCACACGGAGCCTTCCTTCCTGGAAGTGAGCTGGGAGGATGGGCAACCCGGGGCCATTTCCTAATGGGCGCTGGCCCCTGGGGGCCCAGCTGCCGAACAGAGGAGAGGCCTTGTCTAAGTGGCTGCTCCCCAGGAGTATCGTGGTGGGGCACTCAGCACCGGGGGGCCAAGAAGGTCCCAGAGAGATGGCGGTGCCGGTTTCTCCTTTATTCTGTGGCCTTCTCTTCGGCCAGCTCTCCTCTCAAGCCATGGCAACTGCTCCCTCCACTCGCCCTAACACTTCAGGAGCCCGAAAGGCCCCACCTCCCTTCCTCTCCCTCCACCTGCCCCGGTCAGTGTGGACGGGGAGGGCACAGGAGTGTTACAGCTGAGAACCAGTGCGGACGGACGTGTGTTGGCCGGGGCGGGCTGCTTTCCACACGTAACACGTTGCTTTGAAGCTGCCGTTGAGCACGTGCCACCCCCGCACCCGACTCTGAGCAGACCCCTGACCCAAAACAAAGTGGCCTCCGACAGCTCCCCGACACCACCTCCCCACCCTGCACCTGGACACAGGTACTTAGGTCCCTCAAATCTTTTGTGGACCTTCCTGTGCCTTTGTGAGGATAAAGTGATGAGCAAACAGACAGGCTCTCTGCCCCCAGGAAACCAGCAGTCTAGAAGGATGAGACAGACGTTAATCAAATAATCACCCACCGTCCCCATTTATAATTCTAAGTGCTGGGAGGGAAATGCCCAGAGCCACCCAAGAACAATAAAAGTTAAAGTGGAGAAAGGGCCCCCGGAGAATTCTAGTTTCCTCTTTCCCCAGCTGAATTTGACTTCGGTACAACTTTACTGGTTGGTTGGTGATGGTTTCTTTCCAAAACGTGAGATAAAAGGGCTCTCCTGCTGATAAGTTTCAGGCTGACTCCCGCCAGACGCGGGACAGAAACCCCCTCACCCACCCACTTCCACGGGCCCCAAACTAAACAGACAGAAACACGGCAACCCCCTGCCGAGGACAGCCCACCCACCTTGCACGCATAGCACGGCCGGGTCCCGAGGCCGCTATTTTTGGCCCATCCCTGTTCTACACTTCTAGCGCTCGTTTTCGAAAAGGCCCAGTGATTTCCCACCCGATTCTAGAAATGGAGACGTCACCCACATGGTGCCAGGGCCATGGAAGGCCCTGGAGCTCTCACACCCGGAGAGGCCCTGCTGGCTTTGGATGACCTTCCCAGGCCTTCCTCTCCCAGGGAGGGGGGCTCAGAAACCCCCCTCTTCCCGGAGAGTTAAGGCTCATCACGGCACCCAACAGACGGGCTGTGCTCCTGCCCTGTGGCTGCACCACCCAAAGCAGACCAACCTCTGTGTTTCTAATCGGAGGTTAATTGGCCTCCAGAAGGGGTGCCCCCTGGGGGAGAAACTCAGTGGCAGCTTGCCCCCAGGTAACCCTCCGCTGAATCTGCTGTGCAGCCTGCCTGGCCCCCGTCGCAGAACGCACAGAGCTATCATCAGAGTTCTGAAGGTTGTTCTTGTTCGACACCCTCTCTCCAGTTAGACTCCCTGAGAAGCACGTCAGTTGAAGGGAGAGGGGGCGTCCAGGACGTTTGGGCCGCGGCGCTGGTTCAGCAAGTGTGGCTTTGGCTTGCCCTTCTCTGGCTGACCGGGCTCCTCCTATGCGAGGACTGTGTCCGCTCTTTCCAATATCACTGGGAAAGAGAACTAGAGTCCTCCCGGCTCGCTCGCTCCCTCGCTGCTGGGACTCGCTACCACCCGGGGTCGCTGTTGAGCACTGACCCTGTGTGGTCCCCGCCCCGCCGGACTTGGGCTAGTCCAGCAGTGACCATGCCCTTGCTGATCCCTCAGCCAGCTGCGGGCTTCTTCAAGGGAAGATGGCCCCGTGTCCCTGGTATTAAATTCAATCTAGTATGCTCTGTCTTTATGCATGCACCTGTGCATGTGGACACACACACACACACACACACACACACACACACAGCTGCTGTCTCCAAAGCACGTCCAGTGTGCCTGCGTGGCTGGGTCAAGGGTTTCTTCCACCCCCACCACACACTGTGCTAAAATCCCACCCTCTCCCCCAACTCACAGCTTGCTTATAATGAGGCTGGTTCAGCCATCTTTTACTCATGGTAATACATTATTGCCATGAGTTTGGCCTGCCCGTATCCACCCCGAAGGACTACAGGACTCTGGAGATCAGGAATTGGAGTTTGGAGTCTTCCCCAGAAGACCCGAGCTCCCATGCTGATAGCCCCACTCCTCACCTACTTAGCTTTGCATTCAGGAGATTGGGGGCAAGTCACAGAAATTTCTGTAACGCTCTAAATCCATTTAAAAAAAATGAGTGCTTGCTCTGTTTCTGCATAACTAATATGGATGGTTAAGCATGTTTTTAAAGGGGAGAGATTAGCTTCTCTTAATTTTTTTAAAAAATTGAAGCCAGCTACTTTTGCATCCCTCCTGTATGCATGCTCCAAACTGTCTGCTTGGAGAATACAGTCACCCTTTGACAATCTTTTATTTATTCTGTATATTTCACTCAATAGTTAAATATCTAAATGCTAAGATTTTTTTTTTTTAGCATAGGCAATGGGCCTTGCCCATATAGACTTGAAAAAGAGAATACTTCCCCATGGGTTGTTCTGTAAGAAACGGATTCTTAATCTAAACAGCAAATCCCTGGATCCACTTATTCATGAATACTACTGATAGCATTCGATACAATAAATGCTATAAATCTGAAAAAAAAACAACCTCATGTCTACCTCAAGCCAGCACCGTAGACTGTGTCACACGGGGCTCTGTTTATCACTCTTTTAACTTTCGAGATATTAAGCTGGGGTGATTAGAAATTATTTTCATGTCTGTGCTCTGCATTTACTTGTAATCCAGCATCGGGATTCCCTTTGTTTACCATTTTGAGCCAGTCCACTGTGGGTCTGAAGCGAACGACGGGGGGCTGAGGAAAGGCGTGAAAACTGTTTGCTGGTCAGAAAGCGTCCTGGCAGCTGGCAGTGGCCGGCCCAGCGCTAAGCAGCTCCGTGACTGGGGTCCCGAAGATGCCAAGGGTCTCCCTAGCTGCTCTGGAGATGCAATCAGTACACGCCCAGAGCACCCACACTTTGCTTGCAAAGAGGAGAGTTTCGAAAACAACGTAGAGATTTTCTAAATGAGATAGTTGCCCCCTCTAATTCCTCCACATGCCTCTCAAGAGTTCACGAACCAATAGTTAGGAAACAGGTTATTTTCCTTCCGGTACGGCTGCTGGAAAGGCACCATGACCGAGACTCTGGAAGGCTCCAAAGGGGTTTGTTTGGGGCTGCTTTCTGTTGGTTGGCTTGTCTGGGTGGGTTGGGGCGGGGCGGGGTGGGGGAGGGACGTTGCTCCTGCCAGCCTGTGTGTGCTCTCTCCACCCCAGGCTCTTCGAACCCCTGGCCTTGGTAGCATTCTCAGCCTTCCCAGCATACCTCACTCCCACTCCAGCTGGGCTGCCTGTGCCCCTCACTCCCCGGCACTGTGGAGTAACCACACTCCTGGGATTCACCAGGAACCAAACGCTCATGGTTGAGAAAAGCATGGGGGCTGCCCTGAAATACAGGCCCCCCCGCTCATGCGGCACTCCAAAACGGCAGTGGTCCAGGTTTTAAACCCAGTCTTCGTTTTGATAAACCCTAAAATCACATGCTGTCCTTTAGGGTTATTTGACCTTTCAAAATAAATTCAACCCATAACTTGCAAACTGAACCCTCAAGACAACAGGACAACATGCCAACTTGTTATCAAACTCTAGAATAGCTACATATCTGTTACAAAGGAAGAAATAAAATGTTCATCTGTAGACCATAATAATATTATGCACCCAGGTAATATCAGAGTATCAATTGGGACATTCTTAGTATGATACAAAATAAATATATCACGATCTCCCAAATCAATACCTTTTCTATATCCCAACAATAAGCACAAAATATAGGGGGAAACTGCGTTCATACGAGCATTGAAAAAGATTTAGAAACAACACTAATGAGAAATGTCCAAGACTTATGTTAAAAACACAAACTTTTTGCAAAGATTGATAGAAAACAAAAGTTAAAGGAAAGACATAACTTTGGATTGAAATATTAGATATGATAATGCTATTAATCCTTGCCAAAGTAATTTTTAGGCAAAATGCAATCCTAATTAAATCCCAGTGAATTTTTTTTTTTCAACTTGGTGAAAGATTTTAAAGCTTATCTGGAAGGAGGAAAACAAGGGTGAGAATAGCTAAGAGCTGTTTAAAGAATATCAAGGAGTTGCTTTTCCTGAGATCCAAACTATTGTAGCTGATAATTAAAATAGTATGGCGCTGACATAAGACTCTGCAGACCAATGAAATAGAATCAGAGTCTTGGAATCTGATACATACATTTTGAAAGTTTAAATCTAAGAAAGGAATCACCAAAAAAGCAATGGTTAATGGAGGAATTATCTAAAACCGAAATTGGAAAATGTGACTTTTTGAGGGGAAAAAAAATAAAATTTAATCCCTTCCTTATACTATACGCCAAAATAAAAACCCAGTATATTAAATGTAAAAAAAAAAAAAAAAAGAATCCAAAGATATTGAGAAGAAAATAATGGTGTATTTTTAACTAAAGCCTGGGTGAGCAATAGCTTTCTGAACATGAAATGGAAGTGATTCTAATACAAGAGCGAGTTATTTAGAAACATATCAAAAACATCCTATACAAAATAGAAAGGGAAATGATAAATTGGTTGAAAAATATTTGAAGGAAATGAACAAAGACCTCACAGGCTTAATATAGCAAATACTTTTATACATCAATAAGGAAATAATCATGGGCAGAGAAGCCAGACATACAATTTTTAGAAGAAACACAAGTATATAACAAATACATAAGAAACGTTTGATCTCAAAGTTATTCAGAAAAAGGCAAATGAGCAAAATGAGACCATTTTTTGCCGCGTGTTTTAATCATATCCACGGCTGATCAGGTGGAGGTGGGGTGTCCATGGATGGGGAGCGGATGCTGCTCAGGCCTCCTTCAAAAGAGCCTGCCCCTGGGAAGCAGAGCTGACTGACAGCTCTGGCCGCCCATCCCCCCCATACCAGCCCATTCCTGCCTGTCTCCAGATTCTTCCATTTTGGTTGGGGATTCCCCAGACCCTGCCCCAAACTTTCGTAGAACCTTGCAGCCGACCGAGGCTCTGATCCAGCCCTTTCCCCTCTTGCCTTCACGGATGTCTGAAGCCTTTTCAGGCACCAAACTGACACATGAAGCAACCCAGGCACTCTCCTACACAGCTAGAGGGAGTGCAAACGAGCACGACCTTTCGGAAACTGTGAATAACTGAATGATGAGACTCCCTCACACGATAGGGTAGTGTATGGTCAATGTTTGAGAAGATGCCTGGCAAGGGAGATCCTTGTGTTGTGATCTGAACTGGGTAAGATGAGAAACTACACTGAGAGCACAGCATCAGTCTTACACACCATCGCGTATCACGGATAACATACACAGAAAACAGACAGGCTGCAAGTCCACCAAGGTGTCCTTGACGGCTGTCTCGGAGCGTGGAATTATGAATGGTACCTTCCTCTCTACACTTTCCTACATTTTCCCTGTTTTCTGCAAAACGTATAAGTTGTTTCATAATCAGAAGCTGTTGCTTTAAAAAAAAGAAAAAAAAAAGAAAAGAAAAGATTCAAACAGAAGCCAGAACAAGAGGTAGTGATCTATAGAAGTGGATGGAGCCCAGGGTAACGGACAGAAATGGCTGTGGTGGACGACGGCCGATGACCAAGGCAGCCGGGGCCACGGGGAGGAAGCAGATACGAACAGGGGACGATCTGAGCCACCAACGGGAACGAGGCTTTTTGAGGAAACGAATAGGAGACACTGAGAGTTTAGGTCAGAACAGCTCTCAAGCGCTTCAAGAAGACAGTCTTCAAACGCTAAACTAAGTGGCCGATGGATACCACCGACGGCTCTGGGCGTTGCCGGGTGTGTGGATGCTGCGTTCTCCCTGGCTTGCCTCCGAGCCCCCAGATGAAACACACTGTCCACGCAGAGAAAACGCTCACCCCCCTGAGCCGCCAGGTCTCAATGGTCACATGCCCTTCTACCTGACTCGAAGGCACCCATGGGCCCCCAGGGCGAAAGGACTCGGGGTTGAAGCACTATCGCCACCCCCCAATCCAGGGAGGACAGGCTTCTTTTGAAGAAGCTACTTCTTGGGATTCGTTTTTCTTCTCTCTTGCTTAATTCTGTGTTTCAGCTTTGAAAGGATGCATTTGGGAAAGATTCCGTGGGTGTAGATTACATGCTGGTCACACGTTCCAAAAACATGACCCTGGACGGTCCACTGGGGTGTGAGGTAACCCCAGGAGATATTTGGGGGCACGGTCCTGCCGAACAGAGTCTGCGCAGACGCATGCCTGGGTGCTAATGTCTCGTCGGGTTCTAGTAGTGCACCTCACTCTTCCTCACAAGGACAAGGGGGCAGGGACCCCTGCCCCAGTAGGCCTCCTCCCTGCCACCTGGGAGGACATTGGAGAGGATGGTGGCCGAGTGCACGATCACTTTCCTACCTTCTCATGGCCACTGGGCCGGGAGAGACTTCTTCTAGCTCAAAAACAAAGTAAATCAAAAGGAAAACAGAGATGGAAACAGAAAATGAATTCCCAGCCCCGAACTTGAAGACGTGGAGAAAGAATGCGCTTGTTGAAATCACTTTATGCAATATTTCTCAGCCAGGTTTTAACCTGCAGTCTAGGCGGAATATGACAAGTGATGTCCTAAAGCTGCTTCACTTTGGGACAATCGTGACGAAGCCCTGGTTCCCGTTGGAATGGCTATGCTAAGAAACCCTCCCTCACCGGTTACGCCTCTCTTATTGCTTCTTTCTTCCCTGTGGACCCTACAGAGCCCTCCTCCCTTGAGGACCCACCTCTGTCCACTCGTCTTTGCTGGTTACTTTTTCACGCCTATATATTGTAGCAAAGCCACACCTGTCACTCTTAGACATAAACCATGAGTTCCCGTCCTAGAGGGCTCCCCGTCGGGTCTTCCCAGGCCACTGGGGGTCTCGCCTACCAGCAAGAGAGGCCCCGAGAACCCTAAAGGCTGCCTGTTCTAATTGCAACCACCTCCCTGCAGAAAGAAGGTGCTCAAGAAGGGAGGTAGGGGGAGGAGGGAAGGCAGGGGGAGGGCAGGCCACCCTCGCGTCTCTCCTTTTTCCCGAGCCCAGCAGGCTCTCTTCTTCCAGCCTGTGCATCTCAGAAATTCACAGGGATCGCAGGGATGAAGAAAAGCCCTGGACGCGTCATTTACCCTTCCGAAGCCAAACCGCTGACTCTCTTGAAATTCCCAACAGGCAGCTCCTCCTACCCGGGTTTTCCTGGCAGGGCCTGCTCCAGGAGGTGACGGGGGCACGAGGCTCAGGGTGGTCCCCCAGGCCCAGAAAGGCAGAGTCCAAGGGCCTCAGGCTAAGGACGTGTTTGCTCCACCTCCAGTCCAGAAAGCAGATAAAAAAAGGCTCACCCCTTTTCTGAGATCTTTTTCTCCCACCCGTTCTGGGCTTCACTCTCTGTGCAACTCTGGGATCAGTTCGGGATCAGCTGAGACACTCTAGGGGCGTCATTCGAGGATTTATTTTTATTTTTATTTGTTATTTTTAGCCAGGACTGCAGTAAGAAATACATTTTACGTGGGCACCCATCACACCCACTGGAGTTCTCAAAATGAAACACAAATTTCGCAAAGCAGTAGTTCTCCCACTACGTGCAATGCACTCTGACGTTTTCCATTATTATATGAACATTGTTCAAAACTCACGAAATTATTCCACAAACCATGGTTGGGTGGCGGCTGGCCGTTTAGGAACTGCTGCCCTAGGAGATGGGTGGTGTCCCTTGGGCTCCCGGGCGCTCTGGCAGCCCCCTCGGGGGTGCCAGAGAGAAACAGTCGGAATTAGAACAGACCGGCGACAGGCCTCCTCTCCTTCCCCGTTTCTCTGTCATAGTGCCGACCCGGGGCCTCTGACAGAGCCGCCGGGGCAGGGGGATCCGACACTAGAAGCCTTGCTACTGGAATCTGGACCATAGAAAAGGCACAGGATGGAGTGTCTCAGCCGAGAGGTCTATTCTACGGATGTCATTCCAGAATCTCGTGTTTCTCCGAAACTCACCCCTGCATACTTCCTGTCACTTTTTAGGTTGAGGAGGCTAAACCTCCTGGTCCCTGGGCGGGGGCGCAGGGCCAGTCACTGTAGGAGGGATGCTGGGAGAAGAGGGAATTTGAGAAAACCTGCTTGGAGGTATGCCCCATATCCAGGTCCCAAGTCTAACTGCACAGCATAACCACAGACATCCGTGTTTGCCGAGCCCTTCCCATTTCCAGATGCCGTGGCCCCTTCCTCCTCCCTGCTGAAGCACTGTGGGCCCCGTGGAAATCCTGGGCTCATGGACCTTGAGTCTCAGAGAGAGCTGAGCTTGTCCCCCACCTCCTAAATGACTGGGGTTTGAGGGGGGGACTGGGACGCCTTAGGGAGGGTGAGCCTGAGCTCATCAGACGCACGTGCACCTCAGAGACACACACACAAAAAACAAATGATTCTGTCTGCCCGTCTCACCCTCTTCTCACTCGGGGCTAAAAGCACCCTCTGAAAGGCCGCTGGCGGGGACAAGGTGGCGGGGACAAGGTGGCAGGGACAGGCAAAGCGGCCCCACGGCCGCTCTCGGCCCTGCCTTCCTGGCGGTGGCCCATGCATTCTCGTTGCCCTTGCCTCCCTATCTCTTTGGGAAGCTGTCGTCCTCTCCATGGACCTGAGTGTTTCCAGCAGCCCCCTGGCGATGCCCCTCGGATGCCGGCACCCGGGCACGGCCCGGACAGCCCCACGCTGCAGGGTGCTGCTCCCTAGGATCCCAGGCCGCTGGGGCCGGGCTCACGCTTGCTAGGTGACGTTGGGAGCCCTTCCTTTTGTTGGTCTCTCCCCTGGCCGAATCTGCTCCTAGACACCAGGGAGGGGCCCAGGAGAGGGACTTTATCAATCTCTGGCGCCCAAGAATGGCATTCCTCTACATCTCCAGCTCGAGCCACTGCAGTTGCCCAAGTTCTTGTGTGACCACCATCACCCACAAGCATTTACATCACGCTCACTACCCCACGCTCAAGCTCAAGGGAGCAACCAGAGGCAAGGCAAAATATGCGCAGGAATCCAAGCAACAGAGAAGTGCCCACAAGTGCTCAAGATAGAAGTCTAGGGAGTGCGAGCTGGGCAGGGCGGCTGGGGAGGGCCGCACGGGGAGGTGGCATGCGAGGTCAAGGGCAGGAGTGAAGACACGCAAGGCCAAGAGCAAAGACGCGACTAGGCCAGAACTGGAGGCTTTACGTAAAGTGAAGTTAATGGGACCATGGACGCGGGGCGCGGGGTGGGCGGGGGGTGACGGGAGAAAGAACACGAGGAAGTGAGCTCAGCGTGGCTAAAGAAAAAGAGTGTTCACGAGGCGGGCACACAGGACGCAGGGAAGCCTGGTGCAAGTCGTCCGTGGGGTTGATGTTGCCTTTTCTCCGGGATCTCAAAAAATAGTCGTCCTCCGAGCAACGCCGCAGCGGACAGCCAGAACCAGCGGTCCCGATTCAAGTCACTGCAGTGCCCAGGGATCCTGTGATACCGTCAATGACGCAGCACTGTTCTGTGAGCCCCGGGATGACGCAAGCCCAGTCTCCCAGAGCCGCAAAGAACGGGCTTCCGCTGTGCAAGTAGCTGCTCTGGATTTATTGTCTCCCTCCTCTGCGTCATCGTTTCTATCAAGTGACAGAGAATGTGTTTGAAAAAAGAGGCCTTTCCCGTTTCCTTCCCCTACGCGTATGCCTGGTATTCCTCCATGCCCTAGATCAGAAAGTCAGCTTAGATACGTACTGGAGTCGTGGAGCACTTCAAGCAAGAAGGTCAGTGCTCGCACTGGGGTGGTCATGGGACAAGCAGACCTCCCACGTCTCTTCCAAATCCAAAATGCGCAAGTCTCTCTACCCCCACCCCAAATCCATCCTCTGTTTCCAAGGCTGCCAGGTGTATGGCTGACCGTCTACTACCCCGTCTCCCAGTCACGATGTCAAGTGTGGCCACGTGGCTGCGTTCTTCCCAGTGTGAGCCGAGGGGTATGTGCCACTGCCGGGGAGGGGGGGCGGCCCAAAACCTCCCAGGTATTCTTTTCCGTGTTTTTCGCATCCTGTGACCCGGAACTATAACGATAGCGGTCTTGGAAGCCACTTATTAAATATCGGCCTGGGTCCCTCAGGGAACCCATAGGGCAGAGAACATCTGCCACTAATTCCAACCATCTGGAATGCCTGCCCTGGACTTCTATGTGAGAAAGAAATAAACGTCTATTGTGTTTGAGCCATTATATTTTGGGTCTATTTGTTATAGCAGTTTGGCCTACCCTAACATGAAGTGGAAGGCCTGAATTTATCAGTCACCTGAGTGACTAGAGACTCGATTACTTACAATTCGGGGTATTGACAACTGAAGAAAAGAGAAAGTTAGGGGGCAGTGTGAATAAAGGGCGGCATGTCTTCTGAAATCTTCTGGAGGTGGCCACCTTAGCTTTGTGCTTTTCTGTTTGAATTTAAAGGCAGATTCAAAAACTCGTTTCGAAGGAGGCATCTGAGGGCTGTTTTTCAATTTAACTAATATCCCCTGCGATAGCCTTGCAGGTCGATCAACTCCTGCAAAGGGAACCGGATACAAAACGCAAGCAGCAGCCAGTCCTTGCCCCAGGGAATTTGCCATATACTAAGTGTCAACGGCCTGTTGCAGGGCTCGCCCAGCTGCTTCTTGGCTCTGGGCACACACTGTTTGATTCCAACGGGTGATGTTAATGGAAGTCTGCCGAGCTCGCGGGTGTAGGGGCCTGAGCAAGGCCGCAGGATGCCCAGGCTCACGCTGGCCGTGATATTGTGGTTACTTACTGCTGAGCCCTATGTCTGTTTCACGTGACCTCCGAGAAACACTGGTACCCTTTCTGAAAAGGAATCAAATACAGTGACCCGACCAGCTCTTACCAGCCAAGCTCCTCCTCCAGGCCCTGGAGAAACAGGGACACGGGGAGAATGTGGTGCATAAAAGAGAAACGCGAAGGAGTTCTGGAAGGAGGGCATGGTGCTCTTCCTCCACCCTAGACTTCTCCTCTGGAGAATTGCATCTTAGGAAGAAGACTATCGCTGGCAGCACAGCACCATCCATGACCAGCAGGAATGCAAGGGGGTGGGTGCCTGGCCTGAGAGGAGACGCTTCTCCTCCGGCAGCTGTGAAGCTGCCCTCGACCCTCCAGGATGCTGCCAGAACTTACACGTTTCGAAACAGCACACAAAGCATGTACTGGCATACTGCACACTGCAGAACCTGCCGTGTGTACTCTGTCCCCAGCCCCTGTTAAACTGTCCTGCAATAGGCCCATACCTGGGGGCACTCTCACTAACTGCTTTATTCATGGCGGCAGCAAGAAGAGTGTGTCCCAAGAGATGCGCGTCAACTGCCCTCTTACCTAGGACACGTTGCCCCGAGGAAGGCACGAAGCCGCCTTGCCTCACCCATCCGCTTCTAACTCCGGACACAGGAGCTTCAGCAGACCTGAGATGGCCCCTCCCTACCCCCAAAACTGTCTTCTGAGGGGTAGAGAATGGTGCGCCAGCCGAGCCCTCATGAGAGCCAGCTCTAGGAATCCGGTCAGAGAAAGGCTCCGGCCCGATGAGCAGGTGACTAGGGCACAGCAATCGCACCCTGGGAAAGATATTCTAGACACGGACACCCTACCCTGGCTGCCTTTTCCCTCCTCCCCCTTGACCAGGAGACTGGAAAGGCCTTTACTTGCCCAAGCACCACTAGGGGTTCAATCACCCAAGCCTAGACCTACACTGGAGCACCTTCACCTCCTAACAGGGCATGGGTGACGTTTCCGAAGACTGCAGCCCGCCACGTCTACAGAAGAGACCAAGACATATCTGATGGGATTTGCTTGTCTGGGGAGAAGGGTGAAGGGGCTGTGTTTCCCGTTTGTTAACACAGGTGGCATGAAGCCAGTCCGGAGCCAGGGGACAGCGAAAGGGCCCTTTCTGGAAACTGGTAGGAAAATACAGATGTGCTTTGAACTTCTGTAGAACTGCAGCACTGCTGATAATGTGATCACAGATGACCTGAGAGCCCCCCACGCCCCCCGCCGCCTCCCAATATGGCCAGGAGGGGCCTGCCCAGCCGACCGACCCCCTCCTGCACTGCAGCCTTGCCCGTGACAGCCATGTCCTCATGGAGCTCAGTCACTTGCACGTTTTGAGAAGTGCTAAATTGCAATCATGCAAATACATTATACATCCCATTTCTTAATCCATGGAATGGAAAGAAAATGCAAATGAACATACCCAGAAGATACTATGACTGGGTCAAGCCTGTTTTTTTTTAATTGCTGCGGTCTTCTGAAGACAGGCATCCAAACCCCAGCGATGTCATTCTCCTGCAGGTCCTGACATTTCAGCTAAATGAACTGCTCTCTCTTAGCTGACATCTGGGCCACCTGGCCAATATGCCACGTGCTGCATGTGACCGGCTTGCAGCCCACCCCCTCACGGCCCCCAGCCCCCCATTCCTTTCCTGATGGAAGCCTGCTGGCGCAGACACTGAGCTCTACTTTGCCCTGCCCTGCAGGCATACAGTTGAAGGAGGGATCTGCCCAGCCCCCAAAATCTAGTGATAGAAGCTAAAGAAACTCCGCGCTCGGGGCTGCTGGTGAGACAAATTCTGGAGGGCACTATCCTTTTTCAGGCACTAGTAAACCTGAGGGGAGAGGCTCGGGGTGGGGGCAGGGAGTCTGTGGCACCAGGGGAGGGAAGGCCTACTCTGCTGACTTAGGCGAGTGAAAGATTCCTAAACACGCCCCCGTGCAGGAAAACTTTCCGGAGAATGTGACATCTGTAGGCTGGGGTGTCCCTAGGGCCCAAAATAGGACTTGGCACATAGTAGGTGCTCAGTAAATATTTGTGAAATGAATGAATGAATAAATGAATGGATCAAGACTGGTTCCTTGCAAAACAAAAGCAGATCTGTGAAATTATGAACTTAAAGAGGGCCCATGCCAGCCAAGCCACCCAAGGCAGCTACCGACAAGGCCAGCAGGCTCACTCCCACAGAGCACGCTTCTCCCTAGAGGCCATGGAGGGCCAAGAGGAGGCATGAGGGCCTCCATTCGGCCTTTGCAAGCTCAGAAGCCTGGTTCTACTTGGTATCCAAAACTGATAAACTCCAAGACCGAGGTAACCATTAGAAAAAAGAGAAAGACTTCTGTTGCAGGAGCCACCAGCGTGGCCAGCAGATAGATAACCTCCCCGGTACCTGCCCCTTCTCTCTAAGGCCTGCAGGCTCCTCCCTCTCCCCCCACAACAGTCCTGATCCCTCTCTCCCCCCGGGGTGTCTCCACGACACAGCTGGGTTTACGTTAGGGGTGGGAATGCGGAATCGGTACAAGGAACGTCACTGGGGGAGCACTCAGCAAGACTCACATGATCACACGTGGGTTTCCAGGGTGCAAACTAGTACAAACTCTCTAGAAAAATCAAAGTCAATGAGTGTATATACCAAGAACTTTTGCCCCCATGATTCCATTTTCAGAAACCTGTCCTTAGAAATAAGAGAAGGCAACCATAAGACGCCTATAAAAGGGTGTTTGTCAAAGCATTGACAATAACAACGAAAACTTAGAAGCCACATAAACATCCCAGGATAGGAGAATGGTTAGTTAGCTACATGAGAGTACGCTCCTCAAAAGTCTATCCACGCCCTCGGCAATGTTGCAGGACCAAGAGATGGCAGGAACTTCAAATTCAAACCAAGCCCACAAAGGAATTTTTATTAATCTTCAGGAAGTGTAGGAGTTTGTGCAGACGACATACATTGCAGAGTGTACAGCATTTTACTCAAAACAGGAAAAAATGCCTGCACTCAGTTTGCATCTCCGTGTCTCCACACCTCCAGCCTTCCGAGCACCTGGCTATCACTCAAATCTTCTGGATTTAGTATGCCCCATCGCTTCTCTTTTCCTCCTTTTCAGAGAGTTATAAAAAGAGACCTAAATACAATGTGTCCCATGACAAATCAGGGGTTGCTGGCACAGAAAGCTGTGAGACAGGGCCGAAGCAGGCCACAGATCAGAGGGTACAAGATGACCCCAATAACACATATGTGTATGTAAATATACAAAAAAAAGAATTGGAGTGAAGTTGAAGAAATGTAAATGTAATTTCATTTCCACTTGGAAAGAAAAAAACCAAACCAACAAAATCAGAATATCCTACCTAAAAAAGGCTTCGGTGAGAGTCCCGGAGAAATCCGTCAGCGCTTTGCCTCTGCAGGGAGTCTGACCCCTCCTCACTGACCTCCCCAGGTCTATGTGCTATGTGTCCCTGCTGCACTCCCGACTCCCCCCTCTCTCCTCCTGGGCTGTCCCTGTCCCCAGCGCCCGTCAGAGAAATATGGACAGCTGCTGGTGACTGAAGATGCCAGGTCTGGAGGCTCCCTTGGGTGGTCCAGATATTGGACCCTCCAAACCCTCTTGGAAAGGTGGGCAGGTCTCTGATGTAAGGCTAACCTCTGAGCAATTTGTGCCCCAAAGGCCCACATGCTCCCACCTCCGCTCCCACCCTGGGGACCAGCCTGCCTCCCTCTGCCCGCTCTACCCGACACACTCTCCTGGACTCCATTTTCCCAGGGTGGGCATCTCATGAGAAGGCCCATGGCAAAGAGGAGACAAGAGAGGTAACTCAGACTTCTGCTTCTCTTCTGGAAATGGCCCACCAGGCCATTGAAACCATCCCCTGAAGACGGTTCATTTTTTTTTTTTTTTTTAAAGCTGGATATTTAAAATGAGTGACCTTTTTAAAGGCATCAAAGAGATAACAAGATAGTGAGGAGTCCCTGGGCAGAGGCTAGAGAAGAGAACCCAGAACAGTAAACCCAGCTCTCAAAGCTGCTGTTGCCTTGAGGGTACTGGTGGATCCAGATGAATCTGCTTAGGAACTGAGCTGGGCTTCCGGCGGGCTGGTGGGAGTCACATGCCAGTACCCACCAAAAGTGGGGACCCTAACGAGCCCTCCCCCACTTCCTTGGCACTAACCCCGAAGGGCTACGCTCTCAGAGAAAAGTCTTTTCTGGAAGAAGATAACATCATCCTAGGCCTCAAATTATTCCTACAAAGAACGAGCCGCCCTGTAAGTCCTTCCTCACCAGGAACTCCCCGCAGCTCACCCTCCCTAGAAAGCTTCATGGGAGTCACCTTGCAAGGATGTGGAAACGCCTGAGCCATGGGGCAGGGAAAAACCGCCCCCTCCCTATGCTGCAGTGAGCCCTCGCTGTGCCCTTTTCTGGAATGAACCTGGACCCAGATGCAGGTTCCCGACGAAGTCGGCTGCGGCCGTGCCGGAGGCCTCTTCTCGCCAAGTGAAATAAAAAAAAATTTGAAGTTTTTAGATCCATGAAAACCCATCGTCCTCTTCTCCCACATTTTTCTCTGCAAGGAACTGTGAGGATCTCTTAGGAGTCAGGTCGCCTTGCCCAGAGACAGAGTCTGACCCTGTGCAATCAGCCCCCATGATGAACTCAGGACACTTCCCACCTCGCGGCCACATCTCCTGAGCCTCACCGCTGGATGTCCATTGTCCTGCCCACGTCCTCTCCTGTCCCTTCGAGCTAGATTCGGAGCCGACCACTACCTGAGCTTATGGTTGGCACTAGGCAGGAGGAAGTCATTCTGTCACCCCCCTCGAGCTCTCTGCACGATGGCAGGCTCCTTTGATTCCCTTGATGTCTGTTGTTTGCTTACTATAAACGCCACAGAAACCAAAGCCACATCTGTTATGTCCCCTAGGGGGTTCCCAGTTCCTAGAACATTGTCCGGCACAAAGTAAAGCCCACCCAGTGTCTGCATCGACCGAAAAGCCCACCCAGTGTCTGCATCGACCGAATGAATGAAACCACAGCATTCCCTATGCAGCCCAGCGACGTGGGCCGGCCGGCCCTGCGGCTCCCCTCTCCTTTTGCTGCGGTGATGGACTTCCCCTTCCTTCAGATAAGGGGAGACCCTTTCCTTATCGCACTTCATTTTCCTCTTCTTTTGTCTCCTCCTTTTGTACAAGACTTTTCAGGTACAAAGAGGTGCCTGGACCACTGGGGACTTTCGGAGCGCCCTTACAGTGAAGGGTCGGTTGACTCTATTTTCCGTTCCCCAAAAACACTCCCAAAGTCACTTTCCGGCAAGTCCTTCACATTACCGTCATTGTCACAATCAACAGTGAACACTGCCCCGCCACCCCCCCCAAGTGCCAGGCCCCAGACTCAGCACAAAAAAAAACCCAACAGTCCACATCGCTCTGGCAGCTGGGGCGTCCCCAGGAAGGCTGGGCCAGCGAGGGCTCTGCTGATGTCGCAGAAACACGTGCCTGGGGAACATCTGCATGGCCAGCACCTCCTGAGGGAAAGAACACTCTCTGCGTGGGGAAGGGTGGAAGAGAGTTTGATCAGTGCTTACGGCAGAAGCTGAGGCCCCCGGAGCCTGATCTGGACCACTGCGAGGCCCAGAGAAGAGAGCAAATTAACCGCATGCAACCAGTGAGGGGAATCGGGAATTTTTTTTTTTTTCTTTTGGTTGGGGGAAAGGGATGGGAGGCGTAAGCAGAGCGAGGCAAGAGAGGGTGGGCAAAAAGAGGAGTCAGCAAGGGCATGAGGCTGGATGCTGACCTGGGGCCAGAGAAACATTGCAGTGGCAAGGGGGCAGGAAGAAAGATCGAAAGCTGTGATGTGTAAAGCACCTGTGTAAAAGGGGTGTGTGTGTGTGTGTTTGGGATATACAAGCTTAGCCCTCCCCAGAACATCTCCAGAGCCTCCAGAAAGTCAAAGGTTGCCCCCCAAGTGTTGCATGTGTTTGAGTTTTGGTTGCATCTGACACCCAGGGTGACTCGGTAAACAGAGGGAGCAGATGGACAGAGGCACGAACTGAGGATGGGGTGGGGGAGGCCAAGATGACCCCTATGGGCACACGCCCCCCAGGCCGCCAAAGGAACCGCACAGAGTAGGATTGCGTCTGAGCTCCTCAGATCTTAAACCTCCAGGGACCTGGCAACCTCGGAGAACAAACACCTCTGGAGATGGGCTCCGTGGTCCCAGTGGGCGACGTCGACACACACATACATAACAGGGGAGCTACAAGTGGGTCTTGACTGGAAAGGGAGGGTGTGTGGCGTGGCCAGGAACAACTGAGGACATGGGCTGGACACAAACAAAAGGGCTGTGAAGATGACTAGTGGAGGAAGAGGCAGGAGCGGCCAGGAGCAGGCTAAAGAGAGCCTCCTAAGCTAAGTTAAAGAGTTTGGACTTTTAATCTGTTGGCAATGGGGAGCCACAGAAGGTGTATTGACCAAAGGAGCACCAGAGTCAAACAGTGCGTGAGACGCCCCCTGACGGTGCTGTTCGCGAGGCCCGGGGCCAGCCCCGGGAGCCCCCAGGGGACGCGAGACCGGTTGGGAAAGTGCAGGCCTTCAGGTTTGCGGGAGGAGGACCTGGACGGAGCCGGGGCTGTGGGTGGACAGGAAGGCCCGAGACTTAGAATGGCTGCAGAAGTGACAGGAACCAGTGAGCGGCTGGCTGGAGGCAGGGAGGAGAGAGGACAGGCATTGAATCAAAGATGACGCGGATGACGGTGGTCCCTGCGAGAAGGTGGGAAGCACGGGGGGTCCTGGAAAGAGGCAGGCGGGGCTCAGGCGTGCCAGCTGGGACGTGGGCCAGGTGAGCTCATTTGGGGGGACAGGTGAGAGAATGCTTGACGTTCACGGTGCTTTTCTCAAACGCGAATTTCCTCTCCCCATCTTCCTCTGTTTTCTCAAGTGTACGGAGGTTTCACGCCGCCCTGCCTGGTGCCCAGAGAGGTGTCTATGTAGACACGTGCGACCCCAAAACGCCCACTTGGCAGCCACTCACACAGCCCTGGGCACAGCACTTACAAGTGAACCTGAGCGGGGCAGCTCTCACCGGCCATGGGTCCTCCTTGCTTGCCGCCCCTGGGAGTCAGGCCAAGGGACCGCCACCCCGCTGTCCTCAGGATCTACACAGCTGCCCACTGACTCATTTTCTTTTTCTCTTGCACCATCTAGACCCCCACCTCCAAAAAAGGGCCCTAAACGCATTTGAGGTATCCCATAAGCAAACGTCTGAAGTTCTTCAAGACATTTAAAAACATTTCTCCTACATTGTTTACTGTGTTATTGCACACATTTTGTGATTTTTTTATCTCTACTTGCAAGGTACGAACGTGCAACTCCTTGCATGTTGTAATCAAAGGTTCCGGGGTGCTTTCTCTCTCTCCCCTTTGCGTCTGTTTCTTCCTTGCGCCAATGTGCCTCGCTGCTTGGCTAGTTTCCAAATACTTCGCTGTATTCATTCTCTCCATGATCATCATTTCCTCTGGACACAGAGTGGTCATTTGGCCTAAAACACTGTAATTGCACCGTATCCCATCTTTCTCTATCCTCAAGCTGAGCACTCGCACCGCGAATCCTGGCGCCGTGCAGCGTCTGTGCTGCGCCGATTCCTGGGGACCCCCGCCGCGGCCTGTCTGGCCTGGCCCCTGCCTGTGTTGCCCTAGGACGCGAGCTGATGTGCCCAGCAACATTTCCTTTGACCTTCTGGCCTGCAGTACCAGGTGGGCCCTGCAGGGGATGTGTGGTTTTCCTCAGGGACTAGACCCTCTCTTTCCAAATCGGAGTTTTGTCCACATGTAGGTTGCTGAGAAGGAAAGGGAACTGCGTAGCACCTTCTAAAGTCTCTTCTGCCCGCCGGGGAGAGCCATCCTCACGGGCTGACAACCAACCTTCCCACCAGGCTACTTGGCCCATCCTTTGACATCGGGACCTTCTCTAGCACTCGCCATCCTGGAAACCCTGGTTCTCCAGCCAGGATGGTTCTCTTGGGCACAGGGAGGAAACTGTCGACCCACCCAAGTCCCTGCTCCCCGCTGTCCTTCAGGGTACAAGTCGTACCCTCATCCTGGCCTTCTGGCTTCAGGTGTCTGGGGTGGTCTGTGGATTTAGCATGTCTGACCCTTGAGCCAGGGCATCCAGGAGGCCTCATGGTATCTGAGGGCTGTGGCAGACAAGGGGATGGGTCAGTGGCGATCATGCGGCCGTGGCCTAAACCTCCAGGGCTTGGGTTCAGAAAGCCAAGGGGTGGCAACGAAGCAGGGTGCAGAAAAAGGCCACCTGAAGTCTCGCTCTTTTAAGACATGGCTCCCTGGACCAGTAGTACTGGCCTCACCTGGGAGCTTGTTGGAAATGCAGAGTCTCAGGCCACCGGCCTAGTGAATCTATCTGGGCTCCTATGGTGAGTTATCCCGCATCTTTATGCATCATGTGGCCTTGGCCTCAGCGGGCCTTCTAGAGCGCCCACTGTCCTGGCTGTGGGTGCTCCAAGGCCTGGGTGCTGCTCCTCCCAGCGGGCCCCAGTGCCCCCGTGCAGAACGCCCAACGCCGGCACCTCCTGCCTCAGCCTGGGCATGCTCTGGCCGGGCCTCCAGACTGAGAAACATACAGCCACTGGCCCCAGCAGCAGAAGCTGAAGTTGCACACGACCGACGAGTTGGGGTCGCCGCTCGTCACAGAGCTTCCTGGTCCCCCTCGGTGAAGTTCAAGGCTTTCAGACTCCAGGGTCCCTTGGTCACTGAACTGACTACTTTTGAGAAATCTCTTACAGTGTTGCCTTTCAGTGGAATCTAATGTTATTTATGGATGGGTCCAAATCCATTCTCTGCCCCACATGTGGTGGTCACACCTTCTCCAGTCCGGATCTGGGGGAGGTGTGCCCCCGACACATCCCTCTGCATCCTCCTGAGTTGGGGAGGAAAGCCATGAGGCACAGGTGTAGAAGGAAGAACTGGAAGAAGAGGAAGCCTGTGGCCTCCTGCTGAGTCCTGCTTAGGGCTCTGGGTACAGATGGCCCCTCCTGCCTCAGAGGAAATTTACCTTCCTGTGGAGGAAACAGTTGGAATTTCCATAAACTCTGTGTGCATTTCCTCAAGTATAGAATGAGGACGTGGGTTCCATCATCCCCGAGTGTCCCTCCGGACTGGAGACACACACGACAGGTCCCACCTGTCATCCTGCTCAGAAGCACTCAGGTCTCAGGTCCAGACTTTGGGCCTGAACCTTTGGGCCAAACCTTTCCAGACTCTAGGAGCTATTAGTCCCAAGGATAACTGATAATACTGTAGCAATATGAAGCAAAAGCTTCTAACATAAAACTCTGATACAGAACTTAGTACATGACAGAGGTGGCATCTCAAGTCAGTGGTGCTAGGACCATGGGATGGGCATCCGAGAACCAATAAAACTGAATCCACACCTCACACGACGGCCATTGAAGAAACAGAATTCAGGGATCCCGGCAGTTCTGAACCCTCTGCACATCAGGACCACTGGGGGCTCTCAGTGGGAGCTGGACGCAGGCTGGTGGGGCTTTGATGCGTCTGTCATGGGCAAGGAGCCTCAGGTTACTCTGCCCAGTGGGCACTCGCTGGACGGGCTCCACAGGGAGCAGCTGCCATTTGTGGGCTCCACTCAATGACATGGGGACAGTCACTGAGCTGCTCTGCCAGAGAAGGGACGGCAGAGGGTCGGGAGTGCACCCAGCCAGGTCCTGACAGCTGGGCCAGGCAACGAGCAGCTGCTGCCTGGTTGCAGAGACAGGACAGTGGATCGCAGGGAGCTGAGCTCTGCGCTCAGGCAGCCTTCACTCCTCTGCAGGTTTCAGGCCAAAATACCGGAAGGGGCACAAAGGGGAGGAAGCAGGAAGAGGAGAGGAGCTAGCTGATGGTTATCTGAGCTCTTCTTGGAGGGCCAGCCCAGACCTCAGGGAACCTTGCTCCTTGTCCTTTGCCACGGGGCCCCTCGCACCCATAGCTTTGGCCAATATAGGTTTGAGACAGGGCCACTCAGTGGTGTAATCCTACAGGATACAATTCTCTCTCTTTTTAAATTGTTTTAAGCATTACGGACACCAAGAAATGTTCATAATATTGTGAAAAAAAAATAGGTTATATAACTCAATTTCGTAGAGGAAAAACGTGGAAAGGCACCCACACAGAAGTCCAGAGCTTACTCGCTGCCCCAGCAGAGACAGTCCCCACCTCGTCGGGGCTTCCGAGGCCCCCATGTCACTCACTGTCACAGCCCTTTATTCCATCATCCCGGAGGTCATGTGTCTGCCTTCCAATGAACACAGTGCCTGGCACAAGTGGGCACTCGAAAAATGTTTGCAAATGATGAGTGATAAAAATGATGGACAGAAGGGAGGGAGGAGAGGAGTTCATGGAAAAACACACCAAAATGTCGTGTTGTTATTTTCTAGATAATTTATTTCATTTATAATTCTCTTCCAAAATTTCACCAATGAAAAAAATCCCTTTTAATAAATTTACTTTTTCAAAATTCTGCTACTTAAATCAGTCTGAAATGTTTTCTCGTAACTTCGTCTCAGTGAATCTAGAAGACAAGGGACTGGATCATGTCTACACAGCGGTCATGTCCTTTAGAGACGATATTGGGACACATGTTCTGACAGGCTCCCGAACGCTCATAAAAGAAACAGATCCGAGCTTTTGGAATCGGGACTTCCCACAAATATGAGCAAGACTCCCACATTTAAGGAGCAGGAACCCCACCTAGGGAAAAAGTTAGTGCCGCCAGAGGTGAGGGAACCCTGTGGACAGTGGGCCCATCTCACCTGAGGTTGGCTCCTCTAAAAGGCCCACGATGAGGACAGAAAGGGGGGAGACATAAAGGAGCAAGACCCCTCCCCAGGCCCAATGTTCTTTCCAGCCCAGCTCTGCTTCCCCAGGGCTGGGCTCATTCTGCTTTTAGGAAATGGACCTATTCTTCAGGAGAAGGAGCTGCATTATCCAGGTAAAGGAGGCCCTTCTGCAGCCTCATTTCACCACCTCATCCCCTCTTCTCCCCTCTGCCCAGGGACCATATTCCTAGTCCCAACTCTCCCAAGCACCAGTCACCACAAACGCCTTGCCCAGAGGAAAGACAAGTGGCTCAGGGGACCCCGATCCACCCCCAGCACTCTCTCTGCACCCTTGAAATCCCACCGAGCTGTAGTTCTGGCAGGCCCTAGAGCCAGAGGAGCTGGCTGAGGCCTGGCCTCCAAGCTTGGACCCAGCGCCGGCACTGTGCATAGCACCCAGGGCTTTGGACCTGAGTGAGTCCATTACCGAAACCTCGGTTTCCTCCCTATAAAACAGAAATGATCACAGAAGCTACTGTAGAGTGTTGCCATGCACACTAACATGTCAGTGCTGTGTGCCCAGCGGTTGTGTAAGCACTTTACAGATACTGACACATCAAGTTCACAATGCCCCGAAGATGTGGATGCTATTTTTACTCCTTTTTTACAGGTGAGGAAAGGGGCTCACAGAGAGGCTTAGAGCAAATGGTAGAATCGAGATTCGAGCCTGGGCTTTAGAGCCTGAGCTCATAAGACAGTGTCTGGAATCTATTAAAAGCACAATAAATCATAGCTGACGTTCTACCATTGCAGATGCCTTGGTAAGGCAGGGGATGGCCATGACCGAGCTGTGTGCGATCGTCCTCTCCTTCCTACTCTTAATAGCCTAAAAGACAGAGGTGAGCCTGTCCCATTTACCTCTTAGCCCAGCAGTCCATGTCATGCCTGGAGGCTCCGTGAATATCTGCTGGATGTGAGATACAATGACATCCCATTACTGAGTACCTACTGTGTGCACCTTACTGCATTCAATTCACACACACTCACATCCACACACAGCCTTATGAGCAGCTGAGAATTGCAGTGTCTCTGTCAAAGAGACTCAGCCAGGAAGTAGCTGAGCTGGGGGTCTCCAGGCCAGCCTGACAGTGGACAAAGGGAGACTAATCCTTCAATCAGTGTAACATGCCTTGGGGTAGCTTTCAAATGAAAAGGAGATGACTCCATTTTATTAATGACTCTGTGTGGTGCTTATACAACTCTGCTGTTCTTCACGTTCCATTCCAGAACATTTCCACTTATTATTTTCCATATTTGGATAGTGATTCCAAGTAAAGGAGAGAAAAGTACAATGACGCTCACCTGGACCTCAAGAGAATGAGGAAGGAGAGCAAGAGTGTCAGAAAACAGGGCTGGATGTCAAGGCTGGCTGAATCAATACTGGTCTCAAAATCTTATAACGTGAGAGACGGAATCAATACAAAGACAAACAATGTGATCTCAAAACACTGACAATCTCGAGGCATACCGCTACCATATTTGTGACAAGAAAAAAGGGGGGACGTGGAAGTTGCCAGAACCAAACTCCAATTTGGCAGACAGCCTATCCTGAGCTCACAGGTACCCAGAGCAGGCTCTTCACTGCATGTGTGCGTCTCCTTATCCGCCTGCTCTTGGTTCTGTCACATGACGATGCTGATGAGATCAGAATTAAAATGGAAACCAATGGCGCTACTTCCCCCCTTGCACAGCTCTGATCGGGTCTGAGTTGAGCCAACCTGCTCTCGATGTTTGCTGGGCCCCTGGCCTGCAGCCTGTCCCCCTTCCTTGTTATCCCAGGTCGGTTATGAGAGACACTCTGGCCTGCACAGCCCATTTCAGTCACACCTGGACACACTTTGGCTGGGTGTAGGCACACGAGTGGCCCTAAACAGGATGCCCTGGAAGCCAGCTTGGGGACATGTGAGCAGAGCATTCTAGGCTGAGATCTGGAAAGGGAACAGCATGGGCCCAGGAAGCATGTCCCTCTGCCCCACCAAGTCACCTGTCAGGAGACCACAGCTGGAGTGTGGCCCGTCAGAATGTGGGGTGCCAATCAGGACATGTGGCCTTCACGGACCCTTACCCAGAGTTCAGATGTCTTATGCCATCCACAAGTGAGTTTCTACGGTCTCAGACGGGAAGGGCCCTTTCCTTCAGAGGAAAGGGGAAACCCATGCTCTGTGACCTGTCCCTTATAACCAGGGGAACCTGCATGGTGATGAAACTTTCCAGGTACCGCTCCCCCAAGTACAAAATGAAGACTGTCACCACCCTGGTCGTGTTGTTGGCTGGACTCAGGGTGTTGATGTGAGATTTGTTATCTTATGAAGAGTCCAGGAAAGCAACACAGTTTTCAGTGGAAACAGCTCGGAGCCTGAGGAAATGATGCAGAACTCCAAGCTGGTTCCAAGATGACACCTACCTAAAGGACTCACCAAAGGACAGAATTAAGAAAGTGAATGTACAAGCACCTGGCACACCGGAGGGACTCAAACATTACCAGTGGTGGTGGCAGAGGTGAGAGTTTCCTGAGTGACCCTGTGCCAAGCACATGCAGCATGCACTTTGCTAGATGATTTTTCTTAATGATCACAATACCCAAGAGGTAAGCTTGCTCCCATATTACAGGTGAGAAAAGTGAGGCCAAGCTCACACAGCTCATGAGCAGCAAGGCCATAAATCGCAGGGAGGTCTGTGTGCGTTCTGATTCCTCTTCCCACCCCGCTCAATGCCACCCAGCTGTTTCTGCAGAATCCACTATGAATCATCCACAACACTCTCACCTGCCTGCAAGAGGACACCATCCACAGCTCCCTGTGCCAATGCACCCAGCTAAACATTTAAACCAGAGCCCATGGACCCCCTGCCTTACCCACAGACATACAAGAGTTCACTGCGTTCTCGTCCACGCCGATTTAGCTCATCAAAAAACCCATCCGTGGGAAACAAAGCTTGATGGTAAGCCGACAAAACTAAACCTAGAGAATACTAAACACAAAATATGAGTATATTTTGAGGCATTTTACAAGAAGAGTCACGCCCAGGTAGTTCATGGATCAAGGACTCAGGTAGCAATGCCAGGTATGGCTCATGACAAATACCCAGAATGCTATCTATTTGGTTCCCAGCAACAATGCAAATAAACCCCGTTTACACAAGTTGTGTGTTGTATGCACTGAGTCCACATCGAGCATTCCTGAATTCACTGATAAATAAAAACCACAAGGATGTTTCAAGATGCCGGCACTGCCAGGTAAGTGCTGGTACCCACCTGTCTCCCTCTCTCTGCAAAGCGGTCTGGGGTCTCACTGGGGCAGGAGCTTTTTCTGCACTGCTGGGCTGCAGCGGACAATTCCAGGCTCTCAGAGGTTGCTCACCCCTCACGCTCAAAGGATGAAACCACTTACATGCGTAAGACCTAACATTAACACCCTCAGAGGGCCTAGAAAACTGTCAGTGGTGAGAAATACAAGCAATACTGGGGCCTGCAAATTCATGGATCGGCTCCAGGACGAGGTGTGGCTGAGGAAGACTCGGTCAGCACAGGAGAGTATGTGTTGCTGCCTCCACGCAGTCAAGTTGTAACCCTCTTTGCTGATGCTTCCCTCCCCTCCTCACCCCTCCCCTTCCCTTCTCTCTCCAGGAAATGCCCTACCCTCTTCAAATGGCTTTGGATGCTTAAGTCTCACTAGCAAGTCCAGGACACTGGTATGCCCCATCCCCCAGAACCTGCTCTTCGGGGTCATCTCCTCCTGATCCCATTAAAATGGCATCCAAACAAAGGAATTCCACCAAAGGGGCAAAGAGGGAACACAGATCCCTTCTGGGGATAATGTGCCAATGTCTTTACAAAGCATCGTTTTGCAACAACCCCTCTCCCATCCCCCTCCATCCCCGTACAGCATAAGAATAGCCATATAATTCTTCCATGATAGAAAATGCAGTAGAAGGGCCAAAGAAAATGGCGGCCGCGTAGGAAGACGCTGCACCGGTCCCCTCCCGTGAGCAAAACCAAACCCACACCCGGGTAGGGGTCAGTTACTCCTGAGACGACCAAGCCCTGAGTGACCAGCTTATGACAGCAAACTAGAGAAAGAGAAGAGAGAAGGCTGGGAAGCCGAGGGAGGCCCTGGGGGCCGCGGGAACTCTCTGGGGCCTGAGGAGGGGGTTTG